>CM057468.1:96433310-97112477 GCA_030035585.1 Dugong dugon | reverse complement strand
ATCAGCAGGCACCAGTCCCTGGAAAAGGACATCATGCTTGGTAAAGTAGAGGGTCAGTGAAAAAGAGGAAGACTGTCAATGAGATGGATTGACACAGTGACTCCAACAGTGGGCTCAAGCATAACAACTGTTGTGAGGATGGTGCAGTACCAGGCAATGTTTCGTTCTGTCTTGCATAGGGTCGCTATGAGTCAAAACTGTCTTGACACCTAACAACAACAACAAGGTCTTTCTATGAGTCACTTTTAATGTATATCACCTCTTCTAAACTTGTGCAGTGTTTTAAAAAATTGTTTTCTTTAAGACTTAAATAAGGGATTTTTAATCTAATTGAGCTTTAACTTGTTAGAATTGGACATCAACTGAGCTCTTTGTGGTATTCTATATCCTACTTTGACACACTACATGGATTTGTTGTCCCTCTTAGCTTCATGATACATGAAAACATGATCAAATGCCATAAAAGTTTTAATACATGATAGTGATTAAAATAGGGCATAAAAGATATTTCATAATTTGGGCCTGCTGGAAAAAAACTAAGTTGGACAGAAAATGTTACCCTTTATAGTTGTACTGAAACATTACATTACACAGTTTTGTGATATGTCATACAGTCTGCTGATCAAACACATATGATAATAACACTTGTCTAATGGAGGAAAGGAGCCCTGGTGGTGCAGTGGTTAAGCGCTCAGCTGCTAACAGAGAGGTTGACAATTTGAACCCACCAGCTGCTGCTTGAGAGTAAGATGTAGCAGTCTGCTTCCGTAAATATTACAGCCTTGGAAATCATGTGGGGCTGCTCCACTCTGTCCTATAGAGTCCATATTAGTCAGCAGTGACTTGACAGCAATGGGTTTGTTGTGTTTTCTAATGGAAGAAACCAATGCACCTAAGCTGAAAAAAAAAGAAAACAAGAAACCCTCAGAACAAATGAGTAGAATAAGATGCAATAAGAGGAGAGCAATTAGGTTTTTTTTTAAAGAATAATCATTTTTATGAACAATAATGACAAACATTAAGACATAATCAGTTAGTTTAAAATGCAAGAAAGCTTTTCTATTCTGAATTTCCCAGTTCATGGCAAGATTTTTTCAGGAAAATTTACGGGAGTTTAATTATTCTCCAGAGTCCAGTAACTGCCAACCAGCTCACTACTTCTTTGAATCTGGTTATACTCCCATATGAAGTAGTAATGTGCCACTTTTGACCTCCATTTTAATGGAAGGAAGGATTTCATTAATATCGTTTTCTTAACTACTGTCTTAATTAACATGTACAAGTCAAAAGAGCTGATTTTCACTACCTGGATTTCATAAAGAAGAGGCACTAAGAAGTCATGAATTAAAAGCTTTATCTAAATACACAGTAAGATGCTCAACAATGCATACTAAAAGTGAATTTCTCATAGGGGAGCATCCAGGCGGAATTTTAGCGCCAAGCAGTTCCATTGGCAGAATGTAAAATTGTGTATTCTATCATCAGGAGTCTCAGCTGAAAAGGGAGCTCAACAAAATGAGAAGGTTTGAACGAAGGCCAGGTAAAAAGAATTGCAACTTCTATTTTATGGGAACTGTATTCAAACATTCCATCTCCATTTAAAAGTATTTCAGTAACTCTGAGTTCTTTTTCAGATTCCTCTCTCTGCCTTACAAATAAGCAACGGAAGAAAGATCAGTACCCTTATTTCTTTTACACCATCTTCTAAGGAAAGCTAGTTAAATTTAATTAAAAAAAAAAAACTGCCCTGAAAGTAAGTCCATGATAACTTCAATCAGATATAACTAAAAATTCCAAATCTCTGCTTAATTTTAGGTTTATAGCAACATCTGCCAAAGAAAAGCCTGCATATAAGCAAGTAAAGAAATATGGGCTGTAGCTAGTCAGTGAAGTTGAAATTTATAGATTTTATTTTTAGAAAGTCTGTACAGTGTTCAGTTAAGAAGTCACCATATGATTTCCCTTCATCTACCTTCTGAGAACTGATGATTTTGTAACAATTTCAAATTCATATGTGAAGGAGTCTTAAATTAGTTCTCTGAGATGACAAAATCCTCGTAGAATTTTCAGGAAAATTCACATGAGAAACTCATTTGATTTAATCCATCAAGATGTTATGCTAGGTGCTGGGGATGATTAAAATATGATGAAAACACGGCTCCTCCCCTCATGGATTGTACAAGTAAGGCCAGTAAAGGAGAAAAATAAGCAATTAAGTTAAATATAAACCAGAAATCATTAAAGGCTGTAAGAGATACACTTCATATTTGGAAGGGGATTTGTGAGGAAAGGGATTGAATCAGAGAAGGTCCACGAAGGAAATGACATTTGAGTGGGTCTGAAAGGAAGGGTTGAATGTGGAAAGATCAATAGAAATAGAAGGAATAACATGAGTAGAGCCATAGAGATTAGAAAATGTAGACTACCTCTAGAGAACTTAGAAGAATATGGATTGTCTAAAGTGTAGGGTTTGGGCGGAAAGAAGTGGTAAATAAAACTGAAGAAATAGGCTGTAGCCAGATTTTAGATGCGTTGGAATGTGGCGATGTTAATAAATGGTAATTTACATATAGTGATAATACCTGCAGATTTTTCCTCACAGGAATGGCATGAGCAAAGCTATGTTTTAGGAAGATTAATAAGCACTTGGAATAGGGTGGATTAAGGAAAGGGAGAGACTACTGTATAGCAGGGAAAACAATGAGGTGCGGAAGGCAGTAGTTTCAGTTGACAGTAATGAGAACATTAGGTTGAGGCGATGGCAATATGAGTAATACAATGTGTATCCATTGAAATTAGCGCACCATTTGGAGGCCTGAAAACCTGATTTTAGAAAAGGCGTTGTGAACCTTGTCAGGTTGTATATTTTTATCCTAAAGGATAAAATGTGAAAAAAGACTTAGATCTTTTTGGATATCTTCCTCACTCTCCTTTTAGACAGTTAGAAAGTTTTCATTTTCAAAGAGGCTATTTATATCACAAACATAGCCCTAATGTGCCTTTAAGTATTGAAAATACGTGTCATAGCTCACAACAAAAATGTATGCCTTCTACTATTTATATGGGTTTCCCTATTTCTATGCAGGAAGCATGAAGCACGCTTACGATCTTCTTTGCAAAGAAGTCTCTTTTTTGTTTTCTCCTAGGGCTGATTATAGTATTTGGGGTGTATTTTACACAGTACCACTCAGTGAAAATCATATGTTATTGGAAGCCCAAGTGCAGCAATTCATGTGACATTGATTGATTTGCTACAGGTTCCTATGAAGAAAATACTTCACCGACTCAATTGTTCTGTTAATATTGAATTAAATGCTGATACTTACAATGTTCACAATCTGAGCATTAGCGAAACATACCAAGATCACGTTAAAACCCAACCTAAGGATTATAAAAGATGACTGATGCTATACATTTTTCAGTTAAATATTCGTATGTGGATAACTAAATCTGTTACTGCTGTTAAAATGTGACAGAATCGTAACTCCTTTGAAGTTGCTATTACAAAACTCTAAGTGGACTGTTAAACTTTGGCTCCAAGGCACAACAACCCTCACATCAACATAATTTAATCATCAACGTAAGCTAATGGAAAATGAAATGTGATGTTCAATATACTGTAATTCATGCCTCATACATCTCACGACTATAGATTTTCTAAAATGAGTTAATTTTATATACTGAAATGTCACATTATTCGTAAACACTTCTATGTATTCTTTTATAACTTTATAATTTTCGGGTAGGAATTATTTCATTCTCTACTTGGTAAGTGATTTTTTTTTTACTATGTTAAAAAATAGTTCTTTCTTGAATGTATAATTTGTTTTTATAGATATACATAGAAAGAAAAAATATAACAATTGGAAATTTGAGAAATCAAATTAACTTGTACTTTACAGTTTATAGGAGCCCTGGTGGCACAGTGGTTAAGAGATCGGGCTGCTAACCAAAAGGTTGGCAGTTTGAATCCACCAGCCTCTCCTTGGAAACCCTGTGGGGCAATTCTACTCTGTCTTATAGAGTTGCTGTGCATCAGAATTGACTTGATGGCAATGGGTTTGGGTTTTTTTTGGGTCACAGTTTATATAATATTTTATTTAATTTTTCATAACTCTGATGAGAAATAATTTTTCCCTCAGTTTAATACAGCATCTGTAGGGAAAATGAGTATTTTTGAATGCCTGGTATGTGAGAGAGTCTTCTATAACTTATTTTGTCTAATCTTGATAAAAACCTGTGTTGTTGTTGCCATCAAGTCAATTCCAACTCTTGCCGACCCCATGTATGTAGAGTACAGCTGCTCCATAGAGTTTTCAATGCAGTCACCTTTTGGAAGCAGATAGCCAGGCCTATCTTCTGAGGTGCCCCTGGGTGGGTTCCAGCCACCAGCCTTTGGGCTAGTAGTCAAAAGCTTAACCATTTGTGCCACCCAAAGACTTCCATAAAAATTTGTAGGGCAGACATAAGTTCCCAATTTTTAAAAACTGAAGAAACTGAGGCTCAAAAAAGTTAAGAACATTTACTGTAGTCATACATTTCTTTTAGCTTCCAAACCTTGAGTTCCTTCCTTTACATCAAGCTGTTGTGAAGTAGTATGTACTGTTAACAGGTGGAGTTCCAACCACACCTGGGTGCTTCTCTTGTAGGAGCTGCTGTAGGAAGGAATTACGTGTTAGGTGAGATGTTAAACAAAATGACTTCTAATTCTGAGATTCTAGATCATTTCCACCAGATCACATGGAATTCTAGAATGCTATTGGATTTTAGAGCCCACTACTAAAACCCAAGGCTCTTGACCAAAACACAGGCTGCATCCTCAGAGAGCACATAAAGTGCAAACTGCCAACCATTTGGCTAGTGATGGAGAGCTTAACCACTGTGTGATTCAGGGACTCCCATAAAAACCTGTAGGGAAGATAGTAGTATCTAAATTTTAATAACTCACAGAAGCAACACTTAACGATAACGTAAGTAGTCAATCACATAATTTAAGCCCTTACCACTTTACTATTTACCATGCTAAGCCTAAGGACCCCTGGTGGTGCAGTGGTTAAGAGTTTGCCTGCTAACTGAAAGATCATCAAATCCACCAGCTGCTCTGTGAGAGGAAGCCTGACAATCTGCTCCCATAAAGATTTCAGCCTAGGAAACCCTGTACGGTAGTTCTACTCTGTCCTATGGAGTTCACTATGAGCTGGAATCAACTCAATGGCACACAACAGCATACTAAGCATAGCAAAACATTCTTGGTTATAATATGGGTGGCTTTAGCAAACAGAAATTTATTTTCTCACAGTTTAGGAAGTTAGAAGTCCAAAATCAGGGCACAGGCTCTAGGGGAAGGCTTTCTGTCTCTGTTGGCTCTGGGGGAAAGCCCTTGTCTCTTCAGCTTCTGTTCCTGGGCTATCTTCATGTGGCTTGACATCTCTCTTCCATCATCTCTGCTTGCTCACTTGCTTGTTTAATCTCTTTTATATCTCAAAAAAGTGATTAAGACACACCCTATGCTAATACTGTCTAATTAACATAACAAAGAAAACCCATTCCCAAGTGGGATTATAACCACTGGTATAGGGGTTAGGATTTACAACATATTTTTTTGGGGGGTGGGGGTGGACACAATTCAATCATAACAATTTCTAACAGTCTCTAAATGGAAATTCTCAGATATTAAAACCCATCTTTATTATGTATCATAACGTTTATTATGTATCTAACTAAGCTGGACAATGAACAAAGAAGATGGAAGAAAACTGATGCCTTTGAGTTATGGTGTTGGCAAAGAATATTGAATATATCATGGACTGCCAAAAGGACAAACAAATCTGTCTTGGAAGAAGTATAGCCAGAACGCTCCTTAGAAGCGAGGATGATGAGACTTCACCTCACATACTCTGGACATGCTGTCAGGAGGGACCAGTCCCTGAAGAAGGATATCATGCTTGGTAAAGCGGAGGGTCAGCGAAAAAGAGGAACATGCTCAATGAGATGGATTGACACAGTGGCTGCAACAATAGGGTCAAGCATAACAATGATTGTGAGGATGGCACAGGACCAGGCAGTGTTTCGTTCTGTTGTATGTAGGGTTGTTACGAGTCAGAATCGACTCTACAGCACTTAACAACAACATATGTCTAAATTTCTATATCTGTGTAATGTAAAAAGTACACCCAGACTAGGAATCAGAGGCCTAGATTCTAATTTGTTTTTGCCACTAACTAGCAAATGATGTAACCTCTCTGTACTTTGAAAGGTACATCTATAAAACGAGAGACGGAGGTTATTGTTACTTATTCACCAAACATTCATTGAGTTCTTACTACAAACCAGGTTATGGGATTTATGGGATTGGTATGATTTATAAGGCAAAGAATGAAGAAGACAAATATGATGATATATTTAAGTGCTATCTGTAACTGTGTTATTTTTTTCCTAAGTACCATTTCCTATTCTAACATTCTGTAACGTTCTGTATATATGAGAACAATATTCCCTAAACTATATTCTGCTGTTACATTATTTAAGCAGAAGCACTATAAAAGATCTTTCTCTCAATTTAAAAAAAAATTTCAGAGATATTTAAATAAGAAAGATAGGGCAGACCATAATTCACTGACAGAGAAAACTATTCAACATGGTAGAGTTAACACTTTAAAACCAGCCAAAATCAAAACCAAACTCATTGCTGTCAAGTTGATTCTGACTCATAGTGACCCTATAGGACAGAGTAGAACTGCCTCATAGAGTTTCCAAGCAGTGCGTGGTGGATTCGAGCTGCCGACCTTTTGGTTAGCAGCTGTTGCACTTAACCACTACACCACCAGGGCTTCCTTAAAAAACCAGCATTTGGGTAAATATTTATCCAGTATAATATTTATTTATGTAGTATATCCCAGGCTGGGGTGGTGCCAAATGACTCAATTGAAAATAAAAATAAAACAAAACAAAATTTTAATCACATCTATAGACTCAGGCTAATTTACAAAATGAAAGGAGAACTTGTAAAGTTTTAAGTTGACACTTTAGATCAAACTGGGCCAAACTGGGGGAATGTGAATAAAATTTAGATGACATCTTTCCTCACAGTTGCAAGATTTCTAACACTTGAGGAGGTTGAATTCTAGGTGCCTTCGTGGAAGCAGAGGATACGAGAGGCAGGGGGAACCTCAAGAAAAAATCATCAGTCTAATTCCTCAGATAAAATGTCTGAAGCCCAAAGTGGATTAGAGAGTCACTCAGTGCTGAGCTCACCAAAAAATGCCAAGAATGACAATGAGGAATGATAGGCATCTCTGTCTATTTTCAGGTGGAATACAGCAATCTATTTTCTGTCCATCAGCCTTGTGAGTGGTAAGAGGGTTGCATTTTTTTTTTCCATGGAGGTATATTTATCTATTAAGTGTCATACATTTTGGTGCCAAAATTCAGAAAACTCTTTCATAGCTTTTTCCACCATAATAATACAGTTTCTCGGATCTTCAATCATCCTATCAGGTTGACTCTGTGATATATATAGTTTATGATCTCTTGCGTATCATTTCCTGTGACTATGCATCCATAGCATGACATCTATATTTCCATAATATTTGTTGTATGTATATTAATATGACACGAACCATGTGACATTATCAATTAAACATGTGAAACCTCTTATATTAGTGCTTAATTCTCTGTTTTTTTTTTTTTTTTAATCTATGTAGCAGTTTCTGTATTCGCCTTGTACACCTCATGGTGCCCAGTAGACACTGGGTAAATGATGTTCAAAACATTTCTGAAGGTATTTAAAGATATATTTATCCAAAAATAATGCCTTAGTTTATTAAGAGTCAAATAATATACACCATCTCAATTATAAAAATTACTAACCCATTGAAAGGAAATAATTTCCAGAAATGCCACTTTTTTGTGTTAGGCAGCTGTTACACAGCAAATATTATTCCATTTAAACCATTATCTAAAAGCTTATCAAAATATCTAGCAGGGAAGGGTTATAGTATAGTTTGAAAAAGAATAGTGTATCATTTTTATTTTGAAAATAAGTATATACCTATTGTTTTCATCAGGCAAGTGACAGATGGAAAATTGGGCAAAATTTTTGTTGACTTAGTGGGGGTATATAGAAAAAAGGTTGATTTTTCAGCTGAGGAAGTGACCTCCTAAGGGGTTTACCTAAATCCTTAAGAATTTCTGAAATATTTACGCTTATTCAAAGCAATTGTTGGTTTAAAAAAGTTGAGAAGCCCTGATTATTATGTAATACTGTTGGAACATAAATTCAAAACAAAAATCCTTTGATATAAATTGGCTAAATCTTCAATGAACAGTTTCATAAGGAATTTATAAGTTTTAGGAAATTTTGGACAAGTTTCTCTAAAACTTAATATGCTAGTAAAGGAAGACCATTAATATTTAAATGAAGTCTTTAAAATAATTGTTAAATAATGAGAGCACATTTAGATTGTCCAAGCCAGGTGGGGAATCATTAATAAGCTAACCTTTAAATATCTGGATGTGAATTGAGAAAATATCTTTTTAAAATATATTAGAGATCTTACATCAGTAAGAAGATATGAATGATATAAAAAGATATTTTTCGTGTTAAATTTTTCTATTTCAAAATGATAGTATAAAGCTGACCCTAATAACCTTGCCCATTGCTGTCGAGTCGATTCTGACTCATAGTGACCCTATAGGACAGAGTAGAACTGCCCCATGTATCAATGCAAGCAAAATTTTGCTGAAGATCATTCAAAAGTGGCTGCAGCAGTATATTGACAGGGAACTGCCTGAAATGCAAGCCGGATCTAGAAGAGGACGTGGAACCAGGGATATCATTGCTTATGTCAGATGGATCCTGGCTGAAAGCAGAGAATACCAGAAAGATGTTTACCTGTGTATTATTGACTATGCAAAGGCAGTAGACTGTGTGGATCATAACAAATTATGGATAACATTGCGGAGAATGGGAATTCTGGAACACTTAATTATGTTCACGAGGACTCTGTACACGGATCAAGAGGCAGTCATTCAAACAGAACAAGGGGATACTGCATGGTTTAAAGTCAGAAAAGGTATGTGTCAGGGTTGTATCCTTTCACCATACCTATTCAGTCTGTATGCTGTGTAAATAGCCCAAGAAGCTGGACTATATGAAGATGAATGGGGCATCAGGATTGGAAGAAGACTCATTAACAACTGCATTATGCAGATGACACAACCTTGCTTGCTGAAAGTGAAGAGGACTTGAAGCACTTACTGATGAAGATCAAAGACCACAGCCTTCAGTATGGATTACACCTCAACACAAAGAAAACAAAATCCTTACAACCGGACCAATAAGCAGCATCATGATAAATGAAGAAAAGATTGAAGTTGTTAAGGATTTCATTTTACTTGGATCCTCAATCAACACTCATGGAAGGAGCAGTCAAGAAATGAAAAGATGCATTGCATTAGGCAAATCTGCTGTGACAGATCTCTTTAAAGTGTTAAAAAGCAAAGATGTCACCTTGAGGACTAAGATGTGCCAGACCCAAACCATGGTGTTATCAATTGCCTCATATGCATGCGAAAGCTGGGCAATAAATAAGGAAGACTAAAGAAGAGTTGACGCCTTTGAATTGTGGTGTTGGCGAAGACTATTGAATATACCACGGATTGCCAAAAGAATGAACAAATCTGTCTTGGAAGAAGTACAACCAGAATGCTCCTTAGAAGCAAGCGTGGCGAGGCTACGTCTCACATACTTCGGACATGTTATCAGGGGGGATCAGTCCCTGGAGAAGGATATCATGCTTGGTAAAGTAGACAGTCAGTGAAAAAGAGGAAGACTCTCAACGAGATGGATTGACACAGTGGCTGCAACAATAGGCTCAAGCATAGCAACAATAGTGAGCATGGCACAGGACCGGGCAGTATTCCGTTCTGTTGCGCATAGGTTCGCTATGAGTCAGAACCAACCTGACAGCACCTAACAACAACAACAACAATAACCTCGCCAATCTATATATTAGAATTTAAAATTTATAGACTACTGGAAGTTGTGAAGATTACAGGTCAAAGGATTATAATTTATATTCTAGTCCTGTCATTCTAAATGTCAGACAAATCCTTAAACCTTGTGCTGCTTCAGTTTCTTCTTCTGCAAAATGGGTTTAATAATAATTTTTACCCACTTACTGCAGGGTTATTATAGGGCTTACTGTGATCTCTGACGTAAAGTAGGTTCTCGAAAAGTGTCTGAGCAACATTGATGAACACATGCATAAGGGTAAAAGAGTATGCAAATAATGTATCTATCTGTCTAAATATCTATATATTTGAATGATTTTTAAGTGTTGAAGCCGAACAATATTCTCCTTCAGAATCCCTACGGCTTTCTGAGTATATCTTTTCTTAATTTCATATTTGAAGCTATAGCTGGAGATTCCTGAAGGAGTCATTCCATGCCTGCCTGCCAGCACAGTGCCAGGAAACACCTGGTTTCTTACAATTTTCACTTGGGACCATATGCAAGTGTAAAGTTCAGTGATTTGTAGCTGAGGTTTATATACCTATGTTCTTAGGTAAGGTGATTGATCCCTTGAGTTGTATGATGCAGTATATACACATACATATTTTTTGGCTCAAAAAAAAATTTTTTTTTATCATTACTTTGAATTTAATAAACTTAAAAAGAAAATGCCTGTGCTTTACACTAGAAATCAGACAACTGACCCCCCACTTTGATTAAATCAAAGATTTAGAGGATGAACAGTGACAATTAGCGGCAAGAACCTATCTAGTGGTTCCCTATCTTTTATTTTTTAATTTTATTTTATTTTTTAAAATATTTTATTATACTTCACGTGAAGGCTTACAGAACAAATAGTTTCTCATGAAACAGTAGTACATATGTTGTTTTATGACATAAATGGTTGACAACCCCACAACATATCAACCCTCTAACTTCTCAACCTTTTTTTTTTTGGTGAAAATACTCATAGCCAAAGATACACCGTTTCAAAAATTTCTACATACACAGTTCAGTGACATTGACTATGCTCTTCCAATTGTGCTGTTATTCTCACTTAAGATGAAGGCTTACAGAACAAAATAGTTTCTCATTTAACAGTTACTACAAATGTTGCCCTATGACAATGGTTAACAATCTCAAAACACATCAACAATATCCTTAGTCAACCTTGGGTTCCCTATCACCCGCTTCCTTGTCCCCTTCTGCCTTCTGGCCCTTGTCACTGGATTCCTGTACCTCGTTAGTCCCATTTGGTTTTACAGGGCTGTCCACTCCCAGGCTGAACAGCGAACCTCGGAGGTAACTTCACCACTGAGCTAAAAGGGTGTCTGGGGGCCATACTCTGGAGGTTTCTCCAGTCTCCTTTAGGCCAGTAAATCTGGTCTTTTTTTTTGTGAGTTAAAATTATGCTCTACATCCTTCTCCAGTTCTGTCCAGAACCCTCTGTTGTGATCCTGGTCAGAGCAGTCAGTGGTGGTAGCCAGGCACCATCTAGCTGTACTGGACTCAGTCCGGTGGAGGCCTTGGTAGCTGTGGACAATTAGTCCTTCGGACTAATCTTTTCCTTGTATCCTGTTCTCTTCATTATTCCTTGCTCCCGAAGGGATGAGACCAGTGGAGTATCTTAGATGGCCGCTCACAGGCTTTTAAGACCCCAGACACTACTCACCAAGGTAGAATGTAGAGCATTGTCTTTATAAGCTGCGTCATGCCAGTTGAGCTAGATGTTCCCAGAGACCATGGTCCCCACAGCCCTCCACCCAGCAATTCAGTCCCTCAGGGAGTTTGGATGTGTCTTTGGGGCTTCCATGACCTTCCCTTGTACAGATTGTGCTAGATTCCCCTGTGTTGTGTACTGTCTCACCCTTCACCCAAGATACCACTTATCTATTGACTATTTAGTATTTCCCCCAAACTCCTCCCATCCCTCATAAACCAACAAAGATTGTTACATTTTGTGTGTGAACTTTTTCATGGGTTTTTACAATAGAGGTCCCCTACAATATTTGTCCTTATGTGATTGACTTATTTCACTCAGCATAATGTCCTCCAGTTTCATCCATGTTATGAGATGGTTCATAGATTCATTGTTGTTCTTTCTCGTTGCATAGTACTCCCTTGTGTGTACGTACCATAGTTTGTTTATCCATTCATCTGTTGATGGGCATCTAGGTTGTTTCCATTGTTTTGCTATTGTGAATAATGCTGCCATGAACATAGGTGTGCATATGTCTATTCGAGTGATGACTCTTATTTCTCTAGGATATATTCCTAGGAGTGGGATTGCTGGATCGAATGGTATGTCTATTTCTAGCTTTCTGAGGAAACGCCATATCATTTTCCAGAATGGTTGTATCATTTTGCATTCCCACCAGCAGTGCATAAGGGTTCCGATCTCCCCACAGCCCTTCCGACATTTGTCATTTCCAGTGTTTTTGATTAGTGCCAGTAATGCCGGGGTAAGATGGTATCTCATTGTGGTTTTATTTTGCATTTCTCTAATGACTAGTGATCGTGAGCATTTCCTCATGTGTCTGTTGGCCATTTGAATGTCTTCTTTGGTGAAGTGTCTGTTCATTTCCTTTGCCCATTTTTAAATAGGATTATTTGTCTTTTTGTTGTAGAGGTGTTGGATTTTCTTGTAGATTATGGAGATTAGATCTTTGTCTGACTTGTACTGTCCAAAAAATTTTTCCCAGTCTGTAGGTTCTCTTTTGACTCTTTTGGTGAAGTCTTTTGAAGAGCATAGGTGTTTGATTTTTAGAAGATCCCAGTTATCTAGCTTATCTGTTGAGGTTTGTGCGTTGATGGTTATGGTTTGTATCCTGTTAATTCCATGTACTAAGGCCTGAAGTGTTGGTGCTATTTTTTATTCTATAAACTTTATAGTTTTAGGCTTTATATTCAGGTCTTTGATCCATTTTGAAGTAGTTTTTGTATACAGTATGAGGTGTGGGTCCTGTTTCATTTTTTTGCAGCTGGATATCCAGTTTTGCCAGCACCGTTTGTTAAAAAGACTGTCTTTTCCCCATTTGATGGACTTTGGGCCCTTGTCGAAGATCAGGTGACTGTAGGTGGATGGATTTACATCTGGGTTCTCAATTCTGTTCCATTGGTCAATGTATCTGTCATTGTGCCAGTACCAGGCTGTTTTGACTACTGTAGCTGTATAGTAGGTTCTGAAGTCAGGTAGTGTGAGTCCTCCAACTTTATTCTTCTTCTTCAGTAGTGCTTTACTTATTCGAGGCTTCTTACCTTTCCATATAAAGTTAATGATTAGTTTTTCTATCTCTTTGAAGAATGTTGTTGGTATTTGGATCGGGATTGTGTTGTATTTGTAAATTGCTTTGGGTAGAATTGCCATTTTCACAATGTTGAGTCTGCCTATCCATGAGCATGGTATGTTTTTCCATTTATGTAGATCCCTTTGGGTTTCATGCAGTAGTGTTTTGTCGTTTTCTTTATATAGGTCTTTTACATCCCTGGTCAGATTTATTCCTAAGTATTTTATCTTTAGGGGCTATTGAAAATGGTATTGTTTTCCTGATTTCCTTTTCATCATTCTCCTTACTGGTGTAAAAGAATCCAACTGATGTTTGAATGTTTATCTTGTATCCTGCTACTCTGCTGAATCTTTCTATTAGTTCCAGTAGATTTCTCATGGAGTCTTTAGGGTTTTCTACATATAGTATCATATCATCTGCAAACAGGGACAGTTTAACTTCTTCATTACCAATTTGGATGCCCTTTCTTCCTTTTTCTTGTCTTATTGCTCTAGCTAGAACTTCCAGCAGAATGTTAAATAGGAGTGGTGATAAAGGGCATCCTTGTCTTGTTCCTGTTTTCAAGGGGAATGTTTTCAGCGTGTCTCCATTAAGAATGATGTTTGCCGTTGGTTTTGCACAGATGCCCTTTATTATGTTGAGAAATTTCCCTTCTATACCTATGTTATTGAGAGTTTTTATCAGGAATGAGTGTTGGACTTTGTCAAATGCCTTTTCTGCGTCAATTGAGATGATTGTGTGATTCTTTTCTTTCCTTTTATTTATGTGGTGGATTACGTTGTTGATCTTCTAATGTTGAACCATCCTTGCATAGCTGGTATGAATCCTACTTGGTCGTGGTGTATTATTTTTTTGATATGACGCTGAATTCTATTGGCTAGAATTTTGTTGAGAATTTTTGCATCTATTTTCATGAGAGATATTGGTCTGTAATTTTGTTTTTTTTGTGGCATCTTTTACTAGTTTCGGTATCAGCGTTATGCTGGCTTCATAGAATGAATTTGGAAGTTGTGCTTCCCTTTCTATGCTCCGAAATAGCTTGAGTAGTACTGGTACAAGCTCTTCTGTAAATGTTTTGTAGAATTCTCCAGTGAAGCCATCTGGGCCAGGGCTTTTTTAGGTTGGGAGTTTTTTTGTTACCTTTTCAATGTCTTCTCTTGTTATGGGTCTGTTCAGATTTTCAGCATCACTTTGTTGTAGTTTGGGTAGGCCTTGTGTTTCTAGAAATTTATGCATTTCCTCTAGGTTTTCAAATTTGGTGGAGTATAGTTTTTCAAAATATTCTGTAATAATCCTTTTTATTTCAGTTGGGTCTGTTGTAATGTCCCCTATTTCATTTGTTATTTAGGTTATTTGCGTCCTCTCCTGTTTTTCTTTTGTCAGTCTGGCCAGTGGTTTGTTGATTTTGTTGATTCTTTCAAAGAACCAACTTTTGGTTTTGTTGATTCTTTCTATTGTTTTTCTGTTCTCTATTTCATTTATTTCTGCTCTGATCTTTACTATTTCCTTCCTTCTGGTGGTTGTGGGCTTTTTTTGCTGTTCTCTATTTGTTTGAGTTCTGTAGTTAATGTTTTGAATTTGTCCCTTTTTACTTTTTTGATATGTGCATCTATTGCTATAAATTGTCCTCTGAGGATTGCCTTTGCTGTGTCCTAAAGATTTTGGTATGATGTGTTTTCATTCTCATTTGATTCTAGGAATTTTTTGTTTCCATCTCTGATTTCTTCTATTACCCAGTGATGTGTAAGCAGGGTATTATTCCGTTTCCATGTAGTTGACTTTTTTCCTTGCTCTTTCTGTTGTTAATTTCTACCTTGATGGCATTGTGGTCAGAGAAGATACTTTGAATTATCTCTACATTTTGGATCTTGTTGAGGATTTCTCTGTGGCCTAAGATGTGGTCTATTCTGGAGAACGTTCCATGTGCATTGGAAAAGAATGTGTACTTTGCAGCAGTTGGGTGGAGTGTTCTATATATGTCTATGAGGTCCAGTTGGCTGATTGTGCCCTTTAGGTCTTCTGTATCTTTGCTGAGTTTCTTCTTAGTTGTTCTGTCCTTTACTGAGAGTGGTGTGTTGAAGTCTCCTACCATTATTGTGGAACTGTCAGTTTCTCTTTTCAGTGTTGTTAGAGTTTGTTTTATGTGTTTTGGAGCCCTGTCATTGGGTGCATAGATGTTTATTACAGTTATGTTTTCATGATGGATCATCCCCTTAGTCATTATATAGTGTCCTTCTTTGTCTTTTATGGTAGATTTTGTTTTAAAGTCTATTTTATCTGAGATTAGAATTGCCACTCCCGCTCTTTTTTGGTAGTTGTTAGCTGGATATATTCTTTTCCAACCTTTGACTTTTAATAAATTCCCATCTTTGTTTCTAAGGTGTGTCTCTTGTAGACAGCATATTGATGGATCCTGTTTTCTTATCCATTCTGTCATTCTCCGTCTCTTTATGGGTGCATTGAGTCCATTTACATTCAGTGTCATTATTGATAGATGTGAGTTTGTTGCTGTCATTTTGTAGTGCTTTTTTTTGTGGTGCTGAAGTTTTCTTTGTTCTTCTTACTCTCTTGTGCTGAGTTACTTTTGTTTGTGGATTTTTTTTCATTTCTTTTGTTTTTGTAGGTTTTGTTTTTGCTGACACTTCATGTTTTTCCTCTTTTTTTTATGAGTATGTTTGTTAACTTTCTTTGTGGTTACCATGAATTTTACCCTTATCTTTCTAAGGTTGAAACAGTCTACCATTACTTGGTATGGCCTTACCTTCCTCTCCATTAGAAGGTTCTATACCTATGCCGTTTATTCCCTCTTTTATTGTTTTGATGTTGTTGTCATTTATTGATTAACTGCTGATTCCCTGTTGTATTTCTTTTGGTTTTGGATAGTCCTTGAGAGTTCATTTCCTAGACTGGTGTCTGGCTGGTACGATCCTGCATCCTAGGTTCTGCCTGTGAGCTGAAGCTGTTTGTCCTTAGATCGAAGAACTCCCTTTAATAATTCTTGTAAGTTTGTTTTGACTTTTACATATTCCCTTAATTTCTGTTTATCTGGAAATGACCTAATTTCACCATCAAATTTGAATGAGAGTTTTGCAGGATATATTATTCTTGGCTGGCAGTTTTTTTCTTTCAAGATTTTATATATGTCATCCCATTGCCTTTTTGCCTGCATGGTCTCTGCCAGATAATCTGAGCTTAGTCTTATTGTTTCTCCTCTGTATGTGACTTCTTGTTTTTCACGCGCTGCTCTCAGGATTCTTTGTTTGTCTTTGTTTTGGTGAGTGTGAATATGAAATGCCTTGGTGATTTTCTTTTTGGGTCTCTTCTATATGGGGTTCGTTGAGCTTCTTGGTTGGCCAGCTTTTCATCTTTAATGATATTGGGGAAGTTTTCTGTCAGCAGTTCCTCAATGATCCTCTCTTTGTTTTCTGTTTTCTCCCCCTGTTCTGGTACTCCAATCACTTGAAAATTTTTGCTTTTGATTGTATCCCACATGACTCTCAGGGTCTCTTCATTTTTCTTTGTTTTTTTTTTTTCTGAGTTTTCCTCAAACAGAGTTGTATCCAAGTGTTTGTCTTCAATTCCACTGATCCTGTCTTCCACCGTTTCAAATCTGCTTCTCAGCCCTTCTATGACATCATCCATTTCTGAAATCTTGTTGTTTATCTTTTGTATTTCTAATTGTTGTATTTCTAGTTGTGAATTTATTTTTGCATTTTGTTCCTGCATCATCTTCCTGAATTCTTTCAATTTTTTGTCTTTATTTTCCATGAATTTGTCTATTTTTTCCTCATGTTTGTCAGCTTTTTGCTTCAGTTCTTACAGAATTCCGAGTATTAGAGATTTGAATTCCCTATCAGGTAGTTCTAGTGCCTTTTCTTACACAGGAGAGTCATCTGGTGTTTTATTTTGGATGCCTACTGGAACCATCCTGTCCTGTTTTTGTAAATGTTTTGATATTGTCTGCTGTCTTCAGGGCATTCAGTAGTTATTTTTCTCATTTATTGATTGTAGATTTGTTTGTTTCATGCCTTTTTTTAGAAAAAAATTTGATTATGTCTGAGCAGGCGGACTGTGTGTTCTTTGTTGTTTGCTCGTCTGTGCGCTCAATACTTTTTGCCTCGTTCTCCAACTGGCAGGGTCAGTCACTCAGATATGGTACTGCAGGGCAGGTCTAGCTGAAGAGGAGTTACTGGGACGGGTTGTTTGTGGCACTTACTACAGCCACCAGAGCAGGTCGGTAATCAGTGCAGGGCAGGTTCCAGTAGGCCGTGCCTCTGCTGCTTGGTGGTGTGATGTCAAGCGCACGGTGCAGGTAGGCAGGATGCAGCGGAGAGATTGTTATGTGTGGAGCTAAGATGGATATGGGAGAGAGGAGAGAGGAAAAGGAGCCAAAAACATACAAACAAAAAAGAATGCTAGGGGAGCTTGCCGTTGGAATGGAGAGATGAGAGACTATGAAATGGAGAAAAACAGAAAGGGGAAGAGGAAGAAATGAAAAGAAGGAATAAATAAAAATCAGAAAGGTTAAAGAACCACAAAGTTCCCAGGGATCCCACCAATGCAGCTATGAGGTCTGGGGAGCTATGAGCTCTCAGGTGTTGCAGTACAGCCTGGCTAGAAGGGGTAGAGGTATATGACGCCTGGTATTCAGGGATCAGAAAGAGAAGGAAGATATAGAGAGATGAGAAACTGAGCAATGAAGAAAGACAAAAAGGGCAAAAGAGGGAAAAGAAAACAAAACAAATTAAAAAAAAAAGAACAAGAAAGGCCCCCCCAAGAAAACAGAAAAAAAAAAAACCAACGAAAAAAGAAATGCGCTCAGGGATTCCTCTGCACATCTGTGGAAGCTGAAGGGGAGTTCCTTGCCATGCAGCTCCTCCTGGCCAGAAATGGCACCCAACTCAAGAAAAGGAAAAGAAAACAAACAAACAATTCAAAACGAACAAACGAACAAAAGCCCCGGAATCCCACCAGCACGGTAGCCCAGACTGGGAAGCAGCTCCACACTCGAATGGAGCTCTGTAGCCCCTCAGGGAGAAGCAAAGTTGGCGCATGGAGCCAGGTACTCTAGCGAAAGAAGCGGGAGGTGGCGAGAGGTAAGCAAGAAATCAAAAGAAGCAGGAAAAAAAAAAAAAAAAAAAAAAGGCAACACCAGCAGCCAACAAATGGCACTCAGAGAGCCAGCCAGTGCGGGCTGGTGTTTCTGGACAGGAGACTGTGTCCGCGGGAAGCAGAGGAGGCCGAGTGTGGGTGAAGAAGAGTAGAGAGTGCGAAAGCATGTATCACAAATTGCCGGCACTCTGCAGCCACTCAGGAAGAAGCAAAGATGGCACATGGAGCCAGGCACTTGAGTGAAAGGAGGGGGAGGTGGCGAAAGGCAAGTGAGGAATCAAAAGAAGCAGAAACAAAAAAGCAACACTAGCAGCCAACAAATGGCACCCAGAGAGCCGCCCGCTTGGGTGTGTGGAATCCAAGCAGCCAGCGCTTCCCAGTCAGGAGACCGTGGCCGCGGGAAGCAGAGTAGGCCGAGACGGGGCGAAGAGGGGTGGGGGGGGTGGGAAAGCGCACACCACAAATTACTGGTTATTTTGTCTCCCGCTGGACACTCCGTGAGGCTGCTTTCTCGTACCCCCGTTTGCTGGTCTCCGATAGAAGTCCAAGATGGTGAATCCGCGCTGCATTAGCTGGTAGGGGATCTCTGCATGAATCTCTCTTCGCTGACCGTTCTCTGTCAGTTTTCTCACTCCATTTGGTGCTTGGCTGAGTTCTTTATCTCTTCATTTGATGTTTTAGGGTTTCAGGATTATTGTATTCTCTGTTCGGCTTAGTTTTTCGGATCTTGGCTGTGGAGGGACAGCGTGGTGCTTCTGCCTAGAGCACCATTTTGCCGGCACTCCTTGGCTCAAACTTTTAAAAGTAGGGGTCAAGGACTGTGAAGAGTCTGAAATTTTATTCTACTTGAAAACTAACAGGTTAGCCTGCTAGTGTTTCATGGATGTTGGCAGAGGACACATGTCTTCTGGGTCAGAAACCAAAAACTTTATTGCTCATGGCCCAGGAGGTAGCCTGAGCTTCATGTATGCATTGGTTCCCATTGTCCCCATGTTTCAAGGGGGTGACACAGAGGCAGATCAAGGGTGGTGTTATGCATGCAGTAGGCCTGCATCACAGCTGAGGAACCCCGAACTTAGGAAACAATCATATTTTATGAGGGACTGCAAGCAAACCTGCTTAACTTTTGACCCACAGGGAGATACTATCTCTCTCTTCCAAGGATGTTCACTCTACAAATACCAGCTGCCATTGAGTTGAATTATGACTCATGGTGAACATGTGTGTCAGAGTAGAACTGTGGCCACATGGTTTTCCATGGCTGATTTTCAGAAGTAGATTGTCAGGCCTTTCTTCTGAGACACCTATGGATGAACTCGAAACTCTAATCTGTTAGTGTCCATGCTCACAAGACGTGCAGAAACACAAGAATCCCATTGAGAACTGTAGCATAGGAGTAGGTTGCAGGTATCACCACTCTTCATCCTCAGATACTTCAGTGGGCATCTCCTAAGACTGAGGCCATCATCCTAGTCAGCCATGTTAACATCATAAGAAAATTAACATTAGTAATTATCCTTTTCTTCATCATTTGTTCTCTTTTCTCTTATGCTAGAATATTAATATCTTTAGTATATTCAGGTATATATGATGGTGACTAATTTACTAATTCACTACTGTTCTATTTATAGTTCTTTAGTGGGAACTTTGGTGGTTCAGTGATAGAATTTCTGTCTCCCATGATGGAGATTCAGGTTTGATTCCCAGCCAGTGCATCTCATTCTGTTGTTGAATCCTATGAGATCATGAGAAACAATTGAATAAAAAAAACTTACTTTTTGCTAGAAACGAAAAAGCATGATATTGAAACATAGTTGTAAATATAATAATATCAACACGAATATTAATAGCTGGCATTTATAAAGCTCCTATTATATATCGGGTGGAGCTCTGGTGGCACAGTGTTTAAGAGCTCAGGCTGTTAACCGAAAGATCAGCAGTTTGAATCCACCAGCTGCTCCTTGGAAACCCTATGGGACAACTCTACTCTGTCCTATACAGTTGCTATGAGTCGGAATCGACTCGACAGCAATGCGTTTGGTTTTTGGTTTTTATATATTAGGCACTATGCCAAAGGTTTTATATCATTTACTTAACTCTTATAGAAATCCGATGCAGTTTTCATAGATGAAGAAAATGAAGTAGCATCCTGAAGGTTGTTAGTAAACAGGAGAACCAGGACTTGAGCCCAAGTCTGCATAATTTTAAGCCCATGCTCTTAGCCACTAGTCTATATTACATTGTCCACCCTCTGCTGGTGTGAGCTTACTCAGTGTGAGCTTCTTTGTGCTCCATTTGTACAAATCATTTCTGTAAACCTGTCCATTCTTTGATGGTGAGGTTGTATATCTCTTGGCTCAGTGGCTTCCCATGCAATTTAGAGGCATAATCATATTCAGAAAGTTAACAAGAGGGAAGCAATGTAGTATCAGAAGAAATTGTTCCAAATGGGTTGAGACTTAAGTCTGGGAGTCAGACGTAACAAGATTCAAATCCCACCTTAGCACCTAACTAGTGTGGAACTGTCACAGGTCAGCTAACCTCTGTTTGATTACACTTCTGTAAAATGTGGATGAAAATGTCACTCTTGCCTAGAACAAAGTGGCTGCTCAAAAATGTCCTTGTTGAATCTTTACTAGGTAGGCCCTACTCCAACAGTGAGAGCAACCTAAGCCTAAGGCAGCCAAGCTTGCTGGCCCCAGAAGAGTGAGTGTCCACGTTTAGCCCCTCTCCAGTTCCTTCCAGGCAGTGATGTCAACAAGCAAAAAACACGGATGTGTGATGACATTTTGTATAGACTGCACTTCCCTGACTTCAATCAATGGTTGAATCAACATGGCTCCAAGTGTCTAGAGCTTAGAAACCCTCCTAAGAGCACTGACTCAAAAATTTCTCCTTCATGACTTTATTTTTGTTCTGTCACACGCCTTTTAATAATTTCCTCCCCAGACCTTGTGGAGTGATTACAGCCACAGTTGACTCTGCCTCTAATTATGATTTAATTCAAGTGTGTGAGGCTTGCTTCATAACGCAAAAGCCATAAGGTTTTTGTTTTTTCCCTCCCTTGGGGGTCTCCCATTGCCAGTGCAACTGAGAGTGGGGCATGGATAGCATAACTTCAGTTTGACTCCCAGGTCAAACTCCAACCACGTTCTTGACTTTCCTTGCCTTTATGATTGTTCACTTCTGCTTACTTACAAATTACTAACATTATAGTAAGGTAAAAATTTCTTCATAATCTGGTTAAATAGCAGTTTCATCCCCCCCCACTCCAGCTCTCAATATACAGGGATAGCAGATTCCAAAGGTTATTCTGTTGGACATAATTTCAACCATTTGTGGCATCAAAGCATCCTAGGAAGTACCTCCTCAAGGAACACTGTCTAATAGAGCTTATTGTTGTCCATGATTGGTAGGGGAACTCAGTGATTAATCTCAAACTTGGGACAACTCATGCCTCCTTCCAGCCATGATGTTCTTCCAACATTCCTGAATATCAAGTGGGGATTTTTTTTCCCCCCAAAGGAACACATTTTCTATGACTTGCATGAATGTGTTAGGATTAGTCCACAGTTTTCTCCCATGAGATTCTAGACTATGGTACACAAATGAGGTACATCACACTCACCAACACCAAAATCCCACAGCAACTTCAGTTACATATGTGGTTGACATACACTTACTTGGATTCCAGGGATGGACTTTGGAGAGGAAAGTAGAAAATAATGATATAAACTTAAAAGTGTGAGACCATCTAATATGATAGTTTAATACATACCTTCTTTTGTTCAAGCAATGTATCTTATATGGGAATTCAATAGAAAGAAGATGAAAGAAGAGGCACTACAACTGAAGCAGTGGTGGCTGTGATGCTGGGGACTGTGGAGACCAGACCTCCTGCCTGGTCAATATCCTCTCCCTGCAATGGCTTTCCAAGAGAGCTCTGAAAAATCCCTAAGTTCTCAAGGAACACAGATCAAAAACCCCTGATCTAAGACAATCCTCTAAGTTCAATTATAATTCTCTACATGTGTACTGTTGTTGTTGTGAGGTGCCGTCGAGGTGATTCTGATTTATAGCAACCCTGTGTACAACAGAACGAAACACTGCCCTGTCTTGCGCCATTTTCACAATCGTTGCTGTGCTTAAGTCCATTGTTGCAGTCACTGTGTCAATCCATCTCGTTGAGAGTCTTCCTCTTTTTTGCTGACTCTCTAATTTACCAAGCATGATGTCCTTCTCCAGGGAATGATCCCTCCTGATAACATGTCCAAAGTATGTGAGACACAGTCTCTCCATCCTTACTTCCAAGGAGCATTCTGGTTGTACTTCTTCAAAGACAGATTTGATCGTTTTATTCGCAGTCCGTGGTATATTCAATATTTTTTGCCAACACCACAATTCAAAGGCATCAATTCTTCTTCAGTCTTCCTTATTCATCATCTAGCTTTCATATGCATAGGATGGGATTGAAAACACTGTGGCTTGGGTCAGGCACACCTTAGTCTTCAAGGGGACATCTTTGCTTTTCAGCACTTTAAAGAGGTCTTTGGAGCAGATTTGCCCAATGCAATGTGTCTTTTGATTTCGTGACTGCTGCTTCCATGAGGGCTGATTGAGGATCTGAGTAAAATGAAATCCTTGACAACTTCAATCTTTTCTCCATTTATAATGATGTTGCTTATTGGTTCCTTTGTGAGGATTTTTGTTTTCTTTATGTTGATGTGTAATCTATACTGGAGTCTGTGGTCTTTGGTCTTCATCAGTAAGTGCTTCAAGGTCTCTTCACTTTCAGCAAGCAATGTTGTGTCATCTGCATAATGCAGGTTGTTAATGAGTCTTCCTCCAATCCTGATGCCCCATTCTTCTTCGTATAGTCCAGCTTCTCAGATTATTTGCTCATCATACAGATTGAATAGGTATGGTGAAAGGATACAACCCTGACACATAGCTTTCCTCACTTTAAACCATGCAATATCCCCTTGTTCTGTTCGAACAGCTGCCTCTTGATCTGTGTACAGGTTCCTCATGAGCACAATTAAGTGTTCTGAAATTCCCATTCTTTGCAATGTTATCCATAATTTGTTATGATCCACACAGTTGAATGCTTTTTCATAGTCAATAAAACACAGGTAGACAGCTTTCTGGTATTCTCTGATTTCAGCCAGGATCCATCTGACATCAGCAATGATATCCCTGGTTCCACATCCTCTTTTAAATCCAGCTTGAGTTTCTGGCATTTCCGTGTCGATGTACTGCTGCAGCCACTTTTGAATGATCTTCAACAAAACTTTACTTGTGTGTGATATTAATGATACTGTTCGATAATTTCCACATTCAGTTGGATCATCTTTCTTTGGAATATGCATAAATATGGATCTCTTCCAGTGTGTTGAGCACCTTCTATATTCTTGTCATTCTTCTAAGTGTTTGAGCTACAAAAGTGACTATGGTTCCAACTCTCAAGGGTTCAATATTTTCCCTGTAGAATCCTTCAATATAACAATTTTAAGGCTTGAATTTTTTTCTTCAGTTCTTTCAGCTTGACAAATGCTGAGCATTTTCTTGCCTTTTGGTTTTCTATCTCCAGGTCTTTGTGCATTTCATTGTAATACTTTACTTTGTCTTCTCGAGCTGCCCTTTGAAATCTTCTGTTCCGCTCTTTTACTTCATCGTTTCTCTCATGACCCTATAGAGGGGTTTAATTTTACAGTCTAATTTAATGTGGGCAATGTTTTGGTTGAAGTTTGTTTAGGGAACTATGAGATTACAGAGAAAGGTAGAGTCTTGGAGCTGTGAGAAAGGGTCCCTGTAGAAGTTGATCTGATGGTTGAGTTGGCTCTCCTATGTTGGTATCAAACCACTAGAAATGTAAGAAGTACCCTGAATGTAATTAACTGGAGTAGAGTTCAGAACCAAGGTTTGGGGTCAGGATGACTGGACCTCACTCATAGCCCACCATTTTCCAAATAGGTCAACTTGGGCTAGAAAGACTTAACCTCAGTTATTGTCACCTATAAAATGGTGATCACACTTGACTAAGGGTGCTGCAAATATTAGATGAGATAATGTATGCAATGGGCTGAATCCAATATTAAAGGGCATGGTAGTTGTTCAAAAACTCTTCAATCATTCCTTCCCTGCCTCGAGCCCATGATTTTGGGTAAAAGAGAGACTAATTTCTAGGCATACTGCCGCTAAAGAGGAGACTGTACTTTCTAAATAATATCTTTAAGGTGCTACTGTTTCAAAATTTGCCACTTTATGCCCTTTGGGGAAAAGAATAATTGCCTCAAAAAAGTACAGGCTGCTGGAATTACTACTGGCACAGCAGAAAAGCTTTTTAGCATTTAAAATCTTGCACCTACCCTCTAAGCTTGGGTTGCTGGAGAAAAATCCTGATGTCATGAGTCATTTTGACAATATTTTCCCAGTAATTTGAGAGGCACATAAATTCAGGAGCAAAGGTGATCTATAAGAAAAGGAAGTGGTTAATTGGTACACATGTGTGTGCATATACATACACACACAGAGATGCCGTTATCACTTATTGAGATTCCACTATGAATGCTTACACATTTTCCATTATAGGGCGATTTTAATTCCGTATTTATATGTATTAATCATGTCTGAAACAGTTGAAACTGTTGAATAGCTATCAAATTTTTTTATTTTAAGAAACTATTCAGAAATATGTAACATGTTGATGCAATAGGCTATGTTTCAGAGTAGAACAGTTGTCCTTTTCTTTTCAGTTATTTTAAGTTTATGCCCAGGACTGAAAATAAAATTCTACAAAGGAGCCTTCCCCTTATCTCCTGTGTATGGAGAAGGTGAGTGGTATTGTCATGTCACCACTCAGGGTAATGTTTCTTATGAGTGACTGATGAGGATTTCATTTGCTGTTACTTTCCCACCACTTCCCATCAGTTTGAAATATATGTTGAAAGATGCCCCTAGGTATATCATAATGTTTCTCATCAACCTTTTAGCCTATAGGTTTCTGTGGCATGTTCTTATTAAATAAATGTTTGTAACAGTAATCTTACTATCCTGATTTCTTCATGTGACTTTACTAGCTTGATTCTTCATCATTCATTAACATCTACCAAACATACTTCAAGCCTTTCACTTGAAGCCTATGATCCTTGCTCAGTGGAAAATAAGTGAACCTATCACTAATGGAAGCTTTACCAGAGATTTGGTTTTATTTGGTGCATGATTTCTTTGTGTTTTTCAGGAGGAGAAGACAACTTTTCTGGAAGGGATTACCTGAGAGATTTTAATTTTCACCTCTTCCCGGAGTGTCTGGAAATTCACACATCTTCACCTCAGTTTTCTTAGCTGTGTTTTAAAGGCTGACTTAAAAATTCTTTGCTTGCATTTTCTTTTCTGCTTCTATAGTCTGAACTAAATGACACGGAACAACATCTTAAGTGGCTATACTCTCCATTCATTTCATAATAGACAACATTTAACATCTCGTCCAATGGCATTTAGGACGTCTTTCATATTGATCTTCACTTTTGGATCATGCAGAAACAGTGCAATGTGTTCATTCCAGCCTATTCGAGGAAACGTGTCTCCCAAACATAAATGAGCAACAAAACACCTGTTTACAGTAAATGCTTATTTTGTGACTAGTTCATAAACCCTGTCAAAGTAGAGAGACAGAAAAAAAATGTGATGAAAACATCTGTTCATCCAAGAGAATTCCCCTCACTCCTCTATAATTCCCACTGGGGATTGTTCAGAGAACTAGATTAATTTATTTTTTGATTGTTAGACTCTTTCTCTCAGCAAAATTGTGATCAAGACTAAATTCCACACTTCAAGAGTTCACAAGTAAGTACTCTGCACTCAAAATAAAGAAGCAGTCGGTTGGCTCTTCTCATGCAGTTTGCTCCATTAAGTCATTATTGTTGGTACTGTGCTTGCTGAAAACAGAGGCAAAAGGCAATCAAGACATCCATTTTAAGAAGCTACCTAAACATCTGTTTATTGGCAGATCGTTCTATAATAAGGCTGTTTAGTTCATTATGAACTCTGGGGGTGAGATGTTTTTCTATGATGTGGAGAGTATTTTTGAATGGTTCAGAATTTGTTTTAATCTTTGCTTTTTTTTTTTCCCCATAATAAAAAGAAACAAAATTTTGGGAGAGTAGCCACAACTACCTTTGAGACTTTCTTCTAATATGTTACTGAAAGGGCAGCAGTGGGATGGAGCATATATTAATACAAGTATATTCATTCCTTCGTGCAACAAATTATGTTAAGTGCCTACTGTATACTAGGCACTGTATGGAATATTGGAAGAAGAGAAGCTAACAAGACAATTCCTGTCCTCCAGGATTTCTCAATAAAGAGAAAGACCAGTAAGTCAGTCAACAGTGACCACATAGTATGAAGAATGTTTTGTTAGAGCTATGAATTGGTGATCTGGGAGCACAGGAAGAACAACTAACTCAACCTGGGAAGAGTTCAGCGAAAAGGACAGTTCTTTCCAGAAACTTCTAAAGGGCTTAGTTTCCAAAGGCTGCCATAACAAAATACACCACAAGTAGGTGACTTTAAAGAACATAAATTTATTTTCTCACAGTCTGGAAGCTTAAAGTTCAAATCCAGGTCTTGGCCATGTTAGTTCCTTCTGTGTGGCTTTCTCCTAGTTTCTGGTGTCTGCCGGTGATCCTGGGCATTAATTTGTTTATAGACAGGTTCTCACATGACATCTGTTTCCATCCTATGTGTGTTTGTCTGTGTCTGTTTGCTCTTTTTATAAGATACCACTCAGAAGTGATTAGGTTTAGGACTCATACTACTTCAGTATAACCTCATTAACGTAACAAAAGAAAACCCCTATTTCCAAACAGGGTCATATTTACAAGTACAAGAGATAGAACTTCAAAATACTTTGGGTAGGGGGATCCAATTCAATCCATAATACAATAGCCAACACTTATCATTGAAAGACAAATGACAGTTGCATGTGTCATTGGGCAGTGGGTCAACAACTAGGGCCTATCATCTAGTCTAACATTTGACAAATTTTGAGATAATGTAAACTAGAATATAGAGTATGTGATGGAAGAAACTGAAAATAGGTGGGAATTAGAGAGTTGAGACATGAGGCTGATGAGGGTGGCAGGGTCCATTTCATGAAAGGCCATGAATGTGATTTAAAGGATTTTGTATGTTATCCTGGAAGGCTTCATTCCTTCCTTCCTTCCCTCCTTCCCTCCCTCCCTCCCTCCATCTTTCTCTCCCTCCCTCTCTCCCTCTTTTCTTTCCTTCTTCCTTCCTACTTATTTTTCTCTTTAATGTAATGTGGGTTTTATTTTCCTGCTTCTTTGTATGCCTGGTAATTTTTGATTACATGACAGACATTGTAAATTTTATCTTCTTGGGTACTGAGTAATTCTTATCCCTAAAATATGTTCTAGAACTTTGTTCTGGGGCATGGTTAAATTACTTGAAAACCATTTGATCTTTTTGGGTCTTAATTTAAATCTTTGTTAGACAGGTACAGATCAGTGTTTACTGCTAACTTTTCTTATTAATGAGGTAAAATCCTTCTGAGTAGTTTACATGATACCCTGTGAATTGTAAGGTGATTCACTCTGGCTTGTAGGAACAATAACTATTCTCAGCTTCACATGTTCTCAAAGGATTTTTGTCCTCATTCTTTCAGGAAATTCTTTTCACAACATCATGTATATACTGCTCAGTACACCACTGAATACTCAAGGGAGACCCTGTACAGATACCCAGTGTCCTCTCTCTGTGCAACTTTCTCCTTTCTGGCACCCTACTTTGTGAACTCCAACCACCCTGGCTTCTCTGGCCTCTCAGATCCATCTCCTCCATTCAGTAAGACCACCAGGCTCTGTCTGGATTTGCCCTTCCTGTGCCATTGCCTGCAATCTCTCTCCAAGCACTGAGATGAGAAAATTATAGAAATCACCTCTTTGGTTTCCATATCTCAGGCATAACTAGCTGTGCAGTCTGATGCCCAGTGTTTGAAGAATGTTATGCTGTTTTATATATTTTGTCCAGTATATATATATATATATACAGTTTTTTTTTCAAGCTGGAGAGCAAATTTGGTCCATTTTTCCTTTTTGATTGGGTGTAGAAGTCCCAGTGTAGGTGTTCAAGAATAGAAGTGACATAATCATTTTTGAATTTTAAATACTATCACTCAATGTGAAGTACAGATTTTTGGGGAGACTGGTTAAATAACTTTTATAATAATATAGACAAAAAATTATGTGAACCTGAACTCAGGCTGTGACATTTGGAACATGAGGTAATTATTTTGTAGCTATTCAAAAATAATATTTATAAGAACCAAGTGGTAAAATTGAAAACATTTTATGATATAACATTAAATTAAAAATAAAAGCTAGGTACAAAATAATTTGTATAATATTTCACACACACACACACACACAAAAACTCCCATAAAACTATTTTGGGGGCGGGGGGAAGAGTAGCTGAAACACACAGCATTGTACCACTGCAAATGAAACCAAAAGTGATTATATTTCTTGCTGTTTTCCTGTATTTTACAAAATTTTGATAGATGTTATTTTTATAAGAAAATAACTTTTACAAATTTTTAGAACCTAAAATTAATAGCACCAGAAATTGATTGGTATTAGTGAATAACTGGTAAGAAGGGGTTTAGGATAACTCATTCATTCATTTCCAGTTTGGGTCTTGGGTAGATAACTAAGCTAAAGAGTAGCAACAATAACAACAAAAAACAGCTGTATGGAGTCAGATAGTGAGTTATTTCTGAATCTTTTGAATTTGAAGTACTCGAAGAATATCTAGGTAGAAAGGTCTAGCAAGGCATTGGTTGCAAGTTTCTGAAAAGTGAAAATAAGACCTGGGCTGGAGATGCACATTTGGGAATAATTAATAGTAGTTGAAGCTGTAGGTTTATATGAGGTTATGTAGAGGTCATAATTCTTATGATTTTTATCATGATATTTTAAATTTAGCTCCCTAAATGGACCAACTACACTATCAAACCATGGTTAAGCAAAGCTCCAGTTTATTTACTTAATAATAATAATATTACAGCATAGTATACATTTTAAGCATAGAAATATATATAAATGTATATTTGTGGGCATATATCTTCATTTCTCTTGGATGAATACCGAGGAGTGGGATTGTCAGGTTACAGGATATGTTTAGATTCATAAGAAACTGCTAGACCTCCCTTTTCCAAAATGGTTATACCATGTTATGGATTGAATTGTGTCTCCCAAAAATATGAGTTGAAGTCCTGCTTCTTGTACCTGTAGATGTGATTCTGTTTGGAAATTGGGGTTTTCTTTCATTATGTTAATAGATCATACCAGTGTAGGGTGGATCCTAAACCTAATTAATTCTGAGTTATAAAATGACCAGAATAAACACAGATACACACGCGTGCGCACACACACACACGCACACACATACACACATGGGAACATAGAAGCTGTGTGAGGTTCATCTATAAGCCAAGGAACATCAAGGACCCAAGGAATGCCTGGGGCTACTGACAAGGAAGGAATTTACAAGGCTAAGACTCTGATTTTGACTTTTACCCTTTACAGCTGTGAGAAAATAAATTTCTATTCTTTAAAGCCACCCACCTGTGATATTTATGTTACAATAGCACTGGGTAACTAAGACATACAATTTTACATTCCCACTGATAACATATGAAAGTTCCAGTTGGTACACACCCTCACCTGGTGTTATCAAACATTTTCATCTTATTGATTTTAATAGCTGTGTAGTCATATCTTGTTGTGGTATTCATTTGTATTTCCCTGATAACTAATGATGTTGAGTACTTTTTCAAGTAGCTATTGACTATTTGCATATTCTTTGTGAAGGGTCAGTTCATATATTTTTGTCTATATTTTATGGGAGGGTTGCCTTTTTATTATTGAGTTGTAGGAGTTCTTTATATATCCTGGATACCAGTCTGTTGTCAACTATGTGTTTTGCAAATATTTTTTTCCAATGTTTTCTTAACAGTGCTTTTGATAAACAGAAATTTAAATTTTGGTGAAGTATGATTTATCAGTTATTTTCTTGTTATAGTTATAACTTTCTGGGTCCTGTCTAAGAAATCTTTGCTTGCCTTCAAGTCTCAAATATATTAAGAATGAACAATTTAGGGTTGTGATAGAGTCAGTGTGAGTAGGAATTGACTTGATTGCAATGGGTCTGGTTTTTGGTTTTGGTGCTCCCACATGTGTATTTGAAGTTGGAATTTAAAATTACTGTCGATGAAAATGATTTGTTTGAGAAAGTGCCCAACAGAATGTTCATCTTGTCTTTGTTCAAAACTAGATGACAAATATTTGAAGGGGGAGACAACATTTTATGCTTTGTGTTCCTCACTGAAACTAGCTCAGGGTCTTGCACATAATGAGTGCTCAGAATATTTGCTATTTGTTTTTAATTTGAAATATCTACTCCTACAGTGATAGACATGACTTAGAACTTTAAACTTTGAAAATGTTTTATGTAATACCATGCCCACACTTACTATACTGTGCTTTCCCAAAAAGTATAAAAAATTGACTTACTCCCTCATACTGTGATAAATTTCTTTGGTTGTTTTTGTTTCTCTCTCTTTTTTTTTTTTTTTTTTTTCATTTTTGTTTTTTTGTTTTTTGAAGAGAGCCCAAAGGAGAGAGAAGTAGGTTTTTCTGACTTGGAGTAGATTGTGCCTGGGATTGTAATTTCAATGTCACTATTAAAACCTTGAAGAGAGAGATTTTTATAGTCAGGCTCCTACAGCTTTCAGAGGACTGGTTAAGCTGTTAGAAATCACAGAGAAGCCTGGCAGCTCTTTGTTATAAAAGCATATCAAGACAATAAGGTTTTGTTTTAAATGAACTCTTCAAGTCTTGAATGAATGTTTAATTATAGTAGTCATAAGCATCATCACAATCAGGGTATACTTGGGGGAGGTGGAATTTAGTATAACATACATGTAAGGCATCGATAATCCTTCGACAGATGCAGGGTGTGAACTGAGGATAGGTTCGCTAGTTTTGGCATGTATTCGCTTTTGCTTTTCAGAAGCCTGGAGGGCAAAGTGTGCAGGCACAACATTTGGTGGTACTGGTGATACTGGATCCGAAGCAGTACAGCATAGTGAACTTGAAGTCAGGCAGTTACTGCCTTGGATCTTAGCTCTTTCACTTGCTTGCTCTTTGGTCTTTGAGAAGTTACTAGATCTTTCTTTCTGAGCCTCAGTTTTCTGGAGGTAGCAGGGATGGTGATAGTGTTTATGTCATAGCAATGTGTGAGGGCTAATGAGATGACACATACAAAGCACCTGGTACATAAATGTTGTTGTTGTTAGCAGCCATCGAGTCAACCCCTGATTCAAACTGACCCCATAAGCAATGCAACAAAACACTACCCAGTCCTATGCTATCCACAAGATCAGTTGCGGATGGGACAATTGTGATCTACAGGGTTTTCATAGGCTGATTTTTCAATTTTCAATTTTAGATTGTCAGGCCTTTTTTCCTAGCCTGTATTCGTCTGGAAGCTAGCCTGAAACCTATTCAGTATCATAGAAAAACACAAGCCTCCACTAACAGTAGATGGTGGCTGCACATGAGCTGCCTTGGCTGGAAGTCGACCCCAGTTCTCCCGCATGGAAAGGGAGAATTGTATCACTGAACCATTGATGTCCCGCGGTACGTACATAGGCACTCTCCAAAGGGAGCTAGTATTAGTACTGCTTTAGTAGTAGTGGTAGGAGCAGCTGTAGTAGTAGTTGCAATACTAGTCTTTCAACTTTGGGGGATGTTAAACCCAAGCATTTCCAGCAATGTAGACAGTGACACAACGTTTTTTCTTTCTTCTTGATTTGTCCTTAGTTAGATAGAGATCCACTGGCTCATCCTGAAGCCTTTCTTCCTTCTCCAGTCTCTACATCAGTTGCCATGGCCACACGCCCTCCCCCACCATAATTTTAATGCCTACCCTCTGTCTACCTTCCTTCTGAAAAACCAGAACTTACAGATTCAGCACCTCTGGTTGTTAATTCTCATTGTCAGCACTTTCCCACCCCTGAGGATCATAAAACCTGAGGGAAATGAAAAACTGTACCTTATCTGAAAAACGCAGAGGCTCCTGTCATAATACTTCCTTCAGGTTTGTAATTAAACCTGGCTCGAGGTGAGGGATATTTCTCAGAAACCAGGGACATTCACGGTAGACAGGAGAATGTGGTTTTCTTACACTTGTTTAAAGCAGAGACAAAAGAACACAGAGAAAGTACTGTGAATGACCAAGAGAGAGGCAGGGAGAAGCTGCTATTTCAGAAGTCTTACTCCTTCTGGAGTTCCAGGGCTTGGGTGTTGAGATGTGACATTGTCCAGCCCACAGCTGGTGAACCGACCATGTAGGATCTTTCCTTAAATGCTAACCTGTTACCTGCAGGTCTTGCCTGAAGTTTGGTTTAGCACAAACTTGAACACCCTAAACATGTCAGAAAACCAGTTGCCACTGAGTCGATTTGTACTTATGGTGACCCCATGTGTGTCAGAGTAGAACTTCTCCATAGGGTTTTTGATGGCTGATTTTTTTGGAAGTAGATTGCTAGGCCTTTCTTTCAAGGCACCTCTGGGTAGACTCGAACCTCCAACCTTTTGGTTAGCAGCTGAGTGCATTAACTGTTTATACCACCCAGGGACTCCGAACGTGTTAGAAGTTAGCACAGTTCTGCCCCTGAGTCACATGGCTTTCAAGAGTGTGTGCATGGAAGGGGAGAGAAGGGGAAACCACATGGGTTACTGCTTACTCGCTCTTCCCTGAACTAGTGTCTTAAGCTGTAGACAAACTCTTCCTTTCTGATTTTTCTGGATTCAGAAAGGAAATTTTTAACATAAAGCAAATTTCTTCTAATGGCCCAACTAAAGAATTATTGTGGCCAATATAAAAAGAGGTTAACCCAATGCTTTTCTTCCAGTAAATAAAAGTGCCAGTGTTAGTGAAATTGAGTATTCCTTCTTTTTATCTTTTAAAAATAATATGAGAATTTTCTTTCCAACATCTAATTATGTTCTGTAGGATCAAGAATAAGGAATTTACTGTTTCATTTAGTGATCCAGAATTTGCTATTATAGAATAAGAGTGACTAAAAAGAGACATTAACATCAAATAAGGAAGAAAAGAATAAATTACATGTTCATTTGGCCCAGTGTTTTCAATAGTCTTGCCCGAAGGATTTTTGAGCTTGAGATAAAACAATAATTCAGTCATTAATCTAGTTTCCCTCTCCACCCTGCTTCCCCTGTATGGTAATAATAAGATCTACCAAAAGTGATAAAGTTGCTGAATTAAAAATTAAAGGTTTTGATAAAGAATAATCCATCTGGGACCATAATGCCTCAGAAAATGATTACACTTCCAAAAATAATAATTAAGGATATAATGTCCTCGGCATTATGATTAACAAAATTTTGCTCGGCCTCATCAAATACTTTCTGGTCTAAAATAAAAACAATATCAAGGAAAATCCCTCTGGTTAAAAAAATAGAAATTCACTTTGATCTGGGGGAATGATCAAGTTCTGTGAAAACATTGCACTAATGACTCTCTTCCTGAAGGGGATACTAGAAGCTTCTGGAGGCCATGTAGATGGCATGAGTTGTTTCTTCACAGGCACCCAATATGCCCAAGATGAGAAAATCTTTGAAAGTAGTAGTGAGACTGAAGCACGGGTATAGAAAAGTGTAGTTGTGTCCAGCAGTAGCTGAAGCTTTTTTAAGCCACAGGTTTACCTTCTGGTGGATTACCTCAAAGCTTAAGGAAAATCCCAGAGGTCTTAAGGATACCAAGGTAAAGGGCTACAACCCTTTTTATTTCTCTAATTCTACAACTTGGAGTTCTCATCAGCTCTATGGTTTTTCAATCTCGTTTCTTTGAACTTCAACCTAGAGTTTTAAATAAGTTGAGAGGAATGTAGAAAGAGCTCTTATCCCAATTCATGTTTGGAGGGAGATTGTCTCAAATGTGGTCTCTGGCAATAACCTGGTGGGTGACCGCATAAAGGTGAATTCAATGGTATGGTGTAGTTAGACAGGAAAGGTCAAACTTCAAGTTCCTGAGAAGCTTCCAGTTCTTATAGGGAAGATATAGGGTCCTTATTTCCCCACAACCTCTTAACAATGACTAAGGATAACGGAGTTGAGAGCCAGTAGCATTTCTATGAAGCGTTCCAGGAAGAAGGAAAAATTAATTTAGGGTAGATTCTATGATGTTTACAGTTTAGGCCAGAAGAGATACAAGGGGAAAAAAAAAATACAGGATAGGATGTGTTTCCAGGGTCAGGGAGCATTGAGTTATGATCAAGGTAACCAGGAAGAAATAGATCTTAATCAAATTGAGAGAGATAAGACCTTTAATTCTACCTGCAGAACATTCAGTAGAGACCTCACTATGCAGAGTAATGGCACCAAAAGTCACTACAGATATCTCAAAATGCCTCCCTATCATCCCCTTTGCTTTGAGGAGGACACACTAAGTCCCACGATACCAGGCATCATTTTGAGCAAGAAAAGGTCGAGGGAGGGTGATCTATCTCACTGGACATTTAGGTAACCAGAGAGACTGCTGAAATTATAGAATTGGACAGAGAATACCAGACTTGAAATCTAATCTTTTTTCTTCAATTAGTGTGTGTGTGTGTGGGTGTGTGTGTGTGTATGGAGGAGGTATTATAGTATTTCTTATTAAAATGTTACACAAAGAATATCAAGTTTCATTGTTTTAATTATTCTCTATCATGAACAATGCTATATTTAATAATATCCTAAAAATAGATCTATGTACACATGAGAAAGAATGTCTTCAGTGTATATTTTTAGACATAGAATTCCTTGGCCAGAGATTATATCATTTTCAGTTTTGATCTGTGACGCTAAATTGCTCACCAGGAAGACTGTACCACATTACTGCTCACAGTACCGTATGAGAAGGCCCACTTTCCCACTCCTTTATTCTTTTTGGAAATATCCAGTAAAGTTAAAAATGCTCATAGTCTACAACTCACCTTAACTATTTTAGATTTATAACCTTGAAAAATTATTGCCCATGTTTACCAGAAGACATGCCTAAAGACTGTGTCAGTTTCCTAAGGCTGCTGTAACAAAGTGCCACAAAGTGGATGGTTTCAAGCAAAAAATATTTATTGTCTCATAGATCTGGAGGCTAGAAGTCCGAATCAACACCTCACCCAGACCACGTGCCCTCCAAAGGCTCTAGGGAAATACCTTTTCCTTCACTCTTCCTGCTTCTGGTTCCTTGGTATCTTAGTTATCTAGTGTTGCTGTAGCAGAAATACCACAAGTGGATGGCTTTAATAAACAGAAATTTATTCCCTTACAGTTTAGGAGGCTAGAAGCGCGAATTCAGGGTGCCAGCTCTGGAAGAAGGCTTTCTCCCTCTGTTGGCTCTGGGGAAAGTCCTTGTCATCAATCTTCCCCTGGGTGTAGGATTTTCTCAGTGCAGGGAACCTGGGTCCAAAGGACATGCTCAGCTCCTGGCTCTTCTTTCCTGGTGGTAGGAGGTCCCCTGATCTCTGTTCACTTGTTTAATCTCTCATATCTCAAAAAGATGAACTCAAGATATAATCTAATCCTGTAGATTGTATCTCGCCTCATTAACATCACTGAGGTTGGGATTTACAATGCGTAGGATAATTACATCAGATCACAAAGTGAAGGATAATTACATCAGATCACATCACGGAGGATATTTACATAATACTGAGAATCGTGGCTTAGCCAAGTTGACACATATTTTTGGGGGATACAATTAAATCCGTAACACTTGGCTTGTAGATGCATCTCTGTTTATCTCTCTGTGTGTCTTCTCCTCTTTTATAAGGACACAACTCAGATTGGATTTGGACCCACCCTATTCTAATATAACCTCATCTTAACTTAACTGATAACATCTTCAAAGACCCTATTTCCAAACAAGGTCACATTCACAGGAATTAGCAGTTTGAGCTTCAGCACATCTTGGAGGACACAATGCAATCCGTAACAGAGATATTCAATGCTGTTTGTGAAATGTGAAATATTTGCAATGTAAAAAATTGCAAATAAACCAAATATACACCAATAATAATGGAAATGAACCATGGTGGTACAACTGTTAAGCACTCAACTGCTAACCGAAAGGTTGGTGGTTTGAACACACCCAGTGGCTTCATGGGAGAAAGAGCTAGAGATTTGCTCCCATAAAGATTACAGCCTAGAAAACTATGAGACAGTTCTACTCTGTCACATGGGATCACTATGAGTGGAACTGACTTAATGACACACCACACAACAATAACAATAATAACAGGAAAGTAATGGAAAAAGGGTGACACATTCAAACAATGGGATGCTACATAAAAGTTCAAATGAGCGCACTAGTATGGCATGAATGGATCTAAAAGAAAAATAATGAGTAAAACAAGTTTCAGAAGCTTACATACTACATATTATTTATGAATATGTATGGTATTAAATGATAAAAAAATTACTGGAGATATATTCACCAAATTCATGGAAGTAAGGAAGTTGCCTTTAGAGAGGGAGGAGAAGGACTGGGGGGTCATACAAAGAGGACTTGTACTTTATCTGTTGCGTTTTGTTTATTTTGTTATTACTTATTTTGTTCATCTTTAGCAAAATTACATTGTTAGCATAATAAATTCTGTGTAATGGGTATGTGAACATTGATTGATTTTTGTCTCACATATTTTTGCACTTTTTAAAAGAAATCCAGTTCTCTTGGCTCAGCCTTTTAGGAGCATCTTAACCCAAGAGCACCTAGAAGCACTCACCTATTTATTTTATAAATGTTGTACATACAGTGCAGAGTGTTTAAATATCTGCTGAAATACTAAGGCTAATATTAACACTCTAGTCTCCCTGGACTGCTCTATTTTTCTGCCTTTCCCCAAGTGGAATTAAAAAAAAAAAAAAAGATTTTGAGAGTGATTGGTCATTTTCAGCTTTGAGTTAAATCATATGTTTTTACGTACTTTGCATTCTCAAAGTAATAATAAAGAGTTGCTTCTATTGTTGTTGTTGGGTGCCATTGTGTCGATTCTATTCACATACTAGATACTCAAATTCTCATTAATTGAGGAATTGGCTGAGTAAAGTTTTTAAAAGAAAAGTTTGTAGTAAACTGAACCAGTTCTCGTTTGGAAGACCAAAATATGAGGGGACCTTGTGAAGTGGGTCTGGATTATGACATGTGTGTTGCATGAAAATTCTCTTTGGAGTTACAAAGGACACTAAATTGCCAATTATTTCTTCTGTTCTCTTACATTTGACAAAATTACTTAGTTCTAAGTACAGTGCTTAAAGTGGGGAGTGAAAAGTCTAGAAATAGATGAGACACTGAGCATCTAATTTAAAAATATTGAAGAGGGAGGCCACAGTACCAAAGGGATAGCTCAACTGGTGCTCTTATATGGGCTCATCATCTGCATCAACAATATTCCTTGAGCCCTTGCTGTGAGCATGGTACTAGGTCAGACCGGTGAGATACATATAAATGCATTACATTTTTGGCATTATGGAAAGAGTATAAGTTTGGGGGATACACCAGTAGTTAGAAAACCATCCACTCCAATAGATGCTAACCCCCACTTCCTGCTCTGGCCAGATTACTCTCTAGATGTCCAACTTGACACTCCTACCTGCAGAGTATGAGAGTTCCTGCTGGCTTCAACTTCCTTAGCATCTGGCATATTGATTTTTTTTTTTTTTTTTGGACGTCAATGGCATTTTCTTACTGTTTTTATTTGCATTGTCCTAATTGCTAATGAGGTGTAACATCCTTCTCATATGTTTATTGGCCACTTGGATTTTTCCTTTATGAATTGCAGCTTTATATCCTTCCTCCACTGATTTGACTCTTTCTTATTGTAGTTCACTGGTAGTATTCTAAATGAAAATCCTTTGACTAGCATATACATTGCCATTGCTTCTCTCAGTCTTTATCATGTCTTTTAACTTTGTTCATGGAATCTCGTTATGCAGATTTTTTTTTTTTTAGTTTAGTATAGTCAAATTTATCATCCTTTTCCCTTCATTGATTATGCTTTTTGCGTTCTGTTTGAGAAATCCTTTACTGTGTCCAAGTCATAAAGATGGTCTTCTATATTTCTTCTAATAGTTTCAAAGACAATGTTTTTTTTTTTTTTAATGGTTGTTGTTAGTTGCCATAGAGTGGGCTCTGACTCATGGCGACCTCATATACAACAGAACAAAGAGTGTCTGGTCCTACACCATCTTCAAAATCATTGGTATGCTTGAGCCCATTGTTGCAGCTGCTGTGTATCTTGAGTGTCTTCCAATCTAGGGAGCTCATCTTCCGGCACTGTATTGGACAATGTTCTATTGTGTTCCTAGAGTTTTTATTAGCTGGTTTCCAAAAGTAGATCACCAGGCTTTCTTCTTAGTCAGTCTGGAAGGTCCACTGAAACCTGTCAACCATGGGTTACCCTGCTGGTATTTGACATGCTGGTGGCATATCTTCCAGCATCATAGCAGCATGCAAGCCATCACAATACAACAAACTGACGTAAAGTAGTGACTTTTACATATAGGTGTCTAAAATGTATGGATTTCATTTCAAAATATAGTATAGGGATCTAATTTTTCCATATGGATAGCCAATTCTACTAATGCCACTTACTAAAATTTAACATTTCCCAATTGATAATTAGTTACAGTTCTATTATAAATACCAAGTTTTTACATATTTTTGGTTCTATTTTGATAATAGTTTTTCTGTTGTTATTTTGTTATATCTGTTTAAATTTCATTGTCATATATTCTTGAACTCATGCATTATTTAGCAATGGATCCTTTAGGTACACACATATTTTAAATAGCTGAGATATTGGCTATTTCTAACTTAATTGTGATGTAAAAAGTGAACATGGGCTCTACAATAGCTATTTTTTGAGTTTTGCTAAGGCTGTATTTATGGCCTAGTAAGGGGTAAGCTTTTGAAAATCTTCGTGTACACATCAAAATTAGTTGAATGTGCAGTCCAAAACATACTTAATAGATAAAGCATGGGGATGTGTGCTCTTCAAGTCTTCTATTGCTATGTTGTTGTTATTGGGTGCCGTTCAGTCAACTCTGGCTCATAGTGACCCTATAGGACAGAGGAGAACTGCCTCATAAGATTTCCTAGGCTATGATTTTTACAGGAGCAAATTGCCAGGTCTTTCTCCTGTAGAGCTGCTGGGTGGGTTTGGACCACAAATCTTTTGGTTAGCATCCAAACATTTTACCACTGAGCCTCCAGGGCTCCTTTCTATAGCTATACTAGCTTTCAAATGCTTTATCTGTCAGTTTCTAAAAGGTGTTTTTAACTGTTCTACTTCGATGGTGGATTCCTGAGTTATTTCCTGTAAATTCTGTCAATTTTTGCTTTGTATGTTTTACACAGTGTTTTTACTTGCATAGAAATCATGATTTTTGTATTTTTCTTTGTGTATTATTGCTGTCATCTGTATGCTTCTCCTTAGTGAATTTTTGTTGTTGTTGTTATTTTTTTGGAGGGGTGCTCCCTGGGTGTGAAATTAATCCTAGACGGTAGTCTCTCATTTCTTTCTATCAGGCTCCATGAGTTTCACCATTTTTTGACCTGTTTTTATGCTAAGTTCTTGGCTTATGAGCTTAGTTCATTACTTTAGCCTGGAATTCTAATCTCTTGTGGTTGATTCTTTTCCCATCCATAGCCCATGTCGTTGTGTGAATTGTAAGCCTCTTTGTAGATTTGCAGAGTCAGCTGGTGGAATATTTCAAGTCCCATGTCAAGTTTCTCTTTCAGACATTTTGTGTCTCTCAATATTATGCCGCTAGATCAGCTATAGCACCAAGGGTGCTTTGGACCATTAGCACTGATTCTCCTTTTCCATAACCCCTTAACTTTAGGGTTTATATCTGCCTCTACTGGCTTGTGACCATTTAACTTCAGCATCTGTTCACAACTCTATGAGTTTCTGGTTATTTCCAGCTTCTGAGGATTTCTCTTTTTAAGTTTTAAGTTTAGCTATGTATTTTCAACTTTTAATGTAACTTTAATATATTTCACCTTTATTTCTATGGAATTAGGCTGTGTGTGTTTATGTGTGTAAGGGATTAAATTCTAGCTGACCAAATTCTAGGTGACCCATTCTGCTAAACTGACCATGTATACACAAATACATAGGAATATATTTTTCCATTAGTTTTTCCCACCATAGTATCATATATTTTCTATCAATATTTTTCATTGTCTGGTCCTAGACATATTAATAGAGAGTTAGGGTATCAGTATATCTATCTATCTATCTATAATATATAGTCATAGATGTATCATATATAGTGACTTAGTATTATATTATTACATAAACCCATTGCTAAGAACATGCTTCTTAGCTCAATCAAACATACAAGACCAAATGGGCAACAGCTGCCCAAAAGCAAGACAAGATGGCAGGAAGGGACAAGAAAACTGAATGAATGACACAAGGATTGCAACCAATGTAACAAAACAATTTGTGTGTAAATTTTTGAATAAGAAATTAACTTGCACTGTAAACTTTCACCTAAATCACAATAAAAATATAAAAATACAGAGATGGAGCCTACGTGGCACTATAGACAGAAGCACCAAGCCGTCTCTCCACAGCAAAGCCCGAAAAACTAAGTAAAACAGAGGCAAATGTCAATCCTGGAACCCTAAGCATCTAATGAAGAGATAAAGAACTGAGCCAACCACCAAATGGAATAAGAAACTGACAGAGAATGGAGAGGGAGGAGAGATACACGCAGAGGTCCCCTATCAGCTAACACAGCATGGATTTGCCATCTTGGACTCCTGTCAGAGATCAGCGGACAGGGAGTACAGGCAAGCAGCTTCATGGACCTCTCGGCAGGAGACAGAACAAGTGGTAACCACCGATGATATATGCTTTCCCATCCCTCATCCTTCTCCCCACCATCCCGACTCGGCATCCACCCCTTAGCTGTCTGTGGTCACTTGGCTGACTGGGAAGTGCAGGGTCTGTGTCACTTGCATTCACCTTGCCTACATCAAAAGGTGGAAAACAGGGAGTATGGGAAAGCAGCTTCATGGAGCTCCCAACAGGAGACAGAGCATCTGGTAACCAGCAATATATGCTTTCCCACCCACTACCTTTCTTCCTCCCACTCAGCCTCCACTGCTTCCCACTGACCACAGTCTCTTGGCCAGGAAATACTGGCTCTGGCCCTGTGACTCTTGGATCTGTCCAGCTCCATCAGTGCCATTTTTTTGTTGCTGATGTTGCTTTTTTTTTGATTCTTTTGGTTTCTTCCCTGCCTCTCACCATCTCCCATTCCTTTCTCTTAAACACCTGGCCCCATAAGCCAGCTTTGCTTCCTCTTGAAAAGCTGTGAAGCACCGCTTGGCTGTGGAACAGCTTCCCTGATTCTCACCACCACGCCGGTAGGATACCTGGGGGCTTTTGTTTTGTTTTGTTTTCTGTTTTGTCTTGTTTGTTTTCTTTTTCTTTTTAGGGCTTGGGAGACCCTTCTAGCTGGGCTGTACTGCCCGGCTTGGGAACCACTTCCCCAGTCTGCGCAGCCATGCCACTGAGATCCAGAGGAGAATTTCTTTTCTTTTTTTCCCCTCTTTCTTCCTGTTTGTCTTTCTTCATTTCTCAGTTTCTCATCTCTCTATACTTACCTTGTTTTCCTTTCTCCTGAATACCTGGCCCTGTGTGACACCTCTGCCCCTTCTAGCTAGGCTGTACTTCGTGGTCTAAGAGACACTATTTGCAGCCCCACTAGTGGGATCCCTGGGGGTTTTCCATTTCTTTTTTTCTAATTTTATTTATTTATTTCTTTTTATCTTTTATTTCCTTTTGATTTTTCTCCATTTCTCAGTCTCTTGTCTCTCCACTCCAACGGCAAGCTCCTTTAGCATTTTTTTTTTTTTTGTGTGTGTTTTCTTTGTTTGTTTGTTTTTGGCTTCTGTTTCTTTCTCTCTCTCCCTCTTCTTTCCCATGCCCATCTTAGCTTCACATATCACAACATCCCTCCTCCTTCCTCCCTATCTTCACTGTGTGCTGAACATCTCACCTCTGAGCAGCACAGGCACAGCCTACTGGAACCTGCCCTGCACTGACTCCCAGCCTGCACTATTTGCCCTAGTACATGATGCAAACAACCCATGCCAACCCCTCCCCTTCAGCTGGACCTGCCCTCCTGCCCCATATCTGAGCAACTGGCCCTGTCCACTGGAAAAGGAAGTGAAAAGTATTATACCCACAGACAAGCAAACAACAAAGAACACAGAGCCTGCCTGCTCAGAAATAACCAAATAAAACAAAAAATCAGAATGAAACAAACAAATCTACAATAAATAAATGAAGAAAATAACTACTGAATGTCATGAAAACAGCATAAATATCAAAACATATATAAAAAAGGACAGGATGGTTACAGTAAGCATACAAAATAAAACACCAGATGACCTTCCAGTATAAGAAAAGGCACTAGAACTACCTGATAGGGAATTCAAATCTTAATATTCAGAGCTATCCAAGAGTTGAAGGAAAAAGCAGACAAAAATGAGAAAAAAAAAATAGACAAATTCACAGACAATACAGAAAAAAAAATGGAAGAATTCAGGAAAATATTACAGGAACAAAATGCCAAAATAAATTCACAACTATAAATCATACAAAAACAACAATTAGAAATCCAAAAGATAAACAACAAGATTTCAGACATCGACAGTGTCATAGAAGGGCTGAATAGCAGGTTTAAACAGTGGAAGACAGGATCAGTGAAATTGAAGACAAACACTTGGATACAACTCTGTTTGAGGAAAAATCAGAAAACAGAATGAAGAAACCCTGAGAATGATGTGGAATACAATCAAAAGCAAAAATTTGTGAGTGATCAGAGTTCCAGAACAGGGGGAGAAAATGGAAAACACAGAGAGGATTATCGAAGAATTACTGACAGAAAACTTCCCTAATATCATGAAAGATGAAAAGCTGACCATCCAAGAAGCTCAACAAACCACATATAGGATAGATCCCAAAAGAAAATCACCAAGATATATCATAATTACACTCGCTAAAACCAAAGACAAATGAAGAATCCTGAGAGCAGCTTGAGAAAAAGGAAAAGTCATATACAGAGGGGAAACGATATGACTAAGCTCTGATTATTCAGCAGAAACCCTGAAGGCAAGAAGGCAATGGGATGACACATATAAAATCTTGAAAGAAAAAAATTGCCAGCCAAGAATAATATATCCTGCAAAACTCTCCTTCAAATATGATGGTGAAATTAGGACATTTCTGGATAAACAGAAATTAAAAGACTATGTAAAAACCAAACCACACTTACAAGAATTATTGAAGGGAGTCCTTCAGTTGGAGAATAAATAACATCAGACCACAGCCTGAATCTAGGATGCAAGATCATACCAGCCAGATACCAACCTAGGAAAGGAACTCTCAAGCACTATCTAAAACCAAAAGAATAACAAGAGGGAACCAGAGAGGTTAATCTGTAAATGAAAACAACATCAGAACAATAAAAAAGGGAATAAATGCTGTAGGTATAGAACTTTCTAATGGAGAGGAAGGCAAGGTGATATCAAGTAATGATAGACTGGTTCAAACCTAGGAAGATAAGGGTAGATTTCAAGGTAACCACAAAGAAAGTTAACAAACCTACTCATCAAAATAAAGAAGAAAAACATAAAGCCTCAGTAAACAAAAAATCTACAAAAACAAAAGAAATGAAAAAAAGAAAACACAAAAGGAATTCAGCACAGGGAAGTAAGAGGAACAAAGAAAATGTCAGCACTACCAAAAAAAAAAAAAAAGCACAACAAAATGACAGCAATAAACTCGAACCTATCAATAATCATACTGAATGTAAATGGCTTAAATGCACCCATAAAGAGACAGAGAGTGATAGAATGGATAAAAAAACAGAATCCATCAATATGCTGTCTACAAGAGATACACTTTAGAAACAAAGATGTAAATTTATTAGAAATCAAAGGATAGAAAAAAACATATAAAGCAAATGTCTACCAAAAAAGAGCAGGAGTGGCAATATTAATCTCAGATGAAATAGACTTTAAAATAAGATCCACCATAAAAGACAAAGAAGGAAACTATATAGTGATTAAAGGGATAATCTGTCATGAAGACATAACCATAATAAACATCTACGCACCCAATGACAGGGTTCCAAAATACTTAAAACAAACTCTAACAGCACTGAAAAGAGAAACTGACAATTCCACAGTAATGGTAGGAGACTTCAACACACCACTCTCAGTAAAGGACAGAATATCTAGAAAGAAACTCTACAAAGATACAGAAGAGCTAAAGGGCACAATCAGCCAACTTGACCTCATAGACATATGTAGAACACTCCACGCTAGAGCTGCAAAGTACACATTCTTTTCCAATGCACATGGAACGTTCTCCAGAATAGACCACATCTTAGGTCATAGAGCAACCCTCAACAAAATCCAAAACACTGAGCTAATACAAAGTATCTTCTCTGACCACAACACCATCAGGATAGAAATTAATGACAATAAGAGAAAGGGACAAAAATCAATTACATGGAAACTGAATAACACACTGCTTAAAAACCACTGGGTAATAGAAGAAATCTGAGATGGAGTCAAAAAAATTCCTAGAATTAATTGAGAATGAAAACACATCATACCAAAACCCTTGGGACACAGCAAAGCTAATGCTCAGAGTTCAATTAATAACCATAGATGCACACATCAAAAAAGAAGAAAGGGACAAAATCAGAACATTAGCTACACAACTTGAACAAATAGAAAAAGAATAGCAAAAAAGCCCACAGCTGCGAGAAGAAAGGAGATAATAAAGATAAGATCAGAAATAATGAAATAGAGAATAGAAAAAAAAATTAGAAAGAATGAACAAAACCGAAAGTTGGTTCTTTGAAAGGATCAACAAAATCGACAAAACACTGGCCAGACTGACAAAAGAAAAACAGGAAAGGAAGCAAATAACCCAAATAAGAAATGAAATGGGGGACATTACAAAGGACTCAACTGAAATAAAAAGGATCATAACAGAGTATTACGAAAAACTCCACTCCAACAAACTTCAAAACCTAGAGGAAATGGGCAAAATTCCAGAAACACACTACCTACCCAAGCTAACACAAAATGATGTTGAAAATGTGAACAGACTCATAACGAGAGAAGAGATTGAAAAGGTAATAAAAAAAACTCCCAACAAAAAACAGTCCTGGCCCAGATGGCTTCACTGGAGAATTCTACCAAACATTCAGAGAAGAGCTTATACCAATACTACTCAAACTATTTCAGAACATAGAAAAGGAAGCAATTCTTCTGAATTCATTCTGTGAGGTCAGTACAACCCTGATACCAAAACCAGGCAAAGACGCCACAAAAAAAGAAAATTACAGACCATTATCTCTCACAAATATAGATGTAAAAATTCTCAACAAAATTCTAGCCAATAGAATTCAGCATCATATCTAAAAAATAATACACCACTACCAAGTAGGATTCATATCAGGTAGGCAAGGATGGTTCAACATTAGAAACTCAATCAATGTAATCCACCACGTAAATAAAAGGAAAGGAAAGAATCACATGATTATCTCAATTGATGCAGAAAAAGCATTTGACAAAATCCAACACCAATTCATGATAAAAACTCTCGATAAAATAGGTATAGAAGGGAAATTTCTCACCATAATACAGGACATCTATGCAAAACCAATAGTCAACATCATTCTTAATGGAGAGAGGCTGAAAACATTCCCCTTGAGAACAGGAACAAGACAAGGATGTCCCTTATAATCACTCCTATTTAACATTGTGCTGGAAGTCCTAGCTAGAGCAATAAGGTAAGAAAAAGAAATAAAGGGCATCCAAATTGGTAATAAAGAAGTTAAACTGTCCCTATTTGTGGAGGATATGATACTATATGCAGAAAACCCAAAAGACTCCATGAGAAAACTACTGGAACTAATATATTCAGCAGACTAGCAGGATACAAGATAAATGTAAAAAAATCCGTTGTATTCCTATACACCAATAAAGAGAAAGATGAAAAGGAAATCAGGACAACAATACCATTTATAATAGCCCCTAAAATATAAAATATTTAGGAATAAGTCTAACTGGGGAAGTAAAAGACCTATACAAAGAAAACTACAAAACACTATTGCAAGAAACCAAAAGAGATCTACATAAATGGAAAAATATACCATGCTAACGGATAGGTAGACTCAACATTGTGAAAATGACAATTCTACTCAAAGCAATTTAGAAATACGATGCAATCCCAATCCAAATACCAACAACATTCTTTAAAGAGATGGAAGAACTAATCATGAACTTTATATGGAAAAGGAAGAAGTCCCAGATAAGTAAAGCACTATTGAATAAGAAGAATAAAGTAGGAGGACTTGCACTACCTGACCTCAGAAAGTACTTTACAGCTACAGTAGTCAAAACAGCCTGGTACTGGTATAACGACAGACACATTGACTAAAATGACAGAATTGAGAACTCAGATGTAAATCCATCCACCTACGCTCACTTGATCTTTGACAAGGTCCCAAAGTCCATCAAACGGGGAAAAGACAATCTTTTTAACAAATGGTGCTGGCACAACTGGATGTCCATCTGCAAAAATATGAAACAGGACCCATACCTCACACCATGAACAAAAACTAACTCACCATGGATCAAAGACCTAAATATAAAGCCAAAAAATATGAAGTTCATGGAAGAAAAAATAGGATCAACACATGGCATTAACAAGATACAAACCATAACCAACAATACACAAACTCCAGAAGATAACCTAGATAACTAGGAACTTCTAAAAATTAAACACTTATGCTCATCAAAAGACTTGACCAAAAGAGTAAAAAGAGAACCTGCAGAGTAGGAAAAAATTTTGGCTTTTACAAATCCGACAAAGGTCTAATCTCTAAAATCTACAGGAAAATCCAACACCTCTACAACAAAACGCAAATAATCCAGTTACAAAATGGGCAAAGGAAATAAATGGACACTTCACCAAAGGAGACATTCAAGTAGCCAATAAACACACAAGGAAATGCTTGCCATCACTAGCTGTTACCAACCAAAACCAAATCTGTTGCCATCAAGTGGATTCTGACTCATACCGACCCTATAGGACAGAGTAGAACTGCCCCATAGAGTTTCCAAGGAGCACCTGGTGGATTTGAACTGCCGAGCTTTTGGTTAGCAGCTGTAGCTCTTAACCACTATGCCACCAGGGTTTCCCACTAGTCATTAGAGAAATGCAAATCAAAACCACAATGAGATACTATTTCACCCCAGCATTACTGGCATGAATAAAAAAAATAGGAAATAACAAATATTGGAGAGGCTATGGGGGAGATCGGAACTCTTATGCACTGCTGGTGGGAATGCAAAATGATGCAACCATTTTGGAAAACGATATGCCACCTCCTTAGAAATCTAGAAATAGAAATACCATATGATCCAGCAATCCCACTCCTAGGAATGTATCCTAGATAAATAAGAGTTGTCACACGAATAGACATATGCACACCCATGTTCACTGCAACATTGTTCACAATAGCCAAAAGATGGAAACAATGTAGATGCCTATCAAAATATGAATTGATAAACTGTGGTACCTACACATAATGCAGTATTATGCAATGATAAAGAACAATGATGAATCTGGGAAGCATCTCATAAACATGGATGAATCTGGAGGGCATTATGTTGAGTGAAATAAGTCAATGCACAAAAGGACAAATATTGTACGAGACCACTATTGTAAAAACTCCTGAAAATGTTTACACACAAAAGAAATGATCTTTGATGGTTACGAGGGAAGGGAGCAGTGGGAATGGAAAACAGTAAATAGACAATAGATAAGTGGTAACTTTGGTTAAGGGTAAGACAGTACATAATACTGTGAAAGCCAGCACAACTTGTACAAGGCAAGGTCATAGAAGCCCCATAGACACAGCCAAACTCCCTGAGGGACCGAATTGCTGAGCTGAGGACTGTGGGGACTGTGGTCTCAGGGAGCATCTGGCTCAGTTAGCATAACATAGTTCATAAAGAAAATGTTCTACATTCTACTTTAATGAGTAGTGTCTGGGGTCTTAAAAGCATGTGAGCCGCCATCTAAGATACTCAACTGGTCTCCTTCAGGAGCAAGGAAGAATAAAGAAAAAAGATACAAGGGAAAGATTAGTCCAAAAGACTAATGGACCACATCTACTACAGCTGCGGCCAGACTGAGTCCAGTACAACTAGATGGTGCCCAGCTACCACCATTGACTGCTCTGATAGGGATCACAATAGAAGGTCCTAGTCAGAGCTGGAGAAGAATGTAGAACAAAATTTTAACTCACAAAAAAAGACCAGATTTACTGGCCTGACAGAGACTGGAGAAACCTTGAGAGTATGGCCCCTGGACACCCTTTTAGGTCAGTAATGAAGTCACTCCCAAGGTTCACCCTTTAGCTGAAGATTAGACAGGCGCATAAAACAAGACAAGACTAAAGGGACACACCAGCCCAGGGGCAAGGACTAGAAGACAGGAGAGGACAGGAAAGCTGATATTAGGGATCCCAAGTTCAAGAAGGAAGAGTGTTGACATGTCATAGGGATGTCAACTAACATCAGTGTCATAAAACAATATGTGTACTAAGTGTTTAATGAGAAACTATTTTGTTCTGTACAATAAAAAAAAAATTAGAACAAACAAAAAACAAAGTTAAACATGAACTCAGTCCATTATCCTGAAAGGTAGAAAATCTGGATTTCTAGCTTTACTTCTACAACACATAGCTAAATGGTCTTAAAAAAAACAACAAAAACTTTATCTTATTGTGCCTGAATATTTTTTTTTTTGGAAAAATTAGTAATATCAATTAGGTGATTTTACAGGTTCTTTCTGATTCTGACATTATAAAATGAAATGATTTTGTCCAAAGAATGACCCTGAAATCTTGTAGCAAAAGTTAACTGTTCCCACATCATTTTTCTCAGATTAGTTATAAGTGTCTCATTCAGGGGATTTACTGTGATCGTGCAAGAATTTCTCAGCTGCCAAAAGAGCAAGCTCTTTACGTGGTTTCTATAAGAACATTAAAAAGAACAGAAACCACTCCCAAACAAAATAGAGAGGAGAAAGAAAGAGAATGAGAAGAAAAAGAGAGGGAGGCAAAAGGAGACGGAAAAAGAGAGATCTGATTTTGAGATGCTTTGAACCAAAGAGATGAGAAAAGAAATAATTCAAACTCAGTATATTTCAATGTTATTCAAGTTTATTAATCCATATATATATATATATATATATATATATGTTATTTTGTAGAGCATATTTAAAATTGGTATATCTCTGTCATGTATAATCAGGGTTACTGCTATTATTAGAATGCATTGTATTGTAAACCTCTCTTTTGTTTCCAGGGAGATGAACAGACAGTGGCATACACATGTCTCCAAAGGCAGGCAATGTTTCTTAGCGTTTAAAACAGTTTACGAAAGAATCCCCAGTCAAGAGAGCACTTCTAAGCATGTTCATCTATGAACAGAAACACCCTGCAGATATGACTTCATCTATCTATCTATATATATATATATACTCTCTTTTCTGTAAAAGGCTTTGGAAATGCTCATTTTATTAATGGCTGAGTAGCTGAGGAACCTCAAGAGCATTTTCTAATACAACTGTCATAATTTCCTTTCAAAATATATACATTCTCAGTTAATTATGTCATGTATATCTGGCTTCTAAGGACAGCTATGTTTTTAATTGTGTATGTGTATTTGGTGTCATGTTCAGAGTAGAAAGAAAAAATTTTTTTTCATAGAAAGCTTAGCTGCTTACTTTGAAAGAATTTTCCTTAAAGTAAATAATTAACTAATATTGTAAATACTTTGGGGACTAGATCAGAATTAAAGTTTAAAATAGTAGTAGTTATCAGTTATTCCTTTGGTAAATATACATTTTCTTTCTTTTTTTTTTTTTGTGGCTGATATTTGGCTGTATCTGTGACTCGTGGCATCTCCATGCACACAAATCAAAACATCTAATCCTGCACCATCTTCACCATCATTGGGATGCTCAAGTCTATTATTGTGGCCACTGAGTATTTTTAAAGCCTTTTGACCTAGGGGTTCATCTTTCAGCACTATATCGGACAATATTCTGTTGCAATCCATAGGGTTTTCATTGGCTAATTTTTACCAGTAGATCATCAGGCCTTTCTTCCTAGTCTGTTTTAGTATGGAAGCTCTGCTGCAACCTGTCCACCATGGGTGATCCTGTTGGTATTTGAAATGCCGGTGGCCTAGCTTCCACCATCATAGCAACTTGCAAGTAACCACAGTTTGGCAAATTGACAGATGGGTGGTGGTATGTAATAATAGGAACAGAGAAATTTTGAAATTATCAAAGCTTTCCTAGAGTAATTTAATCTAACATTGGTAACTATGCTAGTCTAGTTGTTTATCTAACTTCAAAATATCATGTTTGCCTCATTTACTGGAGACAGAGAAAGGAAGGAACATAAGTGACAGAGAGGGTTCAACATCTGGACAGATAGCACAGAAAAAGAAAATGTAAGATGGGAAGTAGGAGGTCTCAGACTTCTCCTTTCTTGTATTCCTTTTGTTAATTGTGAACTTTTGACTACTTCCCTATAGATTTTCAATCCCATCTTGATTTTTTTCTTCCATTCAAAGAACATTCTTTTGTTTCATGCTGGAGACCAAACAGTGTACTCTTCTACTAACATAATACAGTTGGAATTGAACGGATTGGGTAGACAACAATGTTAGATTTGGGGCTTAGTTAACTCCCTAGATTTTTTATTTTGTTTTATCTTATGGTTATTTTTGTTTATGTTTAGTGGATAGTAAATACCTGGAAATATTTTGTTTAGGACTAAAAACTAACCCACTGAGATAGGTACGGCATGGGAGGACAAGAGTTTTACAGGTTTCCACAGATTATGGCTGTCAAGTGAGAGACGTTATAAAGGTGCTGATGGTTGAATTTCCTCTTAGTAATTACCCTTAAAATATGCAAATCTGATCCAAATCTTTATAACATAGTATGCTTTTTCTAAGACAACTCAAAGTTTAAGCCATCAAATTTGTTTGATTCAAGATGTTTCTTTTAATAGTATAACTAATAATAAATGTGTAACCCAAGTACAAAGTGAAATTGAGTATGGGAAATGTGTATGGTTTTACATAGATCTGCTCACTACATGTGTTTGCAGAGGGCAGCATATATTCTGTGCACCCTATGAGTATCCTAGAGGAGCTTTCTGATAGCTGTTAGCTTGACCTAGTATTAAGTTTGACTAAAGCAACATATCTTTCCACAGATGTAGTCAATTTGATTTCTTTAAGTTCTATCTGGTGAGGTCCATGTGTATAGTCACAGTTTATGTTGTTGAAAAAGGTGTTTGCATGAAGAAGTTGCTGGTCTTGCAAAATTCTATCATGTGATCTCCAGCATCATTTCTATCACCATAACCATATTTTTCAACTACTAATCCTTCTTCTTTGTTTCCAACTTTTGCATTCCAATCACCAGTAATTATTAATGCATCCTGATTGCATATTTGATCAATTTCAGACTGCAGAAATTGGTAAAAATCTTCAATGTCTTCATCTTTAGCCTTAGTCATATTAACTGGTCTTTCTTCTAGGCGTATGGGTATTATCCTATCACTGACAGCACTGTACTTCAGGATAAATCTTGAAATGTTCTTTTTGAAGATGAATACAGTACCATTCCTCTTCAATTTGTCATTCCCGGCATAATAGACCATTATTGTCTCATTCACAATGGCCAATACCAGTCCATTTCAGTTCAATAATGCCTAGGATATAGATGTTTATGTATTCCATTTCATTTTTGACAATTGCCAATTTTCCTAGATTCATACTTCGTACATTCCCTGTTCCGATTATTAATGGGTATCTGTAGCTGTTTCTTCTCATTTTCAGTCGTGCTACGTCAGCAAATGAAGGTCCTGAAAGCTTGACTCCGTCTATGTCACTAAGCTTAATTCTACTTTGAGGAGGCAGCTGTTCCCTAGTCGTCTTTTGAGTACATTCCAACCTGAGGGGCTCATCTTCTGGCACTACATCAGAAAACATTCCACTGCTATTCATAAGGTTTTCACTAGCTAATTATTTTCAGAAGTAGACCACCGGATCCTTCCTCCTAGTCTGTCTTAGTCTGGAAGCTCAGCTGAAACCTGTCCACCATGGATGATCCTACTGGTATTTTAATACCAGTGGCATAGCTTCCAGCATCACAACAACATACAAGCCCCCACAGTATGACAAACGGACAGAAGCATTGAAAGAGAAGATGGAAAAACACAGTATCATCAGTCAGAACAAGGCCAGGGGCCGACTGTGGAACAGACCATCAATTGCTCCTGCACAAATTCAAGTTGAAGTGGAAGAATATTAGAAGAAGTCCACAAGAGCCAAGGTCAGACCTTGTTATATCCCACCTGAATTTAGAGACCATTTTTTGGTTTTGGCTCAAGAATAGATTTTACACGTTGAACACTAATGACTGAAGCCCAGATGAGTTGTGGGATGACATCAAGGACATCATACACATGAAGAAAGCAAGAGGTCATTAAAAAGACAGGAAAGAAAAAAAAAGACCAAAATGAATGTTAGAAGAGACTCCGAAATTTACTCTTGGTCATCGAGTAGCTAAAGCAAATGAAAGAAATGATGAAGTAAAAGAGCTGAACAGAAGATTTCAAAGAGCAGTATGTAAAATATTATAATGACATGTGCAAAGACGTGGGGTTAGAAAACCAAAAGGGAAGAACACACTCGGCATTTCTCATGCTGAAAGAACTGAAGAAAAAATTCAAGCCTCGAGTTGCAATATTGAAAGATTCTACAGGGAAAATATTAAATGATGCAGGAAGCATTAAAAGAAGATGGAAAGAATACAAAGTCACTGTACCAAAAAGAATTGGTTGAAGTTCAACTATTTCGGGAGGTGGCATATGATCTGGGACTGATGATACTGAAGGAAGAGGTCCAAGCTGCACTGAAGGCACTGGTGAAAAAACATGGCTTCAGGAATTGATTGTGTACTAGTTGAGATGTTTCATCAAATGGATACAGCATTGAAAGCGCTTATTCGTCTATGCCAGGAAAATTGGAAGACAGCTACCTGGACAACTGACTGGAAGAGATCCATTTATGCCTATTCCCAAGAAAGGTGATCCAACTGAATGTGGAAATTATTGCAAAATATCATTAATATAACATGCAAATAAAATTTTGCTGAAGGTCATTCAAAAGTGGCTGCAGCAGTACATCAACAGGGAACTGACAGAAATTCAAGCTGGATTCAGAATAGTGCATGGAACAGGGAATATCACTGCTGATGTCAGATGGATACTGCCTGAAAGCAGAAAATACCAGAAAGATGTTTACTTGTGTTTTATTGACAATGCAAAGGCATTCGACTGCGTGGATCATAACAATTTATGGATAGCATTGCAAAGAATGGGAATTCCAGAACACTTAATTGTGCTCATGAGGAACCTGTACATAGATCAAGAGGCAGTGGTTCGAACAGAATGAGGGGGTACTGCGTGGTTTAAAGTCAGGAAAAGTGTGCATCAGGGTTGTACCCTTTCACCATACTTATTCAATCTGTATGCAGAGCAAACAATCCGAGAAGCTGGACTATATGAAGAAGAATGGGGCATCAGGACTGAAGACTCATTAACAACCTGGGTTATGCAGAGGCACAGCCTTGCTTGTTGAAAGTGAAGGGGACTTGAAGCACTTACTGAGGAAGATCAAAGACCACAGCCTTCAGTATGGATTACACCTTAACATAAAGAAAACAAAAATCCTCACAACTGGACCAGTAAGCAACATCATAATAAGTGGGGAAAAGATTGAAGTTATCAAGGATTTCATTTTACTTGGATCCACAATCCATGCCCATGGAAGCAGCATTCAAGAAATCAAAGGATGAATTGCATTAGGCAAATCTTCTGCAAAAGACCTCTTTAAAGTGTTAAAAAGCAAAGATGTCTCCTTGAAGACTAAGGTGTGCCTGATGAAAGCCATGACGTTTTCAATCACCTCATATCCATGCAAAGGCTGCACAATGGATAAGGAAGACTGAGAAAGAATGGTTGCCTTTGAATTGTGGTGTTGGTGAAGAACAGTGAATATACCATGGACTGCCAAAAGAATGAACAAATGTGTCCTGGAAGAAGTACAGCCAGAATTTTCCTTAGTGGCAAGGATGGCGAGACTAGGCCTCACATACTTTGGGCATGTTATCAGAAGGGATCAGTCCCTGGAGAAGGACATCATGCTTGGTAAAGTAGAGGGTCAGCAAAAAAGAGAAAGACCTTCAATGAGATGGATTGACACAGTGGCTTAAATAAGGAGGTCAAGCATAACAATCGTGAGGATGGTGCAGGATGGGCTCTGTTTCATTCTGTTGTACATAGAGTTGCTATGAGTCGGAATCCTAAAAACAACAAAGCAACATATGCCAAGAATCCGACCCTGTCTCACATGTCCATACCATCAACATTTTGGTAGAAAGCTCATCTTCTCTTAACTGGATTATCGCAATAGCCTCTCAGCTGGTCCCCTCATCCTTGCTCCCTGTATAGTCTGTTTTCATCACTTCAACCTTTGTGATCCTGTTAAAATGTGAGTAAGATCATTTAAGTACTTTGTTTAACATCTTCTCCTAGGTCACCATCTCAGAGTAAAAGCTGAAGTCCTTAAAACAGTCTCTGGGGCCCTACCTTATCTGACTTCTGACATCTGTTCCTCCTACTCCACCTGTCACTTGCCCAGCTCTGGGCACACTGGCCTCCTTGCTATTCCTCGAACATGCAGAGCTTCAGGAACTTCGCACTTGCTATTTTCTCTGTCTAGAGTACTCTTTTTCCAGATCATCACATGGCTTGCTTCCTCACTCCCTTTAGAAGTTTACTCAAAAGTTATCTTCTCAATGATTTTGCCTGGCTATCCTACCTGAAATTCAACTATCCATCCCTGACCTAATATATCCGGATCTTTTCTTTTCACCTTAGCATTTATCACTATTTGAAGTTGTTGTTGTTCGTAGTTGCTGTCTCTTCTGACTCGTGATGACCCCATCTGCATGTGTGCGGAGTAGAACTGCTCCACAAGGTTTTCAAGGCTGAAAACTTTTCAAGACCATTTGGAAGCAAATCGCCAGGCCTGTCTTCTAGGCACCTCTGGATGAATTTAAACTGTCAACCTATCAGCTGGTAGTTGAGTGCTTAACCATTTGCACCAACCAGGGACTCATCATTATTTAGCATGACATATGCCTGGAGCCCTTTTGGTGCAGTGGTTAAGAAGTTGGCTGCTAACCAAAACGTCGGCCGTTCAAATCCACCAGCTGCGCCTTGGAAACCCTATAGGGCCATTCTACTCTGTCCTATAAGGTAGCTATGAGTCAGAATTGACTCGACCACAACAGGTTTGGTTTTGATAATTGGTATATTTCACCCATTTTTCTTGCTTATTGCCTATCTCCCCTACTAGATTAAAAATTCCAAGAGGGCAAGGATTTTTGTCTTTTTCATTTATTCCTCTAGCCACAGTGCTTAAAATGGTGCTTGGCACATACTAGGCACTCAATAAATCTCTGTTGAATGGAAGCAGATTTAGATGAAAAAAGTGCATATATAGTTAATGCTTTTACACAATTGGTCTTCAGTGTCAAGATGCTGTAACATATAGCCTACACAGGAAGAAAGATGGAAAGAATTTCTCTTGGGCCTGCTCCTTTTGCTTTCTCAAGAGTTTAGAAGTTTTCAGAAGTGAGAGACTGTCTTTAATTAGTGCTGATTACACTCTGGGCCGTCCTATATGAGTTGACCAGAAAGCTGAAAGGAGAGGTGGTTCTCTAGAAACATGCAGGCTTGTTTATGCCCAACTGTGAATCTGTGAGACAATACTATCCTGTGGGTGTCAAGAAAAGGAAACTCAGGACTAGTGAGAACAATAAACACGTCATGCTTGTTATTAAAATGTTATTACTATTTTTTCCTCCCCAAATAATCATTCCCTAGCTCCTTTTTAAAACAGGACAAAGACTCTCAGATCAATTTGAAAGAAATTAGCTCTACGTCACACCCAAAGTCTGCTTTCTATGAACTATTTTCTGAATTCAGTATTTAACACTTTTCAATGCCATTTGCAACATAAAGGCAGCAAACATTCTTATGAAAATTGTAAGAGAGATGCTTTAAAATGTGAACCATTCCAAGTTGTTTTCAAAAAGGATGCTGAAATTTGGTTTTCAGTTTGTATTAAGTTACTTTTTTGGGTGACAAGTGCAAACGATGTCTTTTGCATGGGACATCGGTCAGTTTTATAAATTCCACAGGAGCTGTGCTGCCAGATGTCATCGCTTTCTGCATCACCGTTCTAGGACCAACACAACATCAGAAAAAATAATATCTAACTAGTGGTAGGCAACCTTGAGGGGTAAGTGGAAATCGGCTAAGAACAAAGCATGGCTGCTGACTGTATCAGGCACGTGTGAGCTCTACTTTCTCCCCTTGTTATCCGTGGTGATCATAGTTACAATCACCTCAGGACTCCTGACAACAAGGAACTCTGAGACAACTGTCAAGAACACCTCAGGCATTAACCAGTCAGTGGCCTCTTATTTCAAGATCGCTTTGGATGCTATTCTAAAGCTATCCAATATAGTAGGATCCCCCTGCAAGTCTGTTCTGACAGCTAGGCATAAGAGACAGCTTATGGTGCAGTTCTTCCAAATCCTGAATACTAAAGATGGGGCATGCTGCTCATCCTCTTTGCTTTCAGCAAAGCCTCAGAAAAACCAGAATAGCTTATGGCCCATTAAGATGCAGGTGGTATAGGATGCTAAGCACCTCATCACTGTGGCTAAGTACCAGGAGCAAAATCATGATTTATACATTTTCCAGTCTTCTTTGGCTGCTGAATTTTGAATCTGGGGCCTCAGCAGAGATTGGGTTTGGATAAGCACAGACATCGACTCAGTATTCTGATGCCCTCAGATGTTCAGTTGCACGCCAGTCCTTTCTGTTCTCTCAGGAAAGGCACGTGAAAGGCCAATAAGCAAGTGGTTTTTATTTTAAGGCAACATAAGAGGAATCATTAAAAGGCTGTCTGGCTTTATTAGAAATGGATTTCAGTGCCCAAGAGTGGCACTGAAATAGGGCGGTCCTCTGTCTATCTGCGTTCTCTGTGAGCACGTCCTGGCCCACGGAAACTGCTATAGCATCATAACAGCCAGGATGGGCTGATGGCTCTTAGTGCCTGAAAGGGAGGATGGAGCCACTATGCCCAGGCACTGGATGCTTGAGGCCTTCTGAGTTTAGAAGAGTTGTGGGCAGACATATACTGGTCAGTAAGCTAAAGAATGTGTCATAGGTTGAATTGCGTCCTCCCAAAAATATGTGTCAACTTGGTTAGGCCATGATTCCCAGTATTGTGTAGTTGTCCTCCATTTTGTGATTGATGTAATTTTCCTGTGTGTGGAAATCCTAATCTCTGTCTGTGGTTAATGAGGCAAGATTAGAATATGTTAAAGAGGATTAGGATGGGATGTAACACCCTTACTCAAGTCACATCCCTGATCCAATGTAAAGGGAGTTTCCCTGGGGTGTGGCCTGCATCACTTTTTATCTTACAAAAGATGAAAGGAAAGCGAGCAGAGAGCTGGGGCCTCATACCACCAAGAAAGCAGTGCTGGAAGCAGAGTGCGTCCTTTGGACCCGAGGTTCCTGTGTGGAGAAGCTCCTAGACCAGAGGAAGTTGATGACAAGGACCTTCCTGCAGTACCAACAGACAGAAAAAGGCTTCTCCTGGAGCTGATGCTCTGAATTCAGACTTTTAGCCTACTAGACTGTGAGAGAATAAACTTCAGTTTGATGAAGTCATCCACTTTTGGTATTTCTGTTATAGCAGCACTGGACAACTAAGACAAGACGGGATGTTCTCTGTCCTCACTGTTCAGCCAACAGAGGAGCTGTAACCTCTTTGTGGGATGCCAGATTATCTCAAAAGAAAGTAAAAATTTTAGTAAATCTCATGACCCTTTTTGTGAACATAACTCCAAAATCATAGAATTTTGTACATTTGTTTGCATTCTGCTTTTTCTCTGAAATTTTTTGCCATTACATAGACAAAGTCATGATATAGCAAAATGTGCCAGTCTTAAACATCTGGATATTAAGCTGGAAATGGCAGAATGTTATCTGTACCTTACGAGTCATCTATCTGTTCTCCAAGAAGCTGCAAGCTGTATGAGTGGGAGCCACTAGAAGTTTCTCCCTTTTTTTCTCTTTAAACCTATGCATATCAAAACACCATTATTTGTAGCACTCCTTCTTTTTTACTTGCCAAAATCCTACTCAAGTGTGGGATAATTAGGTCTCTTAGCGGCACATGGCAATAAGACATGGAATACTTGGCAACACAAACTTTACAGAGGGTTCTACACATTCTATGTGCTTTAGAACAAATGAAAATAATAGCATTGACAGAACAGGGATGCTGCAAGGATTAGAAAGGATTAAAGCAAAGCCCAGCTGGAGGGGTCTGCTAGCCATGGGACTCTGAAGGTATTGTGAGCCTCTCAGACGACAGGGTGAGGTGCTCTCTGTATCCTGAGAACACCAACACTGCTTCTCTCCTAGGCCTTCTGATTATTTCTAATTTAGGGACTCCATAGTTTTCCTCTGGAAATGGTGGGAGAATTTTCCTGTTGTTTGCAGGAAAATGTTCTACTGAAAGCAAAGTACTTTTTCTAATGCAAAAGCAGTTAGCCTATTCAACAGTTCAGCTTCCCTTTTTATGCAGCCAGCCTGATTCTTGTCACTGATGCCTCCATGGAAGGGCTCAGATATAACCCCCATGGAAGGGCTTAGATATGCTCTTACTCCTCTGATTGAACCTCTCACTGTCACTGCTGATAAAATCCACTGTAAAGGACACAAAGACAATGTCACGGCAATAGTAAGAAATTATTCTGAGTACCATAGACTCAGTAAAAGGCAGAGGCGTATTATACTTTGTCCTGCTTTTGGGTTGCTAGCCTTTCAATGGTCCAAAGCTGAAAGTTGTATCTGTATTCTTGGGACTTGAGAGTGTTCCGTGCATTGAGGCATCATTTGACAAGGAGATAACAATCTGCTTTAAGAAAGTGATAGCGACTCTTGGAAGACTGGCAGGAATGGTAATGGAGCAATGTGCTTTACAGATGAAAATCAATGCTTCAAAGTGAGAATGGTATTGAATTCTCTTTGGAGACAGGGTGATATTCTTGGTAAATTGCAAAAGCATTAGTTTTGCTTTTTGTTCAAAATCAAATGGTGGAAGAGAACATCTGATAGAATGGTGCTAGACTATTGTAGATTCTATTGGGGTAGGTCTTCTATCCTTCTTGGGCACATGCCATGCTCATTCCCAGCTCCAGGCTTTGGGTGATGCTATTTCCCTTTCTAGAACATCCCTTCCCAGCCTACACTCCTGTGCAAATACCATCCATCCATAATAGTATGAATCAAAGGTAGTTTTTTAGTGCATTCCATGTCCCAGCATTAAATTAAATTTTTACATATTGATTACAACTCCATAAAGTAAATACTATTATTATCCTCAACTTACAAATAATTAAATTGTTGCTCATAGAAATTCAAAAACTTATCCAAGCCCATTCAGTTAGTGGGGAGGAATCTAAATTTGAATCCAGGCCCTCCTATGCCCGTTACTACTATGCTACACTGCTTTGTACAGCAGGTCAAATATCTTTGCTTGTTCCATAAAGCCTTCACCATCAATTCCTGTCTACAGCCATGTCCTTTCTTTTACTTCTAATTGCATACACATATTCTTTGCAACATTTATTCCAGCACTTGACCTTATACTATCCTAGATAATTATCTAAGGTATTTATTAAATGAGATTTTTTTTCACATAAGGTTTAAGTTCTTTAGAGGCTATATATATATATATATATATATATATATATATATATATACATATATATGTACATTAATCTGTCATAGTAATCCTATGCTGGCCTGATAGTAAGCACTCAGTATTATTGTTGTTGTGTGCCATTAAGTCGATTCGAACCAATAGGACCCTATATGACAGAGTAGAACTACCCATAGGGTTTCTGAGGCTGTAATCTTTACTGGAGCAGATCTCCAGGTCTTTTTTCCCATGGAACAGCTGATGGGTCCAAACTCCCAACCTTTTGGTTAGCAGCCAAGTGCTTAACCATTACTCTACCAGACATCATTAAGCACTCAGTAAAAAACCAAAACCAAACCCACTGCCATCAAGTTGATTCCAACTCTTAGTGACTCTGTAGGACAGAACTGAACTGCCCCACAGGGTTTCCAAGGCTGTAAATTTTACAGAAGCAGACTGACACATATTTCTCCCAGGGAGCGGCTGGTGAGTTCAAATTGCCGACCTTTTGGTTAGCAGTGAGTGCTTTAATCCCTTCGCCACCAGGGCTCCTCAAAGACTCAGTAACACCTATTAAATGAACTAAATATCAGTTGGTACAGATGCGATAAAGTCTCAAAAGATGATAAAATACTGCATTCATCATCCCAAGACCCATTTTCATAAGTATTATGAATTGTGACTGTGGAAACTTCTACCATATCTATATGATCACCACTTTAGTGTGTCAAGCTGATCAGACTACTGTAGAAATTCAGCTCTATTGTGCAGACAGGGCAAGTGAGTACATTCCTGAACAATAATTCAATAGTGAATAGGTCAGAGGGCTGTCAAGTAAGACACTAAAGTGATGTGCTGAAAACAAGCCAGAAGCAATGCAAAAATCAATAAAGACATCTGAGAAATAGCTGGAGTTGGCCAGACCTTCTGGGAAGGTCTGCCAGGCAGATGTGACCTGGTTTACCCATAAACCAACCATTACTGCAGAGACCAAACAGAAGAGATGTAAGTTGCATTAGGTTCTCTTTCTTGAGGCTCTAGGGAGACATAACAAGATAAGCACATATGTATAATTGACATTTCTGAAAGCACTGGTCATTAGTAAGTCTGTAGGCCAATTCCGAGCCTTCAGGGGAGCACCCTCAGCATGGAACAAATAAGAGTAGAATTACTACTACAGAGGATGCCCTTGTGTTTAATGATTATGAAGATGAGTTCTGAGATGAGGCATGTCACTCAGAGATGTGAGACCTGGCCTTGGTTCCCTACCTGTGAGCGTATTACTAGCCATATTACTGTCATCAGAGATTGTGAAGATTCATGAGATAATGCTGTGCGTGCTGTAAATGCTCCAAAAATACTACCTTTTACTACAGTAGTTTTCATTATTAAAAAAAACTGAAAATTCCATAGAGTCTCAGAGAATTTTAGCACTCATGAAGACGGAGAAACTATATTTTTCAAACCTGTCCTAGAAATGAGCAAACTGAGGCCTGAAGAAATGTAATGACTTATCCAAAGCCCCATATCCTTATAAAGATAGAGCTAAGATTAGAACTCAAATATCACTTCTAGGTAAATATATTATTTCCATTTATTCTCTATTTTCTAGTCTTCCATGACAGTGAACTGATGCAGCCCAGAGAGATCACAACAAGAAACTACAGAGGAGAAAAATGAACGGGGTCAAGTTATGCTGTACCATAATTACCCTACAGTTTTCACATGTGGAGTTTAAGTGCTGCATCCTTATTGAATGTTAGAGTAAAAAGAATTCATATCATATTAGCTATTTTAAATAAGGTAACACATAAATGCATATCAATTTCTTAGCACAGTCCCTGGCTGTGCTTAATATGTGCTCAATAATGATGGTATTATAGTGAGAAAGAAGGATATATGTGACAGATATGGGCAGCAATAGGGTACAAAACTATCATTCATTTATTTAATAAATATTTATTGAGCATATACTCTGTAGGTGCTGGGTATGGAGCTCTAAATAAAATCAACATGGGCATTGCTCACATGGAGCTTAAAATCTAGGAAAGGAAACAGGCCATAAACAAGTAAACAAACAATTGTCTTCAATTATGAAAATGTGCTATGAAGGAAAATTAGGGGGCTGAAGAGAACTTGTTTTAAATTTGATTACAGGGATAACCTTGTTGAGAGGGTGACATTTACACTAAGACTGTAAGGACCAAGAGGACACAATGATGCCAACAGGATGGGATGTAGAAGCTGCCAGGCAGAAGGAGTCACGCAGGCCAAAGCTCTACAGAAGGAGAAATATTAACCTGATGTATCGACCGCAAGAAGGCAAATGTGATGGAGCAGAGATGGAGAGGAAGAGAGTGGTTCAGAGACAGGTTGGAGGCTGGAGAAATAGGCAAGAGTAAGTTTGTTCATGAGTCCCTAGGCGGTGCAAATAGTTAATGTGCTTGGCTACTAACAAAAAGATTAGAGGTTCCGGTTCACCCAGAGGCACCTCGGAAGAAAGCCCCGATGATCTGCTTCTGAAAAATCAGCCATTGAAAACTCTACGGAGCACAGTTCTACTCCGACCTGCATGGGTTTGCCATGAGTTGGAATCAACAGCAACTGGGACTGGGTTCATGTTTGTTCAGGGACTTTAGGCCATAAAGAGGAGCTTGAATTTAATTTTAAGGGCAATAGGAAGTTATTGAAAGGATCCAATTTAGATTTTCTGCTTTATGGTAACTGGATCTCTGGAGAAAGAGGAAAACCAGTTAGGTAACTGTTCTGGTAGTCCAAGCTAGGAATGATAGAGGTTTATGGCTTGTCACATGGGCATGGCTGGGAGCAGTGGATGGGAAAAGAGGTAGAGAGAACTAAAATGTATTTTAGAGGTAGTATCTAAGGGCACACACACAGAAAACACATCTATCTTTGATATAAAAAGGGATATAGATAGATGGTCCTAGGAAAACACATGTTAGTTTTATACAGTGTATTATAAAGGTAGGGAACTTATAAGTCACTCTTGATCCGTAGCCATTGCCTCTAATGGTATCACATTTCATCAATTCTAAGAAGCACGTTAAAAACAAACAAAACCATTCAATCTCTCTGAAATCAGGATGTATCTTATAATTGAAGACATATTACATTAAATAAAATGCAATATTTGTAATTGTTTTTTTTTTTTTTAATAGCATAAGGAATTCCCAGGTTTAAAATGAACAACATTTTGGCCATGTGTTATTTTAAATTTATGCAGTGAAAGCATTCTTCAAAGAAATCCTCAGGCTCAAGCTGAACAGAACTCGAAAGCTGAGAAATTCGGAGTTCTGTACATCAAAGCTCACTACAGGGCACAAAACACAAGGAATGTTGTTTGTATACCAAGTATTTGTGCTGTAAATTAACTCCCATCAGTTGAGAAAGCAGGATACTGCTGACAAAAAAATGTAGTGGAGCCCATAAACTCAAGGTTGTTATTTATTTCATGTTACAAAATTATTCACCAAGGAGTAAATTTTCAAAGCATTTCTTGGAGTTGGGCAGCCGAATCCCCTTGTGTTGCTTTGAAATTTCACCCACAAGAGCTTAACTACATTCATTATAACACTAATTATTTTCTGTCCAACTTCAACGCACATTTATTTTTTAACAATATTGCATTTTGCACCATGTTTAACATTGCCAATGCACTCCTAGCAGCTCACTAGTCCTGTTGATGTGTAACTTGGTACTTTGCTAGACCATCAGTTGGCACACCCTTCCTGAGTTTATGTGAGATTCTAGATAACTGAGTCCCGGGGAGCATCCATTCATGCATCATGCCTAAAAACTTACCATTCTATGCCAACAGAGCATTGGATTGCTGCTGAGTCTCAACAGCTGACGGACCCATCTGGCCTGTAGCCATCACAGATAGAGAACTCATTTTGAACAAATGGACCATGTTATCCAGGTGGCAATGAGCTGGAGTGGCAATACAGAGCCAGCCATACGTATAGACTGAATAGGCAGCAGCCTCTTTACTGGGATTTGAAATAAGCATGAAGAATTCACTGCCCAAGCTTGATCCTGAATACCTGATACTGCCATACTGGCTAAAATTACATTACTCACCCTTTACATTATGCTATAAAGGCTCCACTAAAATGCATGTTTCTTAGGGAGAGTTGTCTTTAGATTCCTAGGCCCTCCACAGCCAACCATACAGAAAAATATTTCGGGCATTGTTGGACCATCCATAGACTGTATCCTAAAACTCTTTACCTAAGCTGACTTGCTCTCTGCTTTCATACTTGTTTTTTCAATCTCCTGATCTGAATTTAGATTTTCTGTCTAGATGTAGGGCCTGTTGGGTTGTTGTTAGGTGCCGTTCTGTCGGTTCTGACTCATAGTAACCCTGTTTACAACAGGACGAAGCACTGCCTGGCCCTGCACCATGCTCACAATTGTTGTTATGCTTGAGCCCATTGTTGCAGCCAGTGTGTCAATCCATCTTGTTGAGGGTCTTCCTCTTTTTTGCTAGCCCTCTACTTTACCAAGCATGATGTCCTTCTCCAGGGACTGATCCCTCCTGATAACACGTCCAAAGTATGTGAGATGTAGTCTCACCATCCTTGCTTCTAAGGAGCACTCTTGTTATACTTCTTCCAAGGCAGATTTGTTCATTCTTTTGACAGTCCATGGTATACTCAATATTCTTCAACAACACTACAATTCACAGGCATCAATTCTTCTTCAGACTTCCTTATTTATTGTAGGGCCTAGATAGGAACAATTATAAAACCAGTTGTCACGGAGTCAATTGTGACTCACGGTGACTCCATGTGTTTCAGAGTAGAACTGTGCTCCATAGGGTTTTCAGTGGCTGATTTTCTGAAAGTAGATCACCAGGCATTTCTTCCGAGGCACCTTTGGAGTTGACTTCAAGGCAACTGGTTTTATAGTTGTTCCTATCTAGTGCATGGGCCATATGCACCATCTACCAAAAAACCAAACCTATTGTCATTGAGTTGATTCTGACTCACATCTAGGGACTCTTAAACCTTAGATTACTCATAATTAAAATGGAGATTTACGACTGTAACACAATGGAGAATCTTATTTTCTTAGTAGCTCGTGAGAAGAGGTTTTGATTAGACTGCTGTGAAGTAGAAGAAAGTCCAACAATGGGGCCTAGATTTCCAGTGGGTAAACAGTATTACTGTGCATAATCAAGGAGATTGAAAGAGAGGAGAGTTGAGGCTACGGATACTGGGCCAGACAGATGGGGAGAGTTGAGTCAAACGAGACTGGGTGTGAAAGAGCCAATCCCGAGTGACATCTTCAGTAAAACCCATATTTCTCATCAATAGTTTCGGTATGAGAGGTGTTTTTCCTTTCCGAAAAATTCAAAGCAGTGCTAGGTCCTGCGACAAGGTTTGTGAGGAGAGAAGACAGTGATACGCAGGGAAAAAAACTAACTCTGGGTTATATAATACCTGCTTCTTAAGGTTGTTGTGAGGATTAATCAGGATGGTATTGCTAAACAGCTTAGAACAGCATCTGACATGTGTTTTCAATAAATGGTATGTATCATTCCTGCTACATCACCCAATTTTGTTGTAGGAAAAATCACAACTCCTGTGAAATATAATTAAAATTTCCTTTGAAACATACAGTAATGAAAAAGCACTCTTCGTATATAATAACAATAATTAAATAAAAATTTACAAGCAAAAATAATATATTCAGCAATACATATTTAAGTGAGAAGGGCAATAGTCCTTTGGGAATGATATAGAAAATTAAAAGAAAGAAGTTTTAATAAAAGAAAGATCATGCAATCCCCAAGAATTATATAGAAAGGGGTAAAATCTCATATTAACAATCTAGTAGGACATTGTGGATTGTCAGTGAATAAGATCTTAGACTAATTTGCCTTGTAATAAGTAAAGCTGAGTTATTGGTTTCTAAGTTATCCCAAGCTACCGAAAGATTCACTATTTATCACATCAACACTTTAAAAAAAAAATTCCCAATGATAAAATGTCACAACTGGTTAAAAAATGTCCCCATCTGGCATCATAGTGGGAGCCTGTTTTAGTGCCAAGCCATGGATATGATAAAGAAGGATTTGCTGAATTGCCTGAAAATGATTAAGTGGTAGTTAGAAGAGAAGCAAATAGTCACCAGGAAGACAAAATTTTAAAACTCTCCGAGTGCTGGTAGGAATGAAATTTTGTACAACTACTTTGGAAAAAAGACTTTTAAGAGCTGCTAAAATTGATTATATGCTTACCTTATGACCTAGCAATTCACCTCTCAGGCTCGTGTTCGACGGCAATGTATACACATGTTCTCCAAGAGATCTGCGCCAGAATATTCTTGGAGTCATTATTAAAAAAGAAAAAATCACAATATCCTTCAGCAGTGGAATAGATGAATAAATTATATAGCAATAAAAATGTATGACCTATAGCTATGTGTAACAATTTGAATGATTCTTGCAAACACAGTACTGAGTGAAAGAATGAATATTACATGAGCCCATTTATATAAAACCTCAGAAGTGATCTACAGTTAGAAGTCAAGCTAGTTGTCCGTGAGCTTTAGAGAGGAAGAGTGTAATGATTAGGGAAACTTTAGAGTGTTAAATATATTTTTATTTCATGACCTGAGGTGTGGTTCCATTGGAAGATTTACCTTTTCATTCATTGAGTTATATATTTATGATTTGTGTTTCTTTTCTGTGTATATAGTATGTTTCAATAAAAAGGTATTTTTAATAGAGCAAGAATGGGAGGGAAAATATAAGTAATAATCATAAAAAACACATATAATACTTTGTGCCAGGTACCATTTCAAGGGCTTTATATATGATCTGAATATGTAATATTTAATTCTCACAATAACCCTATGAGATAGTCAACCACATTTTGAAGAAGAGAGACCAAAGATGTAGAAATATTAACTATCTTGCAGAAGTTCCCAAGCCAGTAAGATACAGCTGGGATATAATCCAGGTGGTCTGGCACCTGAGTCCATGCTCCTAACACTACGTTATAAGGCTTCTAATAGTTCCCAAGTACATATGGTGCATCAGAAATTCTGTACAAGTCCTTTCACATATATCACACCTGTCTGTACACAGGCAGTTATATTGCTATATATTCAGTTGCATCACATCTTATGTCAAGGTCAGATTCTAAAGATAGAGCATGAGACAAATATTGCTCTAAAGATTCAAAACTACTCTTGAAAATCCCTTCGGAAGGCTTTGCATTCGACCGACGTACCAACTTTGAGTAAGTCCAACACTCAGTTCTATCTTCAGTTTGGGAACAGGTAGCTGTTTCTTCAGTTGAGCATGAGATACAGTACTGGGCTTGTGTTCAAAGGCTTTGTTGTATGAAAAGTTATATGTCATAAAGACTTAAAGTTAATTTGGCATGGTGAGATACCTCACACTATGAAAAGCATGCAAGAACAGAGACTAGCTTAAGGAACAAGAGATTCAATGCCCAGTCCTATGTTCAATCTGAAGTGTATGCAGAATCACTCACACAGTTTAAATTTTTACGTACCTTTCTGTTTTTCTTTCCCTAAGCCCATATCATATGGTTGAATTCACATAAGTTAAATGTGAGAGAAACCCCTGTGGGTATTTCAAGGAGAAAAAGTTTTAGTATATGGAACTTGGGACTTTGCAACTACTAGAAGGACTCTGGAGCAGAGGTCAGAGAAGCCACTACCAGAAGTGATTGAACGAATGGAGCTTACCTGGAAGCTGTTGTGAATCTCAGGAATTTGGGAGCATGAGAGGGAGGGCCAAGGATGATGATCTTAGCCTCGTGAAGTATCAAAGAGGAGTCAATTCTCAGGACTACCACTGAAAGCTGCTACAAATCTCAAGGATCTTGTCTGCCTGGGACACCAAAGTGGGTGATTTCTGCAACTGGGGCTAGCAAACAGTTTCCAAGAAGTTCCCAAGCCAGTGAGGGAGAGCTTTTCTTCTGCCTTCCAAATGAGAGCCTATTATTGGCCTGCTTTAATCCAGGACTATACGGGGAAGAGGATTCTGAGCAAGGCACTTCTAGGATAGTTGGCAGTAATGCTAAGTTGAAATTAGGAAGCTTAGTACAACTGGTCTTCTAAAAATCTAGAAGTCTAGAATATCTAAACATCTAAATTCTAGAAGTCTAAAAAGCTGGAAATCTAAACAAAATCTAAGTATCTGGATGTTCTCTTTCTTTTTTTCTCAAGGATAAAAACATGTCCAGATAAAACTTGCGATTTCTATAGGTAAATTGTAAACATGTAGACAAGAAAAGAGGCTATGCAAGAGTGATTGTGACATGTGCTACAGCCAGAAGGGAAGAAGCATCTTTAAGACAGCATTCAAGACCCAGAAAAACAAGGCAGTCCTGTCAAGTTCCAGCTCTCACAGGTTTCACTGTACAATAGAAAAGATTAGTTAGGAAAGAGTATAAATGTGTGTGTGTGTGTGTGTGCATGCACCTTTGGGCATGCACTACATGTAGTTTACTAAACCATTAATTGAAAGTAGATATGTGTGATGTATGTACATAGACCTTCTACAATTAACTAAAAATAATTTAATATATGTTTTGAACGTTAATTTCTAATTCTTCCTCACAAAAGAATTGATTCTATCCTTGGCCAGATGTGACTAAAAAGATGTGATTTTCCTGTCCTTATTTTTTCTTAAATATAATTTATTTTATTTTTGTTGTTGTTGAAAATATACACAGAAGAACATACACCAATTCAGCAGTTTCCACATATACAGTTTAGTGACATCGATTACATTCTTCAAGTTGTGCAACAATTCTCACCTTCCTTTTCTGAATTGTTCACCGCCGATAACATAAACTGATTGCCCCCTAATCTTTCTATCCAGTCTCTCAAGTTGTATTGTCAACTTGGCCCAATGTAGATAGATCTTAAAAGAGCACAATGTTCAAGGCACACATTCTTTACTAGTTAAGCTAAACTGTAGTTTGGTTTTAAGAAGACTTCAGGAAACATTTCTGGTTTAAGGTTTAAAGATTATCTCAGGACAATAGTTTCAGGGGTTCATCCAGCCTCTGTGGCTCAAGAAAATCTGGATTCCATGAGAATTTTCAAATTCTATTCTGCATCTGCCCCCTCTTGATCAGGATTCTTCTAGTTTTACTTCATCTTTCATCATATTTTGTGAGCATTGAAAATTCACTCCCTTGTACCCTATACCATGCTAATTGCAAAGAATATGTCCATAATTTTGAGGCTCACGTATCACATATAGTCTTTGCCAGTTATTTATTTTTAAACTCTCTGGGTAATCCCTGTTCCTATAAGTAATACCCAGCTCTGTGAAATGCTAAAGATTTAAGAAAGGGCCTATGTACTCTGTATTTTGCCTGCTGCAGTCTGTATTTTGCATTGGGGCATGACTTTTCTCTCTGCCCTGTGGTATGTTTAAGAGAGAGATGAGCTATCTTAGATTGTTTTGCCTCAGGATCAGAGAAGAACAGCTCCTTTAGGGTGCCTGTAATTAAACAGCCACCCACCTCCCTTTGCTCCATTACTTTCCAAGGAACTGGGGATTTTGCTCTAGTGTGGAGAACACAATCATAGTGTAATCATGGCAACCTGAAAGCATTTTCTTTTTGGAGTGAATTTACTTGATTGGCAAATCAGGAACATGTACTATTGTTCTTCTCATGATGTCTTTGTAAACAAGGGGGAAATGAGGGATAATTGTGAACCTAGGAAAGTGAAGTTGGTTGAAGAACCATGATCAGAGTATTGATGAGTGGACTGATGTTGTCCCAAAAACATACTGTAGGAATGGCTTGTCGTAATGATGCTTGACCTTCAGCAGCTCTGTGATTGCTCTGCCCATGAATGGAGGGGAGCTATTTAGGGTAATATACCCTGTTTAGATATCTGTAGTCTAATGGGAGAGTGTACACAAAAAATAATAATTAAACACGTGGTAGGTGCAATGATACAAAAGTATGGATGTGTGGGGAACACGGGCTAGGGTGGGTAGCGGGGAGTGAGGGTCAGATAAAGTTTACTAGAGAAGGTAAATTATGAGCTGACTCTTAGGTTCTGAGTTTCAGCCACTTCTTGTAGGTACTTTCAACCAAGTACTTCTTTTCTGGGAGGTTATCAGAGAGTATTAGAGAGATACATATACGTATATACAAACAACCCTTTGCCCACTCCTCACAAAAAAGCTAATATGTGCTTAGAAAGATTGTAAAAAAGACGACTATGGTAATTGTCAACAGTAATATCTGGGTACAGTATTGTGGGCGTACTTTTACTTTCTAAACTTCTATATCAGCATTGTTTTCTGTAAGCTTTTACTACTTTCATAAAATCAGAGGAACTGATCTACTTTCTAATTTTAATAAGAATAATCTATAGCCAATATTGAATTTGAAAAGAGAGCTACTCCTCCTCTCTATAAAAATGCTGTAAGCAGTTTGACATCTTTTACCTCATTTGTGTTTAAATAGCTCTGTGGGAGGGCAAGTGTTTGCCAAAAGATACACTCCATCAATTTATCCACAGGCAACTGGTATGATCTTTCTAAATAATTTCAGAGACGAGTTGAATGTGTGGCCCTTTAAAACTACAGCACGAGCTACGGAATTACTGGTGACATTTTTGAACCATATCTTATTATTTTTAATTGACCAGATGCAAGCCCCTCCCTCTTCCTTGTTGAAATCATGGTGCTTTCGAATCAGGTGACTTCGAAGGACAGTTGATCAGCTTTGGAATGCCATCTGTGTCTCTTAACGCCAGTAACACTAGTCTTACTGAAAACTATTGTAAAGCAAAATGATTTGATTCAAAGGAATGTGTCAATTTCAATAGTATTCTGTAACATCTTGTTTACATTTCCCCTTCTCTTTAATAATACTGATTTTATTTGCTTGGGTTCACTAGATTAGTGCTAAGAAAGAAAATGGATTTGTCACACATATGGCTAATAATGTATGACAATCAAAATGCAAGTCAATTTTATTCTTTTGGGATCTGGAGATAAAAAGGTATATCTAGCTACTGTTGCTTTTAAACAACTTCTTCACCTGACTTTAAAGGAGTTCACAAGTAGTAGCTCCTTTTTAGGGGAGCCCTGGTGGTGCAGTGGTTAAGAGCTCGGCTGCTAACCGAAAGGCCGACAGTTAGAATCCACCAGGCGCTCCACAGAAACCCTATGGGCCAGTTCTACCCTGTCCTATAGGGTCACCATGAGTCGGAATGAACTCAACAGCACTGGCTTTGGTTTGGTTTTGGAGCCCTGGTGGCGAAGTGTTTAAGAGCTTAGGCTGCTCACCAAAAGGTCGGCAGTTTAAATCCACCAGCAGCTCCTTGGAAGCCCTATGGGGCAGTTCTACTCTGTCCTATAAGGTCACTATGAGTCGGAATCAACTCGACGGCACACAACACACACACACACACACACACACACACACAGCTCCTTGTCTGCCCACCCCCCTCCATTTCATTTCGTACATTCAGAACCCACTTGTAACATATTTATGGGGTTGAACAGCCTTTCTGAAGAAGGCTACGTAAATTTCTCTTATGCAGAGAACCTTCCCTCATGTCTTTAATTTAATTCTGGTGTCCCAGAGCTTCCAGATCTGGAAGTCCTACATCTAAGCATGGCATTTCTGGAATAATGGAACAATTAGAAATCCCAAGGTGTACAAATCAAACCAAAACTAAATCCTTTGCCATTGAGTCGATTCCAACTCACGGAGACCTCATGTATTACAGACTAGAACTGAGTTCCATAAGGCTTTCTTGGTTGTACTCTTTACGAAGGTAGATTGCCAGGCCTTTCTTCCGTGGTGCCGCTAGGTGAGTTAGAACCGCCAACCTTTCAGTTAGTACCTGAGTTCAAACCGTTTATACCACCCAGGTACCCTAACGGTGTACAAAGAAGGGTAAAAGTCTTGAGTTCTTATCTATTACCAACTCTCTGGTCTGGTTCTGCCAGTGCAAATGAAGGGATCTATCTGACCACACAAGGACTCCGAGTACTTCTAACACTGACTCAGGTATAGTTACCCAAGCCTCATATATTCCAGCAGAAGAAAATCCGCTGTCTCCATTCTGTTAACTGTTTCTGTGAATGACTTGCAAGAAGCATTATAACTTGTAAAAAAACAAAACAAACAAACAAACAAAAAAACTCTAATAGCCCCTAAATCTTATCATCCTGGTGACAATTAATTAGTAACTATTTTAAGTGTAGGATCCCTGGTGGTACAATGGTTAAGCACTTGGCTGCTAACCAAAAGACTGGCAGTTCAAACCCATCCGCCTCAGGTGAAAGATGTGGCAGCCTGCTTCCATGAAGATTTACAGCCTTGGAATCCCTGTGGGGTAGTTCTACTCTATCCTATAAGGTCACTATGAGTAGAAATCGACTCGATGGCATTAGGGTTTTTTTTCGTTGCTGTTGTTTATTTTAAGTGTAAAAAAAAAGATCACATAGTCACGATGATGAATAAAAGACTGCAGGTCCTTGTACACACCCTGTCGGACTCTCAATGTCAGACTTTTCTTTGCAGGTGAGGATGAAACAAAGAAATTGTACCCAAACCAGCAGATGATATACTCCTCACTTGTTTCCAGTTTCAAAACCTCATAAACCCGAGAGTTTATGCTAATGAGGTGACTAAGGTGAGGGCTGGCTAGGCCCGAAAGAACACAATATAATATCAGCCCACCCTCAGGGGAGGGAATGCTGATTCTATCAGTCAAGCCTGCGGAAGGAGCCTCTAGTAAAGGCTCTGGACCGGGAAGCTCTACCAGCTTCCGGGTTGATGAAAGACCCAATGCACGTGAGAGGGTAGCACGTTCCCTTATGAGACACAGACGCTTCGTTTTGGGAACCCTCCGAGACTTCACTCTATTTTCTCTTCGTTTGTATCTTTTATAATAAAATTGTAATTGTAAGTATAGTATTTTCTGTGAGTTCAATGAGTTGTTCTAGTGAATTCTCAATCCCGACGGGGTAGTGGGAGCTAGTTGGTCAGTGCGAGGCGTCACTGGGGACTCCTGCAAGGGCCGTGAGGAAACAGAATTTGTAGTCAGCAGGTCAAAAGTGCGGGTGTCTTGGGGACTCCCAAGCTTGCAGTTGGTTTCTGAGGTCTTGGGAAGACTTGGCAGTCTGGAGGACTTTGTCTTTTAACTTGTGAGATCTGACCTAACACCGGGCAATTAGGATCAGAGGAAGAAGTGCTGCACGTACAGCTGGTGTCAGAACAGAGGGGAACAGAAGTGATAATGAATTGATTTGATTTTTTCATGTAGGTGGTGATATTTTAAATAATACAATGGTTCTATTTTTGTTTCTTATGTTATCTAGAACCTATGGGTGGAATGAAGCTGACCTAAAAGGGCAATTCATTATTGCAGGAAGCCCAAGGAAACTTCTAGGAAATACTTATAAAATATTTATACTCCCCGGAAACCATACAAAGGAAAAATGATTCATGATTCAACGCAATGAAAGACTAATGTGTTTTATGCTGGTAATTTGGCAGGTTTACAAAGGTAACCATTAAGTTTTTTTTTCTTTCTTTGAACAAAATGAATATGGTCAAATTTTGAGGGGACACTAAAAATATCCTCTAAAAGTAATTATTCAATTTTTGAAAAGAATCATTATGGAACTAATGGTTTATCTGAATTGATACCTGGAAAATAATCTCCACTTAACAGAAATTTGCTTCAAATTCAGAATGCCTACCAGGAAATTTCTAAAAATAAACATACAGAGTCATATCTATTTTCTCCTTGCTGCTGTTGATGATATTACAATAACATATTTCCAGAATAACAGCTATTCAGGATATTTGCAACATTGGGGAGCTGAAAATACTTGTCTTTGGGAAACGTATACTCATGAGCCTGAAGGAAGTGGTTAGTCATGCGATGTGATATACTTTTATATACGTATGTAAATGCACAAAATAAAAATACCTACAGCATTTGGATGTTAAAATATGAACTTGAGAGTCAAGAAATACAAGTGTTAATATTGTTGTATCGACCTTCACATACACAGGGCTTTTCTGAGGTGACTATCACTCAACATGAATGTGGTGAGCGGGAGGTGGGAGCTTGCACTGGTGATATCATAAGGAGCATAGACTGTGCATGTTGGTGCACCTGGAGGTGTAAAGAGTAATCTAGGAAGGGTTGGCGATACCAAGGAAGTGGAAGAATCACCTTCCATTTCCTGAGTCCTGCACTGGACTGTCTGTCCCATCTGTGTGAAATGGCATTTTAACATTTCGTAGCTGAATTTGTTCTGTAAAATAAGTTTTGAGGGATGTCAGTTTATCCAGTTAAGACCTCAATGGGAGGAAAGGAGAAACAGCCATTTGCATTTGTGTGTTCAGTTGTTTTTAAAGACCATGTTTGACCACCAACCATTTGTTTGGTAGTCAATATGTAATTGATTGAATTAGAACATTTTGGAGGCCTAGTCCATGACTGCCTTGTGCCCCCTGCCTTCCTGCTTAGGTTAGATTTCCATACACTTGACTTTAAAGGAGAAGAGGTGGGTTAGGTGTGCCCTGGGTTGAGGCTACACACCTGCCAGATCCAATGGGCCAATGAGTAGCTGAAAGAGTGCTAGAGGTGGAGAGAAAAAGGGATGGCAGACCAAGTGGAGACGAGATGTAAGGGTGTATGGTCTCACTAGAACTCTAGTACTAAACTTTTGTTGTTGTTGTTAGTTACCATTAAGTCAGCTCCAACTCATGGAGACCCCATGAGAACAGAACACTGCCCAGTCCTGGACCATCTTCACAATCATTGGAACACTCAAGTCCATTAGTGTTTTAAGTGCCTTCCAACCTAGGGGGCTCATCTTCCAGCAATATATCGGACAATATTCTATTGTGATCTACAGAGTTTCCATTGGCTAAGTTTTAGAAGTAGATTCCCAGGACTTTCTTCCTAGTCTGTCCTAGTCTGTAAGCTCTGTTGAAACCTCTCTACCATGGGTGATGATGCTGGTATTTGAAATACTGGTGGCATAGCTTCCAGTATCATGGAAACACACAAGCTACCACAAGACGACAAACTGATAAACTGTCTAAACTTTTAAGGGTTAAATATTGAGGCGTTATTAGGGAAAAATCCCTAACCCTCAGTTGTTTACTTTGTTTTGTGAAAGGAATTCAAAGTTTCAAAATCAGAGTCCTTAGTTATCACTATTTTATTGTAGCTCCTATTCCAGTATGCTAGTGGTGCAGTGGTTAAAGCACTCAGAGACTAACCAAAAGGTTGATGGTTTGAATTCATCAGACACTCTGCTGGAGAAAGATGTAGCAGTCTGCTTCCATAAAGATTACAGCCTTGGAAACAGCATGGGGCAGTTCTACTCTGTCTGTTAGGGTCACTGTGAGTCAGTATCAACTTGAAGGCAACAGGTTTGGTTTTTGTTTTTTTTGGTATTCCAGTATGCCAGCAGAAAGGATAAAAGCCCTGTTCAAAGAAGCTAAACCAGAAAAATCACAATCAGATTTAAAAATTCCTCTCTCTCACCTGTCTGTTGTGCCCTTAACTAGCAACTGAGGCATGCAGCTATGGTATTATTTTGTCATCATTTAATTTTCTTACTCCTTACTTCTATTGCTTTCCTGGTCTATTTAAAGATAAATTTAAATCGATTAAATAAATTTTGTGCCCTAGAATATTGCTTAAGGTTTATTCTCTTCTTCCTATTTAAAGAGCCAGTGACTTCTCTCCATGGCATGGCTTTCCGATTTCCCTTTGTCCAAGGTTGATGAGCTCATTCTACACATGTAACTCCTGGGCAGCTTTGCACAGGGTCTGAAGCTGAGGAATTGGTAGACCTATGCTTGGTAGAAAAAGATAATAGCTACTCACTACATACCAGTGTTACAAGATGTGGGGTTGTCTGTCAAAAAATGCTAAAGCTTATGAGGGGAAGGGGCTGCCAGAAGGTGCACACAGAAGCCCATGTGCTCCTAGGAAGACTGACCCTCTGCTAACCCATCATTATGAGAAAGCTGACAGGGAACATTCGAAACAGCCTTCATACTTGGAGGAGGGGGTAGGTTGGGGAACAGTAGTGGTGAACAAGTTATAATTTTGCTCAGAGATCAATGGGCCTTCAGAACTTCGATGCAAAGTATTTATTTATTTATTCATGCCTTCCTGACAGGTCTCTGCTTTCTTTTGCCTTGTTTTCTGATCTAGAATTCCACAGTTCCAACCATATTATAGAACGATCTTCCTGGTTATTCCGCTAAAATCTCAAACTCAACATGTTTAAAACCAGTCATCATCATTACCAAACTAGCTTTTTCTTTTGCTCTTATTTCTCTCAACATCACTACCCTCCTACCTCTTTGCTATACCCCGTCAGTCAATTATGCCTCTTCATCTATTTTTCTATTATTCTTGCGATCACTTAGATCAGTTCCTTATTACCATCTCACTGATAGTAATCTGAATAGAATCCTATTATCTTTCCCTGGCTTGGTTCTCCTGCCCAGGCTAGAGCACTGAGTGAAATGAACATGTGATAAATATATACAAATTTCAGAACTGAATCTTTTGTTAATTCTGTCTTCATGGTACTGCTAGCGTTAGTACCCTAAAAAACAGTATATAATATTTTTTAAAATTTATAAGACTGCTTACTACCTACTGAAGAAAATCAAGACTCTTTACCCTGGGCCAAAGTCCTCACGAAATTTTCTGTTTTATATATCACAATGGACTTGCTTAATTATTGGCCATTCTGGGTGTCTTGGTTATCTAGTGCTATATAACAGAAATACCACAAGTGGATGACTTTAACAAAGAGAAATTTAGTCTCTCATAGTCTAGGGGGCTAGAAGTCTGAAGTCAGGGTGCTAGCTCCAGAGGAAGGCTTTCTCTCTCTGTCAGCTCAGGGGGAAGGTTTTTGTCATCAATCTTCCCCAGTTGAGGAGCTTCTCAGTGCAGGGATCCTGGGTCCAAAGGACACATTATGCCTCCAGTGCTTTTTTCTTGGTAGTATGAGGTCCCCCTCTCTCTCTGCTGGCTTCTCTCTTTTATATCTCAAAAGAGATTGACTTAAAACACAACCTAATCTTGTAGATTGAGTCCTGCCTCACTAACATAACTGCCTCTACGATCGCCTCATTAACATCATAGAGGTAGAATTTACAACACACAGGAAAATCACATCAGATGACAAAATGGTGGACAGTCACACAATATTGGGAATCATGGCGTAGCCAAGTTGACACGTATTTTTGGGGGACATAATTTAATCCATAATACCTGGTGTGTTCTGTGGGCTTTCCCCATTCCTTTTTCTTTTTCTTTTTTTAAATGTGACTATGGAAATCTTATCCATCCTTTTGAAAGACAAAAAAGTAAAATAAATTATATATAATATTGTAATAAGCACCATATTCCCACTATTCAGAATGGACAAGAGTTAATAATCTATTATTTTTTATTGTTGTTGTTAAAATAATCATTGTAGAAAGAGTAAAAGGCCCCTTAACCATCACCTATAATCCCAATATTCCATTCCATCCACCACCATAAATCATACCCTCATCTATATTTTTTGTATATATTTTCCAGGCTACTTTTTTGTAACTATAAACAATATATGGTTGAGCGCTTTCTCAACTTTTATCTTCTCTGGAACAGAATCAAAGTCTTTGGACAAGTAGGAGAGGTTTCTGCATGAATTTATCTGTGACGTGGACAAAAATTCCCTACCCAAGATCTACGGTCCATACTTAGTGCCATGTGTCCGTGATCCGTCTTCGTATGCAGAACTCCCAACCATACCAAGGCATTTGGAGCTCTTCTTCTGCTATGCACTACACACTTCCTTCCTTCTATTGTACTTATTTATGTGTGTTTTTTTGAAGATTGACACTATCTTTTGTCATCTTTGTATCCTGCAAATTGCCTAGCAAAGTACACACACACACACACACGCACATGTATATATATTCTTTCTTTGTCCACTTCTACTCTAATTATATACATGTATAAATGTATATTACATACACACACACATATGTATGAACAATAGAATGATTGACTAAGAAACACGTGATGCTTCCAATTCAGTAAGTGCCCATTATCTAAATGATGTGCTATACTGCTAATTCTTCATTCCTTTGTTACACACGGCACTAATAAAAAGTAATAAAGGGCTCTTAGCTACTTGAAGAGTTCCCATAACCTATAAGAGCATCATTAGTCTTGGTGGCAGCTAGGAAAGGAGCAAAGAACAGTTTGTCTTTTTTTGACTCATATTTCCACTTAAATGTGAAGAGATAAAAAGTAAGAGACAGCTTGTACTAATTAGGAAGAGAAAATTTAAAAGAATATTGCTCTTGGCAGTGTTCGAAATACCGAGGTCAAACATGTACCTTCCGTAACTCTTTGCTTCTCAATAGAATAGTGTATTAGGTAAGAGGATTTCATGGAGGCATCTTTTTAAATTCTACAACAAGGGTCTAACAGGATACAGCCAAGAGGTAGCATGTCAATTTTTTAAATGGTCACTGGAAAACCATAAGATCCTGTTTATTCATTAAACATAGTTCTTAAGAACATTAATTGGAACCTGAAAGATTAATACATCTAGGTCTACTGTTCCTTTTGGGTCCTATTCAGTTGCTCTGTCACTTAAAAATGGCTTAGACAATAGTTTCTGAGGAGATTCAAGGACTCCTGCTCCTTCCACTGCCATCCCTTTATACATCAAATAATTTAGCAATGCCATGACTTTTTGATCGACTTGTGGCTCATTTGTATGGAATAGCCAGTTAATGACTGTCTAGTTCCTTGCCACCACAGAAAAACACACTGCCTAGAAGAATCAATCTGTTCAATGTCTCTTGGTCATTTATTGGCAGATAAAGGAATAAAAGAGATGTTTGGTAAGGGTTCAATAATTCTTACCTTGTTAATCTGAAACTCAGTTATTTCCATAAAATTACTCAGCAATGCTATCCCCTTCATAACAAAGAATTAATTCACCAATCTTCTGAAATGTAATACAAGATTAGCTACATAATACCATCAAAATTACCTAATGGAAGCTAAATTGCACCTGTCAAAATAAATGAATGAAGTATATTTTGGAATGCAGTTCCCATGATTTCTATTGTACACATTCAGTGAATTTCTAAATTACACATTTTTATAACCCACAGTGGATCCCTTAGTGCCTTACTTCTGATTATCAGGGTTCCTATGGAGATCATAAATCCTAAGTAGAATCAAATGCAAGTTTCTTTTTCATTCTAAATTGTTAATATTTTCATTCTCTTTGTTCAAAGGAGCTTTTTATCCAGTTCGCTTAGTTGTTCTTATTTTTGCTATTTGGTATTGCAAAATAATTGGAATATGCTTCAGCGTGGTTATAGCTCATTACAATAAGGTCCTTTATCATTAAAATGGGTAGGCATTTTAACAAAATGAAGCAGGCATATTACAACTCTCACAAAGAGAGGGAAATAACATAACAGGTACGTACTGTTTTTTCTTAAGAATTACATTTTGTTTTACTGCAGTGTAAGCTCCATTTGGGTAGCAGCCATTTCTGTCTTGTTCACTAGCACAGTGCTAGACATAATAAGTGCTCAATAAAGATTATCAAATAAATGATGTGGTTGACCTTCTTTTACTCAGACTAAAGTAAACCAAGTTCTAAAATAAAAGCCAAAAATATTTGCCTTTAGACCTACTTAAATAGATATATCCCTGTTCTTCTACACACTAACCTTGAACATTGACTTTAACCCTTCTAAGTGAAGCATCCCTTAAAATTATATTTTGCACTCTATTGTAATTCTTCCATATAAATCTAACACTTAAGAGATTGGATATTATTATAAATCAGGAATAAAGGAACACCCTGCCAGGTGAATATCCTTCCTTCTCTCTCTTCAGTTGGAAGAATAAGGTAAATTCTATTTCAGTGGACGAACAAGAAGAAGAGGTTAGCTCATAACTGAGGCCTGTAGCTTTTCTTCACCTCTGTATCGTACTTGGATTCTTCCACTTGAGATACACTGGGATTTTCCTGTTTTTTAAGGCTTTTATTCAGGTCCTTGAATCTCTGTATCTGGTGCGTTGTCTAACAGACTGCCATTTGGCTTTTCTTTAGGGAAGCAACTTTTGAGAAAGCCACAGACTCTAGCTTTTCATGCTATATTTAGAAGATAATTTGCTGCACCTTCCCGGATCGACTTTGCCATCTCAGTTACTTTGTGAGAGGTAATTGACATTCTTTGTGCTATGACAACTATATGTGATGGATTAGTTCTAGTGGTTGACACTGGTTAGCTTCATTTCAGTCACAGAATTTCATGAGCAGCCAGGCTGAAATCCTATGCAAGACACAAGAGATTTCTAAGAATACAGACAGATTGAACTTTAGTAAAAGAGCAAACATGTTCTCTCATTTGAAGAGATCTTCAATTTTCCAAAGTCATGAAAATTCAGAAAATTATTAGTAAAATCACTATCTAATTGCCAGCATATTTGTAATTTAAAAATGTGAGATTATGGGTATAGTTAAATAATTTGATACTTTTTAAAAAATTATTTTTATTTTTTTTATTGTGGTTTAGGTGAAAGTTTACACCTCAAGTTGGTTTCTCATACAAACATTTATACACACATTGTTATGTGACCCTAGCTGCTCTCCCTATAATGTGATCACACACTCCCCCTTTCCAACCCGGAATTTCCCATGTGCATTCAACCAGCTCCTATCCCTTTCTGTTTTCTCACCTTCCCTCCAGACAGGAGCTGCCCATTTAGTCTTGTGTATCTACTTGAATTAAGAAGCACACTCTTCACAAGTATCATTTTATGTCTTACAGTCTGGTCTATTCTTTGTCTGAAGAATTGGCTTCAGGAATCGTTTTAGTTCTGGGTTAACAGAGAGTCTGGGGGCCATGTCTTCTGGGGTTCCTCTAGTCTCAGTCAGACCATTAAGCTGGTCTTTTTATCTGAGTTTGAGTTCTGCATCCCACTGTTCTCCCGTGCCATCAGGGACTCTCTGTTGTGTTCCACGTCAGGGTAGTCATTGGTGGTAGCTAGGCACCGTCTAGTTCTCCTAGTCTCAGGCTAATGGAGTCTCTGGTTTATGTGGCCCTTTTTGTCTCTTGGGCTAATATTTTCCTTGTGTCTTTGGTGTTCTTCATTCTTCTTTGCTCCAGGTGGGTTGGGACCAATTGATGCATCTTAGATGGCCACTCACTAGCTTTTAAGACTCCAGATGCCACTCACCAAAGGGGGATGCAAAACATTTTCTTAATAAACTTTGTTATGCCAATTGATTTAGATGTCCCCTAAAACCATGGTCCCTAGACCCCTGCCCCTGCTACACTGTCCCTCGAAGTGTTTGGTTGTGTTCAGGAATCTTCTTAGCTTTTGGTTTAGTCCGGTGGTGCTGACTTCCCCTGTATTGTTTTTGTTGTCCTTCCCTTCACTTAAGATAATTCTTGTCTACTATCTAGTTAGTGAATACCCCTCTTCCTCCCTTCCTCCCCTCATAACCATCAAAGAATGTTATCTTCTGTGTTTAAACTTTTTATTGAGTTCTTATCATAATGGTTTCATGCAATATTTGTTCTTTTGCTATTGACTAATTTCACTCAGGATAAAGCCTTCCAGATTCATCCATATTATGAAATATTTCATGAATTCATCATTATTCTTTATTGTTGTGTAGTATTCCATTGTGTGACTATACCATAATTTGTTTATCCATTCATCTGTTGATGGGCACCTAGGTTGTTTCCATCTTTTTGCTATTGTGAACAGTGCTGCGATGAACGTGGGTGTGCATATGTCTATTCATGTGACGGCTCTTATTTCTCTAGGATATATTCCAAGGAGTGGATTGCTGGATCTAATGGTGCTTCTATTTCTAGCTTTTTAAGGAAGTGCCAAATCTGTTTCCAAAGTGGTTGTACCATTTGACATTCCCACTAGCAGTGTATAAGTGTTCCAGTCTCTCCATAACCTCTCTAACATTATTAGCTGGAGTGAGATGGTATCTCATTGTAGTTTTGATTTGCCTTTCTCTAATGGCTAATGATCACCAGCATTTCCTCATGTATCTGGTAGCCACCTGAATGTTTTCTTTGGCAAAGTGCCTGTTCATATCCTTCGCCCATTTTCTAACTGGGTTATTTGTCTTTTCGTGGTTGAAGTTTTGCAGTATCTTGTAGATTTTAGAGATTAGATGCTGATTGGATTTGTTGTAGCCAAAAATTTTATCCCAGTCTGTAGGTTGTCTTTTTAGTCTTTTACTGAAGTCTTTTTATAAGCATAAATGTTTGATTTTTAGGAGCTCCCAGTTATCCAGTTTTTCTTCTGGTGTTTGTGGTGTTACTCATGGTTTGTATTCTGTTTATGCCATGTATTGGGGCTTCTAGCATTGTCCCTATTTTTTCTCCCATGATCTGTATCATTTTAGATTTTATATTTAGGTCTTTGATCCATTTCGAGTTAGTTTTTGTGCTTGGTGTGAGGTATGGGTCTTGTTTCAGTTTTTTGCAGATGGATATCCAGTTATGCCAGCATCATTGTTAAAGAGACTGTCTTTTCCCCATTTAATAGACTTAGGCCTTTGTCAAATATCAGCTGCTCATAGGTGGATGAATTTATGTCTGGATTCTCAATTCTGTTCCGTTGATCTATGTATCTGCAGTTGTACCAGTACCAGGCTGTTTTGACTACCGTGGCAATATAATAGTTTCTAAAATCAGGTAGTGTGAGGCCTCCCACTTTGTTCTTCTTCTTGAGTAATGCTTTACTTACCTGGGGCCTCTTCCCTTTCCATATGAAGTTGGTGATTTGTTTCTCCATCTCCTTAAAAAATGCTTTTGGAATTTGTTTTGGAATTGCATTGTATATGTTGATCACTTCGGGTAGAATAGACATTTTCACAACGTTGAGTCTTCCTATCCATGAGCAAAGTTATGTTTTTCCACTTATGTAGGTCTCCTTTGGTCTCTTGCAGTAGTGTCTTGTGGTTTTCTTTGTATAGATCTTTTATGTCTCTGGTTAGATTTATTCCTAAACATTTTATCTTCTTGGGGTCTATTGTAAATGGTATTGATTTGGTGATTTCAAAGTTATATTTGTTGGTGTAGAGGAATCCAACTGATTTTTGTAGGTTTATCTTGTAACCTGATACTTTGTTGAAATCTTCTATTAGTTCCAGTAGTTTTCCTGTGGATTCTTTGGGGTTTTCTGTGTATAAGATCATGTCATCTGCAAATAGGGATACTTTGACTTCTTTCTTACCAATCTGGATGCCCTTTATTTCTTTTTCTAGCCTAATTGCTCTAACTAGGACCTCCAGCACAATATTGAATAAGCGTGGTGTTAAAGGGCATCCTTGTCTGGTTCCTGTTCTCAAGGGGAATGCTTTCAGACTCTCTTCATGTAGGATGATGTTGTTTGTTGGCTTTGTATAAATGCCCTTATTTATGTTGAGGAATTTCTCTTCTATTCCTGTTTTGTTGAGAGTTTTTATCATGAATGGGTGTTGGACTTTGTCAAATGTCTTTTCTGCATCAATTGATAAGATCATGTGGTTCTTGTCTGTTGTTTTATACATATGATAGATTAAATTAATTGTTTTTCTAATGTTGAACCATCCTCCTTGATCATGGTGAATTATTTTTTTGATATGTTGTTGAATTCTATTGGCTAGAATTTTGTTAAGGATTTTTGCATCTATGTTCATGAGGGATATTGGTCGATAATTTTCTTTTCTCGTGGTGTCTTTACCTGGTTTTGGTATCAGGGTTATGCTGGCCTCATAGAATGAGTTTGGGAGTATTCCATTCTTTTCTATGCTCTGAAATACCTTTAGTAGTAGTGGTATTAACTCTTCTCTGAAAGTTTGGTAGAATTCTCCAGGCCATATTTGCCATCTATTGATACTTCTTTGTTTCTAACTTTCACATTCCAATCAGCAGTTCTTATCAATGAATCTTGATTGCATGTTTGATAAATTTCAAACTGCAGAGTTTGGCAGAAATCTTCAATTTTTTCATCTTTGGCCTTAGTGATTTGTGCATAAATTTGAATAGTCTTATTAACTGGTCTTCCTTGTAGGTGTACGGATATTATCCTATCACTGACAGCATTATACCTTAGGATAGATCTTGAAATGGTCTTTTCGATGATGAATACAACACCATTCCTCTTCAATTTGTCATTCTCGGTATAGTAGACCATGTAACTGTTCAATTCAGAATGGCCAATACCAGTCCATTTCAGCTCACTAATGCCTTGGATATTGATGTTTATGCATTCCATTTCATTTTTGGACAATTTCCAATTTTCCTAGATTCATACTTCATGCATTCCACGTTCTGATTTTTAATGGATGTTTGCAGCTGTTTCTTGTCATTTTGAGTCATGCCATATCAACAAATAAAGGTCCTGAAAGCTTGATGCCATCCATATCATTAAGGTTGACTCTACTTTGAGGAGGCAGCTCTTCACGAGTCATGTTTTGAGTGCCTTTCAACCTGAGGGGCTCATTTTCCAGTATTATATCAGACAGTGTTCCGCTGCTATTTATAAGGTTTTCACTGGCCAATTTTTTCAGAAGTAGACTGCCAGGCCCTTCTTCCTAGTTTTTCTTAGTCTGGAAGCTCAGCTGATACCTATCCACCAAGGGTGACCCCGCTAGTGTTTCAAATACCAGTGGGAAAGTTTCAGTGTCAGAGTAACACGCAAGCCACCATAGTATGACAAACTGACAAGTATGTGGTAGATCAAAGCACTGGAATCTTAAAAATAATATAGTTAAATGAGTTTTTACAGATTAATCAAGAGTTATTTAGCTAACAAACATTAGAAATTTATGCAAAAAAGTGCATTAAGTAATGGTATAAACTTTATGTTTAAAGTAATGCATGATGAGAATACTATTCTCGAGACAGTTTCCTGTTGTAATCCTGCAGTTTAATGAAATACTGATAAAAATAGTAATATTTATTAACACATTGAATGGCAGAAGGCATGTCCATAAGAATTAATACCTTTTTGGGGACCTTAAAACTTTTATGAGTTGCATTCTGGTTTGTGCTTATTTATCTAGCTGTGTATCTCCTCCCATTTTATATTCCCAAAGGTTAATTTTCCTGTAGTATTCCATTCAAAGCTTAAATATAATTGAAAGGAATAGTCTCTATAACCCTCAGAATAAATGTTCATTTCATTTTAGTGGTTAGTAATATCTTGCAATTCTTTTACACTAAGCTGATATTCCTATATTTAACCTCAGATTATTCTTTTAACTGAAAAGGGACAAGGACTGTATTAGTATATTCTTTATATTGTTGATGAAAGAGGAATAAATTGAGCCAGAACTAATGTCAATGCAATGCCAAAATACCCAATTGTAAAGCACAATTTACATTACTCGCAAGTATCCAAACAATAGTGAGAATACTAATACACAGACTCATGAAAAGCAGACCAACACTACTCATTGGTCAAATGATTACTGTTTGTATTTCTATGTTTTACTTCTAGGTAGGCAGATGATTCATCTTGTTCTTAATCTTATATTATTCAGGAACTCTTCACAGGCCTTCAAAACCATCTCTGTACTCTTTTTTACTGCAAAATATTTACACTCAGACTTTGTGGTTCTTGCTTCCTCTGAGTGTATCTCTGTGTCACTAACAACAATGCTCTTTACTAAATCTTTTCTGCCTAACTGAATTAAATCACCTTAAAATATCTTCCATACTTTCAAATATTTTTTGCAGTATTTTTAAACTTTACCTTCTTGCTCCTTTATAAGGTTAAGCATCTTCTTTCCTTCCTTCCTCCCTCCCTCCCTTCTTGGCTCTTTTTCTTTTATTTGTTTCTCTCTTTCTTTTCATTAGTTCTTCATTCAGTTCACCCATCTTAGGTTGGAGCCTTCTTTGTACCCGGAAGTTTTCCTCAAAATTGAATTCTCATTTGCAACATTCTTAAAACCATATGTACAGACGGTATCTTTTCTGTGTCCCAGTGAACTAGATAGATAGCAACATAATTCACCCCAAATCACAGGCTTTGTTAGACCATGGTGGTTAAGTTGTGCTAAACACTGATAGGGCTCTTTTGCTGTCAATCCCTTCCCCAGGAAATGGCTAATTTGCATAATTGTATAGAATAGTCACTGTGGTGAATTACTGTATTCTCTGAGGCATGTCTGTTTTAGTTATCCCAGTTTTTATTATATAGAGTAGCTATTGCTATATTCATCCACGTAAATATGGGTTCTATGAAGGCTGTTTTTACAATAGATAGCAAATAAGTAAAGAATTACTGAACATTAAGGAAGTAGATGTTGTTGTTGGGCATGGAAGAGTATGTTCAAAGAAGTGACAGAGTGAAAAAGAGTCTAGGATATAGAGGGCCATCTCAGAATTAAGAGGCCACTGTTGAGTTGAATCGTCTTAATTCAACAGTAAGAACTGGAAAGAGCATTTGAATAAGTTGACTTGGATTGGGAACCTAGAGAGAGAGAAAATAGTAGAAAGAGTACAAATAACTCCTGACACACACAGACATACACATACATACACAACTGCACACATTGGCACACACATCAGGAAAGCATAGGGGAGAAAGAGTGAGTGATTTTTAGCCTCAGTCTGGACACTAAACTAGTCAGAATAAACTCAGTTTCCTGAAAAATTGGGAATTTATGCCATTAAGGTTAACTTAGGTTACCTAGCCGTGGCCACTAGGATGAGAATTTAGACTTCTTTCTTTATATTGTCATCCTTAAGATTCCTCACTTGGAAAAATAAAGTGGATTTCTATATGCTAAATACAAACTGAACATGAGGTGAAAATCAATGATTTGAAGGCTTCAGTTTTAAGTAGACAGATAAATATATAGATAGACATAAAATTACATGTATATATGTATATGAATTGGAACATAACAAAACATTAATGTACATTTTTACTGAATAATACTTAGCTTTCCTAGATTTACAAAATAACCTCTCAATTTTGGACTACCTTAAATTATTTCTTGATGTTATTCAAGGTAGCTTACAAATAAATATTCAAAATGTATAGTTCATCTAATTTCAAATCCAGAATTTTTCTTTGACTACAGTACTTTTATTACAGGGAACTAGCACAAGAAACCATTCTTAGCTGGCATCGGATAGAGAAAAAATTTTTTTTAAGACTTTTAAACCATTATGTTATTGTAATAAAAAGATTTTATTTGTTTTGAAATTTATAAATGATTTCATTTAGTACTAGCAAGAGTAGCTACATTACCAAGACTGAGGTTTACATCCTTGAATAAATAGAAAACAAAACATTTGAAAATTTAGAAATCTGAGAAATATATACTCAATTCCAGAGATCCTCTACATATTAATATCTCTATTCCTTTTTACTTCTATTCATCCTTGTAATTAACTTCTTTTTTTGTGTGTGTGAAAACAAGGAGGCACAAAGTGAGTTTTTGCTAAACACTCCTTGCTTGTTCAGTGTTGGGCTTGGAACTTCCTAGCCCAGCAAGCAATCCTGCCTAAAGCACGGAAAGCTTCCACAATGACTTAATGACTTTTGCTACCATTTGCCCTTTCTGTTTTATGTGGATACATCCTTCTCTCACAGTAATGTAAACATGCATCTGTTTAAAAGCCAAAGTTCCAGTAGTCTCAATTGATCATAAATCCCTCTGTAGCAACTTCATCAGGGTTGTGGAAGTTGACTCAGCATGAAAGCCTGTTTCTGCCTTTCAGCCCCTGCGAACTGCCTATGTTCTAAATGGAACATTCAATTACTATTACCCTTTCTGTTTTCTAACTTTTGCCCATTGGGAGCCCTTCAATATGAATAAAAAGTCCAGTGTTCGAAAAAGGAAATAAATGAGTCCAAAATACTCCATCAAGTATAATGTAGTTGCCTGGCCAGCTATAGACATCAAAAAAGAACAACTCCCTGCCGTGCACTCTTGTTTGAGAAAAGAATTGCTGACACCTTTTAGTCTTTTCTCCATGGGAGTTTAGCTCCTTTTTCTCCATCCACAGCATTTCTAAGATCCATATCATCAGAGGAAGAAAAGGAGAAGGAAAAATTAAGGTGTGAAATGCAATCGTAGCCTGTATCTTGAAATCTATACTTTGCTACCAAGAAGCTAATAAGACAGAGGTCCCAGGACCTCCTATTAAAGTTCAGTTTCAAAGGGTGACCACATATGCCTGAGAAGTTTGCTGCAACCAGTAGAGTCTCACCTATCAATTTCAAACGTCAAAACTGCAGCCCTGTCTCTGATCTCAATAACAGATGACTGGGAGCCAGCTTATAAAATATAATTGGCAGCTTTGGCTGAGGAGAAACACAGTAGCTTGCAAACTTATGTAACCCTGAAGTTTAAAACTGGTCAGGAATAGGTGACTTCCTTGTTACTTGTTGCTCATAGAAGTACTTGCCTACCTATATTAGGGAGCAAAAGGTCATGGGCCACGATTAAATGTCCTGAAAAAAAGAAGAGAGCACCATATGCCATACCTTTCTCCAAACCCCATTCTTCCTCCAGTGTTACTCATTTCAGTAGACAGAAACCTAATAGTTACCTGAAAACCAACTGTAACTCCTCCCTCTGCCAATTTTCTCTCATAGCCAAGCTCCACATCCTACCATAATTAACCTACCCATTCACTTGTCTTTATCCTACTCTCTAACTCATGTCATCAACATATTTTGCCTGGATTCCTGTAACTGCCCTCAAAATCATCTCTCTGGTGGTGTAGTAGTTAAGAACTCAGCTACTAACCAAAAGGTCGGCAATTTGAATCCACTAGTAGCTCCTTGGAAACCCTATGGGGCAGTTCTACTCTGTTCCATAGGGTCAATGGGTTTGGTTGTCTGGTGTAGCTCTAGTTTTAGTCCCTTCTAATATATACTTTACACTGCAGCCAGAGTGATCTTTCTGAAAGGCAAAAATCCTTATAATACTTCATGGTTACAATTGTCCTTAAAAGCCTAAATTCCATTACATTTGTTTATACTGTCCTGCAATATTCGTTCCCTACTTACTTACCCCATCATTCTTACCCCTCTTCAGTCTGCCTTTATCTGTACTGAACTGTCTCAGGCTCTCCCATCTCTACCCCTACATTCTGACATATGGTCCCCTTTTCCTATAACACACTCTTGTCCTATTGGCTTTCTCCCACTTTTCTGTCAGATACTAGTTGTCACTGATCCTGGACTTGGTTGAACTCTTCTGCTACTACACCCTTATTCCTCTCTTATAACCCACACCTCACATGTTGCAATCACTGTTGATATGTTTTTACTTTGAGGATGGAGGCTTCATGACAGCTCTGCCAGGGTAGGGAAATTACCTCAGCTGTTTGTTCACTGTCATGTGCCATAAAGTTTGTTGAGAGAAAGTATGGATTGACTTCCCTATAGCCCCTGAAAGCCAGGGCCATAAATGGTCAGCTGAGAAGCGGGGTTGTCTCTCATAGTCTACCTGGAAATTGAACAAGTGCTTGATAAGATTAAGTGTCATGAGAGACCTTCTCTGTGTGTCCCTCACTGAGAAGGAACAGTGGGGACTGCTTGCCCACAGAAAAGATGGGCTAATTTGAGGGACATTGCCTACTTCCTGGCTTTTCTCTCATAGCTTGGAAATGGGGGGTGGGGGGTGAGCATAGAGCAGGAAACTTAATTTCAGCCTGATATAAGCAAAAGGAACTCTGGAGAAAATGGATACGTAGGCAATTCAAAATGCTGACAAAAAGTCCCAAGCTATCAGGAAGCCTAAAAGAATGCTAGGTTAGCAGGACTGAAAATATAGAATGTTCTTTTATATTTTATCTCTCATATTTAGTCTATTTTTAAATCCCTAATCCTGTTCTTTCCCTCCTTCCCTCCCTCCCTCCTTCCTTCCTTCTCTCCCTCCTTCCTTCCTCACACAGTAATTGTGAGCCCACAATGTGCTAGGTACAGTTTTAGGTTCTGAGGATACAGTGGTGATGAAGTAAATACAAAATCACCAGATTCATGGAGCTAATATTTTAGTGGGCAGAATGACTAATAAATAAACAAAGCAAGGTGTAATATAATGTCAAGTAGTGATAAGTGCTATGCAGAAAAATAAAGCTGGGCAAGGAATAAAGAGTAACTAGATTTGGGTGTGCAGAGAGGGTGGTGGGGATAGACTATGTTAGGTCTGGGGGTCAGAACGGACTCTGAGGAGGTGGCATTCGAGCAGAGAACTAAAGGAAGTGAGAAAGGGAGTGGCGAATAGATTCTGAGGGTGAGCATTGTAGGCAGAGGCAAGAGAGTGCAAAGGCCACCACTGAACAACAAGCTTGAAGCTGGAGGAACCACAAAGGCTGGAAGGACTGAACCAGAGTGAGCAAGGAGGAGTAGAGGGGCTGCTGGAAAGGCCAGAGAGCTACGCGGAGGCCAGACCATGGAGGGCTTCACAGGAAAGAAGTTTGGATTTTTATTCTGAGGTCCCTAGGAAGCCATTGGAGGGTTCAAAGGAGAGAGTTTCATAATACAATCCACATGTTGAGGGATCTCTTAGGCTTCTATGCTGAGAAATGAATGCAGGGACCTACGAATGGAAGCAGGGAGACCAGTAAGGAGGCCCTTGCAATAATACAGACATGAATGTTGGACTAGGGTGGAAAGTGGAGGCAGGAGGATTGGTGTATATGAAGATGTATATTCCTTGCTGAAGGAATGAGTATGAGGTAAAAATAGGAGTGAAGGGAAGCTTGAAGTTTTTGACCTGAGTAAGTGAATTGAGTCTCTGGGTGGTGCAAATGATTAATGTGCTTGGCTGCTAACCAAAAAGTTGAAGGTTTGAGTCCAACCAGGAAGAAAAGAGTCTGACATACATGGGATTACCATGAGTTGGAATCAGTTTTATGGTTGTTAGTTTTAACTAGGTGAATATTGGTGCTACTTATGGGATAGAAAAGCCTGAGGGGAGGAACTGCTTTGGTGGCTTGTGAGAGCATAGAGTTAGAGCTCAGTTTTGAGCAAGCTAAATTTGAGGACTCAAGTGGGTATGTCACCTGGGCAAGTTGCATATTTTACCTTGAAGTTCAAGATGGATGTCAGAGCTGGAAAGAGAAATTTGGGAGCCATCTGAGTAGAACTGGTTCTTAGAGCCAGGTGGGATCATCTCCAGAGCATTAAGGTGAGAAGAAAAAAAAGACATTTGTTTATCAAATTTACTCTTAACTGAAAAAACTGAGCTCAATATGAAAGAAAAAAAATCCCTTTGAATTAATAGCTACTCACTTTTTCCTTCAGTAAATCTTTTTTCTAATGCATCCAAGGTTGAATTACCTAGCAGACAGACTAAGCGAGTGCTTTGGGGCAAGAGCAAAGCAAGGGAACGGAATTTGTTTTAAACAACGTATTTGATATTTCAAAATTTATGTTAAATATTAATAATTGAAAAAAAACCAGAATTTTATTTGGCTTTCTTAACCTTACCAGTATTTTCTTTTCAAATTACATATACATGGGGTAGGGCCCTTTAGCCTGAGCTAGGTACTGGCCACTGTAAGAAACACATGTCAGATCTTGCTTATTTATTTTTTTAATATGTTTTTTAATCTCTTCTAAGCATTAAATAAAGCAAAAGTGACTATGCATAAATGAATAATGACACTCAGCATTCACTGATGATCCTTTTAGTTCTTTAATTAGTGGTGGATGAAACTTAAGGGATTTGAGAAATCAAGTAAATTTAGAAGAGCTTCACAAAGAGAACATTTTCAGGCTCTACTCTATTATTTGGTCCTTGGATATTTGTTTTCTATCTTTATGTTTTCCTGCACAGTTAATAAGGAATTGTCAGATGTAAGGTCAGACAGGGATATTGAGTGCCCACTAATGTACATGGCATGGTTCTAAGTGCTGGGGTTATAGCTGTTTATGAAATAGAGTAGAAGTTTGTTCTTTTTGAAGCAAACAGAAAATAAATAAATAAGTAAAATATATATGCTAAATGGTAATAAATGCTATGGGTAAAAACAAAACATGGTTGGGGGCATAGGAGGTGCTGGATTGGGGGTGGGTAGTGATTATAAACGGGATGATCAGACAAAGCCTCACTGAGGGGATGTTGGAGCAAAAATGTGAAGGAGGGAAGGGAGAGAGCCACGTGGACATCTCTGCAAAGAGCACTGCAGGCAGAGGGAACAGTGAGAGCAGATATTCTGAGGCTGAAGCATGCCTGGAATATTGGAGGAGCAGCAAGGACACCAATATGACTGGAGTCATGTAAGGGAGAGGAAGAGCAGTAGGAAATGGTCAAAGAGAAATAGTGGGACCAGATTGTGTAGAGCCTTATGAACCTTTGTGGTGACTTTGACACTAAATTTGATGGAAAGCCATTGGAGGCCTTTAAGCAGAGGAGTAACATGAGCTGACTCACATTTTAAAAGAATCACTCTGGCTGCTGTGTTAAGAACAGACATTGAGAGGCAACAGTAAAGGCAGGGAGAACTCCAGGATACTTTTGCAATAAGCCAGAGATGATGGGGGACCAAGGTGTTAGTGGTGGAGGTGGTGAGACTTGAATAGATATATTTTGAAAGTACAACTGGGAAGACTTGCTGAAGGATTGTATGTGGAACGTGAGAGAAAGAAGTCAAGGATGATGGCAAGGCTTGGGGCCTGTAGAATTGGAAGAATGGAGTTACCATTTGCTGGGATAGTGAAGACTGCAGAAAGGACAGGTTTGGAGCTGAAAACAAGGAAATTGTTACTGGACATTTTATGGTTAAGAGTTCAGTTGCTATTTGAAAGGTCGGTAGTTCAAATCCAACAGATGCTCCTTGGAAACCCTATAGGGTAGTTCTCCTCTGTCCTATAGGGTTGATATGAGTCACAATCGACTCGATGACAATGTTTTTTTTTTTTTTTTAATTTATTTTTTATACCTGTTAGAGGTCAAGGTAGAGTTATCAAGAAGGCAGTAAGATATATGGGTTTGGAGTTCAGGAGCCAGGTCTGGGAATATCTATTTTGGGATTCATCTGCATATACCTGGTATTTAAGTGAGTGAGAAGTCATCCAAAGACTGAAGCCAGAGATGCTCCATCTATGTTTTGAGATTTGAAAGATGAGGAGAAACCAGCAAATGAGACTGAGAGGCAGTGATATGACTCAAGTCAGCAGACCCTGGAATTCTGGAAACCAAGTGAAGGAAACATTTGAAGGAGCTATCGACTGTGACCGAGAATGTTCACTGGTCTAGTGAAATGAGGATTAAGAATGGAACATTGCATTTAGTGACGTGGAAGCCATTGAAGACTGTGACCAAACAATTTCAGAGGAATGATGTAGCAAAGGCTTGAATAGATTGGGTACAAGAGAACAGAAGGAGAGGAGGTCGGCATCTATGAATACAGGAAACTCTTTTTAAGACTTGTTATAAAGGAGAAGAGAGGAAAGGGATTTTGGCTGGAAAAAGAATTGAAGTCAACAGAGTTTTGTTTGTTACATTTTAGATTTTAAGAAAAGTATGCTAATGGCTACAAACCGATGATCAAGGAGAGAGGGAAATATTGGCGTTACAGCAGAGAGAGGGGAGGGGGAACATTGGTGGAGTCACGTACTTGAGTAGAAGAGAAGGCTGATAGTTTAGTGTTCAAGTGGAAAGGTTGCCCTTAGCTAGGAGAAGAGACGGACAACCCCGCTACCTTCTCTCTTCTCTCTCTTCCTCTCCCCCACTCTCTCTTTCTCAGTCTCTATTTTCCTTACCTTTTGTCAAAAAATGTTTAAAGTGTTTTACTGGAATGTCAAAAATATAAGCAAATTAGAATTAGTATATGAAAAAAGGAAAAAAAAAAGAACAATAGAATTGGTATATATAGCTTGTAAACTTAGAATAAACATTTGTAGTTCATCTAAGTATTTAAACTATTTCAGGAATCCTAAGATAAATAGACGTGTCTTTTTGTCCCAGCTCTGACACTAATTGACTGTGTAATTTTGGTCAAATCACTTAACCTACCAGAGCTCAGCTTCTTCAGCAGTAAAATGAGGGTGATGAAGCAAGTATCTAAGATTTCAAAAAGTTTTAAAATCCTATCTATTTGTAGTATATAAACTTAATCTCTCTGTTTTGCACTATCTGTTAGTTGAAAGGTAACAAATTTATTAGTAAACTTAGGCATATAATGCTTAATTCTATTTACTATTTAATGTAGAACATTCTATTTACTCTCAAAATGTATAGGGTAAAAACTTGTAATTTTCTATCATGCCTTACATATGATTTTAAGAAAGTTTATTAGGAATAGCTTTACATGAGATTTAAAACCTTCTTCCTATCAACCATTAATTTTTTTAAATAAAATCAACCATACAAAATGGTGATAGCTACAAAACAGAACTCTGTGTATGCATACACAATAAGCACACATGGAACTTTTAAATAATCTCTTAAGTATGTACATTCCATTCTCTTAACTCTCTTGGAAAACAAAACTTATGTGGGTAATGTTGGAATCCAAATTCCTTTGAAAACCAGAATGTATGTACCAATTGTCCATTATGTGCTAAAAGTCAAAAATGGGTGGTTTTTTATCATCCTTATCATCCTTTAACTGTTCTAAATTGTTCCTCTGGAAATGTCTTTTTTTTTTTGTCCATAATCAGCTGTGAATCCCAGTATGTCTCTTAAATACTACTTCACTTTCTATGAATTTTGTTACAAACTAAGGACTTCTTTAAACTACCAACACTAGAAAAAATTAAATTCTGTATTTTATTTAGAAGAACGCATCATTACCCCCACAGGTGTCCAAACATACTTGGAGTATGGGTAATCTATTGATGTCTCTCTAAAGAATGTATGGCCAGTCAACAAGTATTTGACTCTGCTAAGTAATTGCACCACTACCTGTCAGTTTGCCATACTATGATAGCTTGTATGTTGCTGTGATGCTCAAAGCTATGCTACCAGCATTACAAATACCAGCAGGGCCACCCACGGTAGACAGATTTCAAGGGAGCTTCTAAACTAAGACAGACTAGGAAAAAAGGCCTGGCTATCTACTTCTGAAAATTAGCCAATGAAAACCTTATGGCTCACAACAGAACATTGTCCGGCTCACTTCCGTTTGACATGTTATCAGGAGGGAATGTCTAGGAGACTGTATCATATTGGGAGAAGTAGAGAGCCATTGAGGGTGGGGGAAACCCTTGATGAGCACAGTAACTGCAATGGTGAACTTCTACATACTGGCAATCGTGAGGATAATGGCAGACTGGACAGCATTTCATTCTGTTGTGCATAAGGTCAACATGAGTAGGAGTCAACATGACGACAGCTATCTATCATCTATCTATCTGTCTGTCTATCTAATTGCAACCCTCAGTCCACTGAGTGCTATTGGCTCTTTCAAACCTGCAAACTGAAGTAAATCAGTTTATTCTGTTGATTAAGCATATACATGCCAAATAGCTAGTGTGGTAATTCCCAGAATAGACTAGAAATTGGAATTGGTTCTTAAAATAAATTCTTTGGCATTTAGTTATGCTCAGTGATCTCCAATTAAAAACCAAACCAAACGAAAATACCCTTCAAAATTATGTTAAAGTTCAGCTGTCACTCTTTTTCCCCTTCAAAGCCAATCTTCTCCCCATATGCTCTACTTAAACTGCTTTCATAGTCAAACCAAGGACCAAACCCATTCCTGTCAAGTCAATTTCAACTTACAGTGACCTCCTAGGACAGAATAGAACTGTCACATAGGATTTTCAAGGCCATAAATCTTTACAGAAGCAGACTGCCACATCTTTCTCCTGCAGAGCAGCTGATGGGTTCAAACCACCAGCCTTTAGGTTACTAGCCAAGGGCTTAACTACTGTGCCACCAGGGCTCCTTGCTTTCCTCATAGTCACCTCCTAATTGACAAATCCTGTGAGGACTCGCCTATCCTTTTCTCCCTTGTAAGATGGACATTTAATTATTTTGGTCCAAACACATGTAGCCAAATCCTTTCCACCTTTGGTGTTATGACATTACACTTTCTTAGTGTTATCCCTGTGTCTACTCCTTTTCTGTTTTCAGAATACCCTAAGTCTGCTTTTCCTTCCATGGTGATATTGCTCAGAATTCTGCCTGATCTGTCAGAGTGGCCTTAGGAGTGCTGACTGCAGGTCAGGCAGACATGAGAGTTATTACAGCTTCAGTCGGTTGGAATTTTATCATCGCCAGTATTTTCGCTATAATAGGATAAATTTGAAAATAATTCAGAAGAGAATAAAGCAATGCATAGATAAGATGAAGTCAAGCATGTGGTATGGTCACAAGGTGGAGTTATAGGCACTAACATGTTGTGAAAGTAACAATCATGGTCTCTTTGACAACTAGTGACATGGGCAATGGGATTCTCACTCCCTTAAATTTTGAAATTCATGACTGACTATTAAATATTGGCCAGTATGTAGCCTTAATGAACTGAAATGATCAATGTCTCTCTAATAAGTACGTATCATTTGACCCTAGAAATAGAATTAACATTGGAAATGTTTAAGAAAATCAAAAGCAGCGTATTATTATTCGTATGCTAAAGAATCTATGGAGTCCTGGTGGTGTAGTGGCTAAGAGCTTGGCTGTTAACCAAAAGGTCGGCAGTTCAAATCCATCAGCAGCTCCTTGGAAACCCTGTGGGGCAGTTCTACTCTGTCCTATAGGGTCGCTATGAGTTGGAACCAGATTGACAGCACAACGACAAAGAATCTGTAATATTTAGTATTTTATATTACCTATAATATTTAAGCAAAGTTATCATATGTGAGTTGCACACTGGCCTAAATTTGCAATTTAAAATAGATAATTTATTTTGAGTTGTTGTTTTTAAGTTGAAATCTGTGGCAAAAACTGGACTTCGCTCATTCACTACTCGTTTCAAATCCATTTATAGTGCAGAGGCTAGAAAGCTGAAAGCTACATTTTCCAGGTTTCCTTGCAGCAGTGGTTGTACATGTAAGTTAGATGCTCAAATGAGACTCAGATTCATAACTGAGTAACCTGAGCTTAAGGGGCACCCATTATGTGGGTGCTGATAATAGTAGAAGCAACATGGTTCTGGAGTCACCAGCTGTAGAGACGTTATCCTGATTGAGCACGTGGTGCTTTCCTGATTTGGCAACATCCTGATGGTGGCTTCCTTCAAGAGTATGCAGCAGGCAGCAGGCAGCTGGCAACAGCTTGCTGATTCTACACCAGACATCTGTGGTAGAGACAGTAGCTCCCTGTGTCTTCATTCTCCTGAGTCTTTGAGCATGTGTCCTCTGTGCTTGGAAGGCCTTCCTTTCCTTTCCTTCCCTGCCTGGCTCACTCTAACTTGGTTTTCCAGACTTAGCCAAGGAGCTCAGTTGCTCATGAGAGGTTTTCCTAACATTCCCCACCCCAAGCCCTGCTCTCCTTGCTAAATTAGGTCCCCTTCACATGTGTTCTCTTTTATGCCTTGTATATTCAAACTCACTGACGAGCACACCACTAATCAGTTTGTCTGGTTCTTCACTATATAGTAAGTGCTTTGTGGACAGAGACTACACTTTTGTTTTGTTTTAACTCTGAAACCCAGCACCAAATATGATGCCTGGCACATAGTAGGCTCTCAGTACTATGAGCGAAGTAATGAGTAAATGGATGCCTGAGTGCCAGCGAGGGGCTGCAGATGGTAGTTTGATCTTTCCATTCAAATGGCTATTTCTAAGCACATGTGAAATATGTAAAAATATTCCCCAAAGGAGAAACCTAATTACTCTGTAATTCAAATGAAGTAGCAATCTAATCCACTCTTATATGTAGCTTTCATAAATATCAGGCCCACAAAGCACTATCAAATTTCCTAATTATTTCCTTTCTGATAAGGCCCATTAACTTAACTAAAAAGAAGACTTTCTGCCAAACTCTGTTTTGGGGTGAGACAAACACGTTCATGCCAAGTGTTTTAAAAGGCATAGGTAAATTAAAACGGTGAGGCAGATTGGATTCTTTAGCAGCTTTTACCACAGTGTCCTGTGTTGCTTGTTTAATTATGACAAAGACAAGACAGAATATGGACTCAGGTAGTTGGAAGAATTTCTTAAAATGTTAGATTCTTGATGTAGGCACTTTAGATTTACAGCCCAGAGATGAAAGAATTTTTCTTTAATTGTTCTTCTACTTGTGATTTTGGCAATAGTTATAGGTTTTTTACATCAACAGTATTGACACATGGGAGGCAGAAAGTTGTAATACAAGGGAAAATTTGACAGCTGCGTCTGCTAATGCAAATGCCTAATAAATTGAGTATCAGTAGCTGTTTTAATCTGAATTAATTATACTTTTTTATGTCTTCTAAATTCTAACTGCACAAGTAAAGATAGCTGGTAATTTTTCTCTTTCTGTTGAGAGAGGAAGAATATTTTGTATGTACCAAATTATAGATAATAAATGAAAAGACATAAACCAGTTATATATTGCTATATACTTTCTGTATAGTCAGGTTGGGGAAGATTTTAACCAAATATAGTTGCTATGATGCAATGAAAACCTTGTTTTCAAAAACAAAATATTGTGTGTTCTATGTTTCTATGCTGAGCAAATAATCCGAGAAGCTGGACTATATGAGGAAGAATGCGGCATCAGGATTGGTGGACGACTCGTTAACAATCTGCAAATTGCAGATGAGACAACCTTGCTTGCTGGAAGTGAAGAGGACTTGAAGCACTTATTGATGAAGATCAAAGACCACAGCCTTCAGTATGGATTACACCTCAACATAAAGGAAACAAAAATCCTCACAACTGGACCAATAAGCAATATCATGATAAACAGAGAAAAGATTGAAGCTGTCAAGGATTTCATTTTACTCGCATCCACACTCAATGCCCTTGGAAGCAGCAGTCAAGAAATCAAATGATGCATTGCGTTAGGCAAATCTGCTGCAAAAGACTTCTTTAAAGTATTAAAATGTAAAGATGTCACCTTGAGGACTAAGGTGTGCTGACCCCAAGCCACGGTGTTTTCAATCACCTCTTACGCATGTGAAAGCTGGACGACGCATAAGGAAGAAGAAGAATAAATGCCTTTGAATTATGGTGTTGGCAAAGAGTATTGAATATACCATGGACTGCCAGAAAAATGAACAAATCTATCTTGGAAGAAGTGCAGCCAGAATGCTCCTTAGAAGCAAGGACTGCGAGACTTTGTCTCACATACTTTGGACATGTTATCAGGAGGGACCAGTCCTTGGAGAAGGACATCAAGCTTAGGAGAGGAGAGGGTCAGTGAAAAAGAGGAAAACCCTTAAGGAGAAGGACTGACACAGTGGTTGCAACAATGGGAATGGGCTGAAGCAGAACAATAATTATGAGGATGGTGCAGTACTGGGCAGTGTTTCATTCTGTTGTACATAAGGTCGCTATGAGTCTGAACCGATTTGACGGCACCTAACAGCAACAACATGTTTCTCTGCAGGATATTACTGAAGATATGCTCCTCACAAACGAAATAACAAGAACCACAGCTTCCCTTCAGCATCCTCTAGTTATTGCTGGGAATCCTCTCTCAGTGTTTCACGTGCCACAAATCCACATTGCTCTCAAGAGTGCTCTGAGCACCATTTATTTATTCAATAAATACATATTTTGTGCCTATTCTGTACCCAGCACTACTGCAGGCCACGAGGAACCAGTGGTGAAAAACTCAGACATGGTAGTGGACTTCCTGGAGTTTATAGTTGGAGGCTGCAAAGGGAGATGTGTGAGTAATGTTAAAGAAGAGATAGTAGTAAGTGCTGTGAGGGAAATGAACAGGATGCTGGGAGGGAGACTAACAGTAGACCTGGCTCCCCAGGAGCTCTTACGCTACCACGTCCCTGCACACTGCTCTGCGTGTCTCTCTTCAGGCTGTTCTGCATGTTCCCTATCATGTGGACATTGTCCCTTTCAGAGATACCAGCAGTGCTGCAGAGCCATGGTCCCTTGCTTCATGCATTTTCAGGCTTTCCTGAAAAAGTGATTGCCTGGCCACCATGAACATTGTTTCCCAACACCTCAGTGTCCTCTAAATTCCCTTCCTTCTTTGAGGACTTCACATTATTTAAAGTCTACTAAACACCCTAGTAAGGAGCCCTGGTGGCGCAGTGGTTAAAGCACTCTGCTGTGAACCAAAAGGTAGGTGGTTTGAATTCACCAGCAGCTCCGTGAGAGAAAAGACCTGGTGATCTGCTCCTGTAAAGACGACAGCCTAGTAAACCCTATGGGGCAGTTCTACTCTGTCCTATATGGTCGCTTTGAGTCAAAATCAACTCAACAGTACACAACAACAAACATCCTAGTTGGAAGTGTTTGCATTTGGGTGACATTAATTGCCTGGACTTCACTCAGAGCACATGTGAATATTTACCCAACAATGATGAGACTAAAAGAGCTACTAGGGGAGTGTCATTTAGGCAGAGACAGTAGTTCTGCTCTTAACCAGTGGATATGCCACCTATTTTATGGCAACAAAAATAAAGTTTTAGGCATATAATTAGATCTGGGATGCTTTAAAAACCTTTATTAGCAACACTGTATAGCCATTTAAGTAGGACACACAACAGCAGAGCAGGTTCTGGGTTTCTCTCAGGAAACATGAGTTCCAGTCCAGGCTCTGCTGTCCCCCATACCTCCTGCATGGCAGCAACAAATTATGTTTCTGACACTTGGATTCATCCCTGAGAAACCCAAGATAGGAACAACTGCCCTGCTCCTTCCCAAGATGCTGTGAGGTTTAAATGGAATTGTGCCAAAGAATTGTAAATTGACGTAATTTTCCCTAGATTTAGAGTGAAATAATACTTTCGAGGGCCAACTATGTACCAGGAATTATTCAGTGTAGGAAACGTTGTCTTTATTATTAAAGATGAGGCAACTAAGAGGTAGAAAGAGGGTCAGGGATTCACCCAAACTCACATTGGGAGTAGGTAAGAAATGAAGTCATTTGATACCAGGTCCTGTTCTCTTCTCTTAAACCAAGTAGAAAAATATGCAATGTGAATTGTTAAACCATTTCTTTAGATAAGTGGTTTTCAAATATCTGTAGTAAGAGTCCTTTAAGGATATAGAAGAAGTGGAGGAAAGCTTCAGAATGGTTTGGTTCCTCCTCTTATCTACCCAACGGCTCTGTAGAAGATAGGTTGGCGAACTGCTTCGGTAAAAATTACAGCTAAGAAAACGCTATGGAGCAGTTCTACTATGTGACATACGGGGTCGTCATGAGTCAGGGACCCACGTGATGGCAGCTAACAATAACAACGACTCAGTTTACACAAATGGACATATTTTCACTGGCTTTACATAGTTTCCTCTTAAAATTTCTTTTGAATCAAGGGTTCTTAGATTAACACAAATGACTGACTGAATGAATGAAAGCTTCTCACTTAGGCTCTTATAAGTTGGCAAAATTGTGCGAGAGCTGGCCAATGTTTTGCTCTCATCAGGAAGGCTGCATAGACTCCTATGACAATTTTCTGAAATATTTGAATAATACCAAACAAAGGCTTAAGAATATTGGTTTACTCAGTATTGTCTCCAAGGAAACTCTCTCTTTTCTCTTTTTTTTCTTCAGCCTGAGAATTACTGTGTAGGAGGAATCCTGTAAAAGGACATGTTAAATTATGTTAAATATTCATTTGCTCATTTTAGCATCTGGATAAAGACTTTTTTACACTTTGGATGATATATATCCAAAAGAAAACTTTAATTGACTTGGTGAACTATCTTTTCTCTGCAAAAGAAAGATAAATAAACTGGGACCATGTATATTCTCATACTACAAAAACATGAGAAGGACTGTAAAGGGAAATCAGAGCAGTAATGGATGAATAGAACTGCTGAGATGTAATACTTTTTCAAACACTTTAGCATAGCAATATTGATTTTCTATGTATATGTATGCAGGAATGTACAGGTGTTTACAATCTTGATATAATTTATAATGAATTTTCAAAGTGTTACAAACAATAGCAGCAACCCATGAATTGATTAGCATTTCAAATCCAAAGTGGATAGAAGGTATGATGAAACAGCAAATTACACTTTTTAATAAACGTATTGTTCTGCTGCAGGAGATCATTATGTTCACTGAGAGCGAATTCTGTAGTGATGAATTATTGTTTAAAAGCCTTTCCCTTTGATATTTTTGGTAAGCAGTTAACAAATAAGGGCTAAGCTAATTTTTATGGATAAATTTATAAATCTTTGTTTTAATTACATTTCACACCAGGTTAACTGATAAATGCTTTTGATAATAAACGTACCTTCTCTAATTTTTCTTTCATGTAAGTTTGCCACAACAGCATTGTTTCTCCAGTCATGAAAATGGAGTATCAAGGTTGAGCATAAGCTTGGGTTTTATACTCATTACCTTTTTAACAAGAAACCCTAAACATCACCACCTAGAATTCCATTTTTACCTTGCCCTCAAACAGTGTAACATTTGACATGGTTTCTCAAACTGTGATTAACCCAAGGCCAAATTTCTACCTTATTTTAGACTTCTCTCAATCTTCAGATCCTTTTGAGGTCTTTAAAAGTCAAGGAAGATTCCTCTGTCCTTACACAAATTTAGACACCGAGATAAGAGTAAGCATAAGAGAAAACTTGCTCTTTTTTTCAAATTAAAGTATATATGCACTATGGATATTTTATGTTTTAAATTTTTTTACTCTTACTTTAATTGCTACAACAATTTCAGAGTCTCAGAGGTCTGGAGTATGTTATCAATAATAATTATTGTTTTCTGATTGATTAAGTGTTTTAGTCTCTCAAACTATATTTTTGTATAAAACGTCTATCGACAAATAGGTAAAATCAGCAGTGGTTTAGTTATTGAACTTTAAGATGCACAGGAAGAGCACCCTCCAAATAAGAGTCTCCCTTACAGACTTGAAAGGTAAAGATATTTTAGTTTTTGGCTTTGACAGTTTTTCAGTCAATAAAAAGCCCCAACTGAAATGTAGAGATCCCAGTCAGGGGAGCCAGGGTATGTGCCTTGGCAGATGCCTCAGAAGGAGAGGAGAGAATTGGTAGAAAGGGAGGAAGGTAAGGTAGAAGCTAAACTGAACATTGTAACCATATGTCCATGCTCTATGCTGAATCATATCATCCTCTCATCACATAAGTGTATTTAAACTTAAGGTTTCAGAATCCTGCTTGTCTTCCATTATTCACATTGAAGTGATTTCTGTCTTGAGTTAATAACAGAACAGTAATAATTACGCTTTTCAGAAGATTTTTTGTGTGTGTGTCATGTAGCTTTGAACAAAAATGGCTAACTTTTAAACAATAATTGCATGAACCTTGGAAAAGTTTATAACTTTCTGTCCTTGTATGTCTTACCAATGCCTTTATATTCAGATAAATTCACAAGTTCCTTCCACCTGAAAAGGGAGTTCCTAGAACAAGGGCTATTCTGTAGCTTCAGTAAATGAATAGTCTCCTGAGGAATAAGAAAATCTGAAAGGTAGAATAGTCTTTTGTTATCTGGCACACATAGTCCAATTTGTTCTCAATATTCTTTTATCCATTTTATTCATTAAATGTCAGTAAATTACCACCCACATAAAAAGGGATGAGTAACTACAAAAAGGTTTTTGCTTAGAAATATTAAAAAAAAAACAAACCCAAAACCCAGAAACCAAACCTGTTGCCATTGAGTCAATTTCTACTTACAGTGACCCTATAGGACAGAGTAGAACTGCCGTATAGGGTTTCCAAGGAGCGGCTGGTGGCTTTGAACTACTGACCTTTTGGTTAGCAGCCAAACTTTTAAAAACTGTGCCACCAGGTTTTATTCATTAAATGTCAGTAAATTACCATCCACATAAAAAGGGATGAGTAACTACAAAAAGGTTTTTGCTTAGAAATATAGTTCTATATAATAATGGTTTCCTTTAAGACTCAGGTCTTGTATGAGGATTATTTATTTCTTGGCTAATTAATTAATTAATTAGTTTTTGTTTTGCTGCAGGAAATGGTTTGAGGTCATTACTCCATGGATTTTTTTTCCCCTAATAATTTTGAAGTGTAAAATTATGATCTGTGATCCATTGACTTCCTCTCTTTTCTGGGCTCTCCACTCAGGAGTAGAGCTACTTCCCTGCCTCCTGGGTAGAATCCTTACGAAATGAGATTCCACTTCGCTAGTCTTCCTCCGTTCAGGTGGCAATATGAGGTTGGTCTATTTAAATAAGCTTTCACTGATAGAGGAGTTCCTGGGTGATGCAAATGGTTAACGGGCTTGGCTCCTAACATAAAGTTGGAGGTTGAAGTCTAGCCAGGAATGCCTCAGAAGAAAGTCCTGGTGATCTGCTTCTGAAAAATCAGCCACTGAAAATCCTATGGAGCACAATTCTACTCTGACATGCACGTGGCCACCGTGAGTTGGAATCGACCGAAAGATAAGGCTTTTTTTTTTTTCCCTACTGGTAGAAGGTTAAGTGGTTAGCACTAGCAGACTATAGCTGATCACAGTAAACTATAGTAACAACAGTTGAGATAATGACTCTTTGTCTGTTTGGGACCGTATCTTTCATAGGTAAACGTAGTTTCTGTTCACACTAAATCAGCCATGAAGTCTCACTGATCCACAAACAGCCCATTAGAAAATCTGTGTTATTTTGGACTAAGAGTATTTCTACGGCTTGTACATAAAATATTCTAAACAAATGAATAGATGAAGCTAAATTTTTGAGGACATTTTAAAATTTCTTGAAAAGAAAAACTTTTTAAAGTGTCTAATTTCACATCACCAATTGGTTTAGAAATTACAAATCTTTCCTACCCATTAAAACAAATTCCCTAATACCTCTATTAGATTCATGTTCACTAGCTTCTTTCCTCAAAGAAATGATGCTTTAAAAAAGGCATCCTATAATCTCTAATTTTTAACTAACCCTTGTGCATCTAAATTAGAAACATTATATTGCCTATACATTTGTGATTTGAGATCATAACTACCAGTTCAGCTCATGTACTTTAAACTTGAAATATTAAGCATTTACTTTTAAAGGAGAGAATAAGTGAATCTATCAAAAAATGTAATTTTATTGGTGAGTGAAGGCCAAAATGAAATTATACTAATATTAACTGTCTTAGGCTGGCCTCTCTAGAGAAGAAACAAGTGATGTGTATATACATATAGTTGGTGTTAGGTGCCGTCGAGTCAGTTCCAACTCATAGTGACCCTATGTACAACAGAACAAAACACTGCCCACTCCTGTGCCATCCTCATGATCATAGTTATGTCTGAGCCCATTGTTGAAGCCACTGTGTCAATCCATCTCATCGAGGGTCTTCCTCATTTTGGTTGACCCTCTACTTTATCAAGCATGACGTCCTTCTCCAGTACCTGTCCCTCCTGATAACATGTCCAGTATGTGAGACAAAGTCTCACCATCCTCACCTTCCAAGGAGCACTCTGGTTGTATTTCTTTCAAGACATACGTATGTGTGTGTATATATTTATACACACACACACATGTGTGTATATATTTATACACACACACACACGCACACGCACACACATATATAGAGAGAGATTTATCTCAAGGAAATGGCTCATGAAGTTGTGGAGGCTGGTAAATCCCAAATCTATGGGTCATGAGTCAAGATGGAGGTGTCTCCCAACTCACGTAGTTGCAGGGGCTGATAAACCCACAATCAGCAGGTCAGACGACAGGCTGTTGGCTCAGGGGGCTGCAAAAGCTGACGAATCCCAGATTCAGCAGGTCAGATGGCAGGTTACTGGCTCACAGAGCTGCAGAAGCTGGCAAATCCCAGAACAGGTAGGTCAGACAACAGGCTGCTAGCTCAAGTCCCAAGACTCGGAGTTCAGATGATGACAAGGCAGATGTAGCATCCAGAGAAAGGAAGAGCTTTGCGAGAGCATCCATATATATTGGATGTAGGCCAAACTCCCAAAGAAACTCCCTTAGATCACAAAATGGAGGATAATTACATCAGAATACAAAATGGAGGATAATTACATCAGATCACAAAAATGAAGGATAATTATGTAATACTGAGAATCGTGGCCTAGCCAAGTTGACACATAATATTAACCACCACAGTCCACACCTTGTCAACTTGGCATCTGTACACATCTCCTTAAGCCACACATAATCTGTAAATAAAGACAATGATAGTCATACTTGCACCTAACTGATTCAACTAGCATGCATACAACCAAAAACACACTAGCACTGTTTGCATCTTATGTTTTATAAGTGATGGAATAAGGAAGAAAATAAAAATATTTGCTGCATATGTATATATACATACACATGTATGGTATGTATATATGCACACACACAAGTATAATAAAACAAGGAAGTAATACTCATAACAGTTACAGTCCTCTTTTCTGCAACTGGTCACATAGTCATAAATAGTATTTAAAACTACCTTCTTCTACCACCCATTCCGTATTCCCTTTACCCTCAGCAAGTACCCCAGCTGGTCATGGTTCTTTGGCTGGTGGGGTGACCCAAACCCTTCATTCCTGAAGGGTCTGGGTCATTAGTAGTCATGTTGGAATGGGGTTACTATAGTTTTCAATTGACTTTTATCACAGGGCATGGTAGTACTAAGAGACACCCTTAAGGGATTGCCAGTATTCCAGACAAACTCTTCTTTACCTCCATTCTGTAATATCAATCTGATTTTTCTGTAGTCATCAGGATCAATCACAGCAACCAATATAGTAACTCCCTTCTTTGCCTATTGATCCAGAGGCGTGAGGAACCCAAAGTGGTCAGGTGACATTCTTAGCTTCCAGTTCAATGGAATCAGTGTTATATCTCTAGGTGGGAGTATTCCTCCCTTTGGAATGAAGACCTCTAGGCCCGCAGAGCATAGGGTCGCTGGGACAGAAAGCAAAAATTTTGTGAGTGACTCATTCAGTGAAATAGTGAATAAATAGTGCCACTCCCATTTCCACCCTTTGATTCCGGAGTCTGTGATTCCTGCGTATGGGAGAAAGAGCACCATATATGAGATGCTAGTTTACAGCACATACAGCCTCCTGAAGAACACTGCCCCTACCCTGTACAGTATTGCCACGTAGCTGGCACCATAATTGTGTCTTTAGAAGGCCATTCCATCATACTATCAAGCCTGCTGCTTCAGGATGATGGGGAACATGGTGAGACCAATGAATTCCATGAACATGGGCCCATTGTAGCACTTAATTTGCTGTGAAGTGAGTCCCTTGATCCGAGGCAACGCTGTATGGGATACCATGACAGTAGATAAGGCATTCTGTGAGACCATGGATGGTAGTTTTGGCAAAAGCATGTGTGCAGGGAAGGCAAATCCATATCCAGAGTAAGTGCTTATCCCAGTAAGAATGAAATGCTGCCTTTTCCTTGATGGAAGCAGTCCAATGTATTCAATCTGCTGCCAGGTTGCTGGCTCATCACCTAGAGGAATGGTGTCGTATAGGTGACACAGTGTTGATCTCTGCTGCTGGCAGATTGGGCACTCAGCAGTGGCTGTAGCTAAGTCAGCCTTGGTGAGTGGAAGTCCATGTTGCTAAGCCCATGAATAACCTCTATCCCTGCCTCCATGGCCACTTTGTTCATGAGCCCATTGAGCAACAACAGCAGTGACTGGGGAAAGAAGATGGCTGGTTTCCACAGAACATGTCATTCTATCTACTTGATTGTTAAAGTTATCTTCTGCTGAGGTCATCCTTTGGTGAGCACTCATGTCAGAAACACATATCTTCACTTCATTGGCCCATTCAGAAAGATCTACCCACACACCTCTTCCCCATACCTCCTTGCCACTAATTTTCCAATCATGCTCTGACCATCCAGCCAAACCATTGGCCACAGTGCATGAATCAGTATACAATTGTACATCTGGCCATTTGTCCTTCCAAGCAAAGTAAAAAACTACGTGCACTGCTTGAACTTCCACCACTGGGAGGATTTCCCTTCACCATTGTCCTTCAGGGAGGTCCCAGAAAGGGGTGGCCTTGCTGCCACTGTCCACTTTCCAGTGGTGCTTGCATATAGCCAGAATCATCTGTAAACCAGGCATGAGTTTTCTTTTCCTCAGTCAACTGATCATAAGGAACTCCCCATGAAGTGATAGGTGCAGACTGGAATAGAGGAGGTAATGTGACAGGAGAAGAGACCATGGACATTTGGAGTCAATGACTCATGCAACTTACTTGTGCCTTCAGGTCCTGCTCAAGCCCAATCTTTTATATACCACTTCCATTTAATAATGGAGTGTCGCTATGCATGTCCAACTTTATGACTCTGTGGGTAGGACAACTCTCAGTTCATGCTGGGCTGCTCAGGCCAAAAGGTCACTTAGTGCCCATGGTTAAGCATTCAGTCCCTAGTAGGCCCAGTATCAAGCCAAAAGCTGTTTCTCAAAAGGAGAGTAGTTATCTGCAGAGGATGGTAGGGCTTTGCTCCAAAATTCTAAGGGTATGCACTATGCTTCAACAATACAGGCCTGCCAAAGATTCTAAACAGCATCTGTAACTGCCACTGCCACTTCAAGCACCATAGTATCAGCCAAATCATAGGGCCCAAGTGGCACGGTGGCTTTCATGGCAGCCTGAACCTGTTGCAGAGCCTTCTCTTGTTCTGTGCCTCACTCAAAACTAGCAGCTTTTTGAGTCACTTGATAAGTGGGCTAGAGCAGCACACTCAAATGAGGAAAATATTGCCTCCAAAATCCAAAGAGGCCATTAGACATTGTGCCTCCTCTTTAGTTGTAGGAAGGGCCAGGTGCAGCAAATTATCCTTTACTTTAGAAGGAATGTCTTGACATGTTCCACACCACTGGATCCTTAGGAATTTTACTGAGGTGGAAGGAACCTGAATTTTTATCAGGTTAATTTCCTACCCTCTACCATGTAAATGTTTTACCAATAAGTCTAGAGTCATTGACACTTCTTCCTTACTAAGTCCAATCAGCATGATGTCATCAATCTAATGTGACACCTTGTGGAAGGGAAAGGTAACCAAGATTCCTGCAGACTAAATTATGACATAGTGTTGGAGAGTTGATATAACTTTGAGGTAGGACAGTGAAGGTGTATTGCTGACCTTGCCAGCTGAAGGCATACTGCTTCTGGTGATCCTTTGAAACCAAAATCGAGAAAAATGTATTGGCTACATCAATAGCTGCATACCAGGTACCAGGAGATGTATTAATTTGCTCAAGCAATGAAACCACATCTGGAAAAGCAGCTGAAATTGGAGTCACCACCTGGTTAAGTTTGTGATAATCCACTGTCATTCTCCAAGATCCATCTGTTTTTCTTGCACAGGCCAAATAGGCAAGTTGAATGATGGTATGGTGGGAATCACAACAGCTGTATCCTTCAAGTCCTTGATGGTGGTTGTAATTTCTGCATCCCTCCAGGAATGCAGTATTGCTCTTGATTTACTATTTTCCTAGGTAGGGGCAGTTCTAATGGTTTCTCCTTGTTCTTTTCTATCATAATAGCCCTTCTTCCACATGTCATAGGTCCAATGTGGGAGCTCTGCCAGTTGCTGAATATGTCTATTCCAATTATTCATTCTGGAGCTGGGAAATCACCACAGGATGGGTTCAAGGACTCACTGAACCCACTGTGAGAGGGATCTGAGGTAAGACTTTATTAATAACCTGACCTTCATACTCTCCACTTTGACTTGTGGGCCACAGTGATGTTTGGGTCTCCTGGAATTAGTGCCAGTTCAGAGCCTGTGTCTAGTAATCCTTGAAAAGTATTATTTTCTTTTCCCCAATGAGCAGTCATTCTTGCAAAAGGCAGTAGATCTGTTTGGGGAAGACTGAGAGAAAGATTACTGGTATAAATTTTAGGCAGTGCAGTGGGGCATTTTCTCAAAGGGACCCAGCCTCCTCTTCATTCAAATGATTGTGAGTCTGTAAACTGGCTCAAGTCTGGGAATTGATTGAGGGGCTGTCACTGTCTTTTACGGCAATTTAAGTTAGACTGCCATTCACTTGACTCAGAGTTCTTCTGCTTGTACAGATCAAGTCAATATTTAGTAGATTTCCCATCTATTTCACTCCTAGAGACACCATGACTAAGTAACCAATGCCATAAGTCCCTATGAGTCATTCTATTCTGATTACTGCTTTGACTCTGCTGTCTGTTATGGTAACCATGGCCACCTTTTATCTGTCGATTAAGTGCCATGGGATCCAGTCATACTCACGTAGTTAGGTGTCTTAATTCAGTTAGGAAAGTTTCCACTGTCAAATCTGACTTGTATAAAATAACAATCACAGCAGTCTTCAAGGATGCTGCGGCTCCCTTCACAAATTTATCCCTCATAGTTGTGGTAAAAGGTGTGTCCTGTGGGTACTCCATGGTTGGGTCTGTGGTTCAAGCTGATAAATCCACTCTAACATGCCAGTTTCCCTAAGTCTTTGGATACCTTCTTCTACGGTATACCAAGGCAGGTCTGGCATTTCAACTTGGTTTATTGTAGACCAACATTAATCCCTGCTTCAGTGAACCAACCAAATAAACTATTAGATCCTTTTCTAACCTCTTGAGCTGAAACAGTGAATGAAGAAACTGTGCTTAGTGGGCCCATAGCAATAAACTTAAACTGATCCAACTTTATGTCCCTTGTACCATTATCCCACCCTTAATAGCCATCTGCACACATACACCCCAGGTTTCTGTTTGTATATATTAGAAAAATCAAGCAGTTCTTTTGAAGTGTTAATGTACCTCTTACTGGGTCATGCTTTGGACTTCACATTTTGGGGCTCACTGGGACTTCAGTTACAGGTCTAGAAGCAAAAATGGGTGCTGGATATGTGTCCTGGGAACATTCAGCAATGTCTTGTAAGGCATCTGCCTCAAGTGATGCCCTATGCAATGCCCCAGGTGCCATCTTTGACAGATTCTTCAGACACGTGTGGTTAATCTCATTAAATAGTTATGGAAGGGATCATGGTGTTCCTTGAGAGGGTGATTTAGCAGAAAAAGATGGAGTAATTTCTTCAGATGGGATGGGTGGTGCTCTTGGCAGGAGTGATACAACAAAATTTAGGGGCTAATGTCCCCATCTTCCTGCTTGTCTGCCCATATGTCCTGATTTCAAGTTTCAGGATCCCATTTCTTCCCAGTCAATGCCCTCATTTTAACTTTAGACACCACCAGAGGTTGGGAATTCATTCTTTCAACTCTCTGCGTCTATGTTTCTATGAAATAAATGAAATAAAAACAGAAAAGGAAGTAAAATATTTTATTCTTTATTGTAAATTAAAACTCTTGCATATTACTAATGGGTAGATTAAGATTAGTCTGATCCTGATACTTTACTTATAATGATTATAGAAAATATAACTAAGCAAATTTAACTTTTTTTTCTAGTTTATGCATCACAAGCAGTGAATTTTACTCATTCAGAAAAACCCAATGTAAATAAATTTGTTCTCATATAGAGGTTTACTGAAAAACTTTTGTCTTTTGGATGCCAAATGTGATTTAAGTATTATTTTCTAGATTAAATGTGTTATAAAAATAAAATTTTTAATTTGGAAATCTCATTTTCTTTATGTTTAATTTGCAGAAACCTTTGCACAGAATATTTGCATGTTCTCCTGGAAGAAAATATGGTACTTATACTATAAATAAATCCTAATTTTAGAAAGTCTATGCATCTATCTATATAATTTCTATTATCTCTTCATTTTTGTAAGTGAAAAAATAATCACTGAAAATACTTAAAATTTTCAAACAGCATACATTAGAAAATAAATTAAAAATACTTGATGATGACATATAAAAGTACCAAGACTAATAGCACATTGATATTTTAGAAATTCCACTGAATAAAAATTATTAGTGCATTTCCAAGTAACTTTAAGAGGTAGCACTTTTTGTTTCACAGGGTTAAGAACAAGACTGATAGTAAAACTAGAGAGGTATTCATCTTGATAATGAAGTTATTAAAACCGTATATGACTATAATGCAAAGCTATTGTTCACTATATGGATTAGAGCTAAGTAGTATATTTGATACTGATGTTAGAAATTGCTTTCTCTTAGTCTCATTCTCTCTCATTATATTATATACACACATATAAAATACACAAAGCAAACCCACATATACAAACACACATACTTTGCACACACACACAAATGAGGAACACAAATGTGTATGTGATGGTTAGACAGCTATTCTCTCCTTATACTCCCCCAACTTTCATAGAAGAAACTGGATTGGCATTCTAGAAAACTTATGACCAGTAGAAAGTATGTAGGGACATTAGTAGCCCAGGTAATAGAATGCTAAATTGCCTAAGGGAAGATATGTGAACTCATTGTCAAAGAAGAGAAAACTTGCCAAATGTGAAATAGACAAGATACGTGGAAGATGAGCAGCGTGCTGAATTTGGCAGGTACATGCCCATCCTGAGACCAGTCACTTTAGAACAACTAAAATAATGCCTTATCTGTTATTTCAGCATGGTAATTAAGTTTACTCCCTTGGAAGAGAGCCTCCTAACCACCCATAAAAACCAAAAACCAACCCTGCTCTTGCTGAGTCGATTCCGACTCGTAGTGACCCTATAGGGCGGAGTAGAACTGCCCCATAGAGTTTCCAAGGAGTGCCTGGTAGACTGCTGACCTTTTGGTTAGCAGCCATTGCTCTTAACCACTATGCCACCAGGGTTTCCTATCCACCCATAGGGATGTAAAACTATCTTATCGGCAATAAAATGCAATAAATTATATATATATACATACATACATATATATAGAGAGAGACAGACAGACAAAGACAGATCTGATGATGCAGTGGTTAAGCGCTTAGTTGCAAACTGAAAGGTTAGTGGTTCAAACCCACCCAGCTGCTCTATGGAAGAAAAGACCTGGCAATCTGCTCCATAAAGATTTCAGCCTGGAAAACCGTATTAGGCGGTTCTATTCTGTCCTATAAAGTCTCTCTGAGTTGGAATCAACTCAACGGCATAGAATAATGAAATATATATATATATATATATATAAACCCATTGCCGTTGAGTTGATTCCAACTCAGAGAGACTTTATAGGACAGAGTACAACAGCCCCATATGGTTTCCAAGGAGCAACTGGTGGACTCAAACTGCTGACCTTTTGGTTAGCAGCCAAACGATTAACCATTGTGCTACCAGGGCTCCATATATATAAAATGTATATATAAATATACATTTATTTATCTATAAATATATATATAACACAAATAAACATTATATAAATTTTATATAATATTATATAAATACATATACATATATTTATATATGCAACATCATGATGAACAGAGAAAAGATTGAAGTTGTCAAGGATTTCATTTTACTTGGATCCACAATCAACGCCCATGGCAGCAGCTGTCAAAAAAAATCAAAGGATACATTACATTGCACAAATCTGCTGCAAAAGACCTCTATAAAGTGTTTAAAAGCAAAGATGTCACCTTGAAGATTAAGTTGCACCTGACAGAAGCCATGGTGTTTTCAATCCCCTCATATACATGCAAAAGCTGGACAATGAATAAGGAAGACTGAAGAAGAATTGACACCTTTTAATTGTGTTGTTGGCAAAGAGTATTGAATGTACCATGGACTGCCAAAAGAAGGAAAAAATCTGTCTTGGAAGAAGTACAGCCAGAATGCTCCTTAGAAGCAAGGATGGTGAGACTTCATCTCACGTACTTTGGACATGTTATCAGGAGGGATCAGTCCCAGGAGAAGGACATCATGCTTAGTAAAGTAGAGGGTCAGCGAAAAAGAGGAAGACCCTCAATGAGATGGATTGATGCAGTGGCTGCAACAATGAGCTCAAGCATAACACTAATTGTGAGAATGGCACAGGACCAGGCAGTGTTTTGTTCTGTTGTACGTAGGGTCGCTATGAGTTGGAACTAACTCGACGGCACTAACAACAACAACAGTATATGTGTATATTTTTCATATACAAATAAAGTCAAAATCAAGACATACGTATCTTAATGTGAATTGGATTTAAAATACCTATAATGACCAGAAACAAAACAAAAGGCCAGAATTTGTAATACTTAAAAGGAATGGGATTTAAGGTAATGGATTTTAGTGAGACATGAGGTAAAACAGTCTGTCACTTGTACAGTTCCCTGTGTTTAACCTCCCAACTCACATGGGCATTTGTACGAGGTAGTCCTGATTTGTGAAGATTAGATGAGAAAATGCATTTGAAGCTTTTAAGTGCAGTCAATGTCAGGTACATAGTAAATACCTTAATAAATGTTTGCTATGGGCTGGTGATGATAATGATAATGGTGATGGTGTCACACAAGGGGAAGATCTGCCAGTTGAGAGACCAAATTACTGATGAACTGCAATGCTGCCCTTCTGCTTCACCCCGGGCAGAATTTCTATGTGGACCAAACCATTGATGTAATGTGCGTCTAGTCTAAGTTATTATTGGTTACCTTCATATGAGTGAGTTATCAGAGGATGCCCTGGAAGTGCAAGATAAAATGTATTTATGAGATGTGAATTCAGATTTTCTTTTGGGTAATAATCTTTCTGTAAGTTTGCCAACTTTAACCTTTCCACCTCTCAAGCATTATACCCCATTACAACATTTAATACCTCTTATTTTATGGTATTTTTTAAAACACCTAATAAAAACCCTCTTTCTAAGTTTTATGTAACTTTTCTTTATTCTTTCTAGAATAGAGCTGAGAACTACTGGACAACATCCTTAATCAAATAGCATTTCCAATACTTGTAGTCGCTCATGAAGTGACCCTTTGACAGTCTATTCAGGATAAATAACTTGTTTCCTTCTAAAGTTTCTGTATAGATTTTATTATACACACACACACACACACACACACACACACACACACACACACACACTTTGATCAATGTTGGTAGCTCTTCCCTTGATCTCTAAATAGTTTTCTTAAAATGGTCTTCCCATTGTAAGATGCCTTTTATCTACAGCACCCAGCACAATAGCACGCACATAGTGGATGCTCCATAAATAATAGCTGAAGGAAAGTAGGCAGAAAAGAATAAAGGAGGGAAGGAAGAAAGTTGACAGCAGGCTGTAATAAGTGTTTGCTTGTGTTGTGTGGTTTGAAGAGCTTTTGGAAGGACTTCTGCTAAAATTCGTCTCTTCCATGATATCTGAAATTCCATTATTAAAACTCATTTCTGAATATTATACATTACCCCCTTCAAATAGAATTAGTTCTTAACACTTAGCAAGGATTAGTTCATGAAGCCTCCCCCCTTACAGAAAAAAACTATAAAAGTGTCAGGATACCTGTCTCTGTAACAACTATTAACTCAGTACCATTTATAAGCATAGAAATGATGTTTATAGAAATGATGTTAACATAAGGGCAAAGATACGATGGTTTCATATGTGACTTATCCTAGACATTGAGAGTCAGAGTAGAAACAGTAGAATTAGAAACTTCTACAGGAAAAGAAAAATCCAGTAGATTGGCTGTTCCACAGGTAGAAGTCCTTTTGGATACACACACATATATAATTATTTCCTTTGTTTAGTTTTTGAGTGCACATCACAGTTTATTCTGCCTTCTGTATTTTTTATTAGCAGTACATTTTATTTTTTAGTGCAGTTTTAGGTGTATAGTCAATAAAAGTGATTGGACCTAGAAATATTGTGCAGAAAGAGCAGAGAGTTCCCAGATACTTCCTCTCCCCTAGCACACAGTTTCTCCTATTATTAACATCTTCCATTATTGTGACACATTTGTTACAATTGGTTAACCAATACTGATTCAGTATTATTAGCTCAAGTGCATAGTTTACATTAGGGTTCACTCATTGTGTTGTATAGTTCTAGGGAGCCCTGGTGGCACAGTTGTTAAGCACTCATCTTCTGACTGAAAGGTCTGTGGTTTGAACCCACCAGCCACTCTGAAGGAGAAAGATGTGGCAGTCTGCTTTTGTAAAGATTTACAGCCTAGGAAACACCATGGGGAGGTTCTCCTCTGACCTACAGTGTTTCTGTGAGTTGGAATAGACTTGATGGCAATGGGACAGGATGGGATAATGCCATGTATCTCCTACTTTAGTGTTATGCAGAATAGTTTCACTGTTGGCTATGTCTTAAGACTCTTAAAAATGAATTCCTGCACCTGGGATTTCCTCTCCAGAAAGCTTAATTTGTGCTTTACAGAGCTCTCCACTTGTGGCAAGTTGTTAGTCTTCCTGAGCCCAGAACACAGCTTCCGTCTGCATTGTTTCAGCACATGTAAGCAAGTGTTTCTGTTTTATTATTATTTTGTGGGTTTTTAGTGTCCTTGAAGTAGCCTCCACCCATGGAGATACCAAGTATGTATGGTTTGGTTGGTGCCTCTTGTTACAAAATAGCAGAGCATTTGAATGGTCTTCCTGACCCTATTTTGCCCCTCAAACTTTTTACTTTACTGTGATTTTAAAGACTATAAATTTTGGGGGGAATACATATATTGGGTTATAGTAGAAATTATATTAAACATTACAAAGAGGTTAGCGGTGGAATTCTGGGGCACTGGTTAGAGAAGAGGAAAGGAAAGGTAAAGATGTGCTGAAGTTAGAGACACACATGAAGCTGTGCTTCTCAAACTCTAAGTGTTTTGGAATTACCCTGGGATCTTGTTAAAATGTCGATTCTCATTCCATAGGTCTAGGTGGGATCCAAGATTTTGCCTTTCTAACAAGCTCCCAGGTGATGCTGATGCTGCTGGTTCAGGGCTCACACTTTGAGTAGCAAGTGCCCAGAGGACTGGTAGCAATTGAAGGAGGCACCATATAAAACTGAGCCAGTACAGAGCATGGTGGGAGTATTGTTTTCAGATTGAGATGTGATTTTTTTCACTCACAAACCAACCAAGATTATTTTTAAAAGCTTCAGTGTGAAATTAAGAGAAAGGAAAGCAAGGATGAGCCAGAGTTTATGTTCCTGGTATTTTTCTCACACATGCACTTAGAAAGCTAGGTGTATGAAGTGGTTACTAAAATATTAATAGTCAGAAAGAGGTTCTTTGTTTCATTTTGTGTTAAAAACAGTTTGGAGCCCTGATGGTGCAGCAGTTAAGAGCTTGGCTGCTATCCAAAAGGTCGCCAGTTCAAATCCACCAGGCACACCTTGGTAACCCTGTGGAGTGGTTCTACTCTGTTCTATAGGGTCACTATGAGTAGGAGTCGATTCTGTAGCAAGGGTTTTTTTTCGAGAAACAATTTAAGCTACACCTCCAGATGTATCCAGGGCTAATGAAAGAGGGAGAAAAGATAACCAGGTCCAGTCATTTTTATTGACTAAACAAAGTGAGTTCCCTGCTTTACTTTTAGTACTTGACATTTCACTTTCGCCTATCTAGTTCCATAGTAAGTATGATGTGATTTCAATGACCTTTGACATCGTGGAAGTTCAGCAGGGTATATTGGAAGTTTAGAGTTATCATAGAAACTCTGGTGGCATAGTGGTTAAGAGTTCTGCTGCTAACCAAAAGGTTGGCAGTTCGAATCCACCAGGTGCTCCTTGGAAACCCTATGAGGCAGTTCTATTCTGTCCTATAGGGTCGCTATGAGTCGGAATCAACTCAACAGCAATGGGTTGTTTTGTTTGGTTTAGAGTTGTCATTTCTTGTGTTACTTTATATATGTTATCTTATCCAGCCTTCATGATAACTTCATGAGGGAGCTATTATTAGCCTCATTTTATAGAAGAAATTACCAACATCTGGGGAAGAGATCTATGTCAATGTCACGCAGCTAGGAAGTGACAAGCCAAAATTCAAATCTACATTTGTTTGAGTCAAAAATCCATGTTCTTAATCACTAAGTTCTCAGTCCATTTGGAGCCACTAAAATTCAGGTCGAAATTATATTGATTTATATGTTACGACAAACAAAAAGAGCATGAAATTCTCTTTGGCATGTGGCCCTTCCTCTCTGGCAGTTAGCTAAAGTCATTTTTGGAAGTAAGTGGTGTGTAAATTTTAAATAAATAAAATATTAAAATGTCCTTTGCTCATCTCAAAGACTTTTTAAGTACATTCTGTTGTTTTAGGGAGTGAGTGACTGCCATTATCCTACGATACCCAGGCTCAGGGACCGATGTGCTATATGTCCTTGAGGGTCTCTGTCTTGTTGCTATGGAAAAGCACCTGAAGAAATAATATTCCCAGGGTATCTCAGGACATACCTGGTTTCTGTAGTCTATCTTCTACAACGTGTTTCACAATTTGAACCACCTCATACACTATTGGTAAATTAAGGAATTTACAACTATAAATGGAGTCCTGGTGGAGCAGTGGTTAACCATTTGGCTGCTAACCAAAAGGTCCGCAGTTCAAATCCACCTGCTGCTCTTGGCAACCCTATGGGGCAGTTCTCTGTCCTGTAGGGTGGCTATGAGTCAGAATCAACTTGATGGCAACAAGTTTGGTTTGGAGGTTTTGGTAAGTATGATTGTATCAGAGGAAGACTCATTAACAACCTGCAATATGCAGATGACACAACCTTACTTGCTGAAAGTGAAGAGAACTTGAAGCACTTATTGATGAAGATCAAAGACCACAGCCTTCAGTATGGAATACACTTCAACAAAAGGAAAACAAAAATCCTTACAACTGGACCAATTAGCAACATCATAATAAATGGAGAAAAGATTGAGGTTGTCAAGGATTTCATTTTACTTGGATGCACAATCAACACCCATGGAAGCAGCGGCAAGAAATCAGAAGATGCATTGCATTGGGCAAATCTACTGCAAAAGACCCCTTTAAAGTGTTAAAAAGCAAAGATATCTATCACCTTGAAGACTAAGGTGTACCTAACCCAAGCCATGGTATTTTCAACCACATCATATGCATGGGAAAGCTGCACAATGAATAGGGAAGACCAAAGAAGAATTGATACCTTGGAATTACGGTGATGGCAAAGAATATTGAGCATACCATGGACTGCCAGAAGAAGGAACAAAATCTATCTGGGAAGAAGTACAGCCAGAATGCTGTTCAGAAGTGAGTGTGGCAAGACTTCGTCTCACGTACTTTGGACATGTTATCAGGAGGGACCAGTCCCTGGAGAAGGACTTCATGCTTGGTAAAGTAGAAAAAAAAACAAACAAAAACTAAACCTGTTGCCGTCGAGTTGATTCCAACTCATAGTCACCCTACAGGACAGAGTAGAACTGCCCCATAGGATTTCCAAGGAGTGGCTAGTGGATTCAAACTGCTGAGCTTTTGGTTAGTAGCCAAGCTCTTAACCCCTGTACCACCAGGGTTCCTGGTAAAGTTGAGGGTCAGCAAAAAAGAGGAAGACCCTCAAGGAGATGGATTGGCACAGTGGCTGCAACAATGTGCTCAGTCATAGCAACAACTGTGAGGATGGCGCAGGACCGGGCGGTGTTTCATTCTATTGTACATAGGGTCACTACGTGTCGGAACCAACTCGATAGCACTAACAACAAGTATAATGTGGGGGTTGTGTTAGTTCACGCACAGTTTTCCCCAGCATGTTAGGTTTTGAAGCAAGCAGGGGCAAGCTTCTCAAAAGTAAAAAGATGGCCTTTGCATTATATGAAGATCTGAATAAAGGCAGAAAATCTCAGAAGTGCTTTCCCTCAGAGCAAGAAGTGGTCCTTTTATTTGCTTTAAGAGCTACTGTGCTTTCCACTAAGGAGCCCTGGTTGCACAGTGGTTATGCCCTTAGCTGCTAACCTAAAGGTCGGCAGTTTGAACCCACCAGCTGCTCTGTGGGAGAAAGATGTGGCTGTCTGCTTGTGTAAAGATTTACAGCCTTGGAAACCCTATGGGAAGTTCTACTCTGTCCTATAGGGTTGCTATGAGTCGCAATCGACTCGATGACAATGGGTTATGCTTTCCACTATTTTCAGCTGTCTGGGGAAGTCAGATGAGGAGACAATTCACCTGGAATTAAAATAATGGGTTAAAGAAGAGTTCTGATGGACAAGTCTCTATCAAAAGTGAATGCTTTCTAGAACCTAAGTCTAGAAGCTGGTAGCACAGGTTTAATGCTAAAAAAGGATTTTCTGATGGTGATGCTAATAGATATTTGACTTGACTAGGAGCCTTTATTAGGTTTTTATTGTTTTTGTTAATGCTTGGGTCATGAAGTTTCAACATAGCCTGTTATGGATTGAAATGTATTCTGCCAAAATATGTGTTGTAAATTCTAACCCTTATTATACATGTGGTTATAATCCCATTTGGGAATGGGGTTCTTTGTTATGTTAATGAAGCTGTATTAATATAGGGTTTGTCTTAAATTCATTTCTTTGGAGATATAAAAGCAGATTGAGCAAGCAAGCAAGCACAGATAGGGGAAGGGAGACGCCACACCACATGAGATCTCCAAGGAACCAAGAAACAAGCTGAAAAACAGACAAGGACCTTCCTCAGAACCAACAGAGAAAGCCTTCGCCTAGGGCTGGCACCCTGAATTCGGATGTTTAGCTTCCTAAACTGTAAGAAAATAAATTTCTGTTTGTTAAAGCCTCCCACATGTGGTATTTCTGTTATAGCAGCAGTAGATAACTAAGAAACAGCCCTATTTGTCCTATTTCTCTATTTTTCTACGAGTCCTGTTATTTTAGTACTCAGTTTTACAGAATGTGGGATTGGTCAAGATAAGCCTGTTTTATATTGAACTAGGTTTAAGCAAAGAATGAACAGTTGTATAAAAGCAACTTGGAAGAGCACCATTTTTCTTCCATTAGTAGATACCTGAAATTTGTTGTGTACATGATCTACAGCGACTTTTTTATGTAGCAAGCAATGACTTAAGCATTTGTTTGAATATCTTGTGGGCTATGCCTGTTGTTGTTGTTGTTAGGTGCCATCAAGTTGGTTCCAGCTCATGTTTTAAAGGAGGACTTTGTGATGTAAGCTATTTGGAATAATGAAGTACTGTTCTTTTCACAAAGAGCATTATTTTCTTATTTATTTTGTTGCTGTTGTTGAGACTATACACAGCAAAACCTACATGAATTCAACAGTTTCTCATGTACCATTTAGTGACATTGATTATTCTCTTCGAGTTCTGCAACCATTCTCACCCTCCTTTCCTGAGTTGTTCCTCCCCCGTTAGCATATTTTAGGGGATATTTTTGGTTTAAGGTTTAAAGATTACCTTACGGCAATAGTTCCAGGGATTCATCTAATCTTCATGGCTCCAGGAAGTCTGGAGTCCATGAGAATTTGAATTGTGTTCTACATTTCCCCCCTTATGATCAGGATTCTTCTATAGAACCTTTGATCAAAATGTTCAGTCGTGGTAGCCAGGCACCATCCAGTTCTTCTGGTCTCATGGCAAAGGAGGAATTTATTCATGGAGGTGATTAGCCACACATTCCATATCCTCCGTTTATTCTTGACTCTCCTTCTTCCTCTGTTGCTATAGATGAATAGCAACCAGTCGTTGTCTGTGGATGGCTGCTTGCATGCTTTTAAGACCCCAGGCACTATACAACAAACTAGGAGGTAGAACAGAAGCACTGAACAAGTCATTAGGCCAGTTAACTGGGATGTGTCATGAAACCATGACCCTAAACCTACAAACCAAGAAATCAAATCCCATGAGGTTTTTGCTTGTACATAAGCAACATCAGCAGCTACTCTCTCTTTCACTCTTTTTTTTTTTTTGTTGTTGTTGTAAATATATCTATCACACAACTTTTGCCAATTAACTTTTTACCAACGTGCAACATATTGACAGTAATTACAATAATTGGCTATGCAACCCTACCCTAATCAATGAGATATTTCCATGACTGTTAACTTCCCCTTTCCCCATCTCTCCAACTCCAGATTAAAACAACTTTAGTCTCTATACATATACATTTTCTTGTCTTTTTATATGAGTGAGGTCATAGAATATTTGTCCTTTCGTGATTGATTTATTTCACGCAGCATAACATCTTCCAGCTCCATCTATATTGTAGCATGTAGCTTGTTTCTTCTTCTGAGTAGTATTCTATTGTATATAGGTACCACATTTATATACCCTTTCATTTGTTGTTGGGCATTTATGTTGTTTCCACTTTTGGTTACTGTGAATAGTGCTACAGCGAACATTGGAGTACAAGTCTCTGCTTTGGTCTTTGCTTTTAAGTCTTTTGGGTATCTAGCTAGGAGTGGAAATGCTGGGTCATCTGGGAAAGCTGGTGGCATAGTGGTTAAGAGCTATGACTGCTAACCAAAAGGTCAACAATTCGAATCCATCAGGTGCTCCTAGAAACTCTATGGGGCAGTTCTACTCTACCCTATAGGGTCACTATGAGTCGGAATCGACTTGATGGCAACGGGTTTGGGTTTTTTTCTTTTTTTAAATGCTAGTTCTATTTTTAGTTTGTTGAGGAAACGCCACACTGTTTTCCACAATGGCTGTACCATTTTTCATTCCCACCTGCAATGGATAAAAGTTCCAAGTTCCCCAAATCTTTGCCAACATTTGTTATTTTCTTTCTTTCTTTCTTTCTTTTTTTTACCTTAGCCATCGTAGCAGGAATGAAATGGTATCTCACTGTGGTTTTTATTTGCATCTCTCTAATGGCTAATGACACTAAGCATCTTTTCACATGTTTTGACACCATTTGAATGTCCTCTTTGGTGAAATGTCTATTCAAGTTCTTTGCCCATTTATAATTGGATTATCTTTTTGTTGTTAAATTGTCAAAGTTTTATATATATTTTGGCTTTAGGTTCTTGTTGGATATATGATTTCCAAAAATATTCTCCCAGTTGGTAGCTTGTCTTTTCACTTTTTTAGTAAAGACAAAGAACATTATTGATGCTATTACTCTTGACATCAAATTAAAGACCAAGTATATTAAAATAACAAAAAGGTAGATCCACATAAGATGGGATCTATAAGAGAAAAAAAATTATACTATAATTGTCTATTAATAGATTGGCCAAATTTGTAAGCTAGTAAGCTCCTTGTCAATAGAAATGTTGTAATGGAAATTGGATAAATCTCAGCAACATAACAGCAGTGATGTTTGGTGTGTTGAATGAGATAAACAAAAAGTTATTTTCCAAAATAATAATAGCTACAATTTGTTGAATATTGATCAGGTATCAGGTCCTGCACTAATTTTTATACTCATTTTCTACATAAAGCATAAAGGATTGATGTTATTACCCTCTGTATAAATAAGGATAATGAAGCTCAGAGAGGTTAAGCAACCAGCCTAGGGTGATAAGTATCAGAGCCAGGTATTGAATTCAGGTCAGTAGGATTTCTACCACGGTATGGTTCCTCCCAATTTAAAGAATATATGAGTCTATGTGCCCTGTGCAATTATGCTGATCGCTAGAATGCTATGTGTCTTGATAAACAACCACTCCTGGTTCTGAGGTGAGGTATGAATGCTCAATATTTGTTCAACAGTTATTATAAGTTTAAATATTTGTCATGTTTAATATCATTGATATTAACTTGCTTTATTTCAAAATAAGTAAAGAATAAGAGAAACTGATTACTATGGGTAATGATATGAGAGAAACTAGGCAGTGATTTTAAAAATTTCTTATATAAAATATGAAAATACATATTGAATAAATGAATGAATTTGATACTTTTTGCCAGCTCCTTAAAAATATACCCAATTTAAAACAAATGAGACTAAAGAGGTACAATAGTCCACTGACAAGGTCCAGAAGACAGAAGGGGACAAGGAAGCCCCCTGGTGATAGGGAATACAAGGTGGAGTAAGGATATTCTTGATGTGCTGTGAGATTGTTAACCATTGTCATAGGGCAACATGTGTAGTAATTATTAAATGAAAAACTATTTTTTTCTGTAAGCCTTCATCTTAAGTGAGAATAACAGCACAGTTGGAAGAGCGTAGTCAATGTCACTGAACTGTGAATGTAGAAATTTTTGAAACGGTGTATCTTTGGCCATCTGTAATTTTCATCAAAAAAAAAAGGTTGAGAATTTAGAGGCTTAATACGTTGTGGGGTTGTTAACCAATGTCAAAAAACAACATGTGTACTACTATTTCATGAGAAACTATTTGCTCTGTAAGCTTTCACCTGAAGTACAATAAAATATATATTAAAAAAAAAAAAAAAAAAAAAAAAAAAAAAATATACCCAATTTATTCTTAAGATTACATATTCCAAATCAGGTGGTACTGACCTACAATTTTGGTCAAATCCCCATTTCTTGTTAGGTCATTATCTTGTCCTTAACTTTGGTTTCTGACCATGACTCAGGTTATGAAGGCTCTTAGAATCATATAATCCAATAACTAGTAATTGACCTTTACGTCATTCTTAGACTCTGCTCTTGCACTTGTATATTATTTCAAGTTTACCTGCTCATCTCAGGTTCTGTGTTGTGGGCAATGTGACACATAAGGACTCTGTTAGTCTCATGAAAAAAATATTGGGCTATTATATTAGCTTTGAATAAAAATGATCATCAATGTTGAGCTTATTTCCTGAAGACCATAACTGAATTTACTACGGTTTGTTCAAAGAATGAGAAGTTTATAAAAGATCCAGGATCTTCTTTGGGTATGTAAATATTGTATCACATATACATCAGTTTTGATCCCAAACATCAGTGTTTATATTGAAAAAGGAGCTAAGTGGAATTGGAATTTTTCCTAGAACATCTGAATCTAGTACATGGATTAATCAAATTTACTGCATCATTTGGTATGAAGCAGTTACATTACTTATTCATATTAACAAAAATGGGAAAGATAAATTTATAATTGATATGTGAAAGTGAATAGCTTTCCCATTCAGTATTCTAGAAATTTTCACCACCTTCATACATAAAGTCTATTATCAATATAAGATAAACTGTGCAGAGGCATTGATTCTCATTAAATAGCTCGTGTGTTCTGGTACCTGCCCAGCCTCCTTGCAGTTAGATAGGGCCAAAGATCTGTTCTGGTCAATGAGCATGGTCAGGAAGTGATTTTGTAACTTCTAGGCTGAGACAATAAAATGTCTCTGTGAGGCTTTGCAATCTCTTTTCCACTGGCACAGGGATCCAAGAGAATATGTCTTCTAGTTCAATGCTTTTCAAATTTTCATGTGCATATAGATCACCTGGGGACTTTGTTAAAATACAGATTCTGACTCTGGTCTGAGGCAGAGCCTGAAACTTTGCATGTCTAATGAAGTCTTTGCATGCCAACGTTGCAGATCTGCAGACCACATTTTGAACGGCAAGACTCTAAATAAAACAGCTTTATGATAATGGAGCCTTTCTCAGCTGGGTCCCTGAATGACTGTGTGGAGTAGAGCCCACACTAGACATGCAGTGTGAATGAGTGCAATGAATGTTGCATGAAGCAACTACCTATCAGGAGTAGATATTTTTTCTTCAGCATAACCTAGATTATTGTGAGTAATACAAAAGCCAATTTCAGATATCTAAACAGAAAGCAAATGATGCTAGTTTAAGGGTTAATAAAATGAACTCTGAAGCAAAGCAAAACTGAAAAGAAATGCTTTGGATGAGGTTTCCTGGGGAGGGGCAACAAAGGTCTTACAGTCATGGAAATAATTCTTACTTAACAATTTTAGTTTCCAATTAATTATACCAAGTACTAATCTTTGTTGCTTGTTAACATTTTGTCCTGTTGATACTGTTTATTACTCTTGCCTCTCATTTTTTACCTTGCTTGCATATAAATAGCTATTATCCTCCAAGAAAATTTTGTTTTGGAAAAAGGTGTATGTAGATAATGAAAAAAAAAGTCACATATTAAAAAGGAAAGTAAACTCTGGAGCAATTGGATCATTATACTGAATTTTTAATTAATTGATATATTAGCACATCTTTTAAAATCATATCAATTATAAATAAATATCAAACTAACAAAAGATAGTGAAATTCCAGTAAATAGTAAACTATACTACCCACTTATTGACATGCATGCGAAGAGTGAATTCCTTTTGTATTTTAATCTTGAAAAATATTATAAGCAGGCACATATTATTTTATATAAGTGAAAGGCACTCACTTAAATAATTTATATTTTGGATATTAGATATTTAAAAATCTGCCACATCCTGACCAAGTGATATTGTATGTTTAAACACTATTAAATTTATACTCAGAAGCTAAGCTTGTGGGTCTAATAGAACTTTTACCTGTATAAATGCTTTTGATGTTTTAACTGTTCTTCAATCTTACTGAAAGCTTATGGCATAAAATAATTTGCAATTTTACTGAGGGATAAATTTTAATACATAGCCTGTGATTCACTGATACACATAAATGATTTAGCCAGTTGGTGAGAGCCTGGTTGATCAAAGAGACTGGACATTATAGGGTGTCATAGATTGAATTGTGTCCCTAAAAAATATGTGTCAACTTGGCTAGTATTGTTTGATTGTCCTCCATTTTGTGATCTGATGTAATTAGGTTATGTAAAGAGGATTAGGGCAGGATGCAACAACCCGACTCAGGTCACAACCTGATCTGATGTAAGGGGAGTTTCCCTTGGGTGTGGCCTGCTTCACTTGTTATATTATAAGAGATAAAAGGAGAGAGAAGCAAAGAGAGGAGAGGGACCTCATTACCACCAACAAAGAAGAGTTGGGAGTGGAGTGCAGCCTTTGGACCTGGGGTCCCTGAGCTGAGAAGCTACTAGATTGGGGAAAGATTGATGACAAGGACTTTCCCCCAGAGCCAACATAGAAAGAAAACTTTCCTCTGGAGCTGGCACCCTGAATTTGAACTTCTAGCCTCCTAAACTGTGAAGGAATAGATTTCTACTTGTTAAAGCCATCCATTTGTGGTATTTCTGTTACAATGGCATTAGATAACTAAGACACAGGCATCTGTTTATCTCTACTCATTGTCATCTTCACCTAGGCAGTAATATTTCAAAAGGTTTTGTGGAAAAAAAAAAAAAAAACTTTCTCCATTTTCTCCCCATTCCAAGGAATAAATAAGCACATAAGTAAAACTTACGTTCTAATTTAGTACTGGAAATGAAAAGAAAGAGACAAGTTCTAAGATTGTGGTTGTCTTAGTAAGAAAATACATTCAGACAATTTAAAGAGTGAAATTCAATTTTTTTCTGTAGGTTAGACTTAGTATATCAATTAGTCCAGTATCAACTCCATATCTGAAACAAGAAAAGATTTGTGCAACTTTCCTTTATTAAAGAATGTCTTCCCTCTAGCCATTATATATTAAACGCGAATAAAAGAGAGAGAAAATTTTATATAAGGTTGAAAGGAGATTAATTTGTTGTATGAGGGTATTTGTAGAAAACATGATGATAGAAACAATTTGAAGATACTTGCACATTTCTGGAAATACACATTCAAAAAGTCAAAGGCTGTATATTTGTAGTAACAAGTATGAATTTAGGGTATTATGAAACATGAGATAAATTTATTTTTTAATTGTTACATAAATTAACCCATTTATTATAGGCTAGAGATGTTTCAAATGGCAGAGCTTCTACTGGTCTTTCAATTTCTTCAGTCTTCTGGACTTTGCTATGCCTGCGGAGGTGGTAGTGTAGGTCCAGGCTACTGTTTTCTTGCAGGAACCACAGTGCCAGATCCCCACAGCTTGTCTCTTCATTTTGGTTTTGCCACAGAAGAAGCGTACTTGGGTGTTGGATGATTTTCATTTTCTTCACCATTTTCCTGAGGGAAGAGCAATACTGAGTCCCATATTTACCAACAATTCCTACCTTCTTAATTGAGTTTAGTCATGTCTCCACAAACTAGTTGTGAGCCCAGAGTGCAAGATATATTTATTTTTGAAAATTATAAAAGTAGTAGATTCACTTGGAGAAAAGGTAGAAAAAATATAGAATTATATAAATTGAAGAGTAAAATCCTCCTCTACACTCACATTAACCCCGTTCCCAATTCCACTTTTCAATTTTTGATGTTTATATTCCTAACATTAAATAATGCATTTATACCTACATTGCTTATTGATCAAAATTAGGGCTGAGGAATTTATTACTTTTATATTACCTCTCCCCTCCTTCCTCATAATTTTGTCATTTGCATTATTATTTTAAATTCATATGTTATCTTCTTGTAGCTTTAAACAGAGTATAACTATTAGTCCTCAAGTTAATAGTCTAAACTTTGACAATATATCTTGGTTCCCTGTTATATACGATGAGAAGATTTATACTCCTCATATACGTCAGTTCTCCTATCTTCTGTCTCTCAATTCTGTTAGCTATGACAATATATTAACATGGTGGTGGTGGGTGACATAACCAATCTGTCTGATGACCGTAACTAAATCTATGACACAAATAAATCTACTCTGTAGTTTAATTCTAGATAGAACTTAAAATCAAATTAATAAATGTTTTAAAAATGAAGAAATGCTACACGCACTCTACAACTAAATAGATAGGGAATAGTTATCTCCATAAAATATAGCATTTATCAAGTATCAAGGTAGATAAGTTATTATCCAATTTAGGAATGTAGAAACTGAAGTTTAGAAATGTTAAGTAACTTTCCAGGTGTTACACAGATAAATAGTGGAGCAGAATTGAAACCAAATTCTTCTACCTTTAAATCTATGATATTTACTTCGAGAACATGCCATTTAACACTTTGGTTTACCTCACTTCTCACTCAGTGTAGTTAGTAAAGAGTTGATAGTCTCTGAATTCTCTTTCAATTTAAAAAGTGTGTGGTTCTGATTCATTATTTCATGTAGTTAAGAAATAGTTATCATTTAAATAATGCTGTGGACTAAGCTTGATGCTACAAGCTTTACATAAACTTGTTGTCATCAAGCTGATTTTGACTCATGGTGACCCCATGTGCTTGTTAAAGAGTAGAAATGAGCTCCACAGGGTTTTCTTGGTTGTAATCTTTATGCAAGCAGATTGCCAGGACTTTCTTTCGTGAATCTGTCAGGTGGGTTCGAACTGTCAACCTTTTGATTAGCAGCCACACACAAACCATCTGTGCCACTCAGCCCCTTGGATCACATAATATCACAGCAGTAGGATTTCTTTTTCCTGATGAAACACATGATGCATAGTCCAAGTGTATTATATTTTATAGCCTACACTTATTCCACTAACGTTAGCTACAAAATAATTTTGCTTCTTTTTACTTAAGCTGCCAGTTATAAAATTATTAATATATTCCACCAAGATGAAGGGTAAACAATAGATTAAATGTTAAACTTTATAAAAGGGAAGTACTAAATCAATGGTCAAGTTTTAGGCATATTGAATATTGGAACTGTTTTTAGTCTTCCATATTTTTAAAATCTCTCTTCTTGATGCCTTTACCACACCATTGAAATATCAATGTAGAGTTCAATTTCAAAATGGAAGACTGAGTGAAATGTCAGTAATAATATATAAAATATAGTGCTGGCATCAGGAAATGAGGGGATAGCATGAGTGAGTTGGGGACTCCTCAAATTCCTGTAAGAAACTCAGCAGATGAGACCCAGACAAAATTACACCAAAGAGTTCAGAAGAAGGATGCTGCAGAGCTGGGAAACCTACTCCCATTCATTTCCAGACTTGGAGTTGGCCAGGAGTGGGCTATGGGACAGTAATAAGGATAATTCATCAAAACAGATTATATAGAAAAGCAGAGCCATATTTTTTTAAAAATTTTTTACTGTACTTCAGGTGAAGGCTTACAGAACAAATAGCTTCTTATGAAACAGTAGAACAAATATTGTTTTATGACATTGGTTAACAACCCCACAACATGTCAACCCTCTCCCTTCTTGACTTTTTTTTTTTTTGGGTGAAAATATGCACAGCCAAAGATACACCATTTCAAAAATTTCTACATGCAAAGTTCAGTGATACCGACTACGCTCTTCCAATTGTGCTGTTATTCTCACTTTAGATGAAGGCTTACAGAACAAAATAGTTTCTCCTTTAACAGTGGGTACACATGTTGCCCTATGACAATGGTTGACAACCTCACAACACATCAACACTATCCTTACTCAACCTTGGGTTCCCTATCACCAGCTTTCCTGTCCCCTTCTGCCTTCTGGCCCTTGTCCCTGGACTGCTATGCCTCACTAGTCCCATTTGGTATTATGGGGCTGTCCACTCCCTGGCTGAACGGTGAACCTCGGAAGTGACTTCACCACTGAGCTAAAAGGGTGTCTGGGGGCCATACTCTCGGGGTTTCTCCAGTCTCCTTTAGGCCAGTAAATCTGGTCTTTTATTCATGAGTTACAATTTTGTTCTAAATCCTTCTCCAGCTCTGTCCAGAACCCTCTGTTGTGATCCTGGTCAGAGCAGTCAATGTTGGTAGCCGGGCACTGTCTAGCTGTACTGGATTCAGTCTGGTGGAGGCCTTGGTAGCTGTGGTCCATTAGTCCTTTGGACTAATCTTTTCCTTGTATCCTGTTCTCTTCATTCTCCCTTGCTCCTGAAGGGATGAGACCAGTGGAATATCTTAGATGGCCGCTCACAGGCTTTTAAGATCCCAGACACTACTCACCAAGGTAGAATGTAGAACATTGTCTTTATAAACTGTTATGTCAATTGAGCTAGATGTTCCCTGAGACCATGGTCCCCACAGTCCTCCATCAAGCAATTCAGTCCCTCAGGGAGTTTGGATGTGTCTATGGAGCTTCCATGACCTTTCCTTGTACAAGTTGTGCTGGTTTCCCCTGTATTGTGTACTGTCTCACCCTTCACCCAAGATACTACTTATCTATTGCCTGTTTAGTATTTCCCCCCAACTCCTCCCATCCCTGGTAACCAACAAAGATTGTTACATTTTGTATGTGAACTTTTTCATGGGTTCTTACAATAGAGGTCTCATACAATATTTGCCCTTTTGTGATTGACTTATTTCACTCAGCATAATGTCCTCCAGTTTCATCCATGTTATGAGATGTTTCACAGATTCATCATTGTTCTTTCTCGTTGCATAGTACTCCATGGTGTGTATGTACCATAGTTTGTTTATCCATTCATCTGTTGATGGACATCTAGATTGTTTCCATCGTTTTGCTATTGTGAACAATGCTGCCATGAACATAGGTGTGCATATGTCATTTCGAGTGACGACTCTTCTTTCTCTAGGATATATTCCTAGGAATGGAATTGCTGGATCTAATGGTATGTCTATTTCTAGCTTTCTGAGGAAGCGCCATACCATTTTCCAAAATGGTTGTATCATTTTGCATTCCCACCAGTAGTGCATAAGTGTTCCGATCTCCCCGCAGCCCCTCCAACATTTGTTATTTCAAGTGTTTTTGATTCGTGCCAGTAATGCCGGGGTGAGATGGTATCTCAATGTAGTTTTACTTTGCATTTCTCTAATGGCTAGTGATCATGAGCATTTCCTCATGTGTCTGTTGGCCATTTGAATGTCTTCTTTGGTGAAGTGTCTGTTCATTTCCTTTGCCCATTTTTGAATAGGATTATTTGTCTTTTTGTTGTAGGGGTGTTGGATTTTCTTGTAGATTATGGAGATTAGACCTTTGTCTGACTTGTACTGTCCAAAAACTTTTTCCCAGTCTGTAGGTTCTCTTTTCACTCTTTTGGTGAAGTCTTTTGAAGAGCATAGGTATTTGATTTTTAGAAGATCCCAGTTATCTAGCTTATCTTTTGGGGTTTGTGCATTGATGGTTATGGTTTATATCCTGTTAATGCCGTTATTAAGGCCTGTAGTGTTGGTCCTATTTTTTCTTCTATGAACTTTATAGTTTTAGACTTTATATTGTGGTCTTTGATCCATTTTGAAGTAGTTTTTGTATACAGCATGAGGTATGGGTCCCGTTACATTTTTTTGCAGCTGGATATCCAGTTCTGCCAGCACCATTGGTTAAAAAGACTGTCTTTTCCCCATGTGATGGACTATGGGAACTTGTTGAGGATCAGGTGACTGTAGGTGGATGGATTTAAATCTGAGTTCTCAATTCTGTTCCATTGGTCAATGTATCTGTTGTTGTACCAGGACCAGGCTGTTATGACTACTGTAGCTGTATAGTAGGTTCTGAAGTCAGGTCGTGTGAGTCCTCCAACTTTATTCTTCTTCAGTAGTGTTTTACTTATTTGGGGCTTCTTCCCTTTCCATATAAAGTTAATGATTAGTTTTTCCATCTCTTTGAAGACTGTTGTTGGTATTTGGATCAGGATTGCATTGTATTTGTAAATTGCTTTGAGTAGAATTTTCATTTTCACAATGTTGCATCTACCTATCCATGAGCATGGTATATTTTTCCATTTATGTAGATCCCTTTGGGTTTCTTGCAGTAGTGTTTTGTAGTTTTCTTTGTATAGGTCTTTTACATCCCTGGTCAGATTTATTCCTAAGTATTTTATCTTTTTAGAGGTTATTATAAATGGTATTGTTTTCCTGATTTCCTTTTCATTGTTCTCCTTATTGGTGTATAGGAATCCAACTGATTTTTGTATGTTTATCTTATATCCTGTTACTGTGCTGAATCTTTCAATTAGTTCCAGTAGATTTCTCACGGAGTCTTTAGCGTTTTTTATGTATAGTATCATATCATCTGCAAACAGGGACAGTTTAAATTCTTCATTACAAATTTGAATGCCCTTTATTTCTTTTTCTTGCCTTATTGCTCTAGCTAGAACTTCCAGCACAATGTTAAATAGGAGTGGTGATAAAGGGCATCTTTGTCTTGTTCCTGTTTTCAAGGGAATGTTTTCAGCCTCTCACCATTAAGAATGATGTTGGCCATTGGTTTTGCATAGATGCCCTTTATTATGTTGAGAAATTTCCCTTCTATACCTATTTTATTGAGAGTTTTTATCGGGAATTGGTGTTGGATTTTGTCGAATAATTTTTCTGCATCAATTGTGATAATCATGTGAATCTTTCCTTTCCTTTTATTTATGTGGTGGATTACTTGATTGAGTTTCTAATGTTGAACCATCCTTGCTTACCTGATATGAATCCTACTTGGTAGTGGTGTACTATTTTCTTGATACGATGCTGAATTCTATTGGCTAGAATTTTGTTGAGAATTTTAACATCTGTATTTGTGAGAGATAATGGTCTGTAATTTTCTTTTTTTGTGACATCTTTGCCTGGTTTTGGTAGCAGCGTTATGCTGGCTTCATAGAATGAGTTTGGAAGTGTTTCTTCCTTTTCTATGCTCTGAAATAGCTTGAGTAGTACTGGTGCAAGCTCTTCTGTAAATGTTTTGTAGAATTCTCCAGTGAAGTCATCTGGGCCAGGGCTTTTTTTGGTTTGGAGTTTTTTTTTTATTACCTTTTCAATCTCTTCACTTGTTATGGGTCTGTTCAGATTTTCAACATCATTTTGCTGTAGTTTGGGTAGGTAGTGTGTTTCTAGAAATTTATTCATTTCTTCTAGGTTTTCAAATTTGTTGGAGTATAGTTTTTCATAATATTCTGTTATAATCATTTTTATATCAGTTGGTTCTGTTGTAATGTCCCCCATTTCATTTCTTATTTGGGTTATTTGCGTCCTCTCCTGTTTTTCTTTTGTCAGTCTGGCCAGTGATTTGTCAATTTTGTTCATTCTTTCAAAGAACCAGCTTCTGGTTTTGTTGATTCTTTCTATTGTTTTTATATTCTCTATTTCATTTATTTCTGCTCTGATCTTTATTATTTCCTTTCTTCTGGCGGCTGTGGGCTTTTTGCTGTTCTCTTTCTATTTGTTTGATTTCTGTAGTTAATGTTTTGATTTTGTCCCTTTCTTCTTTTTTGATATGTGCATCTATTGCTACAAAATGTCCTCTGAGGACTGCCTTTGCTTGTCCCAAAGGTTTTGGTATGATGTGTTTTCATTCTCATTTGAGTCTAGGAAATTTTTGTTTCCATCTCTGATTTCTTCTATTACCTAGTGTTGTGTAAGCAGGATATTGTTCAGTTCCCATGTAATTGATTTTTTTCCTTGCTCTTTCTATTGTTAATTTCTACCTTGATGGCATTGTGGTCAGAGAAGATACTTTGAATTATCTCAATGTTTTGGATCTTGTTGATGATTGCTCTGTGGCCTAAGATGTGGTCTATCTGGAGAACGTTCCATGTGCATTGGAAAAGAATGTGTACTTTGCAGCGGTTGGGTGGAGTGTTCTATATATGTCTATGAGGTCCAGCTGGCTGATTGTGCCCTTTAGGTCTTCTGTATCTTTGCTGAGTTTCTTCTTAGTTGTTCTGTCCTTTACTGAGAATGGTGTGTTGAAGTCTCCTAGTGTTATTGTGGAACTGTCAATTTTTTGTTTTCAGTGTTGTTAGAGTTTGTTTTATGTATTTTGGAGCCCTGTCATTGTGTGCGTAGATGTTTATTATGGTTATGTCTTCATGATGGATCATCCCCTTAGTCATTATATAGTGTCCTTCTTTGTCTTTTATGGTAGATTTTGTTTTAAAGTCTATTTTATCTGAGATTAGAATTGCCACTCCTGCTCTTTTTTGGTAGTTGTTAGCTTGATATATTTTTTTCCAACCTTTGACTTTTAATAAATTCCCATCTTTGTTTCTAAGGTGTGTCTCTTGTAGACAGCATATTGATGGATCCTGTTTTCTTATCCATTCTGTCACTCTCCGTCTCTTTATGGGTGCATTGAGTTCATTTACATTCAGTGTAATTATTGATAGATGTGGGTTTGTTGCTGTCATTTTGTAGTGCTTTTTTTTGTGGTGCTGAAGTTTTCTTTGTTCTTCTTACTCTCTTGTGCTGAGTTACTTTTGTTTGTGGAGTTTTTTTTCATTTCTTTTGTTATCGTAGGTTTTGTTTTTGCTGAGACTATGTTTTTCCTCTTTATTTTTATGAGTATGTTTGTTAACTTTCTTTGTGGTTACCATGAATTTTACCCTTATCTTTCTAAGTTTGAAGCACTCTACCATTACTTGGTATCACCTTGCCTTCCTCTCCATTAGAAGGTTCTATACCTATGCCGTTTATTCCCTCTTTTATTGTTTTGATGTTGTTGTCATTTGCTGATTAACTGCTCTGATTCCCTGTTGTATTTCTTCTGGTTTTGAATAGTCCTTGAGAGTTCTTTTCCTAGATTGGTGTCTGGTTGGTACGATCCTGCATCCTAGATTCTGCCAGTGAGTTGAAGTTGTTTGTTCTCAGATCAAAGAACTTCCTTTAATAATTCCTGTAAAGTTGGTTTGGCTTTTACATATTCCCTTAATTTCTGTTTATCTGGAAATGACCTAATTTTGCCATCATATTTGAATGAGAATTTTGCAGGATATATTATTCTTGGCTGGCAATTTTTTCTTTCAAGATTTTATATGTGTCATCCCATTGCCTTCTTGCCTGCATGGTTTCTGACGAATAATCTGAGCTTAGTCTTAATTGTTTCTCCTCTGTATGTGACTTCTTGTTTTTCATGAGCTGCTCTCAGGATTCTTCATTTGTCTTTGGTTTTGGCGAGTGTGATTATGATCTGCCTTGGTGATTTTCTTTTGGGGTCTATCCTATACGGGGTTCGTTGAGCTTCTTGGATGGCCAGCTTTTCATCTTTCATGATACTGGGGAAGTTTTCTGTCAGCATTTCCTCAATGATCCTCTCAGTGTTTTCTGTTTTCTCCCCCTGTTTTGGAACTCCAATCACTTGAAAATTTTTGCTTTTGCTTGTATCCGACATAACTCTCAGGGTCTCTTCATTTTTCTTTGTTTTTTTTTCTGAGTTTTCTGGAAACAGATTTGTATCCATGTGTTTGTGTTCAGTTCCACTGATCTTGTCTTCCACCATTTCAAATCTGCTTCTACACCTTTCTATGACACCGTCCATTTCTAAAATCTTGTTGTTTATCTTTTGGATTTCTAATTGTTGTTTTTGTATAATTTCTAGTTGTGAATTTATTTTGGCATTTTGTTCCTGTATTATTTTCCTGAATTCTTCCAATTTTTTGTCCGTATTTTCCATGAATTTGTCTATTTTTTCCTCATTTTTGTCTGCTTTTTGCTTCAGCTCTTGGAGAATTCTGAGTATGAGAGATTTGAATTCCCTATCAGATAGTTCTAGTGCCTTTTCTTCCACTGGAAAGTCATCTGGTGTTTTATTTTGGATGCCTACTGGAAGCATCCTGTCCTGTTTTTGTAAATGTTTTGATATTGTCTGCTGTCTTCAGGGCATTCAGTAGTTATTTTTCTCATTTATTGATTGTAGATTTATTTGTTTTTTTTTCTTTTTTTTTAAATTTGGCTATGTCTGAGCAGGCGGGCTGTGTGTTCTTTGTTCTTTGCTCATCTACGGGCACAATACTTTTTGCTTCCTTCTTGAATTGGCAGGGTCAGTCACTCAGATATAGTACAGCAGGGCAGGTTTAGCTGAATTGGATTTACTGGCACGGGTTGTTTGTGGCACTTAATACTGCCACCAGGGTGGGTCGGTAATCAGTGCAGGGCAGGTTCCAGTAGTTTGTGCCTGTGCTGCTTGGTCATGCGATGTTAAGTTCATGGTGCAGGTAGGCAGGATGTAGCAGGGAGATTGTTATGTGTGGAGCTAAGATGGATGTGGGAGAGAGGAGAGAGGAATAGGAGCCAAAAACATACAACAAACAAAAAAGAATGCTAGGGGAGCTTGCCATTGGAGTGGGGAGATGAGAGACTATGAAATGGAGAAAGACAGAAAGGGGAAGAGGAAGAAAAGAAAAGAATGAATAAATAAAAATCGGAAAGGGAAAATAGCAGTAAAGTCCCCAGGGATCCCACCAGTGCAGCTATGAGGCCTGGGGAAGTCGTTCTCAGATGTCGCAGTACAGCCTGGCTAGAAGGCGTAGAGGTGTACAACGCCAGGTATTCAGGAAACAGAAAGACAAGGAAGATATAGAGAGACTAGAAACTAAGTAATGAAGAAAGACAAAAAAGGAAAAAGAGGGAAAAGAAAACAAAACAAATTAAAAAACAAAAAGAACAAGAAAAGGTCCCACAAAAAGAGAAAAAAAAAAACCAACGAAAAAAGAAATGCCCTCAGGGATTCCTCTGCACGTCTGTGCAAGCCGAGAGGGTACATTCCAAGCTACGCAGCACCGCCTGGCCAGAATGGGCTCCCAACTAAAGAAAAGGAAAAGAAAACAAACAAACAATTCAAAACAAATGTACGAACAAATGCCCTGGGATCCCACCAGTGCGGCAGCCCAGACCGGGAAGCTGCTCCACACTCGAATGGAGCTCCGCAGCCCCTCAGGAAGAAGAAAAGTTGGCGCACGGAGCCAGGTATTTGAGCGAAAGGAGGGGGAGGTGGTGAGAGGTAAGGAAGAAATCAAAAGAAGCAGAAAAAATGCAACATCAGCAGCCAACAAATGGCACACAGAGAGCCAGCTAGTGCTGGCTGGTGGAATCCTAGCAACTGGTGTTTCCCCTACAAGAGATTGTTGGCCGCGGGAAGCAGTGGAGGCCGAGTGGGGGTGAAGAAGGGTAGGGGGTGGGAAAGCATATATCACAAATTAGCGGAGCTCTGCAGCCCCTCAGGAAGAAGCAAAGCTGGCGCATGGAGTCAGGTACTGGAGCGAAAGGAGGAGGAGGTGGTGAGAGGTAAGGAATAAATCAAAAGAAGCAGAAAAAACACAATGTCAGCAGCCAACAAATGGCACTCAGAGAGCCAGCTAGTGCTGGCCGGTGGAATCCTAGCAACTGGTGCTTCCCCTACAAGAGATTGTGGCCGTGGGAAGCAGAGGAGGCCGAGTGGGGGTGAAGAAGGGTAGGGGGTGGGAAAGCGTATATCACAAATTACTGGAGCTGTGCAGCCCCTCAGGAAGAAGCAAAGCTGGTGCACGGAGCCAGGTACTTGAGCAAAAGAGGGCGAGGTGGTGAGAGGTAAGGAAGAAATCAAAAGAAGTGGAAAAAAGCAACACCAGTGGCCAACAAATGGCACTCAGAGAGCCAGCCTGTTTGGGTGGGTGGAATCCAAGCAGCCAGTGCTTCCTGAACAAGAGATTGTGGCCGCGGGAAGCAGAGGAGGCTGAGTGGGGGTGAAGAAAGGTGGGGCTTGGGAAAGCATATATTGCAAATTTCCAGTTGTTTTGTCTTCCGCTGGAAGCTCCGTGAAGCTGCTTTCTCGTACCCCTTGTTTGCTGGTCTCCGATAGGAATCCAAGATGGTGGATGCGTGCTGCCTTAGCTGATAGGGGACCTCTGCATGAATCTCTCCTTGCTCTCCGTTCTCTGTCAGTTTTCTTACTCCATTTTGTGCTTGGCTGAGTTCTTTATCTCTTCATTTGATGTTTTAGGGTTTTAGGATTGTTGTTTTCTCTGTTTGGCTTAGGTTTTCGGATCTTTGCTGTGGAGGGATGGCGTGGTGCTTCTGCCTAGAATGCCATTTTGCCAGAAGTCCAGAGCCATATTCTTGACGTATGCCCTCATGCCCTCATACATATTCAGAGATCCTGGCAGCCGCATGGTGTCCCCGTACCTGTAACCCAAAAAACCAAACCCTTTATAGTCGAGTTGATTCTTACTCATAGCGACCTGATAGGACAGAGTAGAACTGCCCCCATAGAGTTTCCAAGACAAGCTAGTGGATTCAAACTGCCGAACTTTCAGTTAGCAGCCAAGCTCTTAACTATTGCTCCTCCAGGGCTCCTGCCATACCTATACTCAAGTATAAAACTAGAGATGTGCTCGCTAAAAAACTCAAAACAGGAAACAGATCCTAAATTGCTTCATTTTCTTTTCACCATAAAGAAATTAAATAGCAACCACAGAAGATTAAACATTGTAGGCACCTTTTTTTTTTTTTTCAGGATTAACATGTACAGAACATAGTGAAAACACGGATATTGCAAAGACTAGAAGATACAGTTTAAATTATTTATCATCTCTAGAAAAAAAAAGAAACAATATCCATAAAAATGAATAGAGTAATAGGAAAAGAACAGATGATAATGATTCAGAAAGCACTTAAAATGAAAAATATGATTTCCAAATCCAGAATTCAATGAATACTGTTAAATCACAGCCTGCCTGTTTGTTTTTGAAGCTTCTGACACAGATCTTTACAACCAAGAACAATGAAACTCATCCCAACCCTGAAGGGATGGTAGATTAATTGTTAGAATACACATGAAGAGACAGGATGAAGCAGTTTCCCTAATTCCATAAGGAGTAGAGAGAAAAATAGGACCGTGTATATTTCTCACTTCAAGGAAGGCTTCCTTTTGTTATATTACAGAGAGCAACGTGGCAGAGGCAAAATTTTCAGTTAGTAAAAGATGAGACATTTTCCCAGTAATATTTTTTAGCAGATTAGGGGCAGAAGACACTTACGATACTAATTACCCTAAAGTCTTATGTAATGGTATATGTGATTGAGGTAGATAGGGGAGCTTGGCCCAGGCTATTGTAATTTGGGTATTAAATGTTAATATGGCCTCATTTTGTAATCTCTGCCTAGTGATGCTTATAAGATAGATTGTGGTAATGTATTGTTATTTTCTAGCTTTTCAAAGGAGAATATTGGGAACAGGGAGTATTTTAGAGAAGAAAACTATTTCAGGAAAGTAAAAATTTGGACAGCTAGGAAAAAAGTGATTTAAAAAGGAAAAATAATGATTCTTAGTAGTAAATATTTTCTATGCCAATTCTCAAAAATCCCTCCCAAGAAACTCCAATAGGCAAAGAGAAAAAATATGGGTCCCCAGGGATTCTGGAATTAAAGCAAAAGCAGCCTACAGAAAACACAAACTTTCCTTGAAGTGTTGTGTTTGAACTTAAAAATGTGTATGAATTTTGTGTTCTACTTTGTAATGCAGCTACATCTGTTTTAATATAGAAAAAATATGTTTTAAATTACTTACCATAAGTTAAAACTGATACTCCAAAAGCATGTGTCTTTTCATGTTGTTTTTCATCCCAGAATACCACTTGAAAAATATGGGACTAAGGTCAAGAATAGTTTCTTAGCATCCATTGGATACTTAATATTGATTTACTAAATATATTTTTTAAGGAGTCTATTTCTTGGCTTTCTCCTTAGGACATATAACCTCACTTTCTCCTGAGGAATAAGGAAAGACTTTGTGACCATACCTGGGACAAATAAGAAAAGGGAGAGCAGAAGCACTCCATTTTCAAAGTCCTCAAGGAATTTTTGGTGATAGCCTCTTCTTTTTCCATGCACTTGGTCAGTGTTGCTTTTGTAACTTAAGTGCCTACCATTCTGCTTATCTATTTTCCATAATGTATTTGGAAGAGGACTTTTTTTTGGTCTACATCCATTCCTCTATAGTTCAGCTGTAGCTATTTTTTCTGTTCTTGTCTGGTTCCTAGCGGCAACTATGAGCTTCAGACGCTTTGTTGGTAATCAGGCCTTAGAGATCTGGGCTAGCCATCTATCTGCAGATACACTCAGAATGCCCTCAGTGGTTGCTGGCAAGGTTGCTCTTTTCTTTGGTGCAGTGTCCCCAGAATACTACTAACACAGTGGTATAGAGAGTGCAACAAACTATAGTGAAGGTATGGAAATCCTGGTGGAAATTACAATGTAAAGAAAAGAACGCTCTTCACACTAACGCTAAATATAACTTTTTATTAGGTCTGAAGAGAGAAAATTAAATCCATCAAAGGCCTCTTCATGGAGGCTTTGTGTTTCTCTCTTTACTGTTCTACCCAGCTCCCTTTGCCAAAACAAGAAAAAAAAAATTGTGAGATGAGTAGCATTATTTTCCAAGTCTATTTTTATGTCTGGCTTAATAGAAGACAGCTGGATCCTCATGTCTACTTCTGCTTTCAGCCCATTATAGTATCATACATTATGTAGCCTATGGAAAACTCCACTGTACCTTTATGAGACAATAAAAGTGAAAAAATCAAATAACTGTTAGTATTATTATGAAAATAGATTTGAACTTGCAGATCCCTAAAAGAGACTCGAGAACCCCAAGATACTCTTGATCACATTTTGAGAACTGTTGATAAAGAGTACTTCACTAGCACAGAGTGAACCTTATTATTATAGTTAGCAATTATTATTAGCTTTATTTCTCCCCCTGTATAAGGGTAGGAAGAAGGAGAACAGGGCATTAGGATGGGAGGAAGACTCCTTAACAGCCTGCACTATGCAGATGAGACAACCTTGCTTGCTGAAAGTGAAGCGGACTTGAAGCACTTACTGATGAAGATCAAAGACCATAGCCTTCAGAATGGATTACACCTCAACAGAAAGAAGACAAAAATCCTTACAACTAGACCAATAAGTAACATCATGATTATCAGAGAAAAGATAGAAGTTGTCAAGGATTTCATTTTACTTGGATCCACAATCAACACTCAGGGAAGCAGCAGTCAATAAATCAAATGACGCATTGCATTGGGCAAATCTGCTGCAAAAGACCTCTTTAAAGTGTTCAAAAGCAAAGATATCACCTCGAAGACTAAGGTGTGCTTGACCCAAACCATGGTGTTTTCAATTGCCTCATATGCAGGTGAAAGCTGGATGATGAATAAAGAAGACTGAAGAAGAAATGATGCCTTTGAGTTACGGTGTTGGAGAAGAATATTGAATATACCAAGGACTGCCAAAAGAACGATCAAATCTGTCTGGGAAGATGTACAGCCAGAATGCTCCTTAGAAGCAAGGATGGTGAGACTTTGTCTCATATACTTTGGACATGTTATCAGGAGGGACCAGTCCCTGGAGAAGGACATCATGCTTGGTAAAGTAGAGCGTCAGCAAAAAAGAGGAAGACCCTCAACAAAATGGATTGACACAATGGCTGCTACAGTGGGCTCAAGCATAACAATGATTGTCAGGATGGTGCAGGACCAGGCAGTGTTTCACTCTGTTGTACATAAGGTTGCTGTTAGTTAGAAGCAAATTGACAGAACCTAACAACAGCAACAACATAAGAGTAGAGAAAGCTTAGCTTATCCTTCATGTTTTCAATATCGCTCTACCTATGTCAATCCTCATGCTTCATTTGCTTTCTTGGATTCTCTATTTTAGATTCGTTACTTGGCTTTCCTTTTTGGTTTACCTTTTCAAAATTGGGGACTTCATTTTGAGCTATCCTTGCTTAGACATTATCCTTTGGTCTTAACCACTGTACCACCAGGGCCCCTTTGGAACATAGCCTCTGTTATTTACTCATTTCCGTATTCTGTAAGAAGTACCTTACTATTTACTCCATTACCCTACCAAGAAAGGCCTTTCACCTAGTCCTTCTAGTTAGGAAAGGAAATAACCAAGACGTTAGTCTGAGTAAGTCAGCAAAACAAAAGGAGGAAAGCACAGATCAAGAGTTTCTATACTGAGACCTATATGAATTTGACCCATGTGGAGACAAGTTCTTTGCCCGGGGTTAGTATACTGTTTCGATAGCCTGATGCAAGGGCTGCAATAGGGCCAGGTAGATAAGGAATGAAGGAGGGAAATGAGAAAAAGTAAAAGCAGACAAGAAGAAAGGGAAATTGTAAATATGTAAATAAATAGGAGGAAATCAATAATAAGTAAAAATCAATTATTTATGACCTTGGATTAGGTAAGGAGTTCTTAGACATGATTCCAACACCATGACCCATTAAATAAAGAAGATAATTAGACTTCACCAAAATTACAAACTACTGTTCTGGGCAAGATTCTGTTAAGAAGACAAAAGATAAGCCATAAGCTGGGAGAAAATGTTTGTAAGTCACATGTCCAGCAAAGGACTTGTATATAGAATACACTAAAAACTGTCTAAATTCAGCCATAAGAGAACAATCCAATTTAAAAATGGGCAAAAGAGTTGAACAGACATTTCACCAAAGAAGATCTATGGATGGTAAATGAATACATGAAAAGGTGTTCAGCATTGCTAGCCACAAAACCAAAAAAAATCAAACCCACTGCCATCGAGTTGATTCTAACTCCTTGCAACCCTATAGGGCAGAGTAGAACTACCCCCATAGGGTTTCAAAGGCCATAAACCTTTACAGAAGCAGACTGCCACATTTGTCTCCTGAAGAGCAGCTGTGGGTTTGAACCGCTGCTAACTTTTTGGTTAGCAGCTGAGTGCTTTAACCACTGTGCCACCATGGCTCCTTGCTAGCCACAAGGGAAATGCAAATTAAAACCATGGTAAATATCACTACAACTCTGCAAATATGCTAGATTACGTGGCAAAGAGGAGTGAAGTTTACAGTTGCTACCCAACTGACCTTAATAGAGGGAGATTAGTCTGCATATCCAGGTGGGTCCAATCTAATCACAAGTGTTCTTAAAAAGGGGAAGACTGAGGCAGGAGAGAGAAAGAGAGTCAGGAGCACGAGTAGAACTCAGCTCGGCATTTCTGGCTTTAAAGATGGAGGAATTGGGCCATAAGCCAAGTGATGCAGGCAGCCTCTACCTGTTACCCATTGCCATCAAATCGATTCCTACTCATAGCGACTCTATAGGACAGAGTAGAACTGCCCCATAGGTTTTCCAAGGAGCGGCTGGTGAATTTGAACTGCCAACCTTTTAGTCTGCAGCCATAGTTCTTCACCACTGCGGCACAAAAGACATGGAAACGGATTCTCCCCTAGAGCGTCCAGAAGGAATGCAGCTCTTCCAGCACCTTGATTTTAGCCTAGTGACACTCATTTCGGACTTCTGACCTACAAAACTGTAAGTTACTTTGTGTTTTTTAAGTCATTAAGTGTGTAGTAATTAGTTACATCAGTAGAAGATTAAGACACTCTTTATCTAGATTTACCAAATGTTAAACCTTTTTCCACATTTACTTTATCCTCCTGTGCATATACTTCTTTGCTGAGCCATTTAAAATTAGGTTGCAACCTTTATGACACTTCATCATATATACTCTAGCAGTTATCTCCTAAGGACAAAGGCATTCTACTATAAAACAACTTGTCATTATCACATCTAAAAAACAAATCATTATTTTTCCATTTGTCTCCCAAATATTTTTTCTTCATTCCTTTTCTTTTCCTTCCCTTCCCTGGATCCAGTGGAGGTTCACCCATTGGTTTTGGCTATCATGTCTTGTACAGAGAGTTAAGTAACTCTTAACACATGCGTAACTTGTTTTCAATAGGAATCTATTCAGCCTGTATCATACAGATGTCGGCTGCAACAGAATTTTTTATACGTATAAAAATAAGTCTAAAAGATGGGCAAGCTTTAGAGTCAGCAAAATTCAGTGGTTCCAGCTCCATATTTTTGTGATCCTTTGGGTATGGGTTTCATCCTTAACTGCTTTTATAGATTTACAGTCATCTATGACAATGCTGAGGGAGTAAGAGAGAGTTGCTTCCATAAACTCTTGTAAGACTGAGGAAGCATTCTTTCTAGAAGAACTCAGGAAACCTTATTTTGGGTCTCAATGTCCTGGAGTGAGTCACAAACCTATTTGTCAGTCAATGACTGTGTACAAGAAAATCCCAAATCTGTACATTCTTAAACCATACTCTTTATTGAGGCCCTTGGAATTATCCTGAGTGCCTTAGGTCTCCTGAGGTTGGAGTCGATACCCCTAGCTGCATGTTTAAAAATAGTGGGCAAAGTTGAAATCGATGGGGCAGGGGAGAACACACAATGTTTCCTATACATCATGGAATTTTTTTTCCACACCTAGTAATTACATTTTAGAAGATGAGAAAAATATTTATGCTTGTTCTGCAAGCTGATGTATTATTAGTTCTATTAAAAGATTATATTTGCTTATATCAAGCCAAGTAAAGTCCCACTAGAGAATGAATATGAAACATTCACTCAGTTCGAAATTCTGTAGTATCTATGCAATCTACCTAGGTAGCACTTAATGTTTTTGACAATTGAGATGTCATCTTTATGGTAATACATATAATATAATTTTCTGCAGTAAGTGCAATTTTCTGGCTGAGATATCCATCTAGAGTCATTATTGAATGATGATAAAAACGACTGCTTTGTAATAATAGGGTTCATGCCATTTCACTGGTTTTCTTTTCCTCAAGTCATAAAAAATGTGCTTAGAGCCATTTATACATGGGTCCAGATTTCATCAAGATTTCATTTCTGGCCTAAAGTCTGACTAAAGGCTTACTGTCTTTCATTGACTTACCTTATTTAGTGACCTAGGTTTTCCTTGCTTTGTGATTCAATGTCAAGACATAGATTTTCCATTGGGTAAGATAACAAATCAAACAAAAGTAGGCTCAAGACAGCTAGCTAGGTGAACAAACCTGTCTTTACCTGCAGCACCTTCAGGAAGATTAACTAACTGCCTTATCTCTTCAGTCTGTCTACTCTCTCTTGGATGTTGGCCAGCTTGAGTCTTTTAATATTCTCTTTGTCACAGTGCCCATGGACTAGTGACAAAGGGGCCTTCTCTCTAAAGATCTTTGCAAGTAATTGTGCACTCACACACACACACACACACACACACACACACACACACACACAGTAAATTTTATATGAGACTTGATTTAAGAATAGATTTAAAAGAGGAATCTTGACGGTCTTGGAGTTACCCCAGGGAAATCATGGAAATAAAATGGGAACTTTCTCCTTGTGACTTGTCAACATTTTAAGCATGGCCACTTCACCTCCCCCTTACCATCTGTTCATCTCACCTCTGAATTATCCCATTCTCTACCTCATTAATACTTCTTTCAACCTCTCAACTCTGAAAAGAAAGACCATAAATCTATGGAAATAACATTATTTACAAAGCACAGCATTATCTTCTGTATTAATTATGCATTCTATAAATATTTATTAAACACTTCTGTATGCAAGGCTCTAGTAAGGTGTTTTAGAAGATACGAAAATTAGTCATACATGGAGCTTTAATCCTAAAGTTTAGCTCAGCATGGATTATTTCAGGTTTAAAAATCAATGCTGTGAGAAAGGAATATAAGCAGTTCAGATGAATGGGTGTGAAAATCTAAATGAGGAGATAATTGTATCTGAATTGATCTATGTAGTGTTGTGTCAGTTTGGGGAGACAGCCTCTTATCCCCAAATATTTTTTTCCATCTACAATTTGATGTTTGGAGCCCTGGTGGGGTAAGTGGTTAAGTGTTTGGCTGCTAACCAAAAGGTGGGGAGTTTGAATCCACCAGCTGCTCCTTGGGGTTTGTTTTGATGTTTAATGTTATATACCACATGATTATCACTTTTTAATTCTAAATTTGATCTCTTCTGAACTACTTGTTAACACTTAAATAGTTTTTACCTCTGGGTATAAAACAACTGGGTAACTATTATGTAAGCCTACCTTTTTTACTCCTTCATTCTGGCTGTCAGCAAATGAAGAAAGTCTTGAGAAAAGACTGCGTGAATATCACCTTCTCTGCTTTAGAAATATCTTTAACAGAGTTAGTCATGTCTTCCTTTATGCTTCCATAGCATTCTGCACATTTCTCTATTATAGAATGTAAGGTGTCATATTGTGGCTACTATTTATACATCTACCTTCCTCGTTAGATAGTCCTTAGGGACAAGGACTACATCTTAAGTTTGCCTGTTTTCTCAGAATTTACACAGTGCCTGAGAAATGGTAGGCACTCAATAACTATTTGTTAAATGGATGAATGGATAAACAACTTGATAAGGAGCCTAAACCTTGGTCCATGTTTAGTGGGGACCATGACCTGGAACTTCACGATTCAGAGATAAAACGAGTAGTGCTTTTCAACAATTCCTTGCCAGTTATGCCCTCTGGGAGGGGCTTTCAAGGGCTGCAACTCTAAGAGGGAGCCGTAAGAATAAAAAGAGTGTCGTATTACAGGAGTTCCTGATTGGCATAAATGACGCTGACTATGAAACCTCACGCCCAAAGTAGAGAAGTGAAGAGGGAGTTTACATTGTTTCAACTTCCTTTTGGCTTTCTTTCTTTCTTTCTTTTTTTTTTTTTTTTTTAACACTTTTGGATGATAGTTTCAGGATCTTAATCTATTCAGAATATTTTGAATAGGTGTCTGAATAGCTATGATTAGGGAAGAGTCTCCTCAAAGTTATCAGAACTCAGACTGACTTAGCCTTGTAGGCTTGATGAGGGACTGGAATGTTTCCTGAACCCTGAGGTATTGGAAAACAGTGCATAGTCACCCTGCTCTGTTTCTCCATGCCAGAGATCTATTCAGGAGAGCTGTGCATAAACTGGACATCTATTTGAGACAAGCTGTGGCAGAATCCCCAGAAACAGAACTTGATCAGTCCCCAGGCCTCTCCAGGTTTCACTACTGTGGCTTTGATGTTCAAACACCCCAGAACACAGAGGCAAGTTTTAGGCACATCGTTGCTTAAACTTAAGGGGTATGGGCATTTGGTTGTAGGATGTGTCCCTGAAAACTCTTCATGATTTTATAGAGAAAATATGTATAACCCATGACAGTCATCAGAGACCTCTACATAATAAACCAGCATCCTACAGTGGCCCCATCCATCCAAGGACACCAAGGAAAGGGATCAGGTGGCTCCAGTGTATCTACACTACGTAGGTGCAAAGTGTGGTAGATTTTCTCTCTGTAACTGTTTGGATTCGTTGTTTTTGTTTTTATCTCACCAGTACATTATAGAGCTAGGGCTCCTTTTCTAGTTACTTTTCTAAGTTCCAAATCAACTTCTTGTTATAATATATAAAAACATTAACAGGATTTTAAAAATATATTGGAACTGAAAAGCAGAATTCTGAGAGGGAAGAGAAAAAATTGGTAAGCCAAGTGGCGTATATACTTATTTATTCAATGTGAGGATTCTGTTTATAAGAAGAAAATAAAAAGGGAAAACTATCCTGATTGGTATAAAATAGGAAATAAAAAATAAAACCAGGCACAGAAATGCAATGTGTTATGTATTCAGTGTACTAAAGCTTTGTTTACCCATTGTCATCAAGTTGATTCTGACTCATAGAGACCCTATAGGACAGAGTAGAATTGCCCCATAGGGTTTCCAAGGAGCAGCTGGTGAATTCGAATTGCTGACCTTTTGGTTAACAGCCTAATGCTTAATCACTGAGCTATCAGTGCTCCAATTTGCAATTAAACCAAACCCATTGCTGTCGAGCTGATTCTGACTCATAGCTACCCTATACGACAGAGTAGAACTGCCCCATAGAGTTTCCAAGGAGTGCCCGGTGGATTCCAACTGCTGACCTTTTGGTTAGCAGCTGTAGCACTTAACTACTACGCCACCAGGGTTTCCAATTAGGAATTAATTGTTTGCAGACGTGATTGAAATATATATAAATATATATAAGAAACAGAAAATGAAAATCTTCCATCACATCCTCGAAAACCTCAGTCTACTTCAGTTCTCCACTCCTTGCGAAGGTACTCAGTGATTAAAATTTGATATCTATCCTTCCAGACCTTTTCTTATTAGATAAATGTTTTGTGGGATCTGAAGCTTATATAAATTTGAGGGCTGTCTTTCAGAAAAATAATATAAAATTATAGATACAAAATTAAGAACAGTGGTGTTATGGATTGAATTGTGTCACCCCAAAATGTGTTGTAAATCCTAACCCCTGTACCCGTGGCCATAATCTCTTCTGGGAATAGGATTTTCTTTGTTATGTTAACGAGGCTATATCAGTGTAAGGTGTGTCTTAAACCAACCACTTTTGAGGTAAAAAAGAAGCAGTTTAGGTACAGAAAGGAGATCTGGTGGTGCAGTGATTAAGCACTCAGCTGCTAAACTAAAGGTTGACAGTTGGAACTCATAGCTGCTCCATGGGAGAAAGATGTGGCAGTCTGCTTCCGTAAAGATTACATCCTTGGAAACCCTATGGGGCAGTTCTACTCTGTCCCATAAGGTCACAATGAGTCAGAATTGACTCGACGCAATGCGTTAGGTTTTTTTTTTTTTTTTTTTTTAAGGCAAAGAGGCAAGGGTAAATTGGGGAAGATTGATGCCACATGGAGACTACCAACGAACTGAGGAACAGAACCTAAAGAGAGACAAGGGTCTTCCCCCAGAACCACCAGACAAAGCCTTCCCCTAGGGTCAGTGCCTGAATTCAGACTTCTAGCCTCCTAACTGGGAGGAAATAAATTTATTTGTAAAAGCCACCCACCTGTGCTATTTCTGTTACAGCAGCACTAAGACAAATAAGATAACTAAGACAAATGGTAAATATTTTATTTAGAATGAGAAAAGAAATCACTACAAATTTTTTAAAAAATGTCTAACAAATATCACAAAAACCAAAAAAGCTAGGAAAAAATGTTTTTTATTAATTGCCCGCCACACCTCTATAATACTTATTCCTATATTTTATTACATTCTCTTTGATGGCTTCTTCCTATGACAATTATTAATGTTATTTTCCATATCTGTAATAGAAAGACAATTCAATCTTTCTATGGCATCCCATTGCCGTTGAGTCAATTTCGACTCATAGTGACCCTATAGGACAGACTAGAACTGCCCCATAGAGTTTCTAAGGAGCACCTGGTGGATTTGAACTGCTGACCTGTTGGTTAACAGCTGTAGCTCTTAACCACTACACCACCAGGGTTTCCTTCTATAGCATAGGTAGTTAAAAAACGTAAATTTTGGATAGTTTGTTTAGAAAAGTTTATTTCAGCTTCACAACTTGTCATATAATGTTATTTAAAAATCTTACAGTATTGTAAAACGAAGGATAAACTGTTTTTTATTTTGTTTTATTTTTACTTTATTTTATTTATTGTATCATAGATTTGAAAGAATTTTCCCCATACTAGATTCTGGCTGTATATATTGCAAACTTTGTTCTTCCTTCATCATCTACATGCTTCCAGTATCATTTGCCACAGAACAATTCATATTGTGGGATTACTCCTGGCCCTAAACTGTGGTGTCATAATCCTGGAGGCTTTTCCTACACCAGACTGCTATCAGAAACTAAATTATACATGGAAGCAACTGTAAACCACATAACTATATTCCACAAAAAACAAACAAAATGAAACTCCAACTCAACTTCCACTTAGCCAAGGGCCCTCAATGCCTGTATTTACTCCTTGTGGGTTGGAAGAGAAGTCTGAGAGGAAAGAGATAATAGTCAAAACTGCAGTTAGAATGTCTTCCTTTTGAAAATTTTATGCAATATTACCATGTGAATACATGCTATGGCCACCTCCTAGGATCTTGGAAGGATTCATGCAAGAGAGGGGACGATGAAGTTTGAGCTTCATTAACTTCATAGTAAATCTCCCCTGCATACAAATAGTCTAAATGGGATCATAGTGAAACTAGGTAAATAGGTAGATAGGTAGAAATAGTTATAGGTATAGTTAGATATAGATGAATAGTAAACTCTGATTACAGTTAAAACTAATACCTTGACAGAGAGAAATTAAAAATAGACATTTAAATCATGACAAATGATACTGAAATACATTATAAACAAAAAGCTCCATTGCCATTGAGTCAATGCTGACTCATAGCTACCCTATAGGACAGAGTAGAACTGCCCCATAAGGTTTCCATGGCTGTAAATCTTTATGGAAGCAGACTGCTCCATCTTGCTCCTGCGGAGTGGCTGGTGGGTTTGAACCACTGACCTTTCGGTTAGCAGGCAAGTGCTTTAACCACTGCGTCACCAGAGTTCCTTAAAATATGCTATATACAGTATACTATACAATGTGATATAATAGTTATTCCTAATAAGCATCAGAAAATATTTTTGTATTTATTTTAAATATTGCTTATATATGAATATAATCTTTTTGTGAAAAGATGTTGAAAACAAAAAGGAGTAAAAATTATTGCATAATTTAGAAGTAATATTGTTTACATACAGATTCAACTTTTATATGTGTATTCTTGCACACACTCCAGTGATTATGCTATATGTACAGTTTTGTACTTTTTTATTTGCATTTAAAGCTTTATGGTGATCTTTCTCCAATGCCATTAAATATTTGTAAAAGGTGAAAAGATTTTTAATGAGTGCATATTATTCTACCTCATGAACACAGCACAGTTTATTTAGCCGTTTATTGCAAAACATTTAAGTAGTTTCCAGTTTTTCATAATTATCAGTCAATATCACAATGCTATTTATTCAATTGACATGGACAAGATGTGTTAACACTGACTCAGTTGAAAATAGCAACAACAGACCTATGATGTGCTAGGTACCCTATAGACACTGATATTTATGTACATAAAAGTTTGTATACATTGTGATTATTTCTGTGGGATAAATTAATAAAATGAAAATTACAGGTCAAAAATTATGCTGATAATTTAAGGTTTTGATACTCCTTTAAATATGTGATAGTTCACAAGTCTACAGGGATGTATAAGCAAGTTCCTTTCTTTATATCTTTTTTAATAGATTTTTTATCATTAGGGGCGAGGGGAAAGCTTTGACAGTTTTAATAGGTAAACAAATCAATGTTACAGTAATACTCTTTATTTGGTCACTGGTGAGGTTAAATACTTTTCAAATTTTAGCAATTTGTATTGCTTTTGTCAATTGTTCATTCATGTTTTTTCTTTTCCTATTGAGACACCAGGTATTCTTGAGAAATATGTATTTTAAAACAGCTGAAACAACAGCAAAGAAAATAATGCATTATTTATGAAAGCTCTGTCTCACTGTGGATATCAGTAAGTCTACTAATGTAACATACTAAGGAGTGCCATTAAGGGAACTGACAAAGAAGAAAGTAGGATAACATTAAGAGTAAAGAAACCCTCTAAAAATGCCAACAGCTTTTTTTTTGAACTGTGTAAGCTAATTTTAAAATTCTCATAAAAATATTTGACCATTAATAGGAAAATTCTGAAAAATAAAGTAATGAAGATTATCCCTATCAAACAATAAAAGTTAATGCTTATCAAACAATAAAATTTATTATAAAGCTCCAATAAGTTTTGAATTGTGAAAATGGCACATTAGACTGAAAATAATTAGACTAGATAGAACATAAAATCCTGAAATTGACCCCAAATATATAGAAATTTGCTGTGTGATTTAGGTAGCATTGAAAATTTATGGAGAAAAGATAAATTATTTAATATATGGCATGATGTTGGAACAAATGGGTAGCTCTCTAGGAAATGAAAGTAAAATTGGATCCATACCTCACACCTTATACAAAATACATTCCGTTTCTGTATGAGTCAGATAGATGCATAAACAAGTGAGACCATAAAGTATGAAAAGAGAAAATTTATGATAATAGTTTTATAAACTGTGAATGGGAAGTTTGTTCTAAGTGTGACAGCAATCCCAGAAGCCATGGTAAAAAGAGATTAAAAATTTGATTACGGAGAATTTTTTAAAAATTTGTATAGGAAGAGAAACTATCATAAACAAAGAAAAGCAAATAACAAGAGGCTAAAAATATTAGTGACTCCTGTCACAAACAAAAGGATAATAACTTTAATATATAAGATTTTGCAAATCAGCACTGAACAAAAATCCCAATAGAAAAATGACATTAGAGTTCACCGAAAAGTAAATTAAAATGTTTCTAAACTTAATAATACTTTACTCATAATAAGATAAATGCAAATGAAAACTACAGGTAAAGGATATTCTTCACCAATCAAATTAGTAAAGATCAAAAAGAAAGAATATTGACACAGGTTTTGAGAAACAGGTGGGCTTATATCTGTGCAACCTCAGTAAGCTACAATTCAACTATAGCTACAATAAAATAATTCATGTACCCTATAAGCACCAATTATAGTTCCAGAAATGTATTCTACATATATTCTCAATTAAGTGCAACATGCTCTTGATTCATTCACGTTAATTTAAGTTTTATTGGTAATATCAAAAAGTGGAAACAAACTATATATCCTTCATGGAGTCTAGTTAAAACACATTAAAATACAATAGATATTCCATACAACGAAACTGTTTTTTTCAAAAAAGAGGCAATCCTATATTAAAAAGTAAAAAAAAGTCTGATAATACCACCTGTGTACAAAAGCAATACAAACGTGTGTGCATAAAAACATTCCTGGAAATACATACAAGAAACAAAATAATGGTTGCCTTTGGGGAGAGAAATTGGGTGGCTGGGGGCAGAGGTAGTGGATGTTTTTGTTTTTTACTGTCTACACATTATTACTTTTTGAATTTTATATCATACGCATGTCTTCTTTATTTAAAAAAAGAATAAAATATATATTTTTTAAAGTCACCAGAGAGGGAAATGGAGGTGTAGTGGTAAGCGTTAGGGAAGAATGGAATAACTTAAATGTTGGAAAATGAGACTTTCGTTAAGCGTTTTTGTCGTGGCTTGAATTATGTCCCCCCAAAAAATGTGTGTATCAGTTTGGCTGGGCCATGATTCCTGGTACTGTGTGATTTTCCTGTATGTTGTAAACCTGCCTCTATGATGTTAATGAGGGAGGATGGGTGGCAGTTGTGTTAGTAAGGCAGGACCTGATCTACAAGACTGGATTGTGTCCTGAGGCAATGTCTTGAGATATAAAAGACAGAAGTGAGCGGTGAGACAGGGGGACCTCACACCATCAAGAAAGCAGTGCCAGGAACAGAGCGTGTCCTTTGGACCGGGGTCCCTGCGCCGAGAAGCTCCTAGTCCAGGGGAACACTGATGAGAAGGCCAACAGAGAAAGCCTTCCCCTGGAGCTGACGCCCTGAATTTGGACTTTTAGCCTACTTTGACTGTGAGGAAATAAACTTCTCTTCGTTAAGACCATCCACTTGTGGTATTTCTGTTATGGCAGCACTAGATGACTAAGACAGTTTTATTTCAGGTTGCATTTTTATTTTGCCTAACCAAAAATATGAGCACTTGTGTTAGTTTTGCTCCTTTCTATTTTCTTAGAATTTTTTCCTCCAATGTTTTAAAAACTGACCATAATGGAGTTTTGTGTCATAATCTTATACCTGTGATTATCACCCCATTCTCATTCCTAATGTTGTACGTTTATGTTTTCTGAGTGTAAGGTATAATGTAATAGTGCAGAGTCCTAATATTACTTATAAGGAATTGTTAAATTCACTCAGAAATCTTTCATCTCTGTCTCCTTCTCCAAGATATGTCTAGGTTCCACCATGGAGTATGGTTTCCATAGTCAAATGCATGTAACTGTTTTCCTTTCTTCTGCCCTATACTCCAGCTTACTACCTTTTATTTTCTCTTTTTATCTCAGCATTCACTTGATAGGACTCCATCTAAATGAGCTTAAAAAAAAAAAAAAAGGTAAATTGCTGCTTAAAAATACAAGGAAAAGTTTATAATTGAACCAAACTGGATTAGAGACTGCAACTTCTTCCCCATTTTGTTTTTTCTCCCTAGTTTCTCTTGGTGAGTTATGTAACTTATATGAAAGATTCTCCTTCAGTGAAGGCTTGAAAGAAACGTCCTTTGGCATCTCTTTCTCTCCCTTTTCTCCTACATTCTTAGGTATTGCAGGGCTCTGATGAGGGATCTGAGGACTGGGGGTTCAATTGTGTTTATAATCAGCCTTATCAGAGGTCTTTTTCATGTCAGTCTCCTCAAAGAATGAGTCTGTGTATTTATTTATCCATTGTATTGCTTTTTAAATTTTTCTAGCACGTTAATTTCTGCTCAGCCCCTTATTTTTCTTCTTGTTTTGAGTTAAATGCTCTGTACATTTCCTTCTTACTCTTTTTAATACTATAAACAGTTAAAGTTTTTCATTTTATTTTGCACATACCCTTAGCTGTGTTCATTAATTTTTATATATAATGCTTTATTTTAGTTATTTTCTAAATAGTCTGTATTTATATTTTATTTCCCCAACCCAAGATTTAGGTTTTTTTTCCCTTTGATTAGGTTCCCAATTTGCTTGATTTGTGTGTGTGTGTGTGTGTGTGTGTGTGTGTGCGCGCGCGCGCCTCTGTTATTGTTTTTATAAAACTCTGATTAGAAAATGTGATTGTCATAATTTCCAATTTGAAAACTTATTAATGGTTCTTTTTAACCTATGACGACTAAGTTTTAAAAATATTTCTTAGGCATTTGAAAAGAATTTATAGTCTCCATTGGCTGGAATCAATATTTGACCTATGAATTATATTTTGTAAAGAAAAAATAATCATTTTTCTTGTTATATATTTCAGTATTCTAGTTCTTGGTAAACAAAGATTTAAACTCTAAGGTGTTCATTAAACTCAATAAACCAAACCTGCTACCATCAAGTCAATTCCAACCCATAGTAACCCTGCAGAATAGAGTAGAACTACCCCATAGGGTTTCCAAGGAGTGACTGGTGGTTTTGAACTGCCAACCTTTTGGTTAGCAGCCAAACTCTTAACCACTGCGCCACCACAGTTCCCCAGGTATTCAGTAGGACATGCCTCCTATTAATATAAAATAACTGAAATATTTGATATTTAGGGAACCTGACTTCTACTCTGTATAAAGAAGACATTTTGGAAAGTTTTGACATTAGTTTAATGGAGTAGTTGCTGCAACACAATGTCTCAGGGTGAAGGCAGAAGAGGGAGGGCAAGGGAAAGATTCTGGAGAGTCCCACAAAAATATTGGGTTGCTTCTCTCAGAGGTGGTGGGTTGACTCTCCAGCATATTCTAGAAATGATAGGCATGATAAGATAATGAGAGACGAAGCCAGTTATCTAGAGTTGAGAAGTCCTTTGAAGGAATTTTAACAGAATTTTAATGGGGAATTTTAATTTGATTGAGAAATTTAAAAAAATCTTTGCCGAATTTTTTTTTCAGCAAGAAAATAATCCAAACATTTTCTCTCTTGTAATTTTTGGCTTGACGTTATCTCAAGCTTTCTTCCGTATTAGTACTGTGTGTATTTTAGAACTCCCAGTTTTTTTCCGTATCATTTCTTCCCATTTATTTTTCCTATTTCACAACTCTCCAAATGTCTTTTTTTCCTAAAGTCCCAAATTTCTCTCTAGTTTTAGAATTACAACATCCTTCTTCCATTTATTGACTGTCAGTTTCTCAAAAGACCACCTAAAAAACCTTGTCAAGCAAAGTTACACTTGCAGATTGCCTGCAGTAAGGGAGAATACCATTTTACCAACATTGTAGTCATTAGTAAAAGTTAGTAATGCCTCAAAATGGGGAAATTGGAAAGGGTATTTTTAGGGTTTAAGGACATGGGCTGTATCATTTTAAGGTAGATCTTACAAAGGTGCAAGCTGCTAGGAACTGGGCAATGTTTGACATAACGGCTTTGGATTGGTGGACAAAGGAAAGTGAGAGTCTTGAAGTGAGTTTTGTTGAGCAAACTGTTAGGCTTAACACATAAGCTATTTGGTTGGTTCACAGTGTTAACTTTCAGGAATATTTATTGCAGCTGGGTTATTTTTGCTTAATCTCAGTATTATTCAACATAGGGACGGAAAAGCATGCTTGGTCCCAGTACTGTCTAACCTAGGAATGTGGAATAATGCTGGGTTTAGTTCTCTGGGTTCACTATTTAACATGCCACTACCAACTTTCTTTCTTTTGAATTATTGTTACTTCCTTTTCTTCTAACATCCTCTAATCTTATTTTGATCTCAAGATCCTTTTAACTGCTTCTGTTATTCACAATCTCCAATACCCCTTAGCCCTCAGGAAAACTAAAAAGATTTAGGACAGAAATTCCCCTTATAACTGAAGGTTATATTTATCTAGTCCCAGAAAGGGAGACTTCTTAATAGTCCTAAAAATTGCTAAAATCATACACTTTATTTCTGACTATGCTTGTTAATCTGTTAATCCTTGTCACCATCATATTCCCCCTTTCCTGCTTCTACCCACTACAAGGTCTTCTACCTCTGGGTTTTCCACTGTCCCTCCCAAGAGATCCTTTTGGGTTCTTACAGGAATTAATCACCTCCTATACATAGGGGAGTGAGATTAATTGGTATTGTTTATTCATTCATTCAGTAAATATTTAATTAGGATCTACTAAGGGCCAGACCCTATTCTGGGCATGAAGGACAGAGTAAATACAGCAGACAATACAAAGTTTCTGTCCTCATGGAACTTTTATTTCTAATTATAATAAAAAATAAATATATACTTAATATGCCCATTGGACACAAATGTTATGAAGAAGAAATAAATTAGATATATTAAATGGGGTGGTGAGGAGAGCCTCTCTAAGATGAAGACAGCAGAGTGATCGAGTTGTGGGAGATGATGTCAGAGTGTCAATGAGAGCAAGATTGTGTCTGGGCTTCTAGATCATTGTAGGGACTTTGATGTATGCTGAGAGAAATGGGAAGAAAATGGAGAGTTCTGAGTAAAGGACTAACACGATTGATTTTACATATTTGAGAAATCACTCTGGCTGTTGTGTTGAGAAAAGACTGTAGGGGACAAGGGTAAAAGTAGGGATATTAGTTAGAAGCTATTGCAGAACTGCAGCCAAGGTATAAAGGTACATCATGCAGCAGTGGTAAAAATGGTTGAATTATGTATATATTTGGAAAGTAGCACCGAAGTAAATACTGACAGGTTGAATGTGGTTTGTAAAAAGCAAGACTGAAGTCATAGTTTATTCCAAATGTTTTTAGCCTTAGTGACTGGTAGATTAGAGTTACTATTTTATGAGATGGAGAAGATAATGCAAGATGTAGATTTTGGAGGGAATATCAGGAGTTCAGCTTTGAACGTCTTGGTCAGAGGCCCTAAATAGAAATACAAGGGATATAAAGTAGCTCGTTGGATCCGGAACCCTGGTAGTGTAGTGGTTAAAAGCTTGGCTGCTAACCAAAAGGTCAGCAGTTTGAATCCACCAGCCACTCCTTAGAAACCGTATAAGGCAGTTCTACTCTGTCCTATAGGGTTGCTATGAGTTGGAACTGACTCAACGGCAATGGGTTTGGTTTTTTGGTTTAGTTGGGTATGAGGACTGGAGTGCAGGAAGAAGAGATCCATTGGGGAATCATTAATGTCTATGTGCATTTAAGTCACTAAAATAGAATGACTGTAGATAGAAGAAGGAAGGGATTCAGACAGTGATCCCTAGTAGATGCTAATAGAGGTTGAGGAGATGAGATAGAATCTGCTAAATTTACTAAGAAGGGGTGATTAGTGATGTAGGAGGGACACCAGAGGTAGTCAGATCCCAGAAAACAAGTTAATGAAATATGAGGGAGACAGTGTAAAACAGTATCAAATGCTTTTGAAAGGTTAAGTGACATGAAGACTGAGAATGACTTTGCCGTGCTGGAGTTCTGTGAACTTGACACAAGAGCCTTGAATGGACTGGGTTTCAAAGGAATAAGAAGAGAAGAATTAGAGACAAATAGCATGGGCATCTCTTCCAAGGAGATTTGCTATAGAGGGAGAAGAGATTCAAGATTAACTGGAGTACAGAGGCCATGAGTCAGATTCTTAGGTGGGACAAGTTAGAGCACATTTATATGCTGGTGATAATGATCAAGTCAAAGGGAAAACTAATAACATAAGAGACAGGGGTCAGTTACCAGAGTAATTTCCTTAAGTAGGTGAGAGGGTATGAGATCTGGTAATTGTAAGCGGACATAAGAGGATTCTTAGATATACTTCTATTTTTCAAGTAATTGATACTGCATTCTGGATATTTTCTGAAATGTATCTTCCCTGACATGAATTCAATTTTCTGAAATGTGAATATGCATTTTAATTAGTTTATCCATAATAACAGACAGGAAGCAGAGTGTATGGATACAGATACAGAGAAGTTGTTAAATATGGTGGTGGCGGACTTTTGAAGTCCTTCTAATTGCTTGTTTTCTCACTCAGTTGGAAGCAAGGTCATTAGCTGAGAGTGAGCATTGTCAGGAATTATGCAGGTTTGTGAGAGAGAAGGTATGAATTAATCTTTGAAGAGGTTAAATGTATGGATTAGATACATAAAGTGGGAGAAGGACAGAGCTGTGCTGCCAGGAAGCAATCTTCAATCCTGAAGAGGCTTCTGCCAGCAAACCATGTTTTATTTCAAGGACAGTTGAAAAGGCATTTAAGGAAGAAGCTGGAATTTCACAGCCTGATTGTGAAATAGAGATTATACAAAGAAGAGCAAACGAAAAGAAGTTTTTATCTTTAAGGCAGGCTGGGTCTTCAAGAGTATTTGACCCTTGCTTCAGCAAGATTTCATGGCTGGGTTATATATTGAGGAGAGTAGAAAGTGTCCTGAAAATGTAAAAATTCCTATAGGTTTCCCTGAAATATTTTCTGAAAAACCGAGTTAAATTATACCCACTGAGACAGAATAACAGATGTTTAGATAAAGATATTGAGGCATTGTGAGAGGAAAGGTAACCTCTGCTTAACAATTTCCGGGTATTTGCAGTTCCTATAGATGATTGAGGCCTCAAAATCAGCCCCTTTGAGAAAGTGAAATGGACTTTTCCTTCATGAATGCCAATATTTTCTATATGTTACAGGCTATCTTGAAGAATGTGCAAGCAGGTTGGACACATAAGAAGGCTTTTAAGGAAGGTACCAGGCCTACTGAATTTCATGTAGCTTCATCTAAGACATTTTATGATGCTTTCTGCCTTCATGAATAAATTCAAATATACTGAGTGAGAATCAGGAATGCTTGGTGGTCACATGATCAATTGACTGCTTATTGAAAGTGATAACCTTGAACTCCTTTATGATGAAATGGAAAAATAAATGACTTAACTCATCTGCAAACCTCATTAATCTCTCTCAGAGAGGCTTTATCCAAGCGACCTGCAAGAAGGGGTTATTTAGAGAAGAGGGAAGCAAGAGAAAGTCTGAATCTAATGTTTCCCAGGGCTGTCCACACTACACAAATAACTCAGGCCTTCAAGCCAGTACCCAAGGAAGCAGAGAAGTTCGTGATGGCACTTTGCCTCATGCAAAGCTTCATAGCTGTGACGATGAGTATGGAATGAGCTTTGTGAACTATGGATAAAAACCAAAACCTGTTGCTGCCAGGGATTTCCCTAAATGTCTTGTCCTACTGTCTGAATTCAAGGAATCTGAGACAGTACTGAACACCTGTAATGACCATGTGGTCAGTGGCCTTCCTACTTATTAGGGTTTTTGTGAGAGAATGAAAAATGGTTTGTTTGGCCCAGTGCAGTCCCATGGTTAAGTGCTCAGCTGGTAAATGAAAGGTGGGTGGTTCTAATCCACCAGCCGCTCCTTGGAAACCTTATGGGGGCAGTTCTACTCTGTCCTATAGGGTTGCTATGAGTTGGAATCCAATGGGTATGTGGGAAAGGCTTTCACATCTTTCATGTAAGGAACAGGTTTCACAGGGACAACGATCAGAATTGCCTAAAACTAACATTTCCCAGACATTCTCAAATACCATAATATACGCTGGTCTTGAAACTCTCAAGTAGTCTGGAAAATTATAAAGTTGTCTGGCTTAACGCAAGGTCTTCTGGCACCTTGTCTGTCTGTGTCAGGGCAAAGAACCACTTAGCAGATGCCGCCTGTGCCCTACACAAAGACGCTGTGGTTCTTTTCCATGCCTCAGGGAATTTTTCCTGGCTTTCCGTCCCATTTTCTGCCAGAAATTGCTTCACACTTTTTGGATTTTATGCTAAGACCTCATATCTTGATTCTACCTCCCTAGCTGACTTCTCGCTTTGATGGTTTGTCAAACGCATTTAATTTTGCCTTTAGATGCTTTATCAAATCTTAATATTTTGATTTATTTGCTTCAGATTTTTCTTACAGACTGCAACATTACAGACAGTGCTGAAATCCCCTCATGCATACCTCCCTGATACTATTCTCCTTCTCAAGAGCAGTAGTTGCTATCCTGGATTTGATATTTACCATTCACACGCATGCTGTAGATAAATACTAAATATAAATGTATCCATAAATAGTATATGGCTTTGTTTTGCAGGTTTACTGAAAGCATGGCTAGGCAATTTGATTTTTAGATTTAGCAAGATGTTTTCGAGATCTATCCATTTTGACTTCTGTAACTTTTAATTTGCATATTCAGTGTTACTATAAGACAATTTATTTGTCCATTCTCCTGCCAATGAATACTTGAAAATATTTTTTGTCATTATGAATGAATGTGACAGTAAAAATTCTTGTAATAGGTATCCTTGGTCAAATGTGTAAGAATTTAGTATTGTTGTTATGGATTAAATAGCGTCCATCCAAAAGATAGGTTGAAGCCCTAACCTCCAGTACCTGTGAACGTGACATTGTTTGGTAATAGAGTCTTTGAAGATGCTATCAGTTAACGTGAGGTCATATCTGAGTAAGGTGGATCCTAATCCAACCTGAGTGCTGTCCTTAAACAAGAGACATGGACAAAAATGGAAGATGACCATGGGAAGATGCATCTGAAAGCGAAGGACTCCAAGAAATACCTGGAGTATCAGAAGCTGGAAAAGATCAGGAAGGATCTTCTCTTAGAGCAAACAGAGATAGCATAGCCTACCAATGCCCTGAATTCAGGCTGCTAGTCTCTAGAACTATGAGATATTAAATTTCTGTTGTTTAAAGCCACTCACTTTGTGGTACTTGTTAAGGCAGCCCTAGGAAATGAATACAAGTATACACTCAAAAGCGGAATTGCTTGGTTGATGGATATACACATCTATGCATATCTACTTTACTTGTTGCCCTCAAAATGCTCTATAGATTGTCCCAATTTATAATGCCATAAACACTGTAAGAGGATTTCCATTTCTCTGCGGACTCTCCAAAACTTTTTATCAGGCTTTTTTTTTTTTTTGCTAATCAGTCACCTGAAATTGTATTATATGTATATGTACATGTATTTGATGTCTCATATATGTATGTATGCACGTCTGATTTTTTTGGTAAAGTTTAGCATTTTTTTCCTTTTGAGTTCTCTCTTGTGTGAATAGAATGTTCTTATGCTTTGCGAATTTTTCTAACAGATTACCTTTTTTTCCCTTATTGATTTTAGGAGTTCTTTATAAATTCTGAATACTAATTCTTTGACAGATATATGCTAACAAATATTTTCTCCCAGACCAAGGCTTTGTCTTTTAATTTTGTTTATGTTATCTTTTGTAGAATGTTTTTAAGTCTTAAGGCAGTTAAATATATTAATCTTTTTTCCCCTGTAGAATTTGCAATTTTTGTATCTTGTTTAAGAATTTTTTCCTACCCAGAGACCATAAAAATTTGCTCTTACTTTTTTTTCTGAAAGTTGTACTGTTTTACTTTAAATTTAAATTAAAAATTTAATTTATTTTTGCCCATAGTCTGAGGTTGGGATATAGGTGTATTTTCATTTGGATCTCCAATTGTCCCACTGCAATATATGGGAACTAGTTTGTCTTTACACAGATTGGCGATGCCACCAGTGTCACATATCAAGTTTTGGCACTTTGCATATAGTTTCTATTTGTTTCATGGGTCTATTTTGGGGTTTTACCATGTGTTTCAGAAGTGTGTTTGTCCCTGTCTATAACCAGTATTGGGAGCTTTAATGGTGCAGTGGTTGAAAGCTTGGCTGCTCACCAAAAGGTCAGCAGTTCAAACCCACCAGTAACTCTTTGGAAACTCAATGGGGCAGTTCCACTCTGTCTTGTAGGGTTGCTATGAGTCAGAATCAACTCGACAACAAAAGAGTTATACCAATATTGTACTCAATTAACACAGCTTTATAGTGAGCCTTGATATCTGGTTGGGCAGTTGTCCCTGCATTGCTCTTCATCTCCAGGATTATTCTGACTATTCTCTGCCTATCCTTTATTCTTCTATACTAATTTAAGTATTAGTGCTAAATTTCCATAAATAAGTGTTTGAGTTTTGACTAAAATTTCCTTTCCATATATAGATTAATATGAGGGCAAGTTGTCATTTTTTATATATATTTCCCCATTTCTTCAAAGTTTTTTTTATATCCTTCAATAATCCTTGTAATATTTCTATGAGGATTTGTGTGCTTTTTGTTAAGACTCAGTTTTAGGTACCTTAGAGTTTTTGTTGTTATACAAAATGGTATCATTTTTACTGTATTTTCTATTTGTTAATTGTTTGGGTATAGGAAGGCTCTAAACCTTGTAGTTCATCTTGTATAGAATGATCTTGCTAAAGTTTCTTTTAACTCATATATTTTTCTCTTGATCTACTTAGATTTTTCAACATAAATAACCTCCTCATATGGAAAAAAGGAAATATTTTCTATTCCTATTTTATTACACATTTAATTTTGTTTAGTAATTTTTTTTTAATTGGCTAGAGCCTCTAGTACAATCTTGATTAGTAGTTATAACAGCTGACATCCTTTCCTTGACCTAATTTAAAACAAAATGGTACTGAGGGTAAAACATTCACGAAGGTATTTTTTATTGTTAGGAACCATATATTAGGTTAAGTAAGTTCTCTTTACATTCCTTATTTGCCAAGTCCACAACAGCCAAGGTACAACCTTAAGTATATCCCACCTGAATTTAGAGACAACCTCAAGAATAGATTTGATGCATTGAAAACTAATGACTGAAGACCAGATGAGTTGTGGAATGACATCAAGGACATCATGCATGAAGAAAGCAAGGGGTCATTAAAAAGACAGGAAAGAAAGAAAAGGCCACAATGGATGTCAGAAGAGACTTTGAAGCTTGCTCTTGAACATAGAGTTGCTTAAGCGAAAGGAAGAAGTGATAACGTAAAAGAGCTGAACAAAAGATTTCAAAGGGTGGCTCAAGAAGACAAAGTAAAGTATGATAATGACATGTGCAAAGACCTGGAATTAGAAAACCGAAAGAGAAGAACACACTGAGCATTTTTCAAGCTGAAAGAACTGAAGAAAAAATTAAAAACTGAAGTTGCAACAGTGAAGGATTCTGTGGGCAAAATACTGAATGATGCAGGAAGCATCAAAAGAAGATGGAAGGAATACACAGAGTCACTGTACCAAAAAGAATTGGTTGACGTTCATCCATTTCAGGAGGTAGGAACTGATGTTAATGAAAGAAGAAGTCCAAGCTGCACAAAAGACACTGGCGAAAAATAAGGCTCCAGGAATTGAGGGTATGCTAATTGAAGATGTTTCATCAAACTGATGCAACTCTGGAGCGAGCTGGAAGCATTCACTCATCTATGCCAAGAAATTTGAAAGACAGCTACCTTGCCAACCAGCTGGAAGAGATCCATGTTTATGTCTACTCCAAACAAAGATGATCCAACTGAATGTGGAAATTATCAAACAATATCATTAATATCACACACAAGCAAAATTTTAATGAAGATCATTCAAAAGTGGCTGCAGCAGTACATTGACAGGGAACTGTTAGAAATTCAAGCAGAATTCAGAAGAGGATGTGGAACAAGGGAATTCACTGCTGATGTCAGATGGATCTTGGCTGAAAGCAGAGCATACCAGAAAGATGTTTGCCTGTGTTTTATTAAACTACGCAAAGGCATTAGACTGTGTGGATCATAAGAAATTATGGATAACATTGTGAAGAATGGGAATTCCAGAGCACTTAATTATGTTCATGAGATTCTTATACATAGACCAAAAGGCAGGCATTTGAACATAACAAGGGGATACGGTGTGGTTTAATATCAGGAAAAGTGTGTGTCAGGGTTGTATCCTTTCACTGTACTTACCAGTCTGTATGCTGAGCAAATAATCTGAGAAGCTGGGCTATATAAAGAAGAATGGGGCATCAGGATTGGATGAAGACTCATTAACCACCAGCAATATGCAGATGACACAACCTTGCTTGCAAAATGTAAAGAGGACTTGAAGCACTTACTGATGAAGATCAAAGACTACAGCCTTCAGGATTACATCTCAACATAAAGAAAACAAAAATCCTCACAACTGGACCAATAAGCAACATCATGATCAACAGAGAAAAGTTTGAAGTTATCAGGATTTCATTTTACTTGGATCCACAATCAACCCCCATGGAAGCAGCAGTCAGGAAATCAAATGACATATCTGCATTGGGCAAATATACTGCAAAAGAACTCTTTAAAGTAGTAAAAGCAAAAATGTCACTTTGAGGATGAAGATGCTTTGACCTAAGTCATGGTGTTTTCAATTGCCTTATATGCATGCGAAAGCTGGACAATGAGTAAGGAAGACCTCAGTTGCCTTATATGCATACGGAAGCTGGACAGTGAGTAAGGAAGACCGGAGAAGAATTGATGCCTTTGAATTATGATGTTGGTGAAGAATATTGAATATACTATGTACTGCCAGAAGAACAAACAAATCTGTCTTGGAAGAAATAAAGCCAGAATGCTCCTTAGAAGTGAGGATGGCAAGACTTCGTCTCACATACTTTGGACATGTTATCAGGAGAGACCGGTCCCTAGAGAAGGACATCTTTCTTGGTGAAGCAGAGGGTCAGCAAAAGAGAGGAAGACCCTCAATGAGATGCATTGATACAGTGTCTGCAAAAATGGGCTCAAGCATAAAATTGTGAAATGGCCCAGGACCAGGCAGTGTTTTGTTCTGTTGTACATAGGGTCACTATGAGTCTGAACCGATTGACGGCATCTAACAACATAGGCAAGAAAATTAAGCTTGGCCTAACCTTACACCTCATATAAAAATTAACTCAAAGTAGATATTGATTTAAACATAAAATGTAAATTTTTTTAAAAAAATAGGGGTGATAACCAGAAAATTCTTGGAACCTAGGGCTAGGTGACTTTAAACCATGCAATATCCCCTTGTTCTGTTCAACAACTGCCTCTTGGTCTATGTACAGGTTCCACATGAGCAGAATCAAATGCTCTGGAACAACAGGGCTAGGTGAAGAGTTCTTAGACTTGAAACCAAACCAAAAAGAAAATCCATAAAATTAAAATTTGATAAATTGGATATAATTGATAAATTTTAAAATAATAAAATGGCTTGATGAAGATATAACATTAGTTTATCAAAAACCAAAAAACCTATTGCTGTAGAGTAGATTCTGACAGAGTAGAACTGCCCCGTAGTGTTTCCAAAGAGCAGCTGGTGCCTTTGAATTGCACACCTTTTGGTTAGCAGCTGTAGCTCTTAACCACTGTACCACCAGGACTCGTTAGTTTATCCAGAGATAATAAAATACTTTTATATTTAAAAAAGCATTACGAGATTATACAAAGAAAATGATGAATACTTATAGTCACTTAAAAATTGAAAGCATTTTTATCAAAAACAAAGAAGAGATGATGCATTACTGTACTGTTTTAGACTTGAGATCTTCAGTCATCCAGTGTGTCGATATTTTCAAAGATCATGACGATTTAAATCAATTCTTTGCCAAATTCTTATTTTTGCCAAATTCTTATATCAGTTTTTATCTCGCTGGATCTTCATGGGTATTTGGGTTGAGGAAGATGAGTTTTTTAATCAATATGTCCTGACGCATAAAATAAATCCGAACTTTTAATTAGCATGTACTTTTTATTCAGTTACCTAGTCTAAACGGTAAAGATGTATTCTCGCATTTTATTTTCTCATTAGAAAAGATTGTCACTACATATGCTGTTTCTTTAAATGGAATTCCTTCTCTTAATGAGAAACCTGTAATACTTATGTAAAAGGACCTATCTGATGTGAACCATTTCTGCATTATCTCCACCACAGATTATAAAGATTTAACCTATGGCTCTGAGAGGGTTCTCAAACAGTTTTGACATTTTTGTGCTACCAGGAGCCCTGGTGACCCAGTGGTTAAGCGCTCAGCTGTTAACTGCAGGACTCCACTCAGCGGGAGAAAGATGTGGCAGTCTGCTTCTGTAAAGATATACAGCCTTGGAAACCTTATGTGGTAGTTCTACTCTGTCCTGCAGAGTTGCTATGAGTAGAATGGACTTGACAGCCATGGGGTTTATATATACTCCAGAAGAATATACTTGCTGTCAGTGTGAATGCTTTTTAAATAAACCTTTGTTGAATAATGTAGTATTTATATACCCACACTATGAAAAATGGAGAAAATCTCTACTGATACAATAGGAAGAAAGAAGCCTGAAAAAAATAGGTTTTCAGGGTAAGAGGAAGCAGAATATAGGAAAAGCAAGAGAACATAAAATTGGGAGGATGGAGAAAATTGAAAGGACATGGAGGAAAGGATCAGAAGTAGGATTTAAGGAAGGTGACAGGAAAAATAATAACAGTAAGGAAAAGAAACTCAGCAAAGATAGCAAAGAGTGAGAGAATGTGTTATATAATTAGCCTGACATTGTCGCCACCCTGGAGAGCTAAAATTTTTTAAATTGGTTTTAAATATACGTATGTAATAGTCAAAGTTTTCTGTAATCACAAGGGCAGGACTGGAATATTGCCCCAAACACATTCAGAATGGAGTAGGTGTTGCTGTGTGAGGGCCACTTTGGGGAGGCAAGGTGGGAGGGAAGATACCAGGTGACAAATTGAGTGGGAGGACTGAAGAATTATTCGAAATATAACAGTATAAAATGATAAAGATAGAAAGAAAGTCAATCCAGTGAAGGGGGAGGAAAAAATGAGTATTTAAATATGAAGCTAGATTTTAGGAGTACAAATCTTCAGTAGATTGGTCTAAAATGAGAGAGGGTGAAGATGGTGATCATATACTTTGAGAAAAAGAAAGGTGTAATCATCTTTAAGGAACATACTGTTATTAATATTTTTAAATTTTGTATGAAATAGTGTATTCTACCCCTATAAGTTCAGTGAAGATTCAAAGTACTTTTTTGGTTTCGTGGATTCATTTAGTGCTTGCATCCTTTCCAGTATCTCATATGTAAACATATTCTCAAGTTAGCTATAGCTAGGTGATCTTTTACAAACTGAAAGATTTGACTCTGAATTGGGCTAGGTTAAAAAAACACGGTATTCATTATGTGGGATTTACAATTAACTTTACCCAAAGAATTTGGTGCTTGTCCTTGATTCAAGAGAAATAACCTCTAAAGCCTTGGAATTCCATCAGTGATTATGTCTTTGTTATCACTGAGAGCTCCAGACCACACTTACCCAACAGGTTATGCTGATGAGATGACTCTTAGATTGAGACTGGGTTGGCCAGAAAGACCCACCATGTGACATCAACCTGACCTCATTGGAGGGGGCCTAGAGGTTGAGTTCAACCACTGGGCAATGAGTCAATAAATTATACTTAGGTGAAGAGACACCAATATGAAAGCTCTAGATACTGAATTTCCATGAGCTTCCTGGTTGGTGAGATATTCATGCTTGGGAGGATAGCGTGTCCATTTTTGGGACATGGAATCTTCTCATCAGGGATCTTCCCAGTCCTTGCCCTTTGCCTGTCTTCATTTGTATCATTTTTGCTATAGTAAAACTGTAATCGTAAGTATAGCACTTTTCTGCACTGAGTCATTCTAGCAAATTATTCAATTTAAGGACTTAGTGGGAGCCAGCAGGTCAGAAGTGAGGGAGGCCTAGGGACCCTCAAGCTTACATCTAGCATTCAGAGGAGGTAGTGGAAACCTCAAATTCATATCCAGTAAGTCAAAAGTGAGGATGTCTCAGGGACTGTCAAGCTTGGAGCTAGTGTATGAAGTCTTAGGCAGGCTTGGCAGTCTAGAGGACTGTGTCCTTCAACTTATGAGGTCTGACCTAGCTCTGGAGGTTAGGGTCAGAGGAAGAAGTACTTCATTTGCAGCTGGTATAAGAAGAGAATTGGATTGATTTGTTCAGATGGTCACCTAAGTTGTCATATATAGGGAGAAACAAGAAGAGCCCCTTGGCTCTCGAGCACCTCTTTTACCCTGCTGCCATAATCTGAAATTCCACCATTGAAGTTGTATTGATTTTGACTAATGCACATGAATATATTAATAGTTTAGGGTAAATAAACTTACCAGACAATTTTCTGTCAATATGAAACAAGAGGAACTTGGAAGTATGATAGCATTAGTCTCCTTGTGGGGCTTGATATGCTGGAAAAGAACTAAATTTACCATCACATTCATAGTGCTTAGCAGAGTGTAGGCACTCAGTAAATACTGGTTGAGTAAATGAATGAAAGAGAAAAAATATGCACAATAGAATATTGTACAGTGGCCAAAATAAATGAACCATAGTGCTATGCAATAACATATATGAGTTTTAGCAATATAATATGAGATAATTATTCCTCCAAAATGAAATACAGCATATATTTTTACAAAATTAAAACAACTAATGTACAAACACACACACACACACCTGCCCCTCCCATGCCCCAGTTTTCAGGAACACATATGTTTGCCATAAGTTAAATAAAAAGGAAAACAAGAGAATGATGAATACAGCATTCAGGTTACAGAAGAAGGCAGGAAGCTGAGTTAGACGGAGTGACTGTATGGTAAGATGGAGATTATTGTTAAGGCCCTAGGTTCTGTTTGAGTATTTATTTCAAAAACGCTTATTACAATAAATAGCTTATCACAAATAGATGGAAATATATGGATCCATGATGGGAGTGTGTCACTAACCGTGGCTTGTGATTAATATTATCCATATAGTAGGGGTCCAAATTAATAAATACACATGAAAGAGAGTTAAAAATGTAGACTGAGGCATGCCAAGGACCAATTGTCCACATCATAGTGATTGCCACTGGTCTAGTGAACATGGAGGAGCCCTGGTGGCACAGTGGTTAAGAGCTTGGCTGTTAAACAAGAGATCAGCAGTTTGAATCCACCAGCTGCTCCTTGGAAACCCTCCGAGGAAGTTCTCCTCTGTCCTATATGGTCGCTATGAGTTGGAATCAAGCTGATGGCAACAGGAGTAAATGTGGAATGGCAGAAAACCTGTGAGGAACATGCTCCTTCATGACTTAATGTAGAAGAAAATGTAATCCTTCCCACTTAGGGGTTTGAGTGGTGTCTACTGAAAAATACATTGTTGGAGTTGAATGCATTAAATAAAGAGCAAATGATCTACTGTCATAGGGACTATAATGAGGGCTATGTAACTTACTCTTTGTCTTTTTACTCTGGTTCTTAGGAAATGCAGATCTTAAACTGATGATTAATCACAGGAAATCTTTTTTCATAGTTAACAAAATATTGCAGAGTCTTTCATGACCATGAGTTTATATTTTTATCTTATTCATTTTTTTGCTTTCTGCATCATAAATACTTTATGTTTTTAATGAAGTGAGCTATAAATGATAAAGTTAAAAAAAAAATACATGCCACAAATGGCTAAAGGCTTTAGTTTGGAAATAAATAACTACAAAGACCACTTGGAATAGATGGAATAATAATTCTCTTCTGAAGCAACGTGTTAGCTATTTACCTTCAATAAATATGGCTGTCTAGAAAATAAAATTTACAAGTAACATATTCAGCTGAAATACTTAAAAAAGTAATTGACTTCACCTTTTGGCTACATGTTTGAAAACCATATGTTCCAGTCTCATGATAGCTTGAGGAAGCCTCTTAAAATTTTCTGTTTCTAGATACCATTACAAAAATACTATGTGAGCTTCTGATTTCAAAATTACAGCATGAAGAATTTTTTGTTTCCATCTCCTTTCTAAGATTACCCCAAAATAATGAGGAAGATAAGAAAGAAACGGAAATATAAAGTAGATCTTCACTGAAACAAGGAGACACTGGTAGCCGTAGGCATGGGTGTGAGAACAAATGAAGCTAATGAATGATTTAGTGAGCAGAGGAAGATCCGAATCAGTGTCTGTGGAGCGAAGGTACCCATGAAGTCTCAGACAAGCTCAGAAATTGAGACATCAGGAAGATGGGCCTGAGAATGGAGTCTGAAAACAGGCTTTTTTTGTAAGCCTGTTTATGAAACAGTTAGAACCCTGCTGTCCATTCCCACTTACTGTGCCCCACTTCCAGAAAAGTAAGGCAACTACTCATCTCTATTTTCTGCAGAAGCCAGAAGGTTGGCTTTCTAGAAATTGAATCAGAAGCAGGGCCAGCTACATAATTTGTAGAGCTCAGTACAAAGTGAAAATGCAAGGCATCTTGTTAAAAAATTAAGAATTTTAAGATGACGACTGTAGAGCATTAAAAAAAGTGCCCTTCTAAATGCAGGGTCTTGTGCAAGTGCAAGGTGGCATACCCAAGAAGCTGGCCCTGCAGAGAACCTCCAAACTCAGGAACACCAAGCAGAGAGGAAGACAGGCGTGAGGCATGTACTGAAAATGGTGGAATTTTGTTAAAATCTATATACTCAGTGGTGAGATACCAATTCTGTCACCTTGAATACTGGCATTTAGGCTACTCATTCCATTGAGAAGTCTGGGGGACCCAAATACAGAGAAATTAAACTAATTTAGAAAAAGATAATGACATTTAATAGTTCCAGCATAAAAGCTATATGGCTGCCTAGTTGAATACACTGACTGCTCACCTTTAAATAAGCCCCATCCACCTAGAGACAAGCCCCGCCTGGGCACACAGACCTGGAGGCTTTTAGCATTTCACTAAGAAAGGAGTTAAGGAGTCCTGATGGTACAGTGGTTAGGTGCTTGCCTGCTAACAGAAAGGTCGATGGTTCGAACCCATCCAGCGGCTCCTTGGTAAAAAGACCTAGTGATCTGCTCCCGTAAAGATTACAGCTTGGAAAACCCTGTAGGGCAGCTCTACTCTGTCATACAGTGTCGCTATGAGTCGGAATCCCCTGGACGACACAAACAAGAAACTGTTACCAGGCATTTGAGGAAATTCTCTATCAGGAAAAAAAAAGAAGAATCCATAAAAACAGAAAAAATAACAGAGAAAACAGAGACAATTAGGGAGCAGAATAACCTTTCAAAGGGAAAATATTAATATTTATAATCATAATAGTATTAGATGGCCTTTGGCAATGTTTTCCCCTTCAAGCTTTCTCCTGCAACAAAAGTGCTAGAAGGTTGCAACCTTATTTCCCAGGAATCTTGTCAGGACCTTCCATGCCAATGAGAGGTACTTTTTATGAGATTTGGAAAGCAGAAGAATAACTAAAGCTATTACGGCTTCTTCAATATCGGAGGGTAAGCATGTGATTTTTAACAGACAGTAAGTGTGGAGTTTAAACAGTGGCTTTCAAGAATTCTCTGTGAAAATTGCTTTGGTGTTACAGGTATCAATGACATTTTTCTGAGATTCCTACATCTTCTTGATTTCCTGAAAGCTAGTGTTGGCTTTTTCTAATCTATGTTCCCTAGTCCTTCCATAATTTTAAGAGTCCATTTGTTTGAATTAAACACATTCCTACTTGAAATATCCAGAAAGCTTTCTGTTTTCCTGACAGAACCCTGCCAGAAAAAATAATAGCTGATATTTACATAGTATTTGTTCGTACCATGTACTGCCTTATTTTATGTTTAGGGTATTTTTATTTATTTTAAACTATAATTTTTATATTCAAATGTCCAACTGCTGGAAAGATATACACACAGACATGTGTTCTTCTATGCCTTCTTCTCCATTCCCCCACACACTATGTAATGATTTTAAATATATTTTTGTTTACCATTCAAGATTTTCTAATTTCAAATATGAAAAAATAGGATAAAAACAGAGATAAAAATAGGAGAGAAATAATATGATATTTAAGGTATACGCTTAGTGGATTGAACACGCATCTAATAGGAGGTCTACAAAGACAGAAAAAAGAAAATGAATGTGGTATATATATATAAAACTTTGCTACAATTTAAAGTCTAAAAGAGCCATTGAGTGTTAAGCACAAAGACCTCTCTAAAGGTGTATAAGAACACAAAGAAACTCCAGGGATACTGACAAAATCCCAAATATTTCAGAAACAAAAACCACATGCAAAGACCATTAAATAAGAATTTCATCAGACTTCTCAAAATCAGTTTTGGAAGTCAGAAGGCAGTGGAACAATGCCTCCAAAATTCTGAATGAGATGTTTTTTAAGCCACATTTTTATACCCAGCAGTGATTAAGAGCTCAGCAGCTAACCAAAAGGTCAGCAGTTCTAGCCTACCAGCTGTTCCTTAGAAACCCTCTAGGGCAGTTCTTCTCTGTCCTATAGGACAAAGTATATAGACCCGTTGGTAGTTTTCTTTGTGTTTTTTTTTTTTTTAAGTATCAATCAATCTGCTCCATCAAATAGAACAAGAAATCTAAAATAGAAGAAGTTACAGGAACCAGGAAACAAAGGATTCAACCCAGTAAGGATAAATAGGTTCTCCAAAGGCCACAGCTTTATAGTAACAGACTTGGTACACAACCAGACCAGACAGGAACGGGAGGACAGAGGGAAAATACATAGAACTGATAGACTATCGGAAGTTTTGACTCAGAGAAAATTCTATTGCAAAGGATTTTACAGACTTGTTGAACCATGCCAAGAGGACTATGCTAAAATTCAAAGAAAAATAAGCAGATTAAAAATATAGCTATTCTGAGAAATACAAAAATTGCATAAAAATATAATAATGCACAAACTTGGACCAATAATAAATGATATTTGTAATCATACTAATGAAAACACTAAATATGAATTTAGCAAGGAAAAAATTCATACTACTGTTAGGGGGACAGGGTAAAGGAAAAGAGTAAGGGGGAGGTGAGAGCTTGCTGGTTTCCATGACCAGTATTTTGACAAAGGCTAATGAGATTTAACTCATGATGAGATCAGACATAAATATCACCATAAATTAAACATTTATTTTACTTCTCTACGTAATCCAGAAGATTATGATTGTAGACAGAGCTACAGATTCTAGGTTTTAAAGGTCTACTTAGGAATAATAATTCCAAGGATAATGCCTAAGAAAGTGAGGGTCGCTGGAAACACAACTCACTGCCTCTGGTGTATTCCTACACCTAGAACAGTCTGGATTTTACTAGACTGTCCCTTGGTGCTGGCATTTCTCTTCAATCTTAGAGTCACACAAACCACAAGGAAATACATTCAAGTATGGACGTATTTCTCAGCCATCACCTTCAGATTCTCCAGGCTACTACTTCCTGTTGCAAGCACGTTCTTAATTAAATGCTTCTGAGGTAGAATGAGGGTCAAATTCTCCAAATTCTGTTTAAGATTCTACAGAACTAAGGTGTTAGACAATAAAGATTTTACAAAGTCTTTTATCATTGTTTTCCTTTTTAAACTATGTATATATATATATTAAAAGAATGCTAATAATTTTATTTTTTGTCTTAAAGTTAAAAAATAAAAGCCCTGATATTTTAAAATCAAGTATAATGATTGGGTTCTTAATGCATTTCATGCTTGGGATACATTGGAACACTGTTTCAGATAGAAGATCAATACAGTATTACTCCTTTGTCCAGATTTCTCACGAATACCTTGCAATAACTTTCAGCAGTTCCCTTGATAAATGTCTTGTACATGCCTCTTAATTTCCCTGCTAAACTCTTTTTCAGTCACAGACAAAAAAAATATAGAGGGAGAGAGAGATCTGAAGGAGACGCTCATCGAAATCTGATCCCTTTTTAGGAAAGTTAACCTTTTCTCTTCTTCCTTGCATCTAAATTTTTGGTGGGATCCACGTGAATTTACCAAGGAATAGTACCTGTTAAAAAGATCACTGCATTTATTCTTAGCCTCCTGAAAATTCCTCACGTATACGTGTGTATATATGTGTGGAAACCCTGGTGGGGCAGTGGTTAAGAGCTACGGCTGCTAACCAAAAGTTCAGCAGTTCGAATCTACCAGGCGTTCCTTGGAAACAGTATGGGGCAGTTCTACTCTGTCCTATAGGGTTGCTAGGAGTTGGAATTGACTCAACGGCAACGGGTTTGGTTTTTGATTTTATATATATATATATATATATGTTTTAATATTTTTTAAAATACACTTCCCCTTGTCCCCTAAAACAAGTTTTCAGTTTAATGCCCCTACCATATGGGAATTGTAGTTTGGAAATGAAATAGTCTCATTGGTTTCTCAAACAACAATTTGACTGGTCAGAATTTAACTGGCTCAGTGGGAATTGTTCCATCACTGAGAAAGTCCATAAATGAATCATCTGCACTGTTTGCTTAGCTCTTTGCCCTCTCTTAGCTTTGGGAAAATGAAGCTTGACAGTAATGTGCTGAAATCATTTCTCCCTATAAAAGCTTTTAAATCTTACCCTCTAAAGTACATTTGATGATGTTCAAAGAGTTCCTTAGAAATATCTCTTTGAACCAGCCATGTCCTTGAGTTTTCCTGTTATCCCTTTGTCTAGCATTCTAACCTAGGCATTTAAAATAAGTTTTCTCCCCCCTTGTGAATTTAAGTAAACATTTCTTAAGAAAAAGTGAAGAGTTTTCTGTGATTCAAGGTGAAAATTTATGGCTTTCAACTTGTTTTAATATTGGTGTTGGTTATCTGTTTATTGCAAGGTAAAATTTTAAAAAAAGTTTTAGATTTTTTACCTTATTTTTCTATTATCCTTATCACAAACTTAAAAAAAATTTTTTTTAGGTTATCCCAGAGCAACACACTTTTATTCTCCTCCTAAGCGATTCCTTTCTGTGTATACCATTTTCCTTCCTTGTTTTGAAATGAAAACATAAATCAGCCTAATATTTGTCAAAGCTCCCATACAGGCAGGGGACCATAGCAAGTCACTGGTTCTTTCTCTAATTTCAGGCAGGAACATACTGCTGATTATATTATCAAATGCAGCCAGCTGTAGTTTGAGATAGCCTATTAGTGAGAAAGGTTGATAAAACCAATCAACAAATGAACAGGTAAAAATCTCTTTCCATTTGGTGCAACCCTGATGAATGAGAGGAACGTGGCCCTATTAGCACTGAAAATAATAAGGTAGAAAACCACCCACAGAAAAGAAGCAGCAAGGCAAAATTAGACCATGGTCAAATTGCCTCCTCCTTTAATAGACCTTTCACTCTCAAACTGACTGTCCTGGAATGCCTGAATTCTCCATCAGGCTGGTGCAGTTATTGCTCCATCATTTTGACTTTCTCAAATCAATGTGTCTCAGATGCTGAATAGCCAATAGATTACAGGAATCTGGAGCAGTGATGAATATTTATAGAGGTTCACGAAACAGTTACCTTTAACCATTAAACCAATAGGTGGTGTTCTCCTACTATTTCAGAATCCTTATATAGGCTTTTATACCTAAGGTCTGAAATGGAAGTGGATGGATGCCCAACTCCTCAGAGTTACCATAAAAAATCTGCCCTGGTTTTTCATTTCCTGGAGGAGTCATGTACAAAGCAAAGTTATTGTAAGTATTATGGCCTTACAGTTGTTATCAGGAAGGTGGTGCATCTCAAGTAAATATTGGTAGATATTGAGGCAAGCAAGGCAGATGTGAGTCTATCTGGATGAATATAAATATGATTAGGAAGCTGGATAAAATTCAAAGGTATGGTGCAGATCTGAGCCTTGCTAAGCAGAAGTAGAGCTTCAGAATAGAAGTGATGATGGTTATGATTCCAGATTTATGCCTTGGCTCTAAGGTGGCAAGTATTCTGAAATTTATAGACACTTGAGAAAATTTTGATGGTTGGTCAACTGTTGACCACTGTAGCACGTATTCTAGAAAAAGCAACATACTAAGCACCACAAGTGACATAAATATAAATGGGCTAATTAGGGCAGGAAGTGGGACTAGAAGATAATGCCTAAGTCTTCAGCATAATGACATGTACAGGGATAGGCAAGTTCATCCAGAGCAGTAGTGATCTGCCTCATGGTCCCTTGTGAGCCAATAGCTCTCCTCTGCTGTTGAGACCTGCTTTGTTGCTAAGCTCCACCCAGGTCTGCCTTGCCTGAGTAGCACTTCCAGCTTGGACTTTTCCTCTTTCCTTCAGAATCCTCCATTTGGTTTGGTTACAGTGAGTCAGTTTGATAAAGCAATATTTACTACATTCACTAGATCACAATGAGTATTGGGGTCACTTATTAAATACAGATTCCCAGGGTCAGTACTTATATATTAAGTGTCAATAAGGCCAGGAACCCTGCATTTTTTTTTTTTTTTAATCTCTCCAAGGTGGTGCCCATGCTCAGACAAATTTGGGAAAAATTATGGTGAATAAAAACAGGGCTATCCCATCCCAGGTAGTATATGCTTATTTCAGCAAAAGTATATTTACTTTAGCTCCCCAAATTGACAAACAGTAAATATTTTATGGAGGATTCAACATTCACTCACTCATTAATGATTGTTGACTATTACTTAGGTCTTTAGTGATTGGACACACATCCCTGAAAAATCCAGCAACACAGTCCATGGCCTCTATGAGCTTGGGAGTTATATGAATGGGCATAGGTGGATTTATTATTTGTAACTTAAGAAAAATACTCATCTGGAGCATACTTACTTCATGTCTACTCTATGCAATGCTACTATGAGTAATATAAAGATGTACACTCAAATAGCTAATGTTGATGAATAAAGACAACTAAAAATGAGATAGGAGCAAAATTTATCTGTACAAGGCAGAAAAACTAGAAAGTGCAGGGTTCTGTGCCAGCTCAAGGAAGTTAACAGCTACAGCTCAGATCAGTGGCAGCTCAGTTAGCAGTTCAGAATGGGTTGGATACAGGTGTAATACAAGGTGACAGTCAAGGCTGATAGGTAATACATTTCAAAATCGTTATGTTTTTCCTCCTTTTACATTTCTGAGTCAAAGTACTTGTTTTGGTTCCCCAAATTCTTTTTTTATTGAGTTGATTATATAATCGACACCCACCCAATCATTAAATAATTCTTCCTTTTCACTGGATGAATTTTTTGTGTGCTAATTATAACTTTGCATATCTAAAGCCAGATTTTTCTTCATCCTTTAGCCAATATAATGGAAATCATACATGGTTTCCAGCTTCTTTTGTTTTTTCAGGGAGCAGAGAAAAAACTCTGAGTCTGTCTTGAATGCTACAAATGAGAGCTTTTTTTTTTGAAATGTCCAGGGGTAGTGTGGAGATATACACAAGGTCAAAATAGAGTTGTTTTATCCTACCTTCCTTTATTTTCCTATATCTGTTTCATGCAGAATAAAGCTTTCTTTCCCCCAAAGTTCCGCTATCTGACCTTTGAGGAATCGACTTAAAAAGAGAAAAGATTGTACTATGCAAGTAGGTGCCAGGAAAACCTATGTATGCTCTTAAGAAGAAAGAAAATCAAGATGCATCTAATTAGGGTCATGGATGAAGAGTCGTGAGCAGATGATGGGCTAAAGTTCTCAGAGGAGATTAGGCTCAGGAAGGAATCTTTAGAGACTTTTCTTTTTTCCTGGAAAGGTGGTGCACATCTGGGAATAAGTTAATGGACCACCCTGCACCATGTAGCTTTCTATCACTTGACTACCTCACCTCATGCATCCACGATGATGAAGATGCCTATAAATTTCTACTTTGCCTTTAAAAAGGTGGACTTTTTTTTTCTGGTCTGATGCTTAATACCAGTACAGGAGAGATGCCTAGAGAGCTGTGTAATTATGCTTTTAATAGCGTTTTATTCTTTTGTTTTAATTCCCTGAAGTCTTTTAGATAGACCGGGAGGGACTGTGCAAAAATCTCAGTTGCATTTATTGCTTCAGTTCCTTGCTGGTCAAGGTCCAGAAAACATCATTCTAGTGCAGACAAGCAAAATTGTTGGGCATCAGGAGTCAGTGGTGAGCTGAACCTATCTTGCATGGCTCCTAAAAGTTTACTGTGAGCACGTCTTCCAGTTCTGCATTCAATTACATTATGTTGGTGGTAGCTTGACATCTGCCATGGTGAGAGTATTTATGCCACCAAATCAGAAAATGCTACTAATCAGGGCTCCTCTCCTTCCCCCACCCCCACCCTGAGAACCTGCTGTTAAACATTTACCAGTATGCCATTAACAGAAGCAGAACTTCCCTCATCAACGAGATGCAACCGGTGGCCATCAGTTCATCCTGTGGCTTAGATGGCTACCTCTGGGCAGCTATAGCAGCAGTGGCTTATATTAGACAGATTTCCTTTAGCTGGAAAGAAGTGGTAGTGTTGGACATCCCTGACCATTGCCATTAACATCCAACTACAGGGTCTGGCCTGACAAACAGCAGTGAGTAATGGCTTGAATATGAAAGGCCACATACACAAGGTCAAATCAACCAGAATATTTAGCACCAATGTTCTGAGCTAAAGTTTGTATCCTCCTCAGACTGTTGATTTCTTCACTAAACTGAAATATATATTTTTTATTACTCTTGGGAAGAAATCACCCAAAAAAACCCTTTACCATCATCTAGATCAGTATTATTTAGTAGAACTTTCTGCTGTGATAGAAAGGCTCTATATCTAGCCAGTATGGTAGTTAGTTATTCGCCACTTGTAGAAACTGAACACTTGAAATGTGGCTGGTGTCAGAGAGGAACTGAATTTTTAATTTAATTTTAATTAGTTAAAATTTAAATAGCCGTGTGTGGCTAGTGGCTAATGTTTTATAAACTCAGTTGAAATCAAGTTTAACTTCTTTTCTAGTCCGTTTTCTAGTCAATGTTCAGTACTTGATCATCTCTTCCCCCTTTAAAAGTATCTTTTGTTCTTAACAGATAATTTGATGGATTTGATACAGTTTTTTGGCTACTGGTAAAAAGAAAATACTTAGGTCAATTTTGAGAGTAGTTAGGGACTTTTTTGTCCATCAAAACTTGCACTTAATATAAAATACCATTAAGTAATTGGATTAAATGACTTGAAAATATAATTTGTTTTTCTCCAGGTGAAAGCAATGTACTGAAGTCTTTGGAAGGTACAAAAGGGTATTTGAATCTGATTACAGATTTGGAGCAAGTATAAGTATACAGCCTTGGCCAGCCAGTTCATTAGCTTCTGTTCCCACGTTTTCTTTGATAAGGATTAACCTATAAATCACCTACTCCAAAATAAAACTGAAAGTCAGCTTAAGCAAATTGAGAGAGTTATTAAGAAAAAATAAAAAAAACCCATCACTATAAATAAGAAAAGCGTGATTTATAAAGCACCTAGTCTCTACAACAATTGCACTAAATGATTTCACATCAATAACCTGTGGTTTAGTATATACTTCACATTTATAATAATCTCATATTATTGTGGTGGACAGAAGTGGACAGTGAGTTTAAGTGATTTGCTTAAGGCTAAACAGATAGTTTGGAACAGAGATAGAGGAGCACCGAATGCATGTTTTGTAAAATGCTGAATGATTGATTGCATGTTGAAGTAAATATTGACTAAAGCTGAGGCTGAGCAAAAATCTCTCCCATAGAATAAACTATTAAAATGAATCTAAAATTATATCGGAATATTAACAACTACGACCCTTTTATGATTAAAATGTTCTTGGCCAGATTTTGAGAAATTTGACATTATTATGCAAGAACAATAAATTCTCAGCCTGTGGGTTGCTAGTTTACTCCTAGGGTTATATTTGCAATAATAAAACAGATACTCTTTTTCAAATAGTGTCAGTGGAGAAGCAAGCTATACTTTAGGTACTTTATTGTTTAACACTTTTGTCTTTACACTCTTTAAATTCTTCATTGTTCGAATGGAAGATAATTTATCAAGGATATTCTTATGCATAATTTTGGAGTTTTTCCTTTTTGTAAATTTGTGAGTTGGCAGTTTGCTTTTAATTCATCCTCTCAAAATATGAAGAATTCTTGACTCATGACTTAATGGAATTCGATTTTAAATATTATTTTGCTTAATTTCATGAATGCTGGTACAGCAAACAATTTCTACAAATACTAGAGTTATGATATCATCTGGTCTATTATTCTGTCATGTTGTATTATTTAAATTGTTATAAATATTTATTCTTCAGAAAGAACATAATGTTCTTTCAAAAGTTACCTAGCAAATTCATTCTCTCTAAATATTTGTGTTATATCCAGATAGCTTTGTTTATAATACTATCATTGTTAAACAAATTGCATGAGATCATACAAATTGTATGAGATCATACAATTATTGGCCAAGCTCAAGTTCAGGAATATCAGAAATTAAAGTAGAAATTGGACTAGTAGGCCTTTTTTCTTTTTTTTTTTTAATAGGCAGTCGACCAAACACCTAGGCCAAAGCTGAACTTATGGACATCCTTAGTTGGTAATCAGACCAAATCCATTTGTATTTGAATTATGTTATACTCATTTTCTGTGTTACCATCTCAAGTGGGATGAAGACAATCTTACTGCCAATCCTTCACTTATTTATCTTCTGTCTTACGTTGTTGTTAATCATTATTCAGTTGGCTCTGAATCATGGCGAGGTTATGTATAACAGAACAAAACCTTCCCTAGTTCTGTGCCATCTTTATGATTATTGGTATCTTTGAATTTGTTATGTCTATTCTATCTGATAGCATTCGCAAAAACAGGATATGTAATGAAGAGAAAGGAAGGTGAGCCCATTTAATGGGTGAAATTGACCTCAGTGAGTGAACGCACTCAGGTTATTGGATTAAAATGCTTCTCAGCCAAAAGGGAAAAATAATTTCCTTGACACTTCTTTTCCACTATTTAGTGTTCCTAGACACTAAGTGGAGATTTGGTGTTTGCACATGACGAGAACTGTATAAAAATACTATTATACCAGTTATATTATTTCATACTTACCCACTTGTTTACCACATATATTTTTGTCATTATTTCTTGGATCTCTGGTATTTTCCTTCTGCCTAAACTACATCCTTTAAGATTTTCTTAAATGGGGTTCTGCTGGTGGTAAACTATCATGCTTTGTTTTTCTGAAAATGCCTTTATTTCACCTTCATTTTTCAAGGATATTTTTGCTAGACATAGATTTCTAAGTTGGCAGTTAGCTTTTTCTTTAGCACACATTGAAAATATTCCACTGTTTTCTGGATTTTATTGGTGCTGTTGATAAGCTAGCTCCCATTCTGTCACTTCTCTGATGGCTGCCTTTTTTCTTTAGCTGTTCATAAGGTGTTCTAATGGTTTTGTTTTCTGCAGTGTCCACTAGAGTAGATTTAGGTGTGGATTTCTTTTTTCTTCTTCTCTTAGATTTATTGGGTCCTTGAATATTAACAAATGATCATTCTTATCAATTCTGGATAATTATCTGTTATTATTAGTTCATTGCAACCCAAACTTTTGAGGAAGCGGTGCTGCCTGGAAAGTGCTGGTACCTCTGAAGTGCACAGTGAGACTTGTTCTAGGATTGCTAGAAAAACAATCCAGAGAGGTCAATGAACTACTGGTGCTAGGGTAAAGGGCCATTCCTGGGGTGACACTAACACAGAGGAACAAAGTTCCTCTTCCCTCCTCCTGCTTTTCACTCTCTCTTTAGTGCCCCCTATTGATGGAACTCACAAGGATCTAGTCGGCTAAGGAAAATACTGTTTGCAGATACCTATTCTCAACTTCATAAAGAGTAGATAAGGGAGGGTTTGGTGCACCAACCTCCCCACCTTGAAAAAACCTAGGGTCTGACCTTTGTTCACCCAGCCATGTGAGACCACCTACAGTTTTGCAGCTGTTTCTTTAGGATTGGCCCTGCTCCAAGAAAAGATGCCTTTGAGTTATGGGTTTATGTCTCTGGATTCTTGGATTTTCCTAGATTTTTGCCTGGTAATTGGTCTCTTGTTAGTTTGTTGATGATTTTTTTAAAAAAGAAAAAAATATATATATATTTCATTCAGCTTTTAAAGTTTTTCTCAGTGGGAGTGTTGATCCTATTTGCCAGACACAGAAGTCTTCGTTTCATATTTTACAACTTTAACTGGGAAAGAATATTTCTGTGTCTTTGCCAATTGCCTAGCTTACCTACATAATCAATATCCTCTAGAATAAATTTATACATATTTTAAATGACTCAATGTTCCCTCTGTCCTGAAGAGTAAAATACATGCTAACAGTAAAATAAATCTGAACTGATGGTCCTTTCTTTATATTCTCCCACTAGCAGTTGTTTCCCTGGCTACAAAAGGCCAAATAGTAAGTATTTGCTAAGGCTGGTGATCAATTATGTCAAATTAATTAGTTCCCATGCTTTAAGCAGTTGTAAAATTCAATTTAAATTAAATTGTATTTTTGTTATTCCAGCTAGTTTCTCATGAGAAGAAGCATTTTGTACAGTTTTAGTATTTTCGTAAATGTTTCTGTCCATTTCTGTGAAATGGGCTGTCTATTACCCTTTTTGAATTGAATAATGTTAGCAGGTCACATCCTAATATATTGCCTAGTTGTGTGTCAATGTGTTTTACAGGCAGTTGTAAATGCTTGCTTTTTGCCTATTCTAAATATTAGAAGTTTTTCAAACCCTTTGGAAATCTTGTTAGGTAGATTTAAATCATGCTTTGAGAGAATGTCGCCATAATGGTGCTCTCCAGGGTAAGGTAAAATATCACAGGAAAGTGTTTCAAAAGATTCTTCATGCTGTTTGCAAGTCTTTTCCTCTTTTCAAAGTCAAAAGACTTTGCTAATGTATGCAACTTTGTCAGAAAACTTGTCTCAGATGTTGACTAATACTGCATGCAGGTATAGGCACTTGGTCCATAGTGTATTAAAATCAAGTTTGCGTCTTCTAAAAGATTTCATTTGTCCTGTGCTTTTGAATATGAGTCTCTGGTGGTCAAGAGACTAGTACACATCCTTGAAGTGCTCATTGGCTCCTTAGACACCTTTGAGTTTGTGGAGAAAGATAAAGCTTGAAATCTAATCTATCCAAACTCCTCCCTAAAGTGGTTCATTAAAAACCCATTGCCATCAAGTGGGTTCCGACTCATAGCCACCCTATAGGACAGAGTTGTACTGCCGCATTGAGTTCCCAAGGCTGTAATCTTTACAGAGGCAGTCTGTCGTATCTTTCTTCCATGAAGCAGCTGGTGGGTTTGAACCACTGACCTTTCTGATTAACAGCTGAGCGCTTAACCACTGCACCACCGGGGCTCTTCCTAAAGTGGTAGCTTTGTAGTATTGAGAAAATTTAAATTTATATAAATTTCTTTTGCTTATTCAGTCTAATGACTAAGTTTCTTTTCTTTGCTGTTATTTTTAATGTTTTAAACAATTTCACTTCTTATTCTTTACCTTCTCCTGAAGAAACAAAAATAAAATGAGCACACTGTGTTTTGCCATGGCATTCTATTTACCATGCCTTTTCTCTACCTATAGCCATACGTCCTGGGGATCACTGATGATGAGTGAGACGGAGCAGACACTGAAGAAAAATCTCCTCCTAACAACATCTCTGATCATATAAATGGTCAAAATCCAAATACATGCAAGGCTTAGGGAAATTGGCACATGCTACTTCTAATTGTGTGAATGTGTAATTTAATAACTCTGGTCTTGATTAGTTCTTTTTCACATTTTTCAGTAATTTACCAATTGCAATTTTTTCTGCCATTATATTAGAGTAGTATCAATAGGTCCTCAACACTGGATCGCGCGCGTGTACATGAGATTACGCAGTCTCTTCACCTCTTCCGTTTTCCTCCATACTTTGAATATTCTTTTTCTCCTTTGCTGCTTTCTTCTTCTTCCGCTCCTTGAATATATGCCTGACCCAAGGTTCTATTACTGTTCCTCTTGTATGACTGTATACTCTATCTCATGAGAATTTCATATTACTGGTCCTCTTGCATGTATGACTGTATATCTCATGAGACTTTCACTCATTTCTGTATCTTCTACCTATTAGTTCTAGGCATATAATTCCCATAACTCCATCACTGGCCCAGACCTCTTTCCTAAATTTCAGACCTGCATGCTTGACCTTTCCAACTGTCTTGAAAGCTCCTTAATATCAACATATCAAAAACTAAGCTTGTTATCTTTACTTGGCATACTTTCTCCTCTTCTTGCCACTAGCATTCTTCAGTAAGCCAGCCTCAAAACCTTGGGATCAGTTTTGGTTCCACATTCTCATTCCCTTCTGCATTCAAACCAGTTCCTGAAGTCATACAAGTTTGATCTATGCATCTTTTGCCTTTGTTCCCCTTTTCTAATTCACTATAGGACTCGTTACCTGTCTTGCCTCCACTAGATTTTTGTTTTCTCTCTCTCTGCTCTGTAATCCATGCTATGCATCGTGATCAGCCCCTGTTTTGAGGTATAGTTTTAATTGTCTTGTTCCTTTGATAAAAGTCCTCTGATGACTTCTCAATTACAATATTATGCATAAGCTTCTCCTTTTATCATCAGACCCTTGTTATAATGTCCTTTCTAGCTTCACTTTTTTACTGCATATACTGCTATGACAATCAACTTCATTATGACTGTTAGCTCAAAACCATTCTGCATTTTTTCTCCTCTGTTCTTTTACTCACACTTTCCCATTGAGCCAGAACTTCCAACTTCACCACTCCAAAGCCCTCCTTAAAGTCCTTCTCTATTTATATCTTCTTTTAAATCCCAAATCCCCTGCAATCTTTTTTTAATTAAATAGGACACTTTTTTAATATTGTTCTTGCTGTATCCACTGCCTTTCAAAAATTCTCTGAGGGCTTACTTGTCTTCTTTCAAGTTACTAAGTACTCAGCACAGAGGTAGTACCCAAGTGTTACTGATTTTTCTAGAACTCTTACAGCATATGTCCTACATACCCGGCAGCAGGAGAATGAAAGAAGACAATATACTACAAAGCTGACTGCAGTTCTATTATCCTTTTATTCCCCTTTCCTCCTCCTGTCTTCCTTTTAAATTTGTGGCCATAAAGCATGACTAACCTAATAGATTTTTGAAGGAAGAGGAAAAAAAAATGATAATTTATAAGCTACTGAAGATAAGCATTTCCTACAATTGAAAGTGAAGCAAGTCTCTCACGGTTTTTGCCTGTACAGATGAACAACTTGGAGGTTGACAAATGCCAACTATTCCCTCAGGACTGTGGTTACCTGGCTCTGTAATTTTATTTCTTTCTTATTCTCTCTGAAATGAATGTAGGTAATTTTCTTGCCCAGAAAACGTGCCTACTGGGAAGAATATTCCCCTAAGTAGTCTGATAAAAACAAGCAAAAACTATGGGCAGAGGTAGCTCTAGTTACCGTGTAACACCGGAAAAGTCTCTGTCATGGATTGAACTGTGTCCTGCAAAAATACGTGTCTATTGGGTTTGGCCATGATTCCCAGTATTGTGTGGTTGTCCTCCATTTTGTGATTGTAATTTTATGATAAAGAGGATTAGGGTGGGATTGTAACACCACCATTACCCAGGTCATATCCCTGATCCAATGTAAACGGAGTTTCCCTAGGGTGTGGCCTGCACCACCTTTTATCTCTCAAGAGATAAAAAGGAAAGGGAAGCAAGCAGAGAGGAGGTCCTCATACCACCAAGAAAGAGGTGCCGGGAGGGAGCAGAGCACACCCTTTGGACCTGGGGTCCCTGCACGGAGAAGCTCCTAGTCCAGGAGAAGATTGATGACAAACAAGGACCTCTCCAGAGCAGACAGAGAAAGCCTTCCCCAGGAGCTGACACCCTGAATTTGGACTTCTAGCTACTAGACTGTAAGAAAATAAATTTCTCTTTCTTAAAGCCATCCACTTGTGGTATTTCTGTTATAGCAGCACTAGATGACTAAGACAGTCTCTAAGATCCCTGGGTACAAAGTTGACATAAGGGAGGAGGAAATATGTCCCTGGTAGAGACAACAGGGTATTGTTTTCCTCTCTGTAATTTTTATAAATATTTATATCACATTTGAAGCCCAAAGAAGCAAAACACACAAAAGGGAGACTTGTCAAGGCCCCTTGTTATTTTGACTTGAATGAAGCTAGATTAAGTGTGTTCCTTCACATGCCAGTTCTGTGTATATGGGTCTAAAATGATCGTAATATCTGGAAAGGTGGTGATATTTCTAATCTCCTAGTTATTAGCGATTCCTTTGCTTTGCTTATAAGAATTCACCAATTCAGGATGCTTTATATTTTTATTCCTTTTTACGTAACCTATGGGCTACCTCCTACCAGCAACGGTTCTTACAGCACAGACCCTAATTAGGAAATTTGTCTTCTTGGTGTTGCTAACAGGAAACCAAAGATAGTAGTGTTGTAATATGTAGCAATAAATGCTTTTTCTTATTTAAATCATTATGCTTATTATTTTCATATAACTAGATATTAACTTCTGAGTATCTCTGACAGCTCAGAGTTCAGGCATGTGAGAAAATTCCAACATATTGTCTTTTTTATGCTATTAACCAAATCCTTCGACATTTGCATTTAATGTCATCAGACTTATAGGCCAACCAACAGACATAGATCTTTGACAGAGAATTTTATTACTCATAGAATCTTTTTCTTCATGTTTTTCTGGATAGTGTAAATTTTTCCTTTCTGCTTTTTGCATTAAACATTTTTAAAATTAATGGGATAGTGTATGCATGAATTATCATTTTCTACTGTTATAATAATTTAGCACAGAATTAAAGGTTACTTTAATAAGGTGAGGTGGATAACTCTTTAATTACCTTTCCTTTTTCTAAAATCTTAAATAATTTATTTTATTTAATATGGACACACATCGACCTACTCCCATAGTTGAAATAATCCTTAATTGGGAAATTAGAGCTCTTAATTAGAGTCTTGGATCTTCCTCCTCCTAGCCAGAATACACTGAGCTATGGAAGCTATGGGTTTGAAGCTTATCTCTTGCATTTGTTCTGATCCTCAGTTTTCCCATCTATAATGCTGAGATCCATGTCTTAGTTTCCCTAGGAGACAAACTCTGAGAGAGTGGAGGTTTGAGGGGTGAGGGATGTTCTCCTGAACAGTATCTTTGAAGAAGTGAGGGAAGCAGGAGAAGGTAAACTACTATACAGTTGCAACAAAGACTTCAGTCAATCCCACGGGGAGCTTTGAGCTCAAATGACCCCTGAATTGAAGTATCCTGTATTAGTGTCTTGAACTGAGATATGTGATCCAGGCTTCTGTAATCACCTATTAATTAGTCATTGGATGTGTGGTGCTATGAGAAATGGATATTTAACTTTGGAGGAGACTTCTCTCTTTGGACAAAAGAACTTCCTAGGGGGTAGATTAGAAGCTAACCCTACTGGCAACTGGAGGATTGAATGTCTTCCTCTGAGAGGGCCATCAAGGCAAATTATGCTATCCATTACAGTTGTTAAGGAAGTTAAAAAAAAAAAAAAAGAATCTCTGTGTATTCTTAGTGTATGCTTGGCACATTGCAGTTACTGAATAAATAGTAGCTGCTATTGTTATTATTAATATTTCATTATCAGGATTTGCATAATTTTTCTGAGGATCCCATGGGATTATATACAAATTGTTTAGTAACTATTAAGTGCCATAAAATATAAAATTAAAATATAAGGCGGCTGTTTCTTTTTGGGAGCCTTGGTGGTGCAGTGGTTAAGCACTTGACTGCTAACTGAAAGGCTGGTGGTTCGAACCCACCTGCCGCTCCACAGGAGAAAGATGTGGCAGTCTGATCCATAAAAATTATAGCCTTGGAAACCCTACGGGGCAGTTCTACTGTGTTCTTTTGGGTCTCTGTGAGTCAAAATTGACTTGATAGCAGTGGGTTTTGTTTGGTTTTTGCTTTGTTTCTTTTTGAGGTCAATCTCCAGCAAGTTGTTTCTATGTACACAAAAGACATACTGCAAAAGAGCTGATGGATAACTTCAATCACTATAAATTATCCCTTAGATTATATGGAGTCTATTTCTGCTGCTTGTTGCCTAAATGGAATATACTGCATGAAGGTTTAATTCAAAGACGAAATATAGACATGCATGGTGGCCCAAAGTAAGTGTTTAGAAGAGACTTCCTAAAGCATTAAATTTTTTCATTGGCCAGTTAACTGTCTTTGAATTATTTTTAATGGATAAAACATCTCAACAGCATTCTCTAGAGACTGCTCTGATTTCAAATAGAGCATTTCCAATTAATCTAAGAAAGACATTATATAAACACAAGTTAACAATCTCATGGCAATAGGTAACAGTATTGCTGCACAATGTTATAGCACTACCCACTAAGCAATTTCAAAGAGTATTCCAGACATAATCGAATCCATCCTTGCATCTCCACAGACTCTTTGAATACAGGTATTATTGCCCCCTAATTAACCCGTAGGGAAGATGCTTAGGATGAATTATCATTTAGCCTTTTCTAAGCCTTGAATTACTGAAATTGACTGACTGCTTGGTGGAATTACTTGTCAGTTCTGTGGCTCTGTGTGTGTGTGTGTGTGTGTATGTGGTGGAAATGACTTTAGGAGAAAGATGTGGCAACATCCAAAGAGAAGCAGATATTTTTCATGCACAGTTTTCATGTTACATTGGGTAATTCTTACCTTTATAACTCCTTCTCTCTATGTATGTCAGTATTATGAGTATAAAAGTCTGGTACGCTTGGTTCAAAAACTTCTCATTATTAACATTTGAATGGATTTCTATCAGAAGAGAGACTTACCTTAAAAAGAATTTTGTTGTGATGGGTGATATAAATATATAATGCCAAGGTATATTTACATCAAATGTTTTAGGTAGGGCACAGTGCCTTTCAAATAGTATCTCAAATAATTTTTGAAACTAATATTTAAATAATCTGTCTTGGAAGAAGTACAGCCAGAATGCTCCTTAGAAGCAAAGATGGCGAGACTTTGTCTCACATACTTTGGACATGTTATCAGAAGGGACTAGTCCCTGGAGAAGGACATCATACTTGGTAAAGCAGAGGTCAGCGAAAAAGAGGAAGACCTTCAACAAGATGGATTGACACAGTGGCTGCAACAATGGGCTCAAGCATAACAGTGATTGTGAGGATGGTGCAGGACCAGGTAGTGTTTCGTTCTGTTGTACATCGGGTCACTGTGAGTCAGAACTTACTCAACTCGATGGCACCTAACAACAACAATATCTAAATATGTGTAATGGTGGGGTAGAATGGAATGGTATTTCCAGGCAATAGATTGTTAGCTTGTTTTCAGACTAACCAGAGGCTAGTACACTCTGAGGTTTTTTTTTTTTTTTTTTTTTTTTGTATGTTATGGAATACGACTTGCAAACAAGATTGCTAGTATGAGTCCCAGTTATACCTAATTAAGTTTATGCTTCACTTATGATTGTTTATGGGACTTTTCTACTCTTAGTAACACCCACTTAATTTTACTTTGCACAAAGTGTAATAATGTGCACCAAGTGCAGAGACAACCACAAAAATAGTTGTAGATATAAGATGACCCACAAATAGGAAAGAGAGCATGATCAGACAGCAATTGACTTCTGAACTATATTCATCTGTGCCAATAAGCATGTCACACAGCAGTCACTCATCAAAAGACCAGTTTGAACACACTTCATATATTCTTCTTATTTGCTGAGATATGGAAGTTATTGACAGTTCAGTACCTCTTAGGTGAAATAAAGATATGTAGATACATAGATATATTTTTTAGAAAGTATGGCTCTGAATACAAGTAGTGCTTTGGTTTATGAGGATTACAGAACTTTTTTTTTTTTCATACCAGCATTACCCACACTTAGTTGAGACGATGTGACTCTGACATGTACGAGTGAGGAAGTGGCAGCGTATATCCTGAGGTAGTCGCTGTGCTCACAGAATGTTAAGCACAATGGGAAGCCCACCTGTTATGATGATTGCCCAGGAAAGTTGTTAAAAAAACAGGAAGTATTTTAGATTTATGATATTCCAAAAGAAAAGCTATTATGCTTGAGGAAAATTGCTTACATTACTTTCACCTACTACAAAATAAATGGAAAATGAGTTTCTAAATTCCCTTTCTCATGGGGGAGTAAATAACAAAGATGATTCCAAAGGAAAGGGTTCAGGGATAGGCCTGTGTAAAACAGGCAAGGATTCATTCATTTAAATTTTATTGAGAAATGACTTTATTCTAAACTATGCTATGTGTGTCTGAAAACTGTGGTCATTTTTAGTGGCTATTAGGTGCTACATAATATTTAAAAAAATGAATATCACAAAACTAGGGTTAATTTTTTAAAATTTCCTGCCAATCAATACAAGCATGAATTAAGAGTTTTATATTTTTGTAACACAAATGATCCTCAGCAACTCCTTGTTCCAACATTTTCTTTAGTATTAACATAAATATCAACACAGAGCCTTTTCTGAATGTGACTCTATTATAGGTGATAGGAAGTGAGGAAAATAAGGGATGCTTGATTTCTAGGAGTTCATGATCTACAAATTGATTGAACTGGATGTGACTGAAAAAATTCAGTTTCTATTTGCTGTGTCTTATTATTGTGATCCTGCAAATAACAAAAAATAAGAAATACTGAACTCAAAAGGCCGTCATAAACCGTGGCATATCAGACAGATTAAATGTTGAGTGATAACCAATTTGCTTCTCACCCAGCTATAGCCTAAAATGAGTGGAATTGTCTTCCGTTGAACATCAATTTATTAAGAACCAAAAAAAGAACAATGATCTGTAAGACACGATAAGTCCTCTCTCAAGAACTTTTTTTCTAGTAGCAAGACAGGGCAAGAATATACCTATTATGTGTGATAGATTATAATAAATTCAACAGGAGAAATATATAACTATAGGTATTTAAAGGAAGGAACTACCACCTAGAATTGAGTGACTCCAAATTTGTAGTGGTTAACAGAGGACCAAGTAGAGGACACAGATAGAAGGGAAAAGGCACAAAGTGAGGTGACGGAGGGCGGAGTAATTGGGAAGAGGGAGGGTGAGAATAAAGTGCAGTGGTGTTTACAAAGAGTGACAACAGGGGACCATTTTGACTAGAGAATAAGACTGTGTATGTGCCTAACTTTGGGGAGGAAGACTGTGGAATCAGAGTTAGAAAACTACGGTTTTGGAACCAGCTGACATCTGTCACGACATGTATGATCTTAGGCAAGTTATTGAGATAACTGGTTCATGAAGCTAATCTGAGAAAGGAGGAGCTAGACCTGCCCGGTGATCTCGAAGGTCCTTCCACCTGCAAACTGCTTTGTTTCTCTGGGTATTGGCACATACATTTGTAAGGGATGCCATAGTTGTGCTCATGTCATTAGGAACATGGGCTTGTCAAACAGGCAGATTATGAAGGATTTGTGTCTGTACTTCATGAAGTTAAATGGAGACATCGTTATGGAATGTTAGAATTGTGAAAGTTGGTATTGACATGAAGCCAAGAAAACATATGAGGTGGCAGATCTGAAAGGCTTTTTCTGTTACGTAGCCAGAACTACGTGATTGCATAGGACTAGAGAGCACGTGATCAAGGTTTCATGTGATGACAAAGGGAAATGGAAATCACTATTGACTAAAGAGTTTTGGGAAATTGATGTGATTCAGGTAAAGTCTGAGGACGAAGATTTTACTATGCAAGACTAGAAGACAAACGGGAGAGGGGAAGGCTGGGGAGAGGGTGAGGAGTTAGTCTGTATTACGCTATGACTTACAAGTGGAAAGAAAATACGTCATGCTATAAAAATCAACTGGAATGTTCTTTCGTACCTACTCATCAGTATTGTGTTGGGAAAGGGGAGTAAGAGATAATGCACTGTTTTTGAATATGAGCTAGCCAAGGGAAGTTGACTTATAGCGAGTCAGAGATGACTGTGTAGGGAAAGTAGCATATACTATGACTTAGTAATTAAATTAAAATTTGATGACCAAACAAGTAGTCTTATATGATTTTAAATATTATGTTTTCTTTTCAATTTTATCACTTCTTTTATTAACTTATTTTGTGTCAGATTTCATACGTATTTATTATTTCCAGTTTTATCTCTGTTTTTTTTCTTTAGGGATTTTTTAATATATAGACAATTTGGACACTATATAATATAAAACACACTGCCTTCATTTAAGGAGAAATTCTGGGCTTGGTGAGACTAAGAGTTGCTAATAATGAAAAACACTATTTAAAAAAAAAAATTCTCCATTACTAATCTGGCAAATGTCTCAAAAAGTGAGGTATCTAGATACATGAAAAATTAATGAGAAGCGTAACACTTCAAAGATTTGGTTTGTATTCATAAAAACAGAAAAGCAATTCATGCTTATGAAAAAATTTGGGGGATTAGGACTTTATCATTTAGATGTTTTCAACGTATGTAGGAAGATTTACAGGGGAAAATCCTTGTATAATTTTCACTAGTTGCATTATGCTTTATTTCAGTTTGACTCCAGTTATATTCCAATTTAGAAAGAAAAATAAGATAGCTGTAGGTTACATTTTAACCCACAGAATACAGCTGACCTGCCAGTTATATTATAAACTCCTAAAAAAACATAAGTCACAACTTATATATATATGAACCTAGCATGGACGCAAAGAAGGTACTCAATATACATTTGTAGAATTAAACCAAATATAAAAAAGCCTACTGTTGGATGGCTGCGGCCAAAGCCTATTCATATCTATTTATCTATGTGTCTGAATAGATGACTAGATACATATGTGTATATATACACATTTTCATATATATGTATATATATAAACATACATATATATATGTGTGTGTATTGTCCTTTATGTGAAATTCCTTTGAATTCACAGCAAAAGATAGTTAACTTAAGACACAGGCTTCCAGAACACCTCAAACTTTATGTCTGTGTGACAGACCAACAGGGGAAGTGTGAGCCACCATCCCAGCTGTCTGGATAGAACTAGCCAAAAAGCTCACCATCGCTGCTGGAAACCATTATTATACAGCTCAGCTTGGGGCATGCAGCTTTGATGACAGCAGGTCCAGGGCTTGAAAGCTGGGCTGTGGAGGTGCAGAAGCACCCACTGACCTTGAGAGAATGAATATGGGCTGACATACTAGTTGGAAAAGCCAGAAGAGGGCCTGCTTAGAAACAATTGGGGAACACAATGTACTAATTATAGTGTTAGAATAAAAAGAATATCATCGGTTTTGGATTTTCCTTTTATGGGATTATTTTTTGTAAATATTTAATCTCAAACCCAAGGTCATTTGACTTGGTTTCCATTCCTCACACCACGTGAGGCATATTCACTTTTGAGCCACGTGATATTACCCCTTTCAATTTTTATAATTTAAAAGAAAGTAAGTGCAGTGGTACTATTTACTTTGCTTTCATAGAAGCAGTAAATAAGGAATAAAGGCTCTGATGTGCTGGGGATGATTTATAAATGTTAACTATATTTAGAAACCACTTCCAGTTTGTTAGGCAGTTCATGTGGTGGATGTAAATGTTTTTCAGCACTTCTGAAATAATCTAACTATAGCTAAACATACCATGTGACGTTGCAGCTAGGGTAGCTATATAATATTGTTTCAGTTCTGCATTCCTAGCCTATCGTGTTTCTGTAGCAAAAATGAAAATTAAAACGTCTCCCATCTGTAGAACCAATTCCTCTATAGAATCAATCACTGCAGAAGTGATTCTGCAGCCAACGAGGGTTAGGGAATCTTTCAGCTGTTTGGTTTATTGATAAGCAGTGTATTTATTATGGATAACCAAGATTTCATATTTGCCTCTAAGAGGGTCTGATATTTTCATTTCTGATTTATTTTTAAAATCCATTTCTTTAAAATATAAATTCTACAATTTTTGGTGTGGTGAATTGATACCATCTGACACAATCTTCTAACTTATCTCTTAAGTACTGCTGATTTTTCCAATGTTTGCATTATTATTATTTTTTGTCCTTAGCTTCCATTTTCATTATACTGGCAAAATAAGCAACATAATATTTTCCACACCAGGAAAGTCAGACAAGACTCAAGTGCTAAAACTTATTTGGCAACATACTATGAAGCCTTCTTTGACTTGGCAGGTAAGGGATCTGGCAGCTTTAGAGCAAGATGTCTCTGTTGCCCATTCTGGTTGAGCTCCTGGGCATTTCTCAGATACACAGCCAGAAGGGCACACTTGCCCTGGGAAGATGGTGTCACTGGCAGTCACTCAGTTGGCACACAGCTGCATTCTGCTGCCAGCAGCATGCCACACCCCGTCTGCTTGCCGCTCACTTATTGGGTTTATAGCACAAGTGATATAGTATAGGATGGGACTTTTTTTTTTTTTTTTTTTAGTTTTCTGTTCAAATCTTTATGCATAATTAATTGTCAATGTAATTTCATGTCCTTGAGTGATTATTATTTCCATGCAAATGATAATAATGATTAAAGTAAATGCAATATAATATAAAATCAAATAGTTTTCTTGTTAAATGTAAATGTTCTATGAAATGCTAGTATTTGACAAATTCAGAGTTTGTACTCTAAATTCTGGATTTTCTAGTCAAGGTCAAATAGAGTGCATTAAAAATAGGCAACAAAATTTCTTGTTCCCTCCTTTTTTATGATAACTGCCAAGTTTAAGCTTTGATTTTTCTTTTCAATTTTCACAAATGCTACATGAGTCAAAGAACAAAATACTTAGAGATATATTGAATACATTTCTAAAATTCTCATTCCTTAAAATGCTCTCCTTTTCTCCCTCAGTGTAATCTCACATTCTTCCCCAGAGGAGGTAACTATTGTCTACAGTTAAGTATCTGGTGCCGTCATAACATGTTTTGGGATGATGGAAATGTTCTACATCTGTACTATATAAAATTTGAAATGTGGTTAGTGCAATTGATCTAATTTTTTTTTATTTTACTTTCATTTAATGAATTTTAATTTAAATTTATGGAGTTCCATGTGGCTAGTACCTCCCATACTGAAGAGCACAGGTTTTGACCTTTTTCATCTGTCCACAGGGCTATTGCAATAGACTTCTGTATCTAGGCTCACTTACTTCTTCACAATCATGAGCCTTGTACAATCCTGATCATATTTGTCTATGACCAATTCTTCAATGATCATTTCATGACAATATAATTCTAAACTTATTCACATGATAGTCAATGGATATTCCTGGTGGTGCAATGGTTTGGACTCACCTGTTAACCAAAAGGTTGGCAGTTCAAGCCCACCCAGCAGCTCCATGGGAGAAAGACTTGGTGTGATTGTTAGGGTTGTGTGTCAACTTGACTGGGCCACAATTCTCAGTGGTTTTTTAGTTATGATGTAGTTTGGCAGTCACATTATGAGATAATCACCTCCATGATGGGATCTGCTGTGAGCAGCCAATCAGTTGAAAGGGAGTTTCCTTGGGGATGTGACCTGCATCCAATGTATGTAGACCTTCTGGCAAAGGTTTCTGACTTTTGCTCTGCTCTGGATCCTGCATTTGACTCATCAGCATCTGACCTCCAGTTCTTGGGACTTGGGCCAGCAGCCTGACATTTACCTGCTGATCTTGGATTCATCAGCCTTCACAGCTGTGAGCCAGCAGCTTGCTGTCTGACCTGTGGATCTTGGGATGGTCAGCGCCTGCAGCTATGTGAGTCAGGAGAAGACTTCAGCCTTCAGCCTGATGCTTGACCCATGGACTGGGGACTTGCCAGCCTCTACAACCACGTGAACCATTTCCTTGAAATAAATCTCTCTCTCTCTCTCTATATATATATATGTATGTATACATAGGTACATACATACATGCTTCACTGGTTTTGCTTCTCTAGAGAACCCAGTCTAGGATACTTGGCAATCTGCTCCTATAAAGATTACGGCCTAGGAAACCCTATGAGGCAATTCTACTCTGTTACATGAGTTTCTGTGAGTTGAAAAGAGACTCAGTGGCACCTAACAACATCATCATTCAAGGTTCACAATTCCTCATGCCTCTGTGCCTTTTCACTTGCTGTTCTCTCCTTCTAGGACCCTCCTCCCTCATTTATCTAACAAATTTCATCAAGTCTCAGATAATTCCCCTTTAAAACTTTTTAAAGATTGCCATGCTTTTCTTCCATCTGTCTTAGTTTGGAAGCCCCACTGAAATCTGTTCAGCATTATGGCAGCACACAAGCCTTCACTGACAGATGAGTGGTGGCTGTGCATGATGTACATTGACTGGGGATTGAACTTGGGTGTCCTGCACAGAAGGTAAGAATTCTATTACTGAACCACCAGTGTCCCTCTTGCCTTTTTGCAGGGAGGATGGCTGTTACGCTTTCCTATAAAACATTCTATGGTGTCAGTGAGGGAGGAAAAGAGTTCCAAGAGCAAGTAATTTTGTTAGAATATAAACTTCATGGAGGCAAGAATTAGGTGGTTGTTCACAAATACCATAAACACCTGGAACAATGCTAGCACAGATTAGGAGCGCAAAAGGTATTTGTAGAGTGAATAAATGATCAAATTATGCTTTCATATTTTTTCACTGTTATCTATTTGAGTATTCTCAAGTAGCCCAAATCTGTCTAGCAACTATAATTTTTTGTGAATTTATAAAATAGAATTAAAAAGAGCAACAACTTTCCAAATCTGCCCATTCCTTTTCTCAAGAAAGGAAAGTGGTTGAGTTAGGACAAAACACATAAAAAAAAATTCCCTAAATACCAACTCATTGAGATAGAGCATCAAGCAATACTCATCCAAATCACCTACCCCCCACCCTATCTAGAACTCTGTTCCTGCTAAAGTGCAGCATACCTTCTGTCATTTAACTTCAACATTTCCCACTTTAATATAATCAGAAAACATAAAGTTCGTTTTCTACTCATTAGTAAGCATCACCAAAATGCTTTGTTTACCATTAAATCCAATACCTTCCAATATAGAAGATGATCCCTATGTTAGCCTAATCCAATGGACTCTATTAATATTAATTTATGGATAACTTTTGTTTAATCTAAAAATCACTTTTCTGGCTGCAGGATTGTGTTCATATCCAAACCAGTTTGTATTAATTTTGGAAGTTAAATTCCAAGGGATGTCATGTCAAAACCATTAATGAAGCCTTGATATAAAACACCTATTGTATTCTGTTCATATTCACATTCCTTAACTGAGTAATGTTATTAAGTAAAAGAAAATCTGTTAAGCGCATAGCTTTGTCACATTACTAACTTATTGCTCTTGATTTCATTACCCACTCCCCCAGGTACTTGGATATGTTGTCTCAAAATTTAGATTGAATGACCATTTATACGAGCAGGAATTTCACCTCTTTGAAGGGGCTGTGGTTTTGGTAAATGACTCAGCCAAGATACATATCTAATAGTTCAGCTAATGTGCATTATTTATTTAAGAGATCTATATCAGTTTTGTCAATAGCCTCTAGTTTTTTAAGTTTGAAATACTTTCCAGTTGTCCATTCGTATTCTTCTCTCATACTAGACGTAGTTTTAAAAAACCTGAGTTAACTCACTGAGATATTTAAAAAAACAATGGTTTTCATTTTTGTATTATTTGAGATGTTGTTTTTGTTAAAACTGTTCGTTACCTGATAACTTAAACAAATGCTTTCGTGTCAATGTTTGTTTTTAACCGCTAAAAATTTTCCATCCTGTTATGCGAAGAAAGCATGTTCTCTTCTCTTTGTTACCCATCTCTACTACAGATTTTTCTTCATAGATGTGTGCTTAGACTGCACTTTTCATAAACCCATCTTAATGCTTCCTTATTTTGTTTATGCATGTCATCTCAAAAAGAAGCTACAGACATTTTAATTATAACAAGTTAATATAGTCTCATTCATTAGTGAAGATTAACATACTTTCTCAGTACTCAATGCCCATTATTTTTAATTACCTCAAATGTGCCTTGTACCAGAGTTTCTCATTAGGGCAAATTTATATTTTCCTTATCACTGCTTTGCAGTTCTCTCAGAGCCTGCTAGTGCTGCCTATAAGGCTGCTTTTAGCTTCTAAGCACTGTTCTGAAGGTTGGGATTGGGTAGAAAATTGGATTATTTTATAACCACATGTTATTTATAGGATTTTCCTTTAAAAAGTATTTAATTTGACCCAGGTACTTAAAGTTGAAATCCTTTGAATTACTAGAGAATATTCTTTCTGCTCCTATATTTCCTCAAATGGATTTAATATACACCAAAAGAATCTTTATTAAAATAGAAAACTAGATGAATCTGGGCTATTCACTAGATTCCAAGAGAGTCTAACAGGCCAAAGTGTGGGTCTGTTATATGATTTTTTACATAATTTTCCTATTCATGGATACAATACAAAAACCACTTCCAAAATTCAACTCTTGCAAGTGACCTTCACACTTGGATTTTCTCTGTGAAAAGTAAAATAAAATTTGTTTTCTAAAGTTAATACGGGGTCTCCATGAGTCGACTTGATGGCAACTAACAACAACAACAAAGGTAGAAAAGAATGCTCAGGTAGGAAATTGAACAAAATTTAAAACTGTAAGTAAGACACTAAAAATTCCCTGAAATCATACAATCCAGGGGGGACTGAAAGTAACATTTTGGCATAGTCCTAGGTTTATCTCAATGATTTTGCATCCATTCATTTAGTCATTTATTCAACTAGTATGTATTGAAAACATACAATGATATAGTTCTAGACCTATCGTGGATACTGTGATAAAAATATCAAAATCCTACTTTGTAGAGCTAATTCTATTGAGGGACATTCTAAACAAAGAAACAGCAAAATTTTTGTTAAGTATAAGTACTGTGTAGGAAAATTAAGCATTCAGGGCCCAAACAGGACAACAGAAATCATACTAAGTATTTTAACATAGTAAGTTAAATATAGGGAATTAGTTAAACAGGTGTTGCAGCAATTGAAAAAAAAAACTGCAGAAAATTAAGGAATCACAAAGGTAATAACTGCAGGAGCAGCTACTACCTATAAGAAAGGAAGACCATAAAAAACAGTTGGCATTATCTGAACCTGAACACTCAGAGGAGAGGCCCCACAGTATTGCGATTCCAACCTCTGAGAAGGGAATACCTCTTAGCTGCTGCTAGTACTTCAGGAGTTTGGAGGAGGCAGCTTATGGGCTGGGGCATAGCCTCTGAGGAGAGGCACTGCTACATTTTGCAATGAGGCTGGTTCTGAAACAGCTGAAAGAAACAGGAGACTGGCACCAATTACTGGGGTGAGGAGACATTATTGAGGCAATGCTACCAGTAACAGCAAGCACATTGTTGTTAGCTGCTGTCGAGTTGATTACATTTCCCGGTGACCATAGCGTTTTCTTAATTGCTGCAACACCTGCTTAACCAATTTCCTATATTCTGTAATCTTGACTGAAGCCAATCACCAGGGCTTTTCTTCCACAGTACTACAGGGTGGGTTCGAACTGCCAACCTTTAGGTTAGCAGTTGAATGCAAACCTTTTGTGCCACCTAGAAAGCATCATCTCTCTCCTTTGAGTTCCCCCTTTTAGCAGAACTTAACCAAAAGCCAACTGACAAATGTAGTTTGCGAAGTTCTAGTTCCAAATTCACAGAGAAGAGCAAAAAAGGTTTGGGGTTCAGAGACCATAGCTTAATAACCGTAACACCCACTTGAGTCCACTTATAGGGATTTGCTACAATATGCATTTTCTTACAGTTGGAATCATCTAACCTTATCAACTACCTGCACTAGAACTTTTTTTGAAATACTTCTCTTTATAAACATTGATTTTGTATTGTATTTCACACCTTTTTTACAGAAGTCATATTCATGGGCTTTTTTTCTTGAAGGAAGAGGTTTTATACCCAGATTCAATGTGTGTATTTAATATTTTCAAAGGCAGTATCTCTATTAGCATTTTGCTGTTGATGAAAACGTCAAAATTTTGTCACTGATGAACACATTGAATGATAAGCTTGTCTTCTCTGCCATCTCTCTATCATTAAATCATTAACTCTCCAGACTTCTTGTGAATAGCTCTAACCAAGGCTTCAAACCGACTGGAACCAGTTTGGTCATGGCCGATGAAGCAAAATCAGAACAGACTCGAATTTTTAAAATTTGGGTGAAGTGGACCGGTAACTGCAATGAGAAAACTTACAGATCAAAGCCCTGGAATGAGAGTCTCAGAAGAGGCATAGTGAGCCCTTTCAGAAGCCTAATGTGGGAGTTTGGATTATTGCCAGGACTGTGGAGAGTGACAGATATTCAAAGCGGCACAGTTGTCCGCCATCTTTGAGCAGGACACCTTGTTTCCAACTCTGCGGGTCATGAGATTTGGTTGCTATGCGACACACTGCCCTTGTTTTCTAAGACGGATATTAAGTTTCTAGCAGGGCTTCAACCTGTAATTTTTCCCATTCTAGGTTTTGTTCCAGTTCACCCACATTTTAAAAATTCAGTTCCATTCAGGTTTCACTTTGTTGGCCATGACTGAACTGGGAAGAATTGGTTTGAAGCCCTGTCTCTAACCTGGGAGTTCTCCCTCTACTGCCTTGAGCTCTTCTCCTTGCTCCAATGGGAGCATCTGGTTTAAGGATATGAAGTTGCTCTAGTTTTCCATCGACAGGGTCCAGGACCTGCTACTGCTCCCTGAAATCTACAATCACATGATTGAATGTCACTGATCCTTATGAAGTTGCTTCTTGAGAAATGCAAAGACCTATGAAAGCAGAGCTGCAGGGGCACAGTCTTCCTTTCCAGTTTCAAGCAGTATCCAGGACACTGTGCCAATCAAAGTCATCTTTAATTTAATTTTCAACTATTTAGAGTCTAGAAAAAATATCTTTTCCAAATCTCTAGAGCCCCAAATGATCTTATATGTCTTTATGAAAATTCAGTAATTCTTTCCTGAGCTCATAGCTTTCTTGAAATATCTTTCTGAACACAGCCAGTTAGCAACCAACACACTTTTAAGGTTTTGTATTTTACTAACTTTCCCTAAGGCTACAAGCTCATTAGACATATATTCTCCTTTCAAGTTACCAAGTGTTCAATTTTATCAAAGGTTTTACTACTTAATTAACATGAGTCTATATTGTTCTACTCTCTGTAAATAGTTTTCCCACAGCCTGCCACCTAATCAGGGACAGATTACCGGGTAAGCAAAATAAGCACATGTTTAGGGCATCAACAAAACAGGGGCAACAGTTGTCCAAAACGAAGACCCATCGATGCCAAGCAAACAGGACAAAAGGAAAAGTGAGCGCCACAGTGGAAGTGAACTGGCAGGGCACTAAATGAAATTGATACCGGCTCCAGTGCATAAGAATGTGCTGGCCAGAAATAAAATTCATACAGGGTCATGGAGGCACCCACATGCAAAGTTGTTTAAGCTATGAGGTCCCTACCACTTCAACACCTTCATTGATATCTGTATCCTACTCTCCTCTCTTGTTTAATTGAAACTTCTTATCTCTGTGAGTCTCTTGGGAGTATAGTATTTCTTTCTAATAAGAGGTGGGACTCGGCTGTCGAGTCTAACTCTTGCTACATTCACCCAATATTCAACTGGATCCAACATGAGTGGTTACTGGGCGAGGATGAATTATACTAATAGATAACAGGTCTCTGATTCATTTTGAGAGAACCATCTTGTACATCCATGTCTGCTGATCCAGCAACTCCAGCTATGGGGACCAGCAATGCTCTTTGTCAAGATACAAACACAAGAGTATGTTCTTGCACACATTCTGGTAGACAACCAATGGGAACTCCAATTCCAGATGACACCCAAAAGTGAGGGAACTCAATAAGCTAACCATTGCAATGAATTCAATCAAGTTACTTTTTAACTGTATAGCATTTACATTCAGAATTATGTCCTAAGTTTTATAAATAATAATATTTGTAACTTTAAAATATGTTTGGCATACAGGTGGATGAAATTTAGCATACATTTAATATAATACTAACATGGGTAATACTTTAACATTAACATAGCAAATGTCCAAAAAAATACTGGAAATATTTAACACGAAGTTTTAATTTATGTGTCAAGTGAATTTCACTTATCATCGTCTGTTGCGTGGAACATAGTGCTTGATGTTACTCTATATATGCTAATAAATGAGATATGAGGCACATTAAAAGGACACAAAATTCAATATTTATTTATTGTGCAAAATATATTTTTGTTTTGCAACAGAGTAGAAAACAAATTTTGAAACACACTCATTTTTTCCATCCAACAGATGGAAAGGCTATTGAGTGATTTATCACATTTATTAGGACATCATACTTGGTAAAGCAGAGGTTCAGCGAAAAAGAGGAAGACCCTCAATGAGATGGACTGACACAGCGGCTGCAACAGTGGGCTTAAACATAACAATCATGAGGATGGCACAGGACCGAGTAGTGTTTTGTTCTGTTGTACATAGAGTCACTAAGAGTCGGAACCAGCTTGACGGCACCTAACAACAACAACAAAGTGTGAGAGAATAAACTTCTCTTGTTAAAGTCACCCACTTGTGGTATTTCTGCTATAGCAGCACTAGGTAACTAAAACAACATGTATATATATAACTCACGTATCTCAGAATGTGTGAGTAAGCAGAGGAGGGGGAACCGCAGATTGTCAGCATTTCAGGGCCCTCACATGCCATAATCCAGCCCTGCACCTAATGACTAAACCAGTGCTGCGTATTTTAGGTTTTTGTTACGACAGGATCCCAGTTTTGCTATTAATGTTTTTTGTTAGTCAGGTTAAGCTAGTCTCTGTGATGGTAATCAACAGCCCCTCAAATTTCCTGACAATGTGTTAAAATTTGTTTCTTGATCTCACAAATCTATCGTACATTCAGTAGCTACCTTCCAAGTAGTGAATCAAGGAAACACAACATGTGCCTTGAAGACATGCTGTTTGGAACCTATGGCTTCCAGATCACTGTGACAGGGGCAGGGAGAGCTGGAGTTTCACACACTGACCCTTCAATTCTTCAACATGAAAGTGTCAATCATCACTTCTGCTCACCAGCCATTACCCAGACCTAGCCATATAGCCTGGTTTAACTGAAATGATGCTTACATACCTCCAAACCCATTGCCGTCAAGTTGCTTCTGACTCATAGCTACCCTATAGGACAGAGTGGAACTGCCCCATAGGGTTTCCAAGGAGTGGTTGGTGGATTTTAACTGCCCACCTTTTGGTTAGCAGCTGAGCTCTTAACCACTGTGCCACCAGTGCTCCTTACATACCTCTGTATAGTTAAATTCCTAACTGATGAAAATTTAGGTTGCTTTCAAACTTCTGCTATTAACGTAATGTTTCCGTGAACATTTTTGCTCAAAAATTTTCTGTATTCTTATTGGTATATCTCTTTAAGATATATTCTCAATCATGAAATTTCAGGCTAAAAGACATTTTTCTTACACTATTTGGGAGCGAGTTCTTTGTGCCATCTATAATGCTGGGTATTTTCAGTCTTTTCATATTTGTTAACCTAGGAGGTAAGAGACAATACTTTATTGGTCTTTATTTGGATTTCTTTAATTACAAATGAGTTTAAACATGTTTATTTGCCCTTTGGATTTTCTTTATTAAATTTCTGTTTTCTTCCTTTGCCCACCCTTTTGTTTTTAAGTTATAATATTTGTTAGGTTCTGTGATTGGCTGATACGATGACCCCTGATCCTGTAGTAAAATGATCATGCCTGCAGCCATACTTGTTCTTCATGTTCTTCTTTTTTGTGCGTTGTTAGAGGCACTGGTTCTGCAACTAATCAGTAGGATTCTGTTTTAGCTCTTCTCTGCCTCTCTTTCCCAGATGGGTGAGAAAAAATGAGCTATCTCAGATTGGCCATGGAGCTTAAACACTAGTACAGTAATAATGGATTATGAGATAAACTAATCCCGGGCTCCATAAGGTATGTAGGAAAGTCATGTGCATTTCTTGTTTTTTTCTTTTTTTTGTTCATTTGTTTTTCACCTGGATTTCAAATGTTTTTATGGTATAGCATCCATCTCTGATGCTGGAACTAACCTAATTTATTTCAATTATTAATATGTCTCTTATGATGACAGTTTTCACTAATATTGAAGGGTCCTTAGAAGTCTAAAAATGTATTTAACACAAATAAGAGTCGATTTTATTTTTATTATTATTTTGATAAAGTAGTGCTCACTTTAAACCTTTTCCTATCAACAATAAAAAATGAATATCTTTGATATAAGACTATTTTCTTACTTTTAGAAATAATAGCTTACAGTGTACGCCTGCCTGAAGATCATTTTTATGTTTTCAAACTCAACTTTATACTCATCAGACACGTTTACTGAAAGACCTGGAAAGTACACCACAGTGTATTGTGAAAGAGGTATCAAAGAGAGGCTTGTAATTTAGCAAGTATATTGTTTTGGATAGAGAACCCTGGGAATAGCTCTGGTCAATTTCATTCAAAATTATGAGACTTCTTGTTCCCTAATGAAACAAATATGACAGAATAATGGCTGATGTTAGATGCCACTCACACACACACAGATGTCTGTGGTCATCATTCTGTTTCAAAAGAACCTACTATGTCTTCCTAACTCAAGGGATGGTTCTCTCTGTACATTCCACTTTACTCTAATATGTGTATCTTGCTGAGGGAAAAATTTTTCTGTTTAAGATTTTATTGTGGCCTCACATGCATTTACTTCCATTATTTAAAAACAATATGTACTTAATTTCTTTGGCAAAGCCAAAGAAGAAATGTTTTAGAGGGTGATGTGGGTTCCATATATGTATCGTGTTCTGATTGGTGTAAAGTTCAACCTAATTCTAATATAAATCCTCTGAGATATCGCATTTTTTCTACCCAAGTGAGTAGAGACAGATTTTTGATGGCTCGTTTAGACACCTCAGTTTCAAATATTAGCAAGTAGATAGTGTCATTCATTTACTTTTCCTCTACACTTACAAAAAACGCCCATGAACTTCTTCAAAATGTTTTTTATAGCATAGATTTACTTCCCATATGTATTATTCTTATTTTTAACAACCTAATTTTGACATACTCCTTTGTGTTTGGACACATATGGTGCTATTTTGTCACATCTGTCTAATCAAGTATAAAAGACAACCAAATCGGACAACTTTATATTTAGGGAAAATGACATTTTCATGTTGTACACTGTAAAACATATATTGGCAGCCTTTGGGAATTTTGGATGAGTCACCTTGAGAAAAATCATATGGTTCTTTTAGTCTAGAGGAAGAGGTAGAATATGGTATGTGCATGTGTGTGCGTTATTAGATGATTTTTGAGGTCCTTTCAAGTACTAAAATTGCATAATTCCATTACACTATAGTTTATAAATACTCAAGTCTTCCTAGTATTGCACAAAATCATCTTCTTGGGGGGCCCATATATGAATGATCAGTCAGGGAAAAGCCTCCTTTTAAACATCATGAGCTTTCTCAGAACAGGGACCAGAATAACCTCACTGAAGTCTTCTTTCCTGTTAAGAGATTCTGTCTTCTTAGGATACATTTATAGGAACTTGCCAGTTGGTTAAACTGGGATGAGCCAAAGCAACATCTTTGCTTTGGCTCAGACTCTTAGGAGTAAGGAATTTGTTACATCTCAAACTACGAAAGAATTACCTACAGCTTGGAAAAAAACAGTACCGAAGTACTACAAGTTAAAACGGCAAGAAGAGGGGTTCTGAAACGATGGTGGCCCATTTGCACATCCTTGCTGCCCTCCACTTTGAATCACAATCCACCCAGTGGCACAGCTACCATGGCCAGTGGGCAGACAGAGCCTGGCAGGCATATGAAAACAATGTCCTTTCTGTTTTTCAGAAGAAGAGTGGGACTGAGGCTCAAAACTTGTCTCCCTTTTGGGCTTGACTAAAGTCTGGGAATGGCAAAGGGCCAGCACTCTGTGATTCCTGGAAAAAACTGACCTGTGTAGATCCACTGACCACTGAGAGGAAGGGCGATGCTATCCTGCCTGAGTGGTCACAGGAAGAGGATCTCTTAGTCACCGTGGTCTTGAAGGATTTACAGAGAAGAAATGATGGCTTTAACATATTCCTATCCTGAGGCTGGAAGACTACATATTGGCAGCTGATAGGTGAGTAGAAAAGAAGCTTCTTCCTGGGAAAATGAAAGGAATAGATAATGGAGTTTTGTTCTTTTTGGCTCCCTAGCTTCCAAAATAAGAAGGATATTGACTATAACTCAATTTCTACGAAATAAAGCATCGCAGGAGCTTGACCTAAAGGTGACTAGAACCATGAGTATACAAAGGAAAAGGGAAAAACCCCTCAACGCACCCAGTTTCCCAAAAAAGAACTAGTGAAAGAAAGTATGCAAAAAATTGATTCCTGATGAAACAGGAGTCACGAAAGAGACAACAGCACCTTTAACAGAAAGACACATAAAGACATAAGATGGCATTCTTCAATTCTGAAATATTTATGGATTAAAGGTTATGATGTCTGGGATTTGCTGTAAATTAATCTAACTGGGCTAGGAAGTAGTAGTCGGGGTATAAATGAAACACAGTTGGCCATGTGCTGCTGGTTGCTGAAGCTAGGTGATAGGCATGGGACGAGACAGGGGGTTATCAACTTATGTATACATTTGAAAATTTCCATAATACATTTAAAATTATTTTGAAGGATAAAATGAACACTATTGAGAACCATTTCAATGGCCTGGAAGATCAAATAGAAGAAATAGCTAAAATTTCAGAGCAAAAATACAAAGGCATTGAAATCATAAAGAAAAAGATTAGAGACTTGGGAAACTGCTGGATAATGGAAATTTAGAAGGAGAATAAAAATGCATGGAGGACTGTAATAATTAAAGAAATGACAAAGGAAAATTTCCCTGGTTTGAAGACTGAACCTTAGTCTCTTGATTGAAAGCGTTCACTAAGTCCCAGGCAGAATCGATATCAAAAAGACAGATTTAGGCATATCATGGTGAAATTTCTGATTCAGAAAATAAAAAGAAAATTCTTAAAGGTCCCAAACAGAAGAAAAATATTACATACCAAGAAAAAAATCAAACTACCATTGGACTTCTTATCTTTAATATTGTTAGCTAAAAGCACAGTGTAATAACTTCCGCTGACTACTGAAAGAAAAAGACTGCAGCCAAGAATTCTACACAAGGATGAGATATAATTTGCCTGTCAGGAAGAAAGAGAGATATTAGTTGATAGGTGAGGACTCAGAGAACATAAGAACCAAGTAGTCCCATCTGAAGAAAATACTCAAGGATCCCAAACAAATGATGAATGACTCACAATAGAGGCCTTAGGAGAACAGAAGACAAATCAGAGAGGAAACACTAGTGAGACTGAGGATTGTGAAGGTAGAAGAGATATAGTGAAAAGCAAACCTACTAAGAGTCTGCAATAAAAAACCAAAACCCATTACTACTGAGTTGATTCTGACTCATAGTGACCCTATAGGACAGGGTAGAACTACCCCATTGGATTACCCAGGAGCAGCTGGTGTATTTGAACTGCTGACCTTTTGCTTAGCAGTCTGAACTCTTAACCACTGTGCCACCAGGGCTCCAGAGTCTGCAATGAAAAGTGCTAAATCCAAGGATCTGGGGTGAGGGAAGGGGCAGAAGAAGTAAGAGCCTATGAACGTCCAGTCTGGCGTTGTTGTAGGGGAGAGTAAGGAAATGTTGGTACCCTAAGTCTCATCTTACCAAGAAAAGCAAAGGCAGAGAAGAGCTCTGAAGTGGAGTGAAAGCGCTGGGATCTTACTGTCATTTAAAAACCAAAAACAGAACGAGCTGCAGTAGAGTCAAGCCTGGCTCATGGCAACCCGTGTGTTGCAGAACTGTTTTCCAAAGGGTTTTCAATGGCTCTGACCTTTTGGAAGAAGATCACTAAGGCTTTCTTTTGAATTGCCTCTGGGTGGATTTAAACTGCCAAACTTAGGTTAGTAACCAAGCACTTAACCATTTGCGCCACGCAGGAACTGCCCTTATTTTCATATAAGAGTAGGGAAATATGTATCCCTTCATGAGTCCTTGAAATTAGAAGGTAACCACTCTGAGTGGAAACATAGAAATCTCCATATTAATAAATGAAAAGGGGGACTTTGCAGTAACTCTATAAAACTAAGCAAAATAATTTTTAAAAGAGGAAAAGGAAAAAGAAAAGAAAGTAAATGAATAGTAAATATAAAGAAAGGTTGAGAAATAAAATTAAACACATATTTTTATATCAAATATGAAAGATTTAAATTCCTCTATTAAAACACAAAGACAGAGCGAATGGTTAGAAAAATTTCATTACAAACGAACATCCTTAAAAAGATGAGAAAAGTATGGAAATAAAATGAGAAAATTAAAGAAAAAAACAGGTGACAGCATTAATTACAGAGAAGATTCATTTTCAGAACAAAAGCACTGAACAGTATAAAAGGGACATTATGCAATGATAACAGACAAAATTTAGGTACTAGACATTATTGTCATATATATGTGTGCTTTAGGAAATAGAACAACTAAATGTATACAGTAAAGAGGATTTGAAATTGCAAAGTAAACTTAATAGCATAGCTAATGTGGGAGATTCTGAAAACAATGTTTTAAGAATTGTTAAGTTCTGGATAAATAGAAGAGAATAGTTGTCAATTAATGTAAATAAACTTGATTTATAAGGATATGTATATAATATACATATTATATATTACCTGCATGTATGTATATTACATATATATAAATGTGTGTGCATATATACTCTCTGTATATATAGATTTACATCTTACAGAAAGAATATATACTTTTTTCATGTATCTGTGAAAATTTTACAAAAAATATATCATGTGATTGATTATAAAATTTAACAAAATATGAAAAGTAGAAATCTAAAAGGCAGAATTTTCACGATTCAATAACTTTATAAATAAAAAATAAAATAGTAAAATATTTTAAATCCTAAGTATTAACAGTTGATGGTCTCATTTAAATCTTGGGTCAAAGAGAAGACAAAAAGTTGAATCTGAAATCAAATTAAAACCAGTTAAAAAAAAAATATTTATACTCAAATCTTTGGACATAGCTAAAACATAGTTACATTATAATACTTTATAGTCTAAATTTATTTATTTGCCCAACAAATATTCACTGAGCACCTCCTGTATTTCAGGCACCGTTCTTAACTGAGGATGCAGCAGCAAGATCTTTGTCCTTGTGCTTTGATTTTAGTGAGGGAGACATAATAAAAATGAACAAAACAATGCACAGTCAAGTTTGTAAAAGAAAAATGATTCAGAGGAGGGCGTAGAAGAGAAAAGAGCTGCATTTTTATCAGGCATTATTGAAGAAGAATAAATAATAAGGGATCACAGAATTCATCTTAAGAAATTACCAAAAGAACAACAAACAAGTCAAAGCACGTAGGAAAAGAAATTAAGCCGAAGTTAAAGGAATTAATAGAAAATATAATGGTAGAAGGATTGAAAAGTGTATTGAATGATACATACCAGTTTTTAACTTTGAGGCAGGATGGGCCTGTGGTGGAAGGGTATGCAAGTATACATACAGTGTTTAATGTTCCCTGTAACAAGAGTGTGAGTGAGTGCGTGTGTATGCACATACTTGTATAAAAATAGACATGAAATTCTGTAAGAAATTGATTTTGTATCCATTGGTTAGACCAAGGCAAGAGATTCTTTTCAAGAAGAAAACGATAGGTATAACAAATGATAGTGAAGTTGCTAGTAATAACAATATCAATAAAGTGCTGACTGTGTGTACAAAGCAGTGTTCTAAGTTAATTACATTTACTATTTCTTCTCACTAACATTGCTTAACTCCCATTTCGTAGATGAGCAAACTGAGGCCCAGAGAGTTGACTTTCTAAGCATCATTTTCTTCATCTATGAAATATTACTAAGAATAAGACTATTGCCTCGGGGGCTGTATTAATTAGAATGTGCTAGATTAGGCGGCATTAATAAATTGACTTCTAAATCTCAATGGCGTAACACGACGGTCTACTTTCTTCTCGTGCTGTGTAAGCACGGTGAGTTGGTGGGGTACTCTGTACCATGTGATCTCAGAGGAGACAAGGCCACAGGAGGCTCCAACGTCTTGGCCTCCTCATTGCTGGAGCAGCAGTGAGCATGGGCAACAGACCTGCTCATAAATGTTTCAGACCATTGGCTGCAACTAGTTACTGGACCTGCCTAAGTAAAGAGACTGAGAAATGATCTTCTACGTTATGTCCAAGGAAAGGAGGAGAACTATGTCTTACTGAGCACTGGTTATATATACCACAGGTTTAACAGAATGGTGTTTGTAGAGAACTTTGCACAGTGACTATCACATAAATTGTTCACTAAAAGAAGTGTCCTGTTATAACCCTAAATACTACTTAGAATTAAAAGTGTTTAACTGTATCAAACCAAAAGATGTGTTAGAATATGCAGTAACAATCATAAATATCAGAAATTATGAAGTGAGTCTATAGGAATCATATATGTGTCTTCTAAAAAATGGAGATTGTAAATGAGAAAGAGAGATGCCACATTTTTTGCTCACTGATAATAGATACAATGAACTTCTAAAAAGTGTATACATTTTGCAATGGTATATGTAGGATAAGCAAATTTATGTAAGAACAGAAATATTACAAAACATGTTTCTCTTTGCTCACTTCTCATGTGGTCAGAATAATAGGAGAAATTAAAACTTGAAGAAAACTCTCAAGGGAAGAAATAGAGTCAAAAAGTTTTAGATAATAAAATAGATATTTCCAGTTACAGATGCAATTAAAGAAAACATGCCTTAGAAACAAAAGTGAAAAAATTGAAGAAAAACAATAAGCTACCCATAAAAGTCTTTCTTCTGAGAAAGGGTAAAGTGACAAGAGATATAAGAGAAAGCAAGGACAAATAAACACAACAGACTCACATCTGAGTTTTTAGGATATGGGACTGAATTAGCATGGTGGGGAACTTGAAAAAAAAAAAACACATAGATTAGGATGGTAATGCACAAGAAACTAGAAAGTTTAGTTCTATAAAGAACTCTTTCAACACAAAAATAATAAAAGAATAATGTAAATATGTAGATATAAAGAAAAGCCTTATTTACTTCAGCCACTGAAAACCGTATGTAGCACAGATCTACTCTGACACACATGGGGTTATCATGAGTTGGAATTGACTCAATGAAAAATGATTGGCTACACACACACACACGCACGCACGCACGCATGCCCTGGTGCAACAGTTAAAGTGTGCTTGACTGCTAACTGAAAGGTTGATGGTTCAAACTTACCCAGTGGCTCCCTGGAAGAAAGACCTGCTGATATGCTCCCATAAAGATTACAGTCTATGCTCTAATGGGGATCACAACAGAGGGTCCTGGACAGAGCTGGAGAAAAATGTAGAACAAAATTATAACCCACAAAAAGAGACCAGACTTACTAGCATGACAGACTGGAGAAACCCTGAGAGTATGGCGCCCGGATGCCTCTTTAGCTTAGTAATGAAGTCACTCCCGAGGTTCACCATTCAGCCAAAGATTAGACAGCTCCATAAAACAAGATGAGACTAATGCGGCACAACACTCCAGGGACAAGGACTAGAAGGCAGGAGGGGACCCAAGGTCAAGAAGGGACAGTGTTGACATGTCATGGGGTTGTTAACCATTGCCATAAAACAATATGTGTACTGTTTAATGAGAAAATATTGTTCTGTAAACCTTCATCTAAAGTACAATAAAAAAACTATATATATATATATATATATATATAGTAAATAAATAAAGATTACACTCTAGGAAACCCTATGGGACAGTTCCACTCTGTCACATGGGATTGCTGTGAATTGGAATGGGCTCAACGGCAAACAGCAGCAGCAGCATGTGTAAAGGAGCCCTGTTGGCACAAATGATTAAGCCCTTGGCTGCTAACCAAAATGGCTGGTGATTCAAATCCACCTAACAGCTCCGAGGGAGAAAGACTTGGTGATATGTCTCCATAAAAATTACATCCAAGAAAACCTTATGCAGCAGTTCTACTCTTGTCACATGCGGTAACTATGAGTCAGAATAGACTCAATGGCACCTAACAACAACAGCAACATTGTACATATATATGTATTATATATATATATGTAATTATGTACATATGTATGAAGGGGCCCTGGTGGCACAACGGTTAAGCACTTTGCTAACCAAAAGTTTGGTGGTTCGAACCCACCCAGTGGCTCTGCAGGAGAAAGACCTGGCAATCTACTTCCATAAAGATTACAAAAAAAAAAAAAAAAAAAAAACCCTATGTGACAGTTCTGCTCTATCACATGGGGTATCTATGATATCTATGAGTTGTAATCGACTTGATTGCACACAGCAAAAACAAATGTATATATGTGTGTGTGTATAAAAAAAAAAAGCAGAGTCAGGGATGTATCAAGAGATCTGGGCATTAATGAAAGGGTAAAGACAAAGACCTTGCAGCTGGAGATTGAGTGGCACTGGAGCAGGGCTGCATCTGCAGGCAAGGGCCTATCTTCGGAAAATAGCGACCGTGGCAATTAGTTTAAAATTGCTGAATGATCTCTCACAGCTGGCAATGGAGACTGTGCTGGCCAATAGAAACTGCTCATTAGCGCCGCTCCTTAAGCAGCACCCAGGGCACGCACCCTACCTGCCATACTTTAGTTACACTTCTGCCTGTAGGCCTCTGATCTCACGGTGGAGCTCTACACAAGTTGTGAGGGCTGCCGAAGCCAATCTTTGACTGCCTTTTTCAACAGCATATGAGAGAAGGATTAAGTGTCCAGCACAATAAAAGAAGGCCTGTTCAATAAGACATGTTAGCAATATTTAATAATATTGATAGGAAAAAAATATTAGGAACTGGGAGTCACTGATGTCTGTAAGGAGAGATTAAGGATTTTTCTAGAACCCCTCTTGCTTAATAGCTACCATTTACTAACTACTGTGTGTTCTCTTGCTAAGTTTGGAAGAGAGAGATGAGGGTCTGACACAGAAAATGGCAGTCCTTTAGTGAATTTAGGAGGGTCAAAAGTCTTGACAAAGAATTAAGCAGGGTGTTTACCATGTTATGTCAAGAAGAATATATCCTGAGTCTTGTAAAAAAAAAGTTACTACAATTTTCTGTCAGAGCGCCTGCCTACCATGTGGGGCATCCAGTCTTTGGACACCAAGGATGAATACTTTCCAAATCATTCTAGGAATCTGCAGCTGACATGAGTTTTGAGAATTAGTTTTCTTGTCTACACTTCTGTTATCTGCCTCTCTTCTGCTCCCTTCTTCTGTAGAAATATCTTTGGTTCTTGTTGAAGCTCAAAGAAAAGCTATTCTCTAGATGCCAACACAAGCACTGAGGGTATTGGTGGTTATGGTACTGAGATCTCCTGCTACAGAATTGGTGGGATGAATTATTTCCACAACAAAAAGTTAACCTTTAATGAACAGTTACTATGTTCCAAGCATGATTCTAAGCATTTCAAGTGCACGGTTTGATTTAATCCTCACACTATAGAATATACAGTCCTAATGCTCAGGAAAGGAGCCCTGGGGGTGCAGTGGTTAAGTGCTCAGCTGCTAATCGAAAGGTCAGGGGTTTGAGCCTACCAGCAAATCTGCATGAGAAAGACATGGCAGTCTGCTTCCATAAAGATTACAGACTTGGAGACCCTATGGGGCAGTTCTATGCTGTCGTACAGGGTCACTATGAGTCAGAATTGACTGGGTGACAATGGGATTTGGGCTTAAAGTACAGGACCTTGAATATATTATATAATTTAATTATATCTTAGAAGATAACATATTCTACAAGAAGAAACAGAAATTGACCTGATTGATATATAATTGTGTTTAGGGTGTGATGCTTGATTTTTCAAAATTCAGGCAAAAATAACTTAAGACAGTGACTGCTCAAGTTCAGATTCCACCTGTTGCTGTTGTTAGATGCCCTTGAGTTGGTTCAGACTCATAGCAACCCTACATACAACAGAACCAAACACTGCCTGATCCTGTGCCATCCTCACAATCATTCTTATGCTTGAGCCCATTGTTGCAGCCACTGTGTCAATCCATCTATTTGAGGGTCTTCCTCTTTTTCACTGACCCACTGCTTTATTAAGCACAGTGTTCTTATCCAGGGACTGATCCCTCCTGATAGCATATCCAAAGTATGTGAGACAAAGTCTTGCCATCCCTGCTTCTAAAGAGCATTTTGGCTGTATTTCTTCCAAGACAGATTTGTTTGATCTTCTGGCAGTCCATAGCATATTCACTATTCTTTGCCAACACCGTAATTTAAGGCATCGATTCTTTTAAAGTCTTCCTTCGTCATTGTCCAGCTTTCACATGCATATGAGGCAATTGAAAACACCATGGGTTGGGTCAGGTGCACCTTAGTCTTCAAGGTGACATCTTTGCTTTTTGAACTCTTAAGCAGATCTTTTGCAGCAGATTTGCCCAGTGCAATGCATCGTTTGATTTCTTGACTGCTGCTTCCATGGTTGTTGATTGTGGATCCAAGTAATATGAAATCCTTGACAATTTCAATCTTTTCTCCGTTTATCATGATGTTGCTTATTGGTCCAGTTGTGAGGATTTCTGTTTTCTTTATGTTGAGGTGTAATCTATACTGAAAGTGGTGGTCTTTAATCTTCACCAGTAAGTGCTTCAAGTCATCTTCACTTTCAGCAAGCAAGGTTGTTTCATCTATATAATGCAGGTTGTTAATGAGTCTTCCTCCAATCCCAATGCTGCATTCTTCTTCATATAGTCCAGCTTCTCGGATTATTTGCTCAGCACACAGATTGAATAAGTATAGTGAAAGGATATGACCCTGACGCACACCTTTCCTGACTTTAAACCATGCAGCATCCCCTTGTTCTGTTCGAATGACTGCCTCTTCATCTATGCACAGGTGCCTCATAAGCGAAACATCTTTCAGGTATTCTCTTCTTTCAGCCAGGATCCATCTGACATCAGCAATGATATACCTGGTTCCACGTCTTCTTCTCAATCTGGCTTGAATTTCTGGCAGTTCCTGGTTGATATACTGCTGTAGTTGCTTTTGAATTATCTTCAGCAAAATTTTACTTGCATGAGATATTAATGATCGATAACTTCTGCATTCTTTTGGATCACCTTTCCTGGGAATAAGCATAAATATAGATCTCTTCCAGTCAGTTGGCCAGGTCTTCCAAATTTCTTGGCATAGACAGATGAGCACTTCCAGTGCTGCATCTGTTTGTTGAAACATCTCAATGGGTATTCCATAATTCCTGGAACCTTCATTTTTGCCAATGTCTTCAGTGTAGCTTGGACTCTATCTTCAGTACCACTGGTTCCTGATTATATGCTACCTTCTGAAGTGGTTGAGCTTCAACCAATTCTTTTTGGTATAGAGACTCTGTGTATTCCTTCTGTCTTCTTTTGATGCTTCCTGCATTTTTTAATATTTTCCCCATAGAATCATTCAATATTACGACTCGAGGCTTGAAAATTTTCTCAAGTTCTTTCAGCTTGAGAAATGCCAAGTGTGTTCTTCCCTTTTGGTTTTCTAGCTTCAGGTCTTTGCACATGTAATTATAATACTTTACTTTGTCTTCTCGAGCTACCCTTTGAAATCTTCTGTTCAGCTCTTTTACTTCATCATTTCTTCCATTTGCTTTAGCTACCTGACCTTCAAGAGCAAGTTTCAGAGCCTCTTCTGGCATCCGTTTTGGTCCTTTTTTTCTTTCCTGTCTTTTTAATGACCTCTTGTTTTCTTCATGTATGATGTCCTTCCACAACTCATCTGGTCTTTGGTCATTAATGTCCAATGCATCAAATCTATTCTTGAGATAGTCTTTCAATTCAAATGGGATATGTTTAAGGTTGTGCTTTGGTTCCCATGGACTTGTTCTAATTTTCTTCAGCTTCAACTTGAACTGCTTATGAGCAATTGATGGTCTGTTCCACAGTCGGCCCCTGGACGTGTTCTGACTGATGATATTGAGCTTTTCCATCGTCTCTTACCATAGATGTAGCTGATTTGATTCTTTCGTATTCCATCTGGCATGGTCCACGTGTATAATTGTCATTTATGCTGTTGAAAAAATGTATTTGCGTGGAGAAGTTATTGGTCTTGCAAAATTCTATCATGTGATCTCCAACATTGTTTCTGTCACCAAGGCCATATTTTCCAACTACCAGTCCTCCTTCGTTTCCAACTTTCACATTATAATCACCAGAAATTATCAGAGCATTCTGATTGCACGTTTGATTAATTTCAGACAGCAGAGGTTGGTAAAACTCTTCAATTTCTTCATCTTTGGCCTTAGTGGTTGGTGCCTAAATTTGAATAACGGTTGTATTAACTGGTCTTCCTGGTCTTCCTCACAGGCATATGGATATTATCCTATCACTGACGACATTGTACTTCAGGATAGATCTTTTTGATGACGAATGTAATGCCATTCTTCAAGCTGTAATTCCTGGCATAGTAGACCATGTGATTGTCCAATTCAAAATGGCCAATACCAGTCCATTTCAGCTCACTAATGCCTAGGATATCGATCTTTATGTGTTCCATTTCATTTTTGATGATTTCCAATTTTTCTAGATTCATACTTTGTATATTACATATTCTGACTTTAATGGATGTTTGCAGCTGTTTCTTCTCATTTAGAGTCATGCGACCTAGTGATACAGAAACACCCATGAGTAGAAAGTGTTTTGCTCAGTGGAACATTTTAAAACAAAAGCCAACCTATGAGAAGGACATTAGAAAGATAGTTAATCCTGAAAGACTGAGAAGTATGGGTAGGAAGGAAATTATTATCTAGAAAAACGTAAAATACATTTATGCTTAAAAGTCAAAAAGTAACAAAGATTTGCAGATGAGTCATTAAAATACATTTATAAGGCAACAATAATAACAAGTTTAATAAATACTATTTACTGAGAAACTGCTATGTGCCTGACATTACACTAAGATTTTTGTACTTGGTGTTTTACTTAATCTTCACGATATCCCTGCTAGGCAAGTATTTTAAGAAGCACTAAAATAAAACAGAGGTTTCACGTGGGCTGCTTCACACTCTGAGGGTAGGAAAAGTTTTAGATTGAGAGGAATAGTCTTGACCTAAATGAAGGGTATAGAGAGGAGATGACATCATGGCATTTAGTATCTGACTGTGCTATATCAAAAGGCTTTTAAAGGCAACTATCCAAGATCACAAAGAAAATGGGTAAATTATAGTTATGCAAAAATTATTTGATTTTAGCAAAAGGAATAGGTGAGGAATGAAAAACTAATACTTTCAAGATAAAGACTTTCTAATAACAAAAATATATAAACCTATGAATACGCAGTGAACTCTACAAAGCAGTCCAAAATGGTAAAACACATTATAAAATAAAGGAGAATGAAATAGATTACAGCAAGGCAATAAAAACAGTTCTTTGTTGAGTTAATTAGATGCAATTTTGAAGGATTTGTATTGATATTTACTGAAGAATTATTATGTATTATATGTAAATAAATTTAATAGCTTTTGAGGATCAAATGAATAATGGAGACAGGAGAAATCTGAAAGGATATTAAAGCACTGAACAGATGTAAAGTAATTTTAATCCTCCTCTTTAATGAAATCAGTCATTTGATCATTTCTTGCAACAGTTATTTTTCTACTCAGCTCTGTCCTACCTTTAAAGGAACCAAGAGGTTTACAGCAGTGTGTGTATATGTGTGTGTGTGTGTAAATGTAATTTAGTACAAGGGCTCTGGGATCGGCCCAAACTAACTAGTGGTGGGAACTCAGTAATTACTTACCCTTGGTGAGAGCCTTGGTTGCTTCAATTCGAAAATGGCAATAAGAGCAGAACTTATGTATAATGATTGTTTTAAAGATTAAATGTGGTCATCTGTGTAAAGCATTAACCATAGTCCCTGGTTATATCTTGAATTTATTCAGACAAAAACATATTATATCACGTTATCATATTGTATTTTTATATATTTATCTTCACAGACACATATATATCAAGATTGGTCCCATAAAACTGGTAGTGAAGTAAACTGTGCTGTAATATAACCAAGTTTTCAGTTAAAAAAAAATCTTACCAGGCACCTTCTATATATAAGTTCTTACTATCTTTTTCTTTTTCTCTTTCCAGTTTCTCCTGGTTGCATCCATTCTCAGGCTTTAATAGCATCTCTATGCTAATGACTCCTAAATCTGTATGCCTTCAGTCTTGGCCATTTCTAGGAGCCATATATTTAACCTCCTTTTTGCCTCTTCCATTGAGATATCTCTGAATCATCCTTGATTTCTCTCTTTCCTTCACAGCTTTCTCTTCTCCCCGCTCAACCATCTACTCCAGATATAAAGTAGAAATATTCCAAGATATATTGCTAACCTGCCCTTTTGTTCTGGTCTCCATCATCACCACCTGAGTTCAGGCTCCCACTACCTCTCACCTGAACTATTGGAAGACCCTCCTATCTGATCTCTGTGCTTCTTCTATAACCCTTCCACTCCATTCTCCACGTAAAAGACAAAGCAGTCTTTCAAAAAGGCAAATGGGAGTGTTTACTCCCCTGCTGAAATCTTTTAAAAGCTTCTCATTGTTTTTAGAATAGCATCTAATATCCTTATTATCTTCCATAAGACACTACGTAATCTGGTCTCCCTTTAAATCTCAAACTGAAACTACAGTCCCTCTCTTTTCTCACTGCTCTGCTGTTGTCGTATCCACCTGAGCTGCCTTAGAAAGTTCTTACATTATAATCAGTGCTTTCCAGCCTTGGACCCTTAGGACATCATTCATACTGCCAGCAGCCTTGCCCTTCACTTGGCTGTTAGCTTTTCTTCTTCGAATCTCAACTTCGATGTTTTTGCCTCAGATATTGTTCTCTGTGAAAGAATTCTGTATTCTATTTTATATCAGTTTATAAGAAACAGATTCTGGCTAATATAAGCAAAAACAACTAAAGGTTTGGGATATTTTCCAAAATTGATACAAAGGGTAGAGAACCAGGCTCAAGAAATGGGAGAAAACTAAAAATGCTGGATGGCCAGGTGACTTCTGTCCCCGTCAAACTACAACAACCTAATTAGCATGTTGATGCCATTCACTGCTGGACATCCTTGGTTCCCTTACTGGAGACTGGAGGCTGTTGTTGACAACATATCATCTGCTCCTGAAAAGAATCCTACTACTCCACCCACACATCCTAGATTCAAGTCCTGGGTAGTTTCATCTGACTGGGGAAACTACTTCCCAATAAGACTTATTCGCCAGCAGATTTTTCAAACATTGAAAGGGTTCTCAGACGTTATAGAAGAAAAAGGATAATTCATGACACCAAATGTCCACTGTACCTACAAACTGATTTATGATTGCATATTCATTGATTTATTTGCCTGTTTTCCTTATCCCATGGTTCGTGTGTTAGGTCCACAGAGGCAGGAAAATGTTTGACCCATCACTCTATTCCTAGTTCCTGGAATCAACTGGAGAGTAATAGGTGTTTAACACATGTTTGTTCTGTGTCACTCAAATTAAAACAAAATGGTCTTAGTCATTTCAATAAAATGGCAAACAACTTGTTAAAGTCTGTAAGTGCTTAAAAGATTTCCTTTGTTTTCAAGGAGCCCTGCTGGTGTAGTTGTTAAGAGTTATGGCTGCTAACCAAAAGATTAGCAGTTTGAATCTACCAGCTATTCCCTGGAAACCCTATGGGGCAGTTAGTTCTACTCTGTTCTATAGGATCGTTATGACTGTTTTACCTTTAGGGAAACATCTGGCTATGTAAGTAATGCTTGAAATTCATAATTTTCTTTTTTATGTTTGTGTTAATGGTTAAGGCAGAAGGGTGCATTCTATGTAGAGCTAAATATCTGACCCTAATCAACAATCTTCTGTAAGAACAAACTGAAGTAGGCTACTAGAACACAGAAACGAAATTTCAAAGAACACATATCCTTGGTGATCTTTAGGTCATGCTGGCCTCTTTAAAAGTTCTCAGGACATATTTTGTTCAAATGAAACTTGTATGCAGTGTTCAAGTGCCTCTTAAGACTCTCTTTGGGCATTTACGTGGTAGAACTGAGTTTAACTGAAAAGAGGGGAGCAGAGGTAGAGTCTTCATTTCAGAGCTGAGTCTATTAGAACGCATCTTTGGAGAATTTCCAAACAGAAGAGAGATAAGCTGCTTTTTATAAGATATGTAATGATGGATCTCTTCTCTCATTATACTGATGCTCATCTTACAATATGGACTGAAATAATGGCAAAATAGTTTAAATAATACTTTAAATTGTACAAGCAATTATTCTCTTTCTTGACTATACCTTTAGTCTGAGGTCTGGGATAAAGGGCTTTTGAAGTTATCACACTAGATCAACAACAACCAAAAACAATAAAAAATATAAATGTTCTTCTCATGAAGAAAATGACTTGTAATTTCTAGCATGATGGGAACAAAGTAAATTTCAAAATGAAAAGTTTTAAAAAGTATAATTTTAAACGTCCTGGAAGCATACCTAGGAGTAGGATGGCTGAATCGTATATTTAACTTTTTAAGAAACTGTCAAACTGTTTTCCAAAATGGAGGTATCATTTTACATTCACACTAGCATTGTATGAAGATTCTAGTTCCTTTTGGGAGTGAGAGATATACTCATTATCTTGATTGTGGTGTTGGGGAAGAATACTGAATATACCACGGACTGCCAAAAGAACGAACAAATCTGTCTTAGAAGAAATACAGCCAGAATGTTCCTTAGAAGTGAGGATAGCAAGACTTCATCTCACATACTTTGGACAAGTTATCAAGAGGGACCAGTCCTAGAGAAGGACATCATGCTAGGTAAAGTAGAGGGTCAGTGAAAAAGAAGAAAACCCTCAATGAGACTGATTGACACAGTGGTTGTAACAATGGGCTCAAACATAGCAGCGATTCTGAGGATAACACAGGACCAGGTAGTGTTTTGTTCTGTTGTAAGTAGGGTCACTATGAGTTGGAACCAAATCAATAGAACCTAACAACAGCAACAACATATATATGTTAAAGCTTATAAAATGATACACTCAAAGTATGTACAATTTATTTTTTCTGGTTAATACCCCAGTAGAGCTACTTAGCAAAATGTATGAGGGTAATCATTTATTTTAAAAGCAAGGTAAAGTAAAGAATCCTTTCCTAATGCAAATTACCTCTCCACCACAAGCCTGCCAATGGATTGTCATTTGGATACAATTGTCCACTTTTGGACCTCTTGAAGGGTGTTAGGACTGTGTGTTCATTTGGCCTGTGGTGCTGTGTAACGACACATTACTGACACCTTGCCAAGGCTTTGTCAACCTAGATGAACCCTTTGGTCCTCTAGCTGCCAATGCAGACATACCACATCTGTCTTTTGTTCTTAAGGATGCTTCACCTTGTTAACTGAAAAGGGAGCTGTCTACATTAATCCTGTGAGAGTTTCTTTAGGGAGTTCTGGTTTCCCTAACTACACAATGCCATAGCCCACAACTGTATAACAAAGAATTTCTGCTCAATGTTTCCTGTATTTTCCTATTCAATTCTATAGCTGATGCAGAATTTCTTTTTGTTTTAATTCAATCAAGCATTTGTTTAAATTATCCTTCCAACTATTTAATTGATGATTTAGTCTTGATTTCAACATTTGTCAGATACCAGACCACACTTATATTATGGTTAACCAGCAACAGATATTTTATCCCATCTTTGCTGCTCATTATTTGTAATTAAATTTTCACAGCTGAAAGCAATTTATTTTAAGAGCGAGCCCTTCTGAGGGGTATATCCAGGGTATCCTAGGAGAAAGCGGAATAGAAAGTCACCACTTGGGTGTGATTTGAGTGATGCCAGAAGGCCCTTGTGTAAAAATAGCAAAAATATTTCCCCTGGCTGGGACTGCCACAGGGGCTGACTTTCCCATGACTGGCATTTTTCCTTACAGATATTACCAAGAATCTATGCATATTTTTATCTGGCTAGAGCATGATGCTTTATGGAATATAAAGTAGTCCAGGTACCACTTTAGCACAGGGACGTTAATCAGATTAAATAAATATTATATAGATTTTATATTGAAAAATGAGAGACCACCAATTACCCACATTTTAGCAGAAAAATACATATTAAACAAGCTTGGCATCTTAAACACATTTTCAAAACTGTTACTTATTTTTAATTTGTTTTGGGAAACTCTTAAATAAAATCACTAAGTGCTTGATCTTAGTTAAGGATAGTATTTGTACATGATATGTAATCAAACACATTAATTTGAACTTTTTATCAAATTGGAACAAAACATTTAAAATCTTTCAAAAATGACTCATGTAGCTTAATATTTTTACACTATACTTATGTGTGTATGTCCTAGTGGCATCTCCAGGGTTGGTGTTACCCAGTGCAGTAACTCATGGTGTTACCCCCCCCCCCCCATGCTAATTACCATAATATTGTAGCTAAAACACCAGAAAATTTGACAAAATCAGCAACTATAAAAACACTGGCAGCAACAAAAACAGCAGTTTTCGCCTGCAGATGAAACCATGTGATTCAAAGCATCACTGTAATTGGGTAATAATAACTGACTAGAGGGCATTAGAAGATTCAAAAAGTAAATTAGCATAGAGTTTTAGCCCTACGTGTAAACTGGGCTTATGGAAAATTTTTTGTGTTGTTATAACTAACTACAGGGATATTTTTATAAAAATAATAAATTTCTGCTGAAACACTGCACAAAATTTTATAGACAGTCAGTTTGGTGTCACTCAGGGCAGACCGCAACCCCCACACCCCCCTAGTGATGCCACTGTATGTCACACCACAATTCACACGCACGCACGCGCGCACACACACATACACACACACACTATTAAAAGGCAAAAACCACCAGTTTTATATTTGCAGACTCTTAGTTTGAAGTAATTCAGAAATATGCTTTGTACAAATAAAAGAATTATATATTAAGTCATGGACTATACCCACATTCGTTTCAAGGGAAATTCTGACTTTGCCAAGATGACATCAATCAATGTTTCTGGCCTTCTGGAAATACAATGATTCAGTTGCACAATAAAGTGTGATTCAGGGAACACATTACATGTATTATTAATTCCTGCTTACTTTGGTAGGTCTACTGACTCAAGAAAGAAGAAAGGTCAAGTATGAACACAATAGATATCCTGGGACTCAGGCCTTCATTAGCATCTTAGTCATCTAGTGCTGCTATAACAGAAATACCACAAGTGGATAGCTTTTAACAAAGAGAAATCTATTGTCTCATAGTCTAGTAGGTTACAAGTCCAAAGTCCAAATTCAGGCTGTCAGCTCCAGAGGAAGGCTTTCTGTCTCTGTCGACTCTGGAGGAAGGTCCTTGTCATTAGTCTTCCCTTGGTCTGGGAGCATCTCAGCACAGGAATCTCAGGTCCAAAGGACACGCTGCTTTCTTGGTGGTGTGAGGTCCCCGACTCTTCTGCTTGCTTCCCTTTTATCTTCTGTAAGATAAAAGGTGGTGCAGGCCACACCCCAGGGAAACTCCCTTTACATTGAATCAGGGATGTGACCTTAGTAAGGGTGTTATAAATCCCACCCTTATCCTCTTTAACATAAAATTACTATCACAAAATGGAGGGCAACAACACAATACTGGGAATCATGGCCCAGCCAAATGGATACACCCATTTTTTGGGGGACATAACTCAATCCATGACATTTAGCAGTCTCTGGCTTTGCAAACCGTGAAAAGATTTTTTTGGGACAGATCACTGGCCTTTCTAATCAACTCCTGCTTCATGTACTCATCACTAACAGAATATCTTATTGACATCTTTGGACAACAAAAGTCTCTTTCTCCCTTAAATACCTCCACTTTCTGTCTAAAGGAACAAAAACTTCTTTTCAAGGAGTTACCAATTTTCCATATCATTTCTAATTAGCTCTAATGAGTATTCTCAGTTCCTCTCTCATGGTCAATATTGGAAGAAAAATTAAAGATTATTTTACATTTTGTTCTATAACCTTTTTCATTGAAATTAGGGGAGAGGAAGGAGTGGGGGGGGGTGCACAGCTATAAACATCTGGATACATTTAAAATTAACATTATCAATAAATTACTGTATAATAAAACTTAAATGGGAAGTACATCAGTGAATAAAGTATTATCTTATTTCTTACTAGAATGAGTTTTTAAATCATGTGTTTTATATTTTATAATGTTTAAACACATTGTCACCATTTTTCAAGTCTAAGGGATATTTATGATATTAAAATGAATGTAAAAGTATTGGCTACAGTAAATGCAACACAGTAATAGATACTAGTAAATTACATACTCTCCTTAAAATTAGACATATGTTGAAATGAAACTAAATAGAAAAAAATTGCAATGTTATGACATGTGCTATGCCAACCTTTAGCACAAGAAATTGCTTATTAGTTAGCAGCTAGATATTACTTACTTTATGACTATTTTCTAACGAAGTGAAGTCATTTTGCTGCAACTGACTTTTATTGAACGAAAACCTAAGGGTCATATCTGCTGTAGGTTAAAACTGATAGATTAATTTAAATTCACTCAGCAGTCCAGCGGAGACAACTGCAAAGTGGTAGTCATAATTTATCTGCACTCTGAAAACGTTCTGACCTTTTTTGCTTTCCAAGTTATGAATGAATGATTTCTAAATGGCTCAGCATTCAGGATGTGCGCTAGCAAGTAAAATTCCATAACATGGGGGAATAATGTGACAGCAGAAGTTTAAAGCTGAAGTCTGCAGCAGAGATCCTCAAGAAGAAATTGCGAATTTCACAGCATTCATATTTAAATATCTTTCTTCCCTCTTTCCTTTCCTGTCTTCCTTCCTTCCTACCTTTCTTCCTTTGAGTCTGCCTAGCCCATGTCTTCGAATTAATTTATACAGGTATTTGTAAACAAGACACAAGGATGATTTCGATTTTAAGTGAACCCACATTTCAAAGTTACTAATTCTTGTAGAACAAGAATTTGCTCTAGATGACACGTGCCTCTAAGTGCCTCCTAGTCCTCCCCTAATCCGGCAACTAAAAAAGGTAACACTGGCCTCGGCAAGGGGCTGACTTCTGAGTGATCCATGCTCTCGTTTTGCCCGTTGTTTAATACTGTGAGTATCCCTCTTAGTGATAATTATATGACCTATTCCAAAGGGTTGTTTTGAGAATGAAATTATACAATGCATGCAAAGTACTTACATAATGCCTGTTTATGTTGTTGCATGCCTTTCAGTCAATTCCTACTCACAGCAGCCCTAAAGGACAGAGTAGAACTGCCCATAGGGTTTCCTAGGCTGTAATCTTTATGGGAGCAGATTACCACGGCTTTTTTCCTGTGGAGCACGTGGTAGGTTTGAACCTCTAGCTTTTGGTTAGCAGCCTGGTGTTTAACCACTGCATCACCAGGGCTCCTGCATAATGCCTAGTATACAGTAAATGCTCCATAAATATTAGGTATGATTATTACATTATTTTTTAAGATGCAAAGTTTTTAAAATCTGTATAGTTGCAAACAAACAAATGTATCAATTTTATAAACATATAGTGAACAAGCTTTTTTTTTGGTATCTTCAGTTGGATTTCGTCAATGAAGAATAATGTAAAATACTTGATTTATGTTGGCTATATATTGGATTGTACAAAGTCCAAAATAAGTAATAATGCACAATTAGAAATCTTTGTAATTGATTTATTTTCTCCAAGAACTGTACTCAAATGAAATAATATTGCATGGAAATCCTCTGTGTGTAAATATGTGGGTATGTAAACAAACATTTAATATAATCAATGCAAGATTATAAGTGTAATTTTATTGATAAAATTTTTATGGAATTAGTACGCAATTCAAACTTGGATATATATTGGTTACCTTGGATAATTTAACTTATATATAATGCTTACCTGATTTGTGTCAACAAATTCACATGAAGCATGAAAATATTTTCCTCCTAAGTTCTCTGAGAGGTTAAACAAATAATTCATTTTATAAGGATCAGCATAAAGCTGGTTCCTATGAGGCGGAGGTTAAAGAGGTCCCAAACGTCCAACTTTTCCAAGATCTGTACCACTCCATCATCTCTAACACCAACTTCTCCCTCTCCCCTCAGCACTCTTCCTCCTGCCTTTGGGTTCCCTAATTCACTGCAACATCTCACAGAACTCAGGAACCATATAAAGGAAATGGCTCAAGCGATTGTGGAGGCAGGCAAGTCTCAAATTTGTGGTCAAGCATAGGCTTCAGGAGCTAAAGGAACCCAAATCTGCAGATCAGACCATAGGCTGCTGGCTTACAAGGCTGTGGAAGCTGGCGAATCAGGTCACATGATAGGCTGCTGGCCCAAGGGGCTGTGGAGGTCAGCGAATTCCAGAATCCGCAGGTCAGACAACAGGCCTCTGGGGAGGTCTATTGATCATGAACTGGATACGGGACACAGATGCAGAGAGAGATCCTCTCCAGGACACACACATATATCTTAGATGCAGGCCACACCCAGGAAAGGACTTAACTTTAGTAAGGGTAGGACTTGAGTCACACCCTCCTGAAAGGCTGTGACCCAAGACACATCTTAGACCAATCCTGCTTCGTCAACATGTAGGAATCAGGATCTACAACACATAAAATGGAGGACAACCACACAATACTGGGAACCATGGTCCAGCCAAGCTGACACATAACCCCAACCATCACAGGTTCCATATACCTTATTTGCATAGTCCCACTCAATCATTGTTTTACTCACAAAGACCATGGCTAGAAGGACAATATTAAGTAATTCATTGCACCATAGAGATCATCAGGGACCTTCAACAATTGGCCATGCTGACAATGATAAGGAAAGTTAAACGAACCAATCCTGTGTCTTTAATGGTCAAACACATTCTTAACCCTCATCTCTATCGCTCATGGCACCTACTCACTGAGCGAGCATTGACTGAATACGTAATACTTGCCAACCTCTATAGACTGTATCAGAGGGCAGACAGGTTTCTGAGCATCCCATGAGTGCAGAGTCTGAATGTGAGAGACCTGGGTCTGGGACATTGACTCCACTGCAGGCTACTTGGGTGACTCTGGAGAAGTTAGGCAGGCTGTGTGTGTTTTCTTATCTGTAGAAAGGAGGACAATAATAGTATACACTTCATAATGTTGTAGTGAGGACTAACATTTAAACTTTTAGAATAGTTCCTCGCACAAGAAAATGCTCTATTAAGTTTTAATTTTTTTTTTAATTTTTAAATCTTTCCATTTTCTAACCTCTTAAGAGTAATTAAGTGCTGTCAGTTTGAACATTGACGAGCATCCCTGGCTACATGTGTTGCTATTCCTGACATTTTAATTTTCATCAAAGTGGATAAACTGTGAATAAAAAAGAACATATTTTAGATTGTTTAGTTTTAACTAGTATGACTTTATTGTTGAATATGAAACAAATAAAAAATCATTAAACAATTTCTTTTTTTACCATGCTTTTCTCTTGAAATTTCAAGAAAAGCCTTTTTGTTTTTTGTACTTTAGATGAAGGTTTACTAGCTTATCATTAAACAGTACACATATTTTTTTATGACATTGGTTAACAACCCCACAACATGTCAACACTCTCCCTTCTCAACCTTGAGTTCCCTGTTACCAGCTTTCCTGTCCCCTTCTGCCTTCTAGTACTTGCCCCTGGGCTGGTGTGCCCCTTTAGTCTAGTTTTGTTTTATGGGACTGTCTAATCTTTGGACAATGGGTGAACTCCAGGAGCGACTTTATAAATGAGCTAAAAGGGTGTCCAGGGGACATACTCTCAGGGTTTCTCCAGTCTCTGTCAGGCCAGTAAGTCTGGTCTTTTTTTGTGAGTTAGAATCTTGTTCTACAATTCTCTCCAGCTCTGTCTGGGACCCTCTATTGTGATCCCTGTCAGAGCAGTCAGGGGTGGTCGCCAGGCACCATCTAGTTGTACTGGACTCAGACTAGTGGAGGCTGTGGTAGCTGTGGTCCATTAGTCCTTTGAACTAATCTTTCCCTTGTGTCTTTAGTTTTCTTCATTCTCCCTTGCTCCCGAAGAGGTGAGACCACTGGAGTATCTTAGATGCCTGCTCAGAGGCTTTTAAGACCCCAGACGCTACTCACCAAAGTAGAAGGTAGAACATTTCCTTTATAAACTATATTATGCCAGTGTTCAAACTGACAGCTAGATGCTCCATGAGACCATGGTCCCCACAGGCCTCAGCCTGGTAATTCAGTCCCTTAAGGAGACTGGATGTGTCTATGGAGCTTCCATGACTTTGCCTTGTACAAGTTGTGCTGGCTTCCCCAGTACTGTGTACTGTTTTACCCTTCACCAAAGTTACCACTTATCTCTTGTCTATTTAGTGTTTTTTCCGCCCCACCCCACCCCTCCTTTCCCTCATAACCATCAAAGATTTTCTTTTTGGGTGTAAACCTTTTCATGAGTTTTTATGGTAGTGGTCTCATACAATATTTGTCCTTGTGTGACTAACTTATTTCACACAGTATAATGCTCTCCAGATTCATCCATGTTGTAAGATGCTTCACAGATTCATCGTTGTTCTTTATGTTGTGTAGTACTCCGTTGTGTGTATGTACCATAGTTTGTTTATCCATTCATCTGATGCTGGGCATTTAGGTAGCTTCCATCTTTTTGCTGCTGTGAAAAATGCTGCAATGAACGTGAGTGTGCATATGTCTATTCATGTGACGGCTCATATTTCCCTAGGATATATTTCCAGGAGTGGGATTGCTGGATTATATGGTATTTCTATTTCCAGCTTTCTGAGGAAGTGCCATATAGTTTTCTAAAATGGTTGTACCATTTTGCATTCCCACAAGCAGTGCATAAGAGTTCCAATCTCCCTGCAGCCTCTCCAACATTTGTTATTTTCTGTTTTTTTGATTCATGCCAGTAATGCCAGGGTGAGATGTATCTCATTGTGATTTTCATTTGCATTTCTCTAATGGCTAGTGATCGTGAGCATTTCCTCATGTGTCTGTTGGCCACTTGAAAGTCTTCTTTGGTGAAATGTCTGTTCATTTCCTATGCCCATTTTTTAATTGGATTATTTGTCTTTTTGTTGTAGAGGTGTTGGATTTTCCTGTAGATTTTAGAGATTAGACCTTTGTAGGATTTGTAATAGCAAAATATTTTTTCCCAGTCTGTAAGTTCTCTTTTTACTCTTCTAGTGAAGTCTTTTGATGAGTATAAGTGTTTAATTTTTAGAAGATGTGAGTTATCTAGCTTATCTTCTGGAGTTTGTGTGTTGTTAGTTATGGTTTGAATCCTGTTAATGCCATGTATTAGGGCCTCTAGCATTTATCCTATTTTTTCTTCTATGATCTTTATAGTTTTGGGTTTTATATTTAGGTCTTTGATCCATTTTGAATTAGTTTTTGTGTATGGTGTGAGGTATGGGTTCTGTTTCATTTTCTTGCAAATGAACATCCAGTTTTACCAGCATTGTTTGTTAGAAAGACTATCTTTTCCCCATTTGATCAACTTTGGGCCCTTGTCAAAGATCAGGTGACCATAGGTAGATGGATTTACATCTGGGTTCTCAATTCTGTCCCATTGATCAATGTGTCTATTGTTTTACCAGTACTAGGCTGTTCTGACTACCGTAGCTGTGTAGTAGGTTCTGAGGTCAGGTAGTGCGAGTTCTCCTACTTTATTCTTCTTCTTCAATGGTGCTTTACTTATTCAGGACTTCTTCCCTTTCCATATAAAGTTAATTATTAGTTTTTCCATCTCTTTAAAGCATGTTGTTAGTATTTGGTTTGGGATTGCATTGTATCTGTAAATTGCTTTGGGTAGAATTGTCATTTTCACACAGTTGAGCCTACTTATCCATGAGCATGGTATCTTTTTCCATTTATGTAGATCCCTTTGGGTTTCTTGCGGTAGTGTTTTGTAGTTTTCTTTGTATAGGTCTTTTATATCCCTGATTAGATTTATTCCTAAGTATTTCATTTGTTTAGGAGCTATTATAAATGGTACTGTTTTCCTGATTTTTCCTTTCCATTGTTCTCTTTATTGGTGTATAGAAATCCAGTGGATTTTTGTATGTTTATCTTGTATCCTGCTACTCTGCTGAATCTTTCTATTAGTTCTGGTAGTTTTCTCGTGGAGTCTTTAGGGTTTTCTATGTATAGTATCATATCATCTGCAAATAGGCACAGCTTTACTTCTTTATTACCAATTTGGATGCCCATTGTTTCTTTTTCTTGCCTTATTGCTCTAGCTACAACTTTCAGCACAATATTAAATAGGACTGGTGATAAAGGGCATCCTTGTGTTGTTTCTGTTCTCAAGGGGAATGTTTTCAGCCACTCTCCATTAAGAATGATGTTGGCTATCGGTTTTGTATAGATGCTCTTTATTATGTTAAGAAATTTCCTTTCTATACGTATTTTATTGAGAGTTTTTATCAGGAATGGGTATTGGACTTTGTCGAATACCTTTTCTGCATCAATTGAAATGATCATGTGATTATTTCTTTTTATTTATGTGGTGGATTATGTTGATTGATTTTGTAATGTTGAACCATCCTTGCATACCTGGTATGAATCCTATTTGGTAATGGTGTAATTTTTTTTTTTTCTTTTGATGTGATGCTGAATTCTATTGTCTAGAATTTTGTTGAGAATTTTTGCATCTATATTCGTGAGAGATATTGGTCTGTAATTTTCTTTTTTTGTGGCATTTTTGCCTGGTTTTGGTATCAGGGTTATGCTGGCTTCATAGAATGAATTCAGAAGTATGCTTTCCTTTTCTGTGTTCTGAAATAGTTTGAGTAGGACTGGTGTAAGCTCTTCTCTGAATGGTTTGTAGAATTCTCCAGTGAAACCATCTGGGCCAGGACATTTTTTTGCTTAGAGTTTTTTTTTTAAATTACCTTTTTAATCTCTTCTCTTGTTATGGGTCTGTTCAGATTTCCAGCATCAATTTGTATTAGTTTCAGTAGGTAGTGTGTTTCTAGAAGTTTGCCCATTTCCTTTAGGCTTTCAAATTTGTTGGAGTATAGTTTTTCATAATACTCTGTTATGATCCTTTTTATTTCAGTTAGGTCTGTTGTAATGTCCCCCATTTCATTTATAATTTGGATTATTTATGTCCTCTCCTGTTTTTCTTTTGTCAGTTTAGCAGTGGTTTGTTGACTTTGTTGAGCCTTTCAAAGAACCAAATTTTGGTTTTTGCAATTCTTTCTATTGTTTTCCTATTCTCGGTTTCATTTATTTCTGCTCTGATCTTTATTATTTCCTTCCTTCTGGTGGCTGTGGACTTCTTTTGCTGTTCTCTTTCTATTTGTTTGAGTTGTGTAGCTAATGTTTTGATTTTGTCCCTTTCTTATTTTTTGATGTATGCATCTATTGCTATAAATTGACCTCTGAGGACTGCCTTTGCTCTCTCCCAGAGGTTGTGGTATATGGGTTTTCATTCTCATTTGATTCTAAGAACTTTTTGATTCCATCTTTGATTTCTTCTATTTTTAAGCAAGGAGTTATTCAGTTTCCATGTAATTTTTTTTTTCCTTACTCTCCCTGTTGTTAATGTCTACCTTGATGGCATTGTGGTCAGGGAAGATACTTTGCATTATCTCACTGTTTTGGATTTGTTGAGGGTTCTTTGTGGTCTAAGATGTGGTCTATTCTGGAGAACTTTCCATGTGCATTGGAAAAGAATGTGTACTTTGTAGCTGTTGAGTGGAATATTCTATATATGTCTATGAGTTGAAGTTGGCTGATTGTGTCCTTTAGATCTCCTGTATCTTTGTTGATTTTCTTTCTAGATGTTCTGTCCTTTACCAAGAGTGGTGTGTTGAAGTCTTCCACTATTATGGTTATGTCTTTTTGATGGATTTTCCCTTTAATCATTATATAGCATCCTTCTTTGTCTTTTATGGTGGGTTTTGTTTTAAAGTCTATTTTATCTGAGATTAGTATTGCCACTCTTCCTCTTTTTGGTAGCTGTTTGCTTGATATATTTTTTCCATCCTTTGATTTTTAATAAATCTACATCTTTGTTTCTAAGTTGTGTCGCTTGTAGACAGCATATTGATGGATTCTTTTTTTTTTTTTTTTTATCCATTCTGTCACTCTCTGTCTCTTTATGAGTACAGTTAGGCCATTTACATTCAGTGTAATTATTGATAGGTGTGAGTTTATTGCTGTCATTTTGTGGTGCTTCTTTTTTTGTGATGCTGACGTTTTCTTTATTCCTCTTACTCTTCTGTGCTGAATGCCTTTTGTTTGTGGATTTTTTTCATTTCTTTTGTTTTTGTAGATTTTGTTTATACTGAGACTTTATGTTTTTCTTATTTATTTTGATAAGTAGGTTTGCTAACTTGCTTTGTGGTTACCTTGAAGTCTACCCTTATCTTCCTAGGTTTGAATTAGTCTATTATTACTCAGTATTGCCTTGCCTTACTCTCCATTAGAAAGGTCTATACCTGCACCATTTATTCTTTATTTTACTATCCTGAAATTGTTGTCATTTAAAGATTAATCTCTCTTGTTCTTTGTTGTAAGTCTTTTGGTTTTGAATAGTCTTTGAGAGTTCATTTCCTAGGTTGGTATCTAGGTGGTGAGATCTTCCCTAGATTCAGCTGTGGTCTGATGTTGTTTGTTCTTAAACCGAAGGACTTCCTTTAATAATTATTGTAGGTTTTGTTTTGTTTTTACATATTCCCTTAATTTCTGTTTATTTGGAAGTGTCCTAATTTCACCATCTTATTTGAAGGAGTGTTTTGCAGGATATATTATTCTTGGTTGACAATTATTTTTCGTTCAAGGTTTTATATATGTCATCCCATTGTCTTCTTGCCTGCATGTTTTCTGTTGAGTAATCAGAGCTTAGTCCTGTTGTTTCCCCTCTGTATGTGACTTTTCTTTTTTCTTGAGTTGCTCTCAGGATTCTTTCTTTGTCTTTAGTTTTAGTGAGGGTGATTATGATATGCCTTAGTGATTCTCTTTTGGGTCCTATTGTATACAGGTTTGTTGACCTTTTTGGATGGTCAGTTTTTCATCTTTCATGATATTAAGGAAGTTTTCTGTCAATAATTCTTCAATGATCCTCTTTGTGTTTTCCATTTTCTTCCCCTGTTTTTGAACTCTGATCATTCACATATTTTTTTTTTTTTTATTGTATCCGACATCATTCTCAGGATTTCTTCAATTTTCTTTGCTCTTTTTCTGATTTTTCCTCAAACTAAGTGATGTGCAAGTATTTGTCTTCAATTTTGTTAATCCTGTCTTCCATCATTTCAAACCTGCTCCTAAGATCTTCTATGACAGTGCTGATTTCTGAAATCTTGTTGTTTATCTTTTGGATTTCTAATTGTCATTTTTGTATGATTTCTAGTTGTGAATTTATTTTGACATTTTGTTCCTGTATTATTTTCCTTAATTCTTCCATTGTTTCGTCTGTTTTCTATGAATTTGTCTGCCTTTTCCATGAATTTGCCTATTTTCCACTCATTTTTGTCTACTTTTTGCTTCAACTCTTGGATAACTCTGAATATTAGAGATTTGAATTCCCTGTCAGGTAGTTACAGTGCCTTTTCTTTTACTGGAAAGTAATGCGGTGTTTTATTTTGGATGCCTATTGCAACAATTCTGTCCTGTGTTTTTAATATGTTTTGATATTGTCTGCTCTCTTAGGGGCATTTATTAGTAATTGTCTTTGTTTATTGATTGTAGATTTGTTTTGTCCTTTTTTTTTTTTTAAATTTAGTTATGTCTGAGCAGGCCAGCTGTGCATTCTTTATTGTTTGCTCATCTCTGAGCATGATAGTTTTCACCTCTTTGTCCAATGGGCTGGTCACTCAGCTATGTTGCAGCAGAACAGGTCCAGCAGAAGGAGAGGTCCTGGGATGGGTTGTTTGTGGCACGTTTTGGGACCAATGGGGCAGGTCAGGGGTCAATGCAAAGCAGGTTCCAGTAGGCTATACCTGTGCTGCTTGGGGATGTGATGTTCAGCACACAGTGCAGGTAGGCAGGAGGGAGGTGGGAGGTTGTGATGTGTGGAGCTAAGAAGAGTATGCGAAGGAAAAGAGAGAAGAGAGAGAAACAGGATACAGGAAAAAAAAAGTTCTGAGGGAACCTGCCATTGGGGTAGAGAGACAAGAAACCAAGAAAAGAAGAAAAACAATAAGGAAAAAAGAAAAAGAGAAAATAAATAAATAAAAATTGAAAAGAAAAGGAAAAAAAAAAAAAGAACAGAAATGCCCCCAGCAATCCCACAGGCTTGGCTGTGCAGACTGGGAAGGTCGCTCCCAAGCCGCACAGGTCAGCCTGGCTAGAAGGGGTGGAGATGGCCCACAGCGCCAGGTATTCAGGAGACAGGAAAAGAAGGAAAGTAGAGAGAGATGAGAAACTGAGAAATGAAGAAAAACAAAAAGGAAAAAAGAAAGAGGAAAAAAAGTAATTTAAAAAAATGCTCCCAGGGATCCCACTGATGTGGCTGTGCAGACTGGGAAGTGGCTCCTAGGCTGCGCAGTACAGCCCAGCTAGAAGGGATGGAGATGGCACATAGATGCCAGATATTCAGGAGAAAGGAAATGAAGGTAAGTAGAAAGAGACAAGAAATCAAGAAATGGATGGGATGGAGGAGAGTGAGGAGAGAGAAGCAGGAGCCAAAAGCATACACACAAACATATGAAAAGGAGTGCTGAGGGAGCTTGCTGTTGGAGTGGAGAGATGAGAGACAGAAATGGAGAAAAACAAAAAGAAAAAAAATGTGAAGGAAAATAAATGAATAAATAAAATTTAGAGAAAAAAAATAAAAGCCCCCAGGGATCCCACTGGTGCAGCTGGTGGGACTGGGGAAGGTGCTACCAGGCTGTGAAGTACCACCTGGCTGGAAAGAGTAGAGGTGTCACTCAGTGCCAGTTATTCAGGAGGTAGTAAGAGAGGGTGAGTGAGGAGAGACAAGACTGGAAATGAAGAAAGACAAGGAGGGAAGGGGAGAGAAAAGAAAAAGCAAAGAAACAAGGAAAACCAAAATAAAAAATAAAAAAGGCAAAGCCAAAAAAAAAAAAAAAAAAGATCAAGAAATGAAGAAAAATAAAAGGGAAAAAAGAAAACGAACAAACCAAAAAACCCCAGGGATCCCACCAGCATGTCAGCATGGACCAGGGAAGCAGTTCCCCAGCAGAGCGGCACTTCACAGCCTATTTAGAAGAAGCAAAGATGGCACATGGAGCCAGGTGTTTGAGAGAAAGAAGGGGGAGAAGGTGTGACACAGGGAAGAAACCAAAAGAAGCCGAAAAAAGCAACACCAGCAACAAATAGATAGCAATGAAGGAGCCAGCCAGTGTGGGCAGAGTGAATCCAAGCAGCATAGAGCTGACACCTCCTGGCCCAGCAACCTCAGCCCACTGGGAAGCGGCAGAGGCCGAGCAGGAGGAAGAAGGGTAGGGTGTGGGAAAACGTGTATTGCTGGTTACCAGGTGCTCTGTCTCCTGCTGGGAACTCTGTGAAGCTGCTTTCCTGTACTTCCTGTTTTCCAATCTCCAGTAGGCATCCAAGATGGCAAATCTGTGCTGTGTTAGCTGATAAGGGACCTCCACTCATATCTCTCCTCGATTTCTATTCTCTGTCAGTTTCTTATTCCATTCAGTGTTTGGTTGAGTTCTTTCTCTTCATTTGATGCTTACAGTTCCAGGATTGACATTTGTCTCTGTTTTACTTAGTTTTTCAGGTCTTTGCTGTGGAGGGATTGTGTGGTGCTTCTGTCTGTAGTGCCAGTTTGGCTCCCCCTCTCAAGAAGACCTACATAAATAATTCTTTATAGTGGAAATAAGATCATATTCTAGGAATTAAAATTAAGATGATTAAGATAAGGAGTGATTAAAGATAGAATATATACTGTAGATTCCAGATTAATCTTAAAATAATTAACTGACTTTCTGTTAGAAATGAAGAGGAAGTTTGGGTCTGTTAAATACATGAACAATTCCTGGGCAAAGCTATCTCTTCTGAATGAGAGAGGAGCAGTTAGATGTGGCCTCTAGAAGAATGGGAGAGTGAATTAGAGTTTTACTTAAAAAAATGGTAGGGTTCTTGAGTATGAGGAACAACTAATAGACTCAGATGAATCAGAAAGGAGAAGCATACTAAAGGAAAAGAAGTGCAAGTTACAGTGAAGAGATGACTGTAAACTATAAGTGTGAGATAGGAGACAGAAGAAAAAGTGGATGTGACAAGTGTTGTAGAGATTCTAGAACAAAGTAAAAATCATTACAGGAAGTTAAATTGAGGAAGAAGTCTACAAGAACTAGAGAAAGAAGAAATGAGAAAGCAGGAAAAGATTGAAGAGAGATTGTAGAGTCTATGTAAACAGGAAGTATTATAGCAAAAGACATAAATAAAACACATGGGAGAGCCTAAGGTATAAATGAGTATTTTCAGAAAAAAGGATACCAGACTCAGTGAAACAAAAGATAATAAAGCAATACTTTATTGAAGTCAACTTTTAAATGTTAGTTTCTACCAAAACTTAAACCTATAGAGATCACCTCAGAGACCCTATAAAAACAGAGTAGAACTGCCCCATAGGGTTTCCTTTGCTGTAATATTTATGGGAACAGATCGCCAGGCTTTTTCTCCTGGAGAGCAGCTGGTGGGTTTGAACTGCTGACCTCTTGGTTAGCAGCCTAGCGTTTAACCATTGTGCCACCAGAGCTACTTACTAAAAGCTTAAATTTCTTTAATATATTAATAAATGCTATTTGACAAAGGCCCAAAGTCTGTTAAATGGGGAAAAGACAGTCTCTTTGACAAATAGTGCTGGCATAACTGGATATACATCTGTAAAAAAAATGAAACAGGATCCATACCCCACACCATACACAAAAGCTAACTCAAAATGGATCAAAGACCTAAATATAAAATATAAAACAATAAAGATCATGGAAGAAAGAATACAATACAGACAATGCTAGGGGCCCCAATACATGGCATAAATTGTATACAAACCATAACTAACAATGCACAAACACCAAAAGAGAAACTAGATGACTGGGAGCTCCTAAAAATCAAACCTTATGCCCACCAAAAGACTTCACCAAAAGAATAAAAAGACAACCTACAGACTGGGGAAAAAAAATTGACTACAACATATTCTATAAGGGTCTAATCTCTAAAATCTACAGGATACTGCAATACCTCAACACCAAAAGAAAAATAATCCAATTAAAAAATGGGCAAATGATATGAACATACATTTCACCAAAGAAGACATTCAAGTGGCTAACAGACACATGAGGAAATGATCTGACCATTAGCCATTAGAGAAATGCAAATCAAAACTATTTTGAGATACAATCTCACTCCAACAATACTGGCACTAATTCAAAAAACACAAAATAACAAATGTTCGAGAGGTTGTGGGGAGATTGGAACCCTTATTCACTGCTGGTGGGAATGTAAAATGGTATAACCACTTTGGAAAATGTTAAGGCAGTTCCTTCAAAAGCTAGAAATACAATTACCATAGGATCCAGAAATCCCATTCTTAGGAATATACCCTAGAAAAATAAGAGCTATCATGTGAGTAGATATATGCATACTCATGTTCATTACAGCATTGTTCACAACGGCAAAAAGATGGAAACAACCTAAATGCCCATCATCAGATGAATGGATAGACAAATTATGGTACATACACACAATGGAATACTATGCAATGATAAAGAATAATGGAGAATCTGCGAAGCATCTCACAACATGGATGAATCTGGAGGGCATTATGCCAAGTGAAATAAGTCAGTCACAAAAGGACAAATATTGTATGAGACCATTATTATAAGAATTCAAGGAAAGGTTTACACACAGAAAAAAGCATTCTTTGATGGTTACAAGGGTGAGGAGGAAGGAGGAGGGGAAATCACTTACTAGATAGTAGACAAGTATCAACTTCAATGAAGGGAAGGACAACACACAATATAGGGGATGTCAGCATAGCTGGACCAAAGCAAAAGCATGGAAGTTTCCTAGACACATCCAAACACTTTGAGGGACCAAGTAGCTAGGGCTGGGGCCTGGGGGCCATAGTCTTGTGGGACACCTAGGTCAACTGGCATAACATGGTTTATAAAGAAAATGTTCTACATTCCAGTTTGGTGAGTAGCATCTGGGGTCTTTAAAGCCTTTGGGTGGCCATATGTCTGTTGGTCCCATCCCACCCGGAGCCAAGGAAAATGAAGAAAACCAAAGGCACAAGGAAGGTATTAGCCCAAGAGACTAAAGGACCACATGAATCAGAGATTCCACAGCCTGAGAATAGAAGAACTGGATGGTGCCTGGCTATCACCAACGACTGCCCTGACAGGGATCCCAACAGAGTCCCTGACAGAGCAGGGGAAAAATGTAGGACAGAATTCAAATTTGTGTAAAAAGACCAGACTTACTGATTGACAGAGACTGGAGGAATCCCAGAAACTGACCCCCGGACGCTCTGCTAACCCAAAACTGAAACCATTCCCGTAGCCCACTTTTCAGACAAAGATTAGACAGGCCTATAAAACAGACAATACATATGATGAACATACTTCTTAGTTCAAATATACAAGACCAATTGCCCAGTTCCTGTCCAAAAGCAGGAGTAGAAGGTAGGAAGGGACAGGAACCGGATGAATGGACACAGGGAACCCGGGGTGGAAAGGGAGAGCGTGCTGTCACATTGTGGGGATTGCAATAAATGTCCCGAAACATTATGTATATAAATTTTTGAATGAGAAATTAGCCTAAGCCATGAACTTTCACCTGTTTATAAAAATAAATAAAATAAAAAAATAAATGCATTACATCTTCTTTTAAAAGTTCACGAGTGCTAGCATTATCTACCGATTTTCCATTTTGAGAAACATTCTTCCTAATGTACGGTTTATTTGTTCAAACAGTACACTAATAAGCAATTAGTCTATTATTCTAAACAAATATGTTAATCACTTCTTAAGGTCACCTTTTCAGAGTATTACTATCAGTGATTATGAGATTAAAGAATGAAAAGAAATGAAGTCAAGAATATGCGAATAAATTTGCATTAATTACTTTGCAATGACAAGGATGAATTATCTCATTTTGAAATCAGAAATCTCTCCTGAACTAGCAATCCACCAACTCACCCTTGACACTTATTGTCAAGGTACTTCTAAAGTGACATTTTAAAAGATCACTGTGTATGCATATACTTTAAGTTTGGACATAGTATTAGCTTAACTTTCCAAAATATTCACACTTATGTTAAGTGATATGCCTATGACAAATGTTTATTGAGCTCTCTACCTAGTATGGGAACTCTCCCCTTAGATAATCTGAGTAGTGAGTGTATATAATTTAGAGCTTAAAAGAATAGCAGAAAGTAAAAAATTGCAATATATATCTTATGACTGGTAATTTATGTTGTCCAGGCATTAGTCAAGGATTTAGGAATATAAAGAAAATATGACTAAATCACTAATCTCAACAAGCTTCTGGGTAATGGTACAGCTTCTGGTAATGATATCTAAAATATCTCTAATAAAATATGGGTATGTGTTACCACAGTTTTATGGGAACGTACTGAAGGAGGTGTCCACACTTACCTGGATGGGGGAGTGTGAGATAAGAGAAAGCGAATACAAAGAATTAAGAAAAGCTCCTTGAAGTAGGTGTTCTTTAATCAGGGTCTAAAGTATACATAATAGCATAGCAAAATTAATCCTCACAAGGAAAGATGTAGACAGAAGGCATTCCAGGCAACAGAAACAAGATATTATACACCAAAAAAATGGATCAACCAGTGACAAAGGAATTCTTATTTTTCAAGGTGAAGTTTCAGGATCCTAAGCCCCTATTTGGTGTTCTTTTAGGTCTCTCTCATTACTAACCTGAAACACTATAAGATCAACGGCACCAAGTTACCAGCAGCAACGCAACATAATTAATTCTGATTTAAAAGCAGCTTTGAATCGTTTTCACACTTCTTAAAGGTTCATTAATGGCTTTACATATTAATAGTGGGAAAAGATGATAATCGGACCAAGATTAGTGGTCACTACACCAAGATTAGTGTTTATACTACGCTTACTGGAAGCAATAGATTTAAGGATTATTTTAAAAGAAAAGTTTTAACATTTTATGTCCAATTATATCTACTCCAAAGGTCAGCTCATAAACATACACATAAAGCAACACATACACACACACACACACACACACACACACACACACACACAATTAATCAGCCAAAAGGAAAAATGAGACTTCTTCAAAAAAGTTTAATTCAAAATACAACTATTGAGTGTCTGGTGTACATGTCTGATATTGACAGGTGCAAGAAGATAGGCAAACACTTGAATAAAATGTTGTTTCTTCATACTCTTCAGAGGAAAGAATGCATACAAAGATGTATTAGAAGGAGATGCATGTGTTTGAAGGAAAAGAGGGTAATAATCTAGTTGGAAAGACGTATCACTGAGGAATGTATCTAGAAGATAATTTGCATAGCAAGCTTAACATTTACATGCACATCAAAGGTTTATTTTGGAGGAAGGGCCTTCGGATAAACAATGGAGGTTTATTTATGAGATTATAGCCATCTCTTGGTAGCATTACAGCCTATATAATGAAAACATTTACTTAGGAAAAATATCAAAGAGAAAGTTTCACTGGAATTTCATTCAACAAGCCTAGGATAGATCTCATTAAAAGAACCCCATGGTGAAATGTTGGCTATGAAAAATCAAAAAGACTTAATATAATTCAGCTGAAGAAGAATCTGCTCTGAACAAGGAAACACAAATGTGTGACAAAATTATTGCAAGAGATAAATAATACACTATTTGAAATTTCTAGGAGCAGAGGGGCTGCTATAAATAAATGAATGTTACCCTGAAATAATATTTATCTTTCTTTATCTAAGAATCACACAGAAAATGTTTCAGTGTTAAAGCCCTTGAGTACAGAGACCACGAGCAGTTCACTTGTACACAGTTCGAAAGTATTATTCAAAGTATTTGAGAAAGATAAACTGCTCCAATAAACCATAATGAGAACTGGATAAGAAGGCAAAAATTTGAGAAACAATACCAGAATGAGCAGAATGAACTTAGTAAAGACCAAGTATGTTGAACTATGGACCTTAGAAACGAATAGAACACTCTAGCATACTTCTCAATTGTGCACTATAGAGGAACTGAGCAACCGCCTTGAAGCAGACATAACTTACGTGCTGTCTCCATTCACAACTGCGATAATGGCTAACAACGCTAATGTTTTCATGAGTCTTAGCATTTTGGTGTAGAGATGCTTTAGTAGCTCCATAGACCTTGCTTAATGATAGATTGCAATCTCTACCTAGTATGGGAACTCTCCCCTTAGATAATCTGAGTAGTGAGTGTATATAATTTAGAGCTTAAAAGAATAGCAGAAAGTAAAAAATTGCAATATATATCTTATGACTGGTAATTTGCATTGCCCCTCATCTGTAGAAAATAATATACTGCCTAGCAAGCCAACAGAGGCCAACAAATGTCCTATTCAAGGGAAGGTAATAGAATGGTTGGAGTCTCTGGGTGGTGCAAGTGATTAAAGTTCTCAGCTGTTAACGGAAAAAGGTTGGAGGTTCAGTTCTACTCAGAGGTGCCTCGGAAGAAAGGCCTGATGATCTACTTCTGCAAAAATTAGCCACTGGAAGCCCTGTGGAGCACAGCTCTACTCTGACACGCATGGGGTCATCATGAGTGAGAACTGACTCCAAATCATCTGGTTTTGGTTTTAATAGCATAGTTGACTAATGATGGTCTTGTTGCTAAGAAACCAAAATTATATGGATAGAGGAAAATTGAAATCATAGTACATGAAAGACAGCTAGCTAGCTAGTGAGATAGACAGATGGATCTATCAAACCTGTTGCCATCAAGTCGATTCTTACTCGTGGATACCTCATGTATGAAAACAAAAACCATACTAGATATTACAAATAGTGAGAATTTAATAATGGGAATTGCATACTCAGGGGATGGAAAGAGCAGTAAGAGAGTACCCAGAGGCAATACTTACAGGAAGCAGCTATCTAGGGCTTTGAGTATAACAGAAAAGAGATGGTGTTACCTATTCCTAGGGGGTCAGGCATGAGACCTCATGTAGCTGGCGCTCAGATGTCTTAGGAGGAAGTGCCACCTACCTGCCGTTGGTCCTGGAGGTACTGAAAGAAGATAAATGCTGGAGCTCCATCTCCTTCAGTAGTAATGCTGACAGAAGTAGAAAAAAGAGGAAAGAATCCCTCTTCCTACCTTTTAATCTCCTTCTAGTGCCTCCTATTTCCAGGGAGTCTGGGAAATATGGTTTGCAGATTCTCAATCATAGATTCACAAAGCAGAATATGGAAGAGATGGCCTAGGGCTGAGCAAAAATGGGTAAATAGTCCACCAGAAAACTTTTTTTTTTTCAGATTTTTTCAATTTCCCAGTCACATAAGTACACAAACTGTCATAAAAATTTCTCCATCTCTGACCATGTATAATAAATGAACTTTTTCTATTCCCTAAACAGATTTTAATTTTAAAATATTTAGAGGTACCTACTATGGCCAACAAACGGTGCTATGTACTGTGCAAGAGGGAGTGTAAAGATAAATAAGATATTGATTGAAAATGACATTTTAAATTTTTGTTCATTTCATACCTTAATCCAACAGCCCTGTAAAAAATAACATGGTAACAAACATGTTATCTGAAAAAAATCATATTTTTCTTATTTTCCTAAATTAAAAAACAATGTTTTATAAAACCCTTTGGAATCCATCAACCAAAGCCTAAATTTTAAACTCTGCAAATCAAATATAGTTTGATATCAGGCCATTTATCTTAAAAATAATGTAATTTTCAAACAAAATGATGTATTCTGAGGCCCAGTCTTCAGGGTTTCTGACACTTGCTTTCTTTCATTTTCATTAGTCAAACACTGGCAACCTTGTTTTTCATTGACCCTTCTGTTCTTATCACTGAGGCTGCTTCCTTTTAGGAATTTAAAAGGAACTATAATTGCAAAATTATTTTACAAGAGATCTCATAAAGTGTCACACACAAACACAATCAGTTAATGAAGAGACTGTGATCTTTTACACATCAGAAATTAAATTCAATTAGAAATACTAATTGATTAAGAGTTGAGTGTTAAATTAAATCACTGTTTTGACGCTAGGGGATACAAAGAAATATGATATAAACAGGTACGTAAAAGAATAAAATGGTATATAAATCACGTTCTAAAGGTATTGATATATTTCTGTGTTGTTCCAATAAATGGTGAGATTCTACCCAGATGTGGGAAGAAGAAAGGCTATATGTATTCATTGGTGTGATCAAAGTTGACTGTGGACTTGGAATGCTGTGAACTTGGAATTCGCCAGGAGCATTTCACTTAGAAATTGTCAAAATATGAACCTAGGAAAAATGCTCCAAGAGTTCTAATTTCACTGAAGTCATATAGCAGACAAAAAAAAAAAAAAAAAAAAAAGATCCCAGGCCTATTTGCTCCTATAGATTTTCTCCTATTTGCTACTATGGAAATTTCTTTTATTCATTAATATTTATCTTTGAAGCATTTGTATAAGATATTACTTCAGCTTCTTTTAAAAATTAGTTAGCATGTGATGAATAAAATATTTGCCCTATCTTCAATTTTATACTGTGCTGTGTCTCTAATAGGATAACTAATTTGAATTTTTTTCTTAACTCAAGTCTCCCTTTTATAGGATGATTTAAAATCCCTTACAAGTCACTTCATAATTTCCAACCCTTTCATGTTTTATGTGTACTTTATCCTGCTCTTCTTTATACTTGTTCTTTAGACTTATGAAGAACATGAGTCTTATCCCATATTTTAATAAAATCTCCTCTCTTAAGCAATTTTATGTAAAATAGTGACTTTAACTCAGCAACCTAAAATGAGACTACCAAACTGAAAATTTCAGAGACAATTTAGGGAGATTTGAAGCTAGTTCAAAGTGAAAACAAGGGTACTTAAACTTTACTGCAATATCTGATTTTTTCAAGTCTAAACATTGATAATCAAATGCTACTTACTATACTAGAAAATACATTGATCTTTCAGAATATGAAACATTCTTACATCTATTTTTCTCATTTGAAGTTTATAAGTGAACTATACCTAATTTTTTGTTGCTTCCAACTTTGTAGTATTTGTTGATTGCCATAATTTAAAAAATTAGCTAAGCCCTGGTTTGTTAAATGGTCTTTCTGATGACAATGAGTAAAATAATTCCAGTGAGTAGACTGTAATATTATACTAGAGGGCTGTTGTTTTGCTCTTCTTTATGATGTGTATTAGGAAAAGATCTCTGCCGTAATGACCTTCCGTGTCAGTCTTTCTTGAAACCAAGGTGATGCTGAAATTCATTTGAGGCCATTTATCAAGATGTGCAATTACCCTTTCAGATGCCATTAATTGGCAACTATTACTAAACTTCAGTATATACTGGTTCTGACAGGGGGAGAATAAGAGAAATGGGTGAGGGCCTAGGAAGGAAGGGAAAACTATGTTTAACACCCATGAGAGAAAGGAGATAAATGTGCTGCAAGATGAACTATGATGCTGTTGTTGAAGGAAGGACATAATGAGCTAGTTCTATTTATGAACTTATTATTCTTATTAACTGTGTAGCTTCTTCAGATGTTCAAATCTTGAATATTCCTCTCTAGCTACTAGAATATAAAGCTACAGAAAACTTTAAACATTAAGAGAAGGTAGGTAAGACTGGGCAAAGCTTGGTAGAAGAGTACGCGTGGAGCAGTGATGTGGAGTCATGGTGACTTGTCAATGGTGTTCCAATATCTGAGACAAAGAATATTAAAGAGAGATGGAAAGGCAGAGAAAGAGGCATAGATATCTGGTGGAAGATAATGTTCAAATGCAAGGATTTAGCTTTCAGCTAAGAAGAAAGATATCAGTTTGTCACTATCAAATACGTTTTAACAAATTCTAATTTGTTGTTGTTAGTCACCTTCAAGTCACTTTCGATGCATGGAGATCCCATGTGTCCACAGGATTTTCAAGGCTGTGCCCTTTAGGAAGCAGATTGCCAGGCCTGTATTCCAAGGTGCCTCTGGGTGGGTTCAAACTGCCAACTTTTCAGCTAGTAGTTGAGTACTTAACTGTTTGCGCCACCCAGGGACTAACTAGGAGAATAGAGTCGGTTTTTACTGAGGGGAAAACTGTGAGAGGAACATGTTTGGTAGGTTAAAAGGTAAGAATAACAAGTTCATTTTGGGGCTGTGTTAATTTTGAGACCCAAGATGAGATGCTTAGCGGAGAATTGGAGTAAGAAGACTGGAGCTCAGCAGTGTGGGCCCAGCTCAAATCCGTAAATCTAAGAGCCAAACAACTTTGAAAGCAGAATTCTCTTCCCCCACCACCCGCCAGCAAAACTTGACCTGATAGAACTTATTTGGCTGCAAAATCTGAGCAGAATGACATAAGTTTATTTATAGTCCTTATTTATCCTTCTTACCCTGGTGGCTCATTGGTTAAGAGCTCGGCTGCTAACCAAAAGTTCCGCAGTTTGAATCTAACAGGCACTCCTTGGAAACCCTATGGGGGCAGTTCTACTCTGTCCTATAGGGTCACTATGAGTCAGAATGGACTCGACAGCAGCAGGTTTTTTTTTTTTTTTTTTTTTGGTTTTATTGTAAATATCCATTCAGTTCTCTGCAGAATTATTACTGATTTGGATTCTAGGGTGCTGCCCAGATTTTGCTAGGCTGCTTTCTATCATGCAGTAAATGTACTGTATTACCTTTTTAAAATATAGATAATTCTGAACTTTAAAAAAACCTACATGGCCCCCAAGGAATTCAGATAAAATATCGTGGACTGAAAAAAATCTGGTAAGAAAAATTTAGCAATATACATTTTAAATTGATGACCTCCAGAGTATTTTCTTAAAGTGATATTAACGCTTCAATGGGATTAAGTCAGAATTACTACTTCAGTGCTATCCTTTCCTTCTCATTCCATTGCAGGTAAAATACCATCACAGGATGTGGGGAAATCTCTTGCCTAATGGAGAAAAATGATTTGGAAGAGAAAGTTACTCAGAGAGAAGATTATTTTTTCCTTGCTTTTCTTTCTCTTCCCTTTTCTTATATTTTCATATTTTATTATGGCAAAAATGTTCATGGCAATAGCATTGTATCGGATCTGATATAGTTGTGATGTATTGCACAAAAGTAAGATGTAATAAAACATGAATAGTCATGAACAGTATTTAATACGTAGTTTGGTCAAGTTAAATTCAAACACCTATGGACCTTTCCTTCAGAAAAGTACGTGTACATGAGGAAAGTGCTCCTTAGAATAATCATCTACAAGAGACCAAAAGGACAACATCTGCCCACAAGCAAAAATGAGAAGGCAGGAAGGGGAGGGAAAACCAGATGAATGGAAATGGGGAACGCAGGGTGGTAACGGGGAGAATGCTGACACATTGTGGGGATTGCAACCAATGTCATAGAACAATTTGTGTATAAACTATTGAACGGAATCTAATTTGCTCTGTAAACCTTCACTTAAAGCATGTGCGCGCACACACACACACACATACCAAATCAACAACAGCAACTTGAAAGATTAGATAGGAACCTTAGGGGGTGGTGAGTTTATGTTAATGGGGGAGGAACAACAACTCAGAAAAGGAGGGTGAGAATGGTTGCACAACTCAAAGAATGTAATCAGTGTCACTGAATTGTACACGTAGAAAATGTTGAATTGGTATATGTTTTACTGTGCATATTCTCAACAATAACAACAACAAAAATAAAATAAATTTAAAAAATAAATACAAAAGAAAACTGTTTCCACACGCAATGTTATATGCACTTAAAAAAAAAAAAAGTCTCACTGAAGCTATGCATAATAGCCCCACTCCAAGCAGTCTAGGAAGAACTTTAGTCCTAAAATATGCCAGAGTCTATGTAAAGAATTGGGGCAGTGTCACGGTTTGAATTATGTCCCCCCAAAAATGTGTATCAATTTGACTAGGCCATGATTCCTGGTACTGTGTGATTTTCCTGTATATTGTAAACCTGCCTCTATGATGTTAATGAGGGAGGAGGGGTGGCAGTTGTGTTAGTAAGGCAGGACTGGATCTACAAGACTGGATTGTGTCCTGAGGCAATCTCTTGAGATATAAAAGATAGAAGCGAGCAGAGAGACAGGGGGACCTCCTACCATCAAGAAAGCAGTGCCATGAGTAGTAGGGTGTGTCCTTTGGACCAGGGTCCCTGCACCAAGAAGCTCCTAGTCTGGGGGAACACTGATGAGAAGGCCGAGAGAGAGAAAGCCTTCCCCTGGAGCTGACGCCTTGAATTTGGGCTTTTAGCCTACTTTACTGTAAGGAAATAAACTTCTCTTCGTTAAAACCATCCACTTGTGGTATTTCTGTTATGGCAGCCCTAGATGACTAAGACAGGCAGATGTAATGCATAGCACATGGTTCTAGCCCTTGCGATATTCCAAATCTGATAGAGGATAAGACAAATAGACAAATTACTGCAGTACAATACAATAATTATTATAGTACAGATAAATGCAAAGTGATATTGTACACAGAGGAAGGAATAATTGACCCTTTACAAGGAAGTTTTTCCCAAGATGTCATAGTTGTGAGCAATCATGGTAGAGATGTTATAGAGATTTCAGGTAGAAAGTCTGGAAGAGGCTATAAAAGAGATGAACTAAATAACATTGTGTATTCTTTCCAAACGGAAGGTTCTAGATTCCATGATTTTATTTTCAGGGAAAAAAAAAAAAGCTGAACAAATTTTTAGTTCTTAATCTGGTTCAGAATCCATTCATTTATTCAGTAAACATTTGCCAAGTGCCTTTCCTGTTCTCTGCTAGGTCTTGGAATATGTAGCAGAGTGACAGTGTTTGCCGTTAAGTAACTCAGTCTCCCACTGGAGAGGCAGGCAAATAAACAATCAATTGTAGCATGATGTTAGAGGAACTGGATACTGTGGTGACATTTTGGCTAATGAACAGTGCCAAACCATCTCCCAAGCTCTATTGAAACAGCTCTGAGGATGGATACACAAATCCTGGCAACACTGCTGCAAGCTGAAGAGGAAAACTAAACTGAAGACTGATGAGATTTATAGACTTCCCTGTAATATATCTCTCCACCCTCTAACCCAGAACATCCCTCAATCACTGTCCCTAAATCTCAGATTCAAGCGTGATGTCAAGCAGAATTACACTGGAACTGTCTGAAGTGGCCAGAATCAAGCTCATTCCTTACAACTACCACCGTACATTTTCTTGTTCTATGTTGGTTTCAAGATTGTAACTTCTAGAATTCAACATGTAATCAGTAAGTGTATTTAGTTGCAAACAAAAGAAACTAATTCGCTTGTCTTAGGCAAGTGAATGAATTGTGTATAGAATTTCCTGGAAGGCTGAGGAACTCAGCTAGTAGGTAACCAGAATCAATGCTCCAAATCACACTTCTGAAATGCTGCTGCTTCCACTAAGCACTGGATATTACAGCTTATACCCCTGGAAAATCAGGGATGGGACAATGGATACCATTAGTAGTACCAGTGACACAGAAACCTCCACTATAATCCATTTGACTTCCTGAGAAGGTTCTCTGTGGTTGAGTACTCTCCTTACCATGGCCACAACTGCCTTTCCAAAGTCTAAAGTGGGTGCTTTTGATTGGTGGATCCTGGGACACAGACCTTCTTAACCATAAAGAAGACAGGGTGAAGTAGAGTCTAGTCTCATTTGTATGACCAGGAAACCACTTGGTAATACAAACATAGTGGATAGGTAATGCAGATTCTGGGTAAACTGAGCAGACAAGCAGAGAACAATGAGCCGTCCCAGAGATTAGCAGCAGTAGGAAGTTACTGACACTTCTGGGGCTAGAGGAACAATAGGTGCTACCAGAGTCTTTAAGAGAAGGAGATCTGCTTGAAACTAGAACTACTATAACTACAATTGGGAGGATGCCCAGAGAAAGTTGGGATCATGTACGAAGAAATTGTCCCAGGAGCTAGAGTCAAGGATGAGCTGTAACAGAGATGCTACTTGAGACAAAATTAGAGAGGGAGCAATACCATGACCTAGATTTTCTGTTCCTACCAACTTCTAAACATCTGTCAGTGCCTTCCATTGGCCAAATCTACCTCTCAGAAGTCAGTTGTTGTTTCCTGTGGTACAGAGTTAAGCAGGGAAAGGAGGAAATGGATCTGAGAGCAAACAAGCAAGTCATCTGAACAGTGGGAGAACAGGTATCCAGAATTGTCAACTTTAACAGAAGTTTCGGGCTCTGCCTCCCACCAGGATTCAAGTGGTAGGGAATTTCCTGTCTGTAGCAGGGATTTCAGGTGCTGAGCAACCAAAAAGAAAGGCATATACCCGTAAAAGAGCCCACCAAGAAAGAAATAGCTGGCAATACAATGGCAGCGACTCCTAGGAGAAAAAGTCAACACAGGGAGAACATTGCTGAAAAGCAAAAAGGCAAGAAGAACACCTGGGGCAGTGTGTACTGGGATGCATAGATTGTAATTTATACAAATATGAGCTGCAGGTTGCTTCTGACTCCCTGACTTGGTGTCCGAGCTCCACCGTCAGAGGAGGAGAAAGGTGGAGCCCCAGTAGAACTATCCCACTCCAAATAATTGCCTACTGACCATGATGCCTCCATTTCAAGTTTCAAACTGGGAGGGAAAATTACCAGTGCCAAAGTAGACAGTGAGAGGGCTAGAGAATTCTCATCCTTGAAAAAAATGACGTTTTATCTCAATTTTCTTATTCGTAAGATGGTATATTAATACTATCTACCTATCTTGTAAGGTTGTTATGAGGCATACACAAGATGTCTATAAATACATGTTATGTACTGTGATAAAATATCCACATTTACTGATAGCATTGTTTTGTTTTTCATTTTTTTATCGTGGTAAAAATATATGTCCAATTCAGTGACATTTGTTATGTTCATCATGTTGTACAACTTTTACTACTATCATTTTCCAAATTATGCCACCAGCATTCACAGAAACTGAGTGTCTTGGTGTTGCTATGAGTCGGAATCAAATCGACAGCAACAGGTATTTTTTTTTTTTAAGCAATGATAGCATTGTTTTAACCAGCAACAAATTGTTAAGAGCATGAGCTTAAGCACAACTTTTCAAAAAAAAAGCCTAGGCAGACATTTAACTTTGTCAGAAAAAGAGAAGGGTTTTTTATGTTGTTGTTGCTATAGTAAAGAGAATACTAACAAAAAATTAGTATATGTAACTGATACCATAGATAGGAAAAGACACATTTACTTTTAAAATCTATCTAGAAGTCCTGGAAGAATGACGGCAAAATATAATTTATAACTTGAATAGTTTAGAATCTAGGCATAATTCAATTTTTTTTCTAATAATATGAATTAGAGCTAATGAGAAAGAAGCCATAGTATAAGAAGAAATAGAACAAACAGGACTTTGTTTACTTGACCTAAAGCCTTTGATAAAAGAACATAATTTATCACTGTGATGGTCAGACACTAATGCAGCCATCTATTTACATATCCAAGAAGTCACCTGGAGTCTTTCCAGTATGGTTTTTGTCATCCATTTGATTTTCTAAGCAAACATGCATGAGCAATTTAGGGATGATAGTAAAATACTCACAAAATCATTATGAGGAATGAAATAAGCACAGTTATCAATTAAAATATAAAATAAAATTTTAAAATATTTTTATTAATAAAATGTACATTTGTCCAATTTGCAACACCAGTGTTAACAGGCTAAAATAGCATAATTTCAGAGGGGATTTCTATGAAATAGTTGTGAAATTTTTATTTTTAGAGCCCCAGTTGGACATGTTTTAGCTGCACTGTTTCTGGTTAAAGCATTTGGTTGAGGCTGTTTGTGCAGAAAGAGGTTTACTAAAGAAAATAAACTTTATAATTTACCATTTTTGCCTGGGAAAAAAAAAAAGACTGTGTACTAAGGGTAGCAGAGACTTTCTTAATAAGCTCTGCTACTAATGAATTGACCTTAGAAAATGTTCCAAAGTAATTGTCTGAGAAAACTGGGCCAAGGTATTCCTAAATTTTTATCCTTTGCCACTCTGAAGTCACAATTCAGCCTTAAGGAAGGAAAAAGAAACTTATTCTCACTCTTAGGGACAGCATTTTTCATTTTACAATCTTCTTTTCCAGTAATAAGACTTTACAGTGAAATAGGCAGGATGAAAAAAAAAAAAAAAAGGAAAAGAGGGAGAGGCTGAGGGAAATGAAAGCAAATAGAGAAAAGAGTGACAGAACAAGCGAGGCAGGGCACGATCTTCAATAAACCAAGATCTACGTGTTTTCAAGTTCAAGAGTCGATAAGAATAATTGTTATTCAAGCTGTAGCTTTAGAATTAAGCTACCCATGTATTGTTTATACCTGCCCCCATTACCAGTTGTCTCAAGGGCACATTTTTCTTCACATAAATAACTAAATATCCGGAAACAATCTCATTCTTTTGTTTTGTTACAAAACATTAAATTTTCATTCAATAAATTCATTCTCCTCACACATTTAGAGTACATGCTTGCTTGCTTGAATAGCGGAAATAAATGAGTCACAAAAGGCACACACACGTATTTTGAAGTAATAAGGATGTTATTTCAAACCTACTTCCCATTCTATGATAGTTGTTATTGCCCCATAGATCAGCATGGATTGATTGTGAATTGGTCAAGATAGATGATGTTGTTACTATATAATAAAACAAGGAGTTTGAATGAGCAGGGCATTAGCTATTTTGCTACGATAATTGGAATCACGAACAAACAGATGGAGCCTTAATATGATGCTGGTAAACAACTGGCTTGGTTAGGAAGAACATTTTATATCCTTCCCCTTTTCTGAGCATCGCAGAGTACACTCCAAACATTAGTTGGTATCTGCTTGTTCCTGTGCAAAATTATATTGCTCCAAATCTATTTCTCATGTTGCTCTCTTACTGTCTTGATTCAGGAAATGGTGTTCTAGCAATGGCACAGTCAGAGCTCTCAAGGAGCCCCTGGTGACTTTTCAATTATTTCTGTTAAAAATAAGGCTCTGCTTCTTATGGGGAACAATTTTTAAATTTATCTGAAGGACACATGGCAGCTGATAAATCATTACATGTAAAAACAACCATATGAAAACAGTAGCTTAGAAATCAAGCAGCCTTTTGAAAACGAGTTCAATAAAGAACCACAAAAAGAATTCTAATCCTTCAGAAGAGCTGACTTCATCTAAGTCCTATGGATTCTTGTTTAGAAAATGAAATAGATCTTTCCTACTGAGTCAACAGTAATCTTTCCTGTTTGATTACTACTGATGATTTGGCAATGACATCTCTGAAGGCTAACTGCTAGCCTTTGAGGATGAAAGAAACTGTGGCCTCGGATCCTATCTATGCCTTACAGAACTATCATTCCACAATATATAATCTTATGTTATTACAAGAAGAAATATTTCATGAGAGGACCTTTCAGAACCCAACTCCTTCAGCACACCTCAGAGTGTATGTGGACTCAGGAAAAACTGCCCATCCCCCACCTCATGGCAGTAGCAGACTTCACTCTGATGGCAGAGGGATGGGGAGTGATGAGCCTCGGCAAAATTTTGCTTGTTGACCCAGAATATATGCCTATGCCACTATGTAGAGACTGAAATTGTTCTGGTTGCTTAGTAATACACTTATTTTCCTCTGGATCATGAGCATGCATAGAGAATGGTGATAGGCTGGATTTCTTCTCTTCACTGATTCAACCATTCCACTGTCAGATTTTTCAAGAACAGGTTCAAACGGTATCAGGAAATCATCATTCTTGCAGAATAAGATGGAATTGACATTTTTCGAGATATTTTATTAGTTTTTAATTGCACGATTGTATCTTAAGATGACTTTCTTTAGAAAATATAATTAGACATGACTAATTTCCACATATGTGCATTGATCTTTCAGTGTGTTCATTTGAAGAGCTTACCACTATTTGAATTTAAATTTTCTTATATCAAGTCAGAAATTTGCAGTTGATTATTTTTAATAATTTCATAGTATAGTTATAATTCTGTAATGTGGTATATAAACAGTTGAAGATTGTTCTATTAGCCTTCTATTATTTTAATTTTGCACAGAAGTATTTGTAAATAAAAAAGAGAAGATAAGAAATTCAAATGGTTGCTTTCTAAAAGGAGATTTATAAGATACTGGAAAAAATAGCCATTTTTTTTCTCCAGAAGAAATAATACGAGGGTTTTAATTTAAACGAAATTTATTTATAAATCAGTTGTCTCTCTAGTTAAGCCCTAATAATATATTTACATGTTGGGATCAGATATTCTGTTTATTTATTTATATAGTTAAAATAGCTAATTGCATCTTAGCTTGTTCAAGGAGCAGGCAAATTTAACAGGCTTAGAATGAAAATGAATCTTTCAAAATTTAAAGCCATAAACATTTTATAGTTAGTTGTTAAACAAGGGAACTTTAGAGTTATTTGCAATGAACAATCATCTACATTCCCTCATTCCATCTCAGCATAATACACCAAGGAATGCATGGACCAAAGGTGGAATAACTCTTTTTTTTTAGTTGTTGTAGTTTAAATGAAGTTTACATTTCAAGTTAGTCTTCCATACAAAATTTTATACATACATTGTTATGTGACCCTAATTGCTCACCCCATTCTGCGACAGCACACTCCTCCTTTCCACCCCTGATTCCCATGTCCATTCAACCAGCTCCTAACCCTCTCTGCCTTCCCATCTCACCTCTGGAGAGAAGCTGCCCCTTTGGTCTCTTGTATCTCCTTGAGCTAAGAGGCACACTCCTCATGAGTATCACTTTAAGTCCCGAAGTCCAGACCAATCCCTGGCTGAAGAGCTGGCCTCGGAAATTGTTTTAGTTCTGGACTGATAGAGAATCCAGGGGCCATGCTCTCCAGGGGACCTCCAGTCTCAGTCAGACCATTAAGTCTGGTCTTCTTACTAGAATTTGAGTTCTGCACCCCATCTTTCTGCTGCTCCATCAAGGAATCACTGTTGTGTTCCCTGTCAGGGTGGTCATTGGTGGTAGCCGGGCACCATCTAGTTCTTCTGGTCTCAGGCTGATGAAGTCTCTGGTTTATGTGGCCCTTTCTGTCTCTTGGGTGAATACTTTCCTTGTGTCTTTGGTGTTCTTCATTCTCCTTTACTCCAGGTGGTTGGGACCAATTGATGCATCTTAGATGGCCGCTTGCAAGCTTTTAAGACCCCAGATGCCACTCACCAAAGTAGGATACAGAACATTTTCTTAATAAGGTTTGTTATGCCAATTGACCTAGATGTCCCCTGAAAGCATGGTCCCCAGACCCCTACACTTGCTACTCTGTCTCTCAAAGTATTTGATTGTATTCAGGAAGGTTCTTAGCTTTGGTTTAGTCCAGTTGTACTGACTTCCCCTGTAGTGTGTACTGTCCTTCCCTTTGCCTAAGATGACTCTTATCTACTATTTAGTTAGTAAATAACCCTCACCCTCCCTCTCCACCCTCGTAACCATCAAAGAATGTTTGATTCTGTGTTTAAACCTTTTTGTGAGTTCTTATAATAGTGGGCTTATAAGTATTTGTCCTTCTGTGACTGACTAAATTCACTTAGCATAATAAGTTCCAGCTTCCTCCATGTTATATGATGTTTCACAGCCTCATCGTTGTTCTTTATAGTTGCGTAGTATTCCATTGTGTGGATATACCATGAATTGTTTATCCATTCATCTGTTGATGGGCACCTATGTTGTTTCCAAATTTTTGCTATTGTGAACAGTGCTGCAATGAACATGGGTATGCATACATCTATTTGTGTGATGGCTCTTATTTCTCTAGGATATATTCCAAGGAGTGGGATAGCTGGATCGTACGGTACTTCTATTTCTAGCTTTTTAAGGAAGCCCCCATTGATTTCCAAAGTGGTTGTACCATTTTACATTCCCCCAAGAGTGTATAAGTGTTCCAGTCTCTCCACAACCTCTCCAGCATTTATTATTTTGTGTTTTTTTGGATTAAGACTAGCCTTGTTGGGGTGAGATGATATCTCATTGTAGTTTTGATCTGCATTTCTCTAATGGCTAATGATCGTGAGTATTTCTTCATGTGTCTGTTAGCCGCCTGAGTATTTTCTTGGGTAAAGTGCCTGTTCATATCGTTTGCCCATTTTTTAATTGGGTTATTTGTCTTTTTATTGTCAAGGTTTTGCAGTATCTTCTAGATTTTAGAGATTAGATGCTGATCAGATTTGTCATAGCCAAAAACTTTTTCCCAGTCTGTAGGTTGTCTTTTTACTCTTTGGGTGATGTCTTTCGATGAGCATAAGTGTTCGATTTTTAGGAGCTCCCATTAATCTAGTCTCTCTTCTGGTGTTTGTGCATTGTTGCTTATGGTTTGCATTGTGTTTATACCATGTATTAGGGATCCTAGCATAGTCCCTATTTTTTCTTCCATGATCCTTATCATTTTTGATTTTATATTTAAGTCTTTGATCCATTTTGAGTTAGTTTTTGTGCATGGTGTGAGGTATGGGTCTTGTTTCAGTTTTTTGCAGATGGCTATCCAGTTATGCCAGCACCATTTGTTAAAGAGATTGTCTTTTCCCCAGTTAACGGACTTTGGGCCTTTGTCAAAAATCAATTGCTCATAGGTGGATTCTCAACTCTGTTCCGCTGGTCTACGTATCTGTTGTTGTACCAATACCAGGCTGTTTTGACTACCATGGCAGTATAATAGGTTCTAAAACGAGGTAGCGTGAGGCCTCCTACTTTGTTCTTCTTCTTGAGTAATTATTTGGGGCCTCTTCCCTTTCCATGTAAAGTTGGTGATTTGTTTCTCCAACTTATTAAAAAATGCTGGTGGAATTTGTAACGGCATTGCATCGTATCTGTAGACTGTTTTGGGTAGAATTGACATTTTCACTATGTTGAATCTACCTATCCATGAGCAAGGTATGTTTTTCCACTTATGTAGGTCTCTTTTAGTTTCTTGCAGTAGTGTCTTGTAGTTTTCCGTGTATAGATCTTTTACGTCTCTGGTTAGATTTATTCCTAAGTATTTTATCTTCTTGAGGGCTATTGTAAATGGTATTGATTTGGTAATTTCCTCTTCAAGGTTCTCTTTGCTGGTGTACAGGAATCCAACTGATTTTTGTGTGTTTATCTTGTATCCTGAAACTTTGCTGAAATCTTCTATTAGTTCCAGTAGTTTTCTTGTGGATTCTTTAGGGTTTTCTGTGTATAAGATCATATCATCTGCAAATAGAGATACTTTGACTCCTTCTCTACCAATTTGTATGCCCTTTATTTTTTTTTTCTGGTCTAATTGCTCTGGCTAGTACCTCCAGCACAATGTCGAATAAGAGTGGTGACAGAGGGCATCCTTGTCTGGTTCCCGTTCTCAAGGGGAATGCTTTCAAACTCTCTCCATTTAGGATGATGTTGGCTGTTGGCTTTGAATAAATGCCCTTAATTATAGTGAGGAATTTCCCTTCTATTCCTATTTTGTTGAGAGTTTTTATCACGAATGGGTGTTGGAGTTTGTCGTATGCCTTTTCTGCATTGATTGATAAGATCATGTGGTTCTTGTCTTTTGTTTTAATTATGTGATGGATTACATTGATTGTTTTTCTAATCTTGAACCATCCCTGCATACCTGGTATAAATCCCACTTGATCATGGTGAGTTAATTTTTTTGATATGTTGCTGAATTCTATTGGCTAGAATTTTGTTGAGGAGTTTTGCATCAATGTTCATGAGGGATATTGGTCTGTAATTTTCTTTTTTTGTGGTGTCTTTATCTGGTTTTGGAATCAGGGTTATGCTAGCTTCATAGAATGAGTTTGAGAGTATTGCATCTTTTTTTATGCTCTGGAATACCTTTAGTGGAAGTGTTGTTATCTCTTCTCTGAAAGTTTGGTGGAATTCTCCAGTGAAGCCATCCAGGCTAGGGCTTTTTTTTTTTGTTGGGAGTTTTTTAATAACCTTTTCAATCTCTTCTTTTGTTACGGGTTTATTTAGTTGTTCTACCTCTGTTTGTGTTAATTTAGGTAGGTAGTGAGTTTCTCCATTTCCTCTAGGTTTTCAAATTTGTTAGAGTACAAGTTTTCATAGTAATCTGTTATGATTCTTTTAATTTCAGTTGGGTCTGTTGTGATATCACCCATCTCATTTCTTATATGGGTTGCTTGCTCTCCTGTTTTTATTTTTTCAGTTTGGCCAATGGTTTATCAATTTTGTTGATCTTTTCAAAGAACCAGCTTTTGGACTTGTTAACCCTTTCAATTGTTTTTCTATTCTCTATTTTATTTAATTCTGCTCTAATTCTTATTATTTCCTTCCTTCTGGTGCCTGAGGGCTTCTTTTGCTGCTCTCTTTCTACTTGTTCCAGCTGTAGGGTTAATGTTTTGATTATGTTCCTTCCTTCTTTTTGGATGTGTGCAACTGACCTCTGAGCACTGCTTCTGCTGTGTTGCAAAAGTTCTGGTAGGATGTGTTTTCATTCTCATTTGATTCTATGAATTTCTTTATTCCATCCTTAATTTCTTCTATAACCCAGTAGTTTTTGAGCATGGTGTTGTTCAGTTTCCATGTGTTTGATTTTTTTTCCTTGCTTTTTGTGTTGTTGATTTCCACTTTTATGGTTTTATGGTCATAAAAGATGCTTTGTAATATTTCAGTGTTTTGGATTCTGTTAAGGCTTGTTTTATAGCCTAATATGTGGTCTACTCTGGAGGATGTTCCATGTGCGTTGGAAAAGGAAGTATACTTGACTGCTGTTGGGTGCAGTGTTCAGTATATCCATGAGATCAAGTTGGTTGATTGTAGCATTTAGCTCTTCCGTGTCTTTGTTGAGCTTCTTTCTGAATGTTCTGCCCTTCACCAAAAGTGGCATGTTGAAGTCTCCTACTACTATTGTGGAGCTGTCTGTCTCTCTTTTCAGTGCTGTTAGTGTTTGTTTTGTGTATTTTGGAGCCCTGTTGTTGGATGCATAAATATTTATTATAGTTATGTCCTCCTGGTGTATTGACCTTTTAATCATTATATAGTGCCCTTCCTTATCCTTTGTGGTGGATTTTACTTTAAAGTCTATTTTGTCAGAGATTAATATTGCCACTCCTGTTCTTTTTTGAGTGTTGTTTGCTTGATATATTTTTTTCCATCCTTTGAGTTTTAGTCTGTTTGTGTCTTTAAGTGTAAGGTGTGTCTCTTGTAGGCAGCATATAGGTGGATCATGCTTTTTTATCCAATCTGCCACTCTCTGTCTCTTCATTGGTGCACTGAGTCCGTTTACATTCAGCATAATTCTTGATAGGTATGAGTTTAGTGCTGTCATCCTGATGTCTCTTTTTGTGTGTTATTCACAGTTTCTTTGTTCCCCTTAATTTTCTGTGCTGAGTCGTTTTTCTTTACGTATTTTTTTCATTGTTTTTGATTTTGTGTTTGCTGAGTCTTTATTTTTTTCTACTTTTTTATTTTGATTTGTAGAACTGTTAGATTCTTTTGTGGTTACCTTCATATTTACCCCTATTTTTCTAAGTTTATACCAGTCTTTTATTTCTTTATATCACCTTGACTTCCCCTCCATATGAAAAATATGTCTGCATTTTTTAAGTCCCTCTTTTTTGTTTTAATGTTGTCCTTTCTTACATATTGATATCTCTGTTTCCCTATTTTCAATGTTTTAGGTTTGATGTACTTTCAACTTCCCTATCTGAGTCAATATCTGGTTGCTCTGTCCTGTATTCTAGTCTTGCGTTGTTATCTGATGTTATTGATTATCTAACCAGAGGACTCCCTTTAGTATTTCTTGTAATTTTGGTTTGGTTTTTGCAAATTCCCTAAATTTATGTTTATCTGGAAATGCCCTAATTTTGCCATCATATTTGAGAGACAGTTTTGCTGGATATATAGTTCTTGGCTGGCAGTTGTTTTCCTTCAAGGCTTTATATATGTCATCCCATGGCCTTCTTGCCTGCGTGGTTTCTGATGAGTAGTCCAAGCTTATTCTTATTGACTTTCCTTTGTAGATGACTTTTCTTTTATCCCTACCCACTCTTAAAATTCTCTCTTTATCTTTGGTTTTGGTAAGTTTGATTATAGTATGTCTTGGTGATTTTCTTTTGGGATCTACCTTATGTGGGGTTCGATGAGCATCTTGGATAGATATCTTCTCATCTTTCACGATATCATGGAAGTTTTCTGTCAACAAATCTACAATTTTCTCTGTATTTTCTGTTATCCCCCCAGTTCTGGTACTCCAATTGCTTGTAGGTTATTTCTCTTGATAGAGTCCCACATAACTCTTAGAGTTTCTTCGTTCTTTTTAATTCTTTTATCTGATTTTTCCTCAAATAAGTTGGCATCAAGTGGTTTATCTTCAGTGTCACTAATTCTAACTTCTACTGCCTCAGTTCTACTCCTATGACTTTCTTCTATTGAGTTGTCTAATTCTGAAATTTTATTGTTGATCTTTTGGATTTCTGGTTGCTGTCTTTCTGTGGATTCTTGCAGCCTATTAAATTTGTCATTATGTTCTTGAATAACTTTTGTAAATTCAGCTACTAATTTGTCTGTTTGATCTTTGGTCATTTCTGCATTTTTTAAAATTTCCTTTCTAGTTTCTAGAAGTGTTCTGTATATTAATCTTGTATTCTGCCTCTGATAATTCCAAGAAATTCTCTTCCTCCAGAGAATTTATTGAGTCTTTATTTTGGGAGCTTGCTGAAGCCGTCATGGACTGCCTCTTTATGTGATTTGATATTGACTGTTGTCTCCGAGCCATCAATAAGTTATTATAATTTTATTTTATATTTGTTTAGTGTGTCCTAGCTTCTTGTTTTGTTTTGTTTTATTTTGATATGCCCAAATAGGCTACTTATGTGTGCTAGTTTGATTATTGGTGCCTTTGAAGCTCTAACGTCCTGTCACCAGGTAGTTAGTTCTGTAATTAAGTATGTGTACACAGGAGTCCATTAAATTTTGCTGTATGGGTTCAGCTCAGGTGTCCAGGCAGTCAGTCACTGTCATGGTTTGAATTATGTCCCCCCAAAAATGTGTATATCAGTTTGGCTGGGCCATGATTCCTGGTACTGTGTGATTTTCCTATATGTTATAAATCCTGCCTCTGTGATGTTAATGAGGGAGGATGGGTGGCAGTTGTGTTAGTAAGGCAGGACTGGATCTACAAGACTAGATTGTGTACTGAGGCAATCTCTTGAGATATAAAAAAAAGAAGTGAAGAGAGACAGGAGACCTCAAAGCATCAAGAAAGCAGTGCCGGGAGCAGAGCTCATCCTTTGGACAGGGGTCCCTGCGCTGAGAAGCTCCTAGTCTGCGGGAACACTGATGAGAAGGCCAACAGAGGAAGACTTCCTCTGGAACTGAATTTGGACTTTTAGCCTACTTTGACTGTGAGGAAATAAACTTCTCTTCGTTAAAGCCATCCAGTTGTGGTATTTCTGTTATAGCAGCACTAGATGACTAAGACAGTCACCAAGTGTGTGGTGCAGGCTCTCACCTACAGTCTTAGAGAGGTATGTGTGATTGATGTAGGCATAGGTACCTGGCTGCAGTGGGGGTCATGCTCTGAGCAAGGCAGGTGGCAGTTGGCTGCCCCTGAGTGTCTGAAAGGAAAGCGTGTTCCTACTCCCTAGAGCAAGTAGGTAGGTGAGTTTTGTGGCCTGACTATGAGCCCCCTACTCTGTTGGGTCTAAAGACTTGGGGGCACCACTGATTCTTGGACTCCTGTAACAGGTGACTAGGTAACATAGGTGGAGCCACCGGTCCTCAAGCCCCTGGTGCGGACCCATAAATGTGCCCTCTTAAAGGGCAGGGCTGTGTCATGGGTCACAAATCTGCCACTTTACAGCTGAAACAGTTGAAGTTAGACTTCAGGTGTTTACCCTGTTGTACTGTGGTAGTGAGGGCTTACATTGCTGAGATGGCTCCACACAAGTCTATACAGGGGTGGAAGGCATTCAAAGTTTGCGGACCCCTTAGGCCTGTGCCTAGCAAAGGAGCTGTGCTGCACCTGAGTTCCTGGCTTAGGGGATCCAGTAGCTTATTTGTTCCCTCTCATGGCCCAGGAGAATGGGTCAGGGTGACTTTTGGGATCTACTTCCAGCCTAGAGGACTCAGAGACATCAGAAGGCTGGACCAGTGAAGAGCGGGGAGGGAGGAGGTAAAAGGGAGAGAGGTTTTTCCCAAATGGGCTTTTTTTTTTTTAAGACCCCGTGAAAGACCACACGCATATACTTATCTTTAGCTACTTTGGAGCTGCTTTTCACTGGTTTGGAGTGTCCAAGCAGAATCTCTGCTGCCGGATCTCTCTCAGTGTGGAAACTGCCTACTGAGTGAACGTGCGCAGCTCTGTGCCTGCTTCCCAGCACACCTCCGATCTCATCGGGGCTGAAGAGCTGAGGCCTGAGCCAAGCCAGTCTGGCACTTCTCACTTCTCCTGAACCATCTCCCTCTCCCCCTGCCACTCAGTCCGATTCCTCAACTTTGCCTTGTTCAGGGCTCCTAGATTTTCACATACAATCAAATCACTTGTTTTTCCTGGTCTTTGTTTTAAGAGGGATATAGGAAGCTGTCTGACTACTTCGCCATCTTGGCCCTGCCTTGGAATAACTCTTTTATCCATCCCTCTTTCAGTCATTGCTCAGTGAAAGCAAGATAAAGTTAAGCCATAAAACTCTGGAGTTCTTAGAATTATCATGGGGGAGGTGATGGGAGATCATTCTTATGCAAAGAAAGAATGCTTTTAAAATAATCCAGCTTCATCAGTCCAACTCTGCTTTGTAGGTCCCCAGGATCATGGAAAAACAATGCACTCTACTGAGGAATCCTCTCTCTGTGTGTACTCTAGCACTAGCATGTGGTGCGTTTGTCAGTGGTCCAGTAATACATTCTCATATATGGCCCCTTACATTTTGTAATGGGATACCACTACTTATTCTTTCAAATATGATGAATTCAAGACTACTTAATTCTTCTCCAAGTGCTGTTTTACCTGTCTTGCACTCTACAATAATAACTGTGGTAGGCAGAACTCTAAGATGACCTCTAAGATTCCCACTGCCTGGTACACACCCTGTGTGATTGGCTCCCTTTCAGGCTAAGTACTGTGAGTATACTAGGATATCACTCCTATGACTAGGTTACTTATCAGTTGACTTTGAATTAATCAAAAGTAAGATTAACCTGGGTGAGACTTACCTAATCAGATAAGCCCTATAAAAGAAAGTGAAGCATCAGAGAGACTCTCTACACTGACCTAGAAAAAAGAAAACAGCCATGTTGTGAAATGCCTGTAGAGAAGGTCATACCTCTAGGATATGAGGTAGACTCTAGGAGCTGAGAGTGACTCCTAGCTGCCAGTTAACAAGAGAATGGGGACCTCAGCCTACAGCCTCAAGGAGTTGAATTCTGCCAACAACTCTAAAAAACTTGAAAAAGACCACAGACTCTAGAAAGGAATGAAGAATGGATGACACATTAATTTCAGCCTTGTGAGACACAAAGCAGAGAATCTAGTTAAGCTGACCTTGGACTGCTGACCTACAGAAACTGTGACAAATAAATGGGCATTGTTTCAAGTCACTAACTTTGTGCTACTTTGTTTTGCAGCAAGGGAAACTAATACAATACTGTTGAGTTTTTCATATGTGGATGTTCCCCATTTTAAGTTTAGAATGGCAATATATACTCTCCTGATATTTTCTTTCTTTTTTATTTTTAATGGGGGTGTGTGTGTGCTTTAGGTGAAAGTTTACAGAGCAGATTAGTTTCTTGTTAAACAATTAATAGACATTGTTTTGTGACATAGGTTGCCAACCCTGCAACGTGTTAACACTCTCCCCTTCCTGACCTTGGGTTCCTCATCTCCATTCCATCTTTCCTGTCCCCTTATGCGTTCTCATTCTTGCCCCTGGGCTGGTACGCCCATTTAGTTTCGTATACATGGTTGAGCTACATGTATTATTGTTTGTTTTACGGGCCTGTCTAATCTTTGGCTGAAGGGTGAACCTCAGGATTGACTCCAGTAATGAGTTAAAAGGGTGTCAAGGGGCCATACTCTCCGGGTTTCTCCAATCTCCATCAGACCAGTCTGGTCTTTTTTGGTGAGTTTGAATTTTGTTCTATATTTTTCTCCAGCTCTCTCTGGGACCCTCTATTGTGATTCCTGTGAGAGTTATCAGTGGTAGTAGCAGGGCTCCATCTAGTTGTGCTGGACTCAGTCTGGTGGAGGTTGTGGTAGTTGTGGTCCATTAGTCCTTTGGACTAATCTTTCCTTTGTGTCTTTGGTTTTCTTCATTCTCCTTTGCTCCAGATGGGGTGGGACCAGTAAATGCATCTTAGATAGCTGTTCCCAAGGTTTTAAGACCCTAGATGCTACTCACCAAAGTAGGATGTAGAACATTTTCCTTATAAACTATGTTATGCCAATTGAGCTAGATGTCCCCTGAGACCATGGCCCCCAGCCCTCAGTCCAGTAACTCAATCCCTATGGGAGTTTGGATGTGTCCGTGAAGCTTCTATGACTTTGCCTTGATCAAGTTATGCTGGCTTTCCCAGTATTTGTATTATCTTACCGTTCATCCAAGTTACCACTTACCTATTGTCTAGTCAGTGTTTTTCCCTCCTTACAGTTACTTCAATGGACATTTGAAAGAAATGAAGACTTAAAGCAGATGAGTTGGTATTTAGGTGAACGTTACCTTCAGTTTTAAACATCAATTTTATAGCTTAAAATTCATGGCAAGTCCTGGTTTTTGTGATGAAAAATGATTTAGAGTTTTAAATAGAAGCTTAATATGGTAGCTTATTACCAGACAAATTTCTCTGCTTCTTTAGAATACCCGAACCATAGTGACAGGTAATAATTTAGTTCTATGAGTTTTTCTAAACAAAATGTGCTCCAATATTCTGCAATGGTTCTTCTATCAATGTTCCTTGGAAATATGATTAGAGGAAAGTAGATGGCATATGGTTTGTCATGTGGTGAACATTAATATGTTGTACTGTTCTCTTTTTCTTCCCATAATTTTCCAATAACTTTTTTTTTTTTTAAATAATAAAACCACTTATTTTTCAGGAAGCCAACTGCTCTCACTCTTGAGATAAAAGTAGTGTCTACAATTCCAGGGCACATTGGTGTTGCTTGGAATCCTTTTAGAATCACACAGATTCTTTATTTTACATAAGCTTTTCATATTAAAAGCGTGTGCAGATTGCTGACGTATCTCTGATGCATTCTGGAAGAAGCCTGTAATTTGCCTTGCTTAAATTCTCCAGGGAGTTAACCTAAGTCTTCTCATTTGTCGTGTCTGGATTGACTGTTATAATCTGCATCTGTGCCAATTTCTAGTTTGACTTAATAATTTTTTTTGGACAAAAGTAGCTAAGTAGTTTGTATAGTACTTAGAAGCCTTCTTCAATAGGAATGAATGTCGTTGCTTTCTGGTTGTGTGCTTGTATGACCATGCATGCACATACATGAAAATCATTTTAGTGTTCATGAAATCTGTGTCATTGGAGAAGTATAAGGTGTGAGTTTCTGAGGTTTTAACTTTGGGAATAGAAAGTGGCATATGGAAATTGGAGTATGGAAGCTGATGACTGAATATTTTCAATGATGGCTTCTTATTTTTCTACTGTCATTTTTTACTAAGACATTGTACATTTTGGGGAGGAAAAACCCACATATGTCATATCCTTTTTCTTTGGAAGTTGTGTATATTAACCAGTGGAACAAGGAAAAGTCTGACTATCTTCTTTATAATGAGTTATATGTACTGATAAGTTGAAATAAAGCTCATAATGATATTAAACACTGATATTTTTCTATGCTTTGAATAGTACCGATCCAAGGTTTTATTGCAGGCTAATATTGCTCTTGACGTTTCATTTCCCTTATAAAAAGTCTTTCCTTATGTATCTTACTTTGATGCGCTTTGTCTTTTTCCTCAAACCAAACGCATTTCAAATTTTCCCAGGTACATTTTCTTTATGGTACTAATATTGCTGTAGCTTTTCAGATTTCTGTCATGTGTTGATTATGATTACCCCTCCAAATATTCACTTTTATTTATTTATTTTTGAAAGTAGTAGCAGCTTTAATTTTTTCCATAAATAAAGATTTTCCTTTTGAGGTGAAATTCAGAGAACATGAAGTTGATAATTTTAAAGTAAACAACTCAGTGGAATTTAGTGCATTTACAATGTTGAGTAACCACTAGCTCTATCTAGTTTCAAAACATTTTCATCGTCCTTAAATAAAACCCTGTACACATTAAGCAGTCACTCCTTCTTTTACTTAATATAATGCCTTTGAGAATCATGCACATTGTAGCATGCATCTGTACTTTATTCCTTTTTATAGCTGAATAATATTCCACTGTATGTCTATATATCCTAATATGTTTATCCATCCATTCACTGGTGGATATTTGGGTTGTTTCCACATTTTGTCTCTTGTAAATAATGCTGCTATGAACATTTGTGTACAAGTATTTGTTTGACTGTTTGTTTTCAATTATTTTGGGCATATGTCTTAGTGTAGAATGTTGGGTCATACGGTTATTCTATGTTTAAAGTTTTGAGGAACCATCAAACTGTTTTCCATAGTGACTGAACCATTTTACATTTCTACCAGCAATGGATGAGGATTCCAATTTCTCTACATCCTCTCCAATACTTGTTATATTTTCCTTTTTTTTTTTCTTATTATAGTCATCCTAATGGATATGAAGTGGTATTCATTGTGGTTTTGATTTGCATTTCCCTAAGGACTAATGATGATGGGCATCTTTTCATGTGCTTATTGGTCATCTGTATATATTTTTTTGAGAAATGTTTACTCAAGTCCTTTGTCCATTTTAAACAGGATCGTTTGTCTTTTTGCTGTTGAGTTATAGGGGTTCTTTATATATTCTATATATTAAACTGACACTTAAAAAAAGCCAAAATTTAATACTGGGATAATATGAACAAAAGGAAGTAACAGAACTGCTAATTTTCCCGTTCTACCAACTCTGTACTCAGAGGAAGATTATCATATAGTCTCTGTCATATTCATTGCCATATTAAAGATTAAGATGAACTGTAGGTTTTATGAGTATCAAATGAACATGGTGGATGTAAATTCAAATACTGTATTTTTACACAAATAACATACACCTTCTGGGTTTGTTTGCCCACCATGCCTTTCCCCCACGAGGCATCCTCACAAGCACCACCACGTCAATCCTCTTCCACATGTTGCTGTAAAAAAAGTTAGTACACTTATGAAAATACCTCATTGGAGGGGGGACATGGCTGGCAAACAAACACAGAAGACACATATTATTTGTGTAAAAATATGGTACTGGAGTCCTGATGTGTGTCCTTTTGTTTTCTAGAGGAGCAAGACTAACTTTTGTGGTCATCTTTCCTCAACTCTGTTATCACAAAGGCTAATGTCTTATTGCCTTGTTTGTTCCTTAAAGGAGTGGGAATTTAATTACTAAGGATTAATTACTTTATTATACTTTGAAAGGTAAGTTAGTAAATAAAAAATATTCTTCTAGCCAGTTCTTCGTTACTTGTATAGAGTTATCTCTGTTTCATGGTACATTGTAAACAGAAACATACTTAATATTTTATTTGAATTATAAAAGTTATGAATTTTACTGCTTATACAAGAGGAAAATATTACAGCATTCCTCTGTGGAAAAGGAGACAGCTATTTTACTTTTTCCTCATTTAAAGTGATATATCACAAACAGAACTCTAAAAAAATGTGGAAAAGATAAATTAGATCTAAGGTTATGCAAATCAGCCAGTTACTAATGGCTGAGTGTAGGAAGTTCTAAATCAGGACATGGTTGAGGCAGTAAAAAAAAAAAGAAAAAAGGTAGACTGAATTACAAAACTACACTCACATAGAGGGAACTTACTGAATAATCACCAAAGGCCATATTCTATTAATTAATTACGTATATAAGGCATCATATAAATGTAGCCTGAAACCATTACAGACAGTAATTTTAACTGATGTTTAAAACCATGAATGCCCAACTATATCTTTTTAAGGTTGTGACCTTTTAATATTTAGTAATTGAGACAGAGAATCAATTCCTTCCAGGATGCATTTCTGTTCAGTTAGAATGGGCAAACCCTAACTCAGTTTAGACGATAGTTACAGACATTACATCCTGCATGCTCAGAGATATTTAGACAACAGTAATATTAATTTCCATAAAATGGAGGAATTTTTTTATTCTCTGATAATGAATTTTAGCCTGTTAATCTGATCCATCCATATGGATTTTGGAATTAGCATTTTAAGTTGCTTAAAATTCTAAAAGATCATTTTTTGTGTGTGATTCTTAGCCATTTCTATAGAGGTCAGTAGACTGGATGGTACTACCACACATTTTTTTTACATGACTTGTTTTATGGTGCAATGAAGTGCTACTAAGGAGTAGCAAGAGTCCTCCTCACCCCCATTTCCTGATTTCATAGGAGGAGATGGTAACATTCCTAGCACTTTGCAGCATTCATTCTTCCCCAGGAGATGAGGGATGGATGGTCTGTTTGATGAGAGAATGTGTAGCTCAGTGTCTTCCTCTGACTGTCGCTCTTTGATCAATTTGTTTTAGAGGAGCATCCACTTGTCTCCCTCTGCCAGCTGATTAATTTGCAGAGAAGATTCTGACTCTGAATGAGAAGACTTTGCAAATGATCTTGCCTGTGCTTGGATGGATAAGTACGTCTAATTTTGGAGATCTGTATTAGGAGGCCCATTTAGCTGAGCATCTAATGTATTTCCTTATTTGCAGCTTTTATCTGTATTTGTCAGATGCCTGTGTCTGTCTCTCAATTTGTTCTAAACATTAGAAGAAGAATGTCATTATTGGAACCCCTCTGGCCCATAATTGTCCTAAGTATTTTATGTTTATTAGCATATGAACTCTTTGCAGGGAAGAGAGCAAAAGGAAGGATGGAATCAACAGAAAGTTCAACTCCCTATTATATTGCAATCTTTCAGTGCAGATCTCACCCTACAACAAATCTTCTCCTTAGATTCCAAAAGAACTTGGAATAATTTTTTTTTTTATTGTACTTTAGATGAAGGTTTACACAACAAATGGTTTCTCATTAAACAGTCAGTACACATATTGTTTTATGACATTGGTTAACAGCACCACGACAGGTCAACACTCTCCCTTCTCGACCTTGAGGATCTTTTTTTTTTTTTTTATTGTACTTCAGGTGAAGGCTTACAGAACAAATAGTTTCTCATGAAACAGAAGTATACATGTTGTTTTATAACATTAGTTAACAACCCCACAACATATTAACCCTCTAACTTCTCAACCTCTTTTTATTTTTTTGGTGAAAATACACATAGCCAAAGATACACCATTTTAAAAATTTCTACATGCACAGTCCAGTGACATTGACTACACTCTTCCAATTGTGCTGTTATTCTCACTTAAGATGAAGGCTTACAGAACAAAATAGTTTCTCCTTTAACAGTTACTACAAATGTTGCCCTATGACAATGGTTAACAATCTCATAACACATCAACAATATTATTACTCAACCTTGGGTTCCCTATCACCAGCTTCCTTGTCCCCTTCTGCCTTCTGGCCCTTGTCACTGGACTCCTGTACCTCGTTTGTCTCATTTGGTTTTACGGGGCTGTCCACTCCTAGGCTGAACCGTGAACCTCGGAGGTAACTTCACCACTGAGCTAAAAGGGTGTCTGGGGTCCATACTCTCGGGGTTTCTCCAGTCTCCTTTAGGCCAGTAAATCTGGTCTTTTTTTTTGTGAGTTAGAAGTATGCTCTACATCCTTCTCCAGCTCTGTCCAGAGCCGTCTGTTGTGATCCTGGTCAGAGCAGTCAGTGGTGGTAGCCGAGCCCCATCTAGCTATACTGGACTCAGTCTGGTGGAGGCCGTGGTAGCTGTGGTCCATTAATCCTTTGGACTAATCTTTTCCTTGTATCTTGTTCTCTTCATTTTCCCTTGCTCCCAAAAGGGTGAGACCAGTGGAATATCTTAGAGGGCTGCTCACAGGCTTTTAAGACCCCAGACGCTACTCACCAAGGTAGAATGCAGAACATTGTCTTTATAAACTGTGTTATGCCAATTGAGTTAGATGTTCCCCGAGACCATGGTCCCCTCAGCCCTCTGCCTAGCAATTCAGTCCCTCAGGGAGTTTGGATGTGTCTAGGGAGCTTCCATGACCTTTCCTTGTAGAAGTTGTGTTGGTTTCCCCAGTAATGTGTACGTCTTATCCTTCACCAAAGTTACCATTTATCTATTTAATTCCCCCCCACCCCTCCCATCCCTCGTAACCAACAAAGATTGTTTCTTTTTGTGTGTAAACTTTTACATGAGTTATACAGTAGCAGTCTCATACAATATTTGTCCTTTTGTGATTGACTTATTTCACTCAGCATAATGTCCTCCAGTTTCATCCACGTTATGAGATGCTTCACAGATTCATCATTGTTCTTTATCTTTGCATAATACTCCATTGTGTGAATGTACCATAGTTTGTTTATCCATTCATCTGTTGATGGGCATCTCGGTTGTTTCCATCTTTCTGCTCTTGTGAACAGTGCTTTGATGAATATGGGTGTGCATATGTCTATTCCTGTGATGGCTCTTATTTCTGTAGGATATACTCCTAGGAGTGGGGCTGCATTTTGTAGTGCTTTTTTGTGATACTGACGTTTTCTTTGTTCCTCTTACTCTTCTGTGCTGAGTTCCTTTTCTCTGTGGGGTTTTTTTCATTTCTTTTGTAGTTGTAGGTTCTGTTTTTACTGAGACTTTATGTTTTTCTTCTTTATTTTGATGAATAGGTTTGTTAACTTTCTTTGTGATTACCTTGAAATTTACCCTTATCTTCCTAGATTTGAACCAGTCTATTATTGCTTGGTATTGCTTGACTTCCTCTCCATTAGAAGGTTGTATACCTACACCATTTAGTCCCTCTTTTATTTGTTCCGATGCTGTTGTCATTTACAGATTAACCTCTCTGGTTCCCTTTTGTAATTCTTTAGGTTTTGCATAGTCCTTAAGAGTTCATTTCCTAGGTTGGTATCTGGCTAGTAGAATCCTATGTCCTATATTCAGCCTGTGGTCTGATATTGTTTGTTCTCAGATTGAAGGACTTCCTTTAATAAGTCTTGTAAGTTTGGTTTGGTTTTTACATAGTCCCTTAATTTCTGTTTATCTGGAAATGACCGAATTTCACCATCATATTTGAATGAGAGTTTTGCCAGGTATATTATTCTTGGCTGGCAATTTTTTTCTTTCAAGGTTTTGTATATGTCATCCCATTGCCTTCTTGCCTGCATGGTTTCTGCCAAATAATCCAAGCTTAGTCTTATTGTTTCTCCTCTGTATGTGACATTTTGTTTTCTCAGGCTGTCTTCTTTTCTGCTGTCTTCGGGGCATTAGGTGATTATTTTCCTCATTTATTGATTGTAGATTTGTTTGTCTTGTCCTGCTTTTCTGTTTTATTTAGTTATGTCTGAGCAGGCGGGCTGTGTGTTCTTTGTTGTTTGCTTGTCTGTGGGCACGATACTTTTCACCTCCTTCCCCAATGGGCAGGGTCAGTTACCCAGGTATGGTACAGCAAGACAGGTCCAGTGGAAGGGGAGTTGCTGGGATAGATTTTTTGTGGCATGTACCAGGGTGGACGGTGCAGACTAGGAATCAGTGCAGGGCAAGTTCCAGTAGGCAGTGCCTGTGCTGCTTGGGAGTGTGATGTTCAGTGCACAGTGCAGGTAGGCAGGAAGGAGGGGGTAGATTGTGATGTGTGGAGCTAAGATGGGTATGGGAAAGATGAGAGAGAGGAGGGAGGAACAGGAGCCAAAAACACACACACAAACAAAAAAAGAGTGCTAAGCGAGATTGCTATTGGAGTGGAGAGATGAGAGAATGAGAAATGGGGAAAAACAAAAATGAAAAAAAAAGAAAAAAGGTAAAAGAAAAAAATGAATAAATCGAGAAACTGGAAATGAAGAAAGACAAAAAGAGAATAAAAGACAGAAGAAAACTAAACAAAGAAATTTAAAAAAGCAGGAAAAGAAATGCCCCCAGGGATGTCCCCATGCATCTGCGCAGAGTAAGGGACTAGCTTCCAAGCTGCGTGGTGCTCCCTGGCTAGAAAGGGCTCCCAAGCCGGTAAAAGAAAAAGAAAACAAACAACCAAATCAAAACAGAACAAATCAGAGCAAACAAACAAACAAAAAAGCCCCAGGGGTCCCACCAGCGTGGCGGCACAGGCTGGGAAGCAGTTTCACAGTTGAGCGGTGTTTTGCAGCCTTTCAGGAAGAAGCAGAGATGGCTCACAGAGCCTGGTATTTGAGAGAAAGGAGGGGTTGGTGGTGAGAGGTAAGGAAGAAGTCTAAAGAAGCAGAAAAAGCAACACCAGCAGTCAACAAATGGCACTCAAGGAGCTGGCCAGTGCTGGCGGGTGGAATCCAAGCAGCACTGAGGGGAAGCTCGTGTTTCCTGGCCAAGAGACTGTGGCTGCAGAAAGCAGAGGAGGCTAAGTTGGGGTGAAGAAGGGTGGGGGGTGGGAAAGCCTATATCATGGGTTACTGGTTGTTCTGGCTCCTGCTGGAAGCTCCATGAAGCTGCTTTCTTATACCTCCTGGTCGCTGATCTCTGGTAGAAGTCCAAGATGGCGGATCTGTGCTGCAGTAGTTGATAGGGGACCTCCTCATGTATCTTTCCTCCTACTCTGTTCTCAGTCAGTTTTTTATTCCACTTGGTGCTTAGCTGAGTTCTTTATCTCTTCATTTGATGCTTAGGGTTTCAGGACTGACATTTGTCTGTTTGACCTAGTTTTTCGGATCTTTTCTGCAGAGGGATGGCGTGGTGCTTCTGACTATAGTGCCATGTTGCCGGGAAGTCCAGAGCTTGGAAGAATTTTAATATGATTCTTGGTTGTTTCTCTTTTCCAAATAGGTTAGACAGAACCCCTTATGATATATTAGCTACTTTCTGAGAGTTCTTCTCCCTGCCTCTAAAATGTTCTAATAGAATTACAAACGTATGTTTTGAAAGTGCTTAATAGTTTAGCTGTATACATACAGCCAGTCAAGTGAGGGTTTTTTACAAAATTTTCTATTTCTAAGTTTATCTCTAGAGAAATGTACAACTAGAGAAAACAAAACTCACTTTTTATGTGGAAGAAAAATCTCAACACAATGTCATGCTTAAAAGGATTCTGTGAGATATTTCTTTAACCTGGCAGATTTTTTATTTTATCATGGCTTTTGAATGATGACAATGAGAGCTTTTCTCTGGTGACCATCCACTTTGTATTTTCACTGTCCGCCATGAAGAAGAAACCAGTTGTGCTATAGCTGAATTACTTATGACTTTATCATTTTTTCACAAGGTGAAAGTTGCCTTCTACTTTTTCTCAAAATTTCTTACATCAAACATTTCAATCAACTTCCTAAGCTCTAAGAGATAAAACAAATATAACGTCCCAAACCATTACTCTACAAATCCAAACAAGAGTTTGCAAAGTGCTTTCTCCTTGCATTTCTGATTCAGAAAGCGTTTTTTCTTTGTGTCTGTTCACTCTGATCATTTATTTAACAAATCCTTAAAAAGCAGTGGGTTCTGTTTTAGTTACCATTCACCGAATACAAATTCTCATCCTCAATGAATTTTTTGTATGGAAATTTATTGATCCTTGTATCAGGCACAAATCTTATGCACTTCCTGGAACTCCTTGGCACCTCCTCAACCCCTTGCTCTGCATCAAGTGCTATCACACCTTTCCAACTCCTATAGCCCCAAAAGTTTCCACCACATGGGGCTGTCCTCCTTGGCTGCCCTCATAGAGCCACAATAGCCAGTCACATGCCCAGAGACTCTGTCATCATTCATTTCTTCTGGATTTGAATGAAACAACATGAGATCTGGCATCCAAAACAGCAGCTGAAGAGGCCCAATAATGTAACACGGAAGTGCAAGGGCAATACATACCAATGGAGGAAACAGGAGAAAGGAGCAATCAGGAAGATGCATTGTATTTCCTTCTCCTTCTCATGGATAGCTCCCAGGTAAGGGGCTGCCTTGGCTGAGTGATCTGCTATGGGGCTCTTCGTGGCTTATTGTAAAGCAGCCCTGATGGTCCAATGGTTAAAGTGCTCCACTGCTAACCCAGTTCAAACCCACCAGTGGCTCTATGGGAGAAAAGACCTGGTGGACTGATCGTGTAAAGATTACAGCCTAGTAAACCCTATGGAGCAGTGAACCCTAGTAAACCCTACAGGGTCACTATGAGTCAGCACACAACAACAACAACAACCAGCACAACACAGCACATTGCTTCACATAGTCCCATAACTCATTTCCTCTCTTTATCGCCCTTGCTGCCCTGGATTTACACCTTCCAAATAATGCATCAGTGTATCCATTTTTCCTTCTGCCTCTCTTTTCCAAAGAACCTGGACTAAGGAATTTCTTAAATTTAAATCTTCATCTTTTTATTACCAAGAGATAGGGGATAATAAGGGTTTATGATATTTTAATTTCCTATTTCTCTCAAAAATAGAAAATCGGATTATTTAGTAAATTTAGAAGACTTCTAATATTAATAAGGGAAAATATCCATGGACATGAACGCTCAGGCAGAGTCTAGATCGCATTTTTTCTGCTTTCTCTCCTCTGCATGATGGTAAACTTCTTCGATCATCTGATATAGCATGGCCTGATGGCTGGGAACAGGTGATGGTAGGAATGACTCTATGTCAGCTGAGATTTTGCTACTCTGTATTTGACCTGGCCTCTGAGTTTTTCTTTAACAGAAGTGCAGTTGGCCCCAAGATCTTATTAAGTCTCCTTTTGAAATGTCTCAGAATCCTGTCTACTCTTTTCTTTCCTCACCACTGCTGGTAAGCTTGGACTTCCTCTTCTTGTACACAGAATGTTACAGTGCTTTTAAGTTCACCACCTAGTCAACGCTTCCACCTACAATTAATTTCCTTGCCTTTTTTGTTTGTTTTTTTCCTATTAGTCTTCTACTTATAATATTTAAAAGATTTTCCATAACCTGGATAAATTCCAACTTTATAGCATCATCAAAAGGCCTCTTGCATTCCAATTTCTCTTTAGCTACTTTCCATCAAGCACTCTGTATATCTTCTTGCCTCTGCAGGTCCTACTAGGGTATTTCAGACTTATGTACCTTTACTTATTGTATTGTTGTTGTTGTTGCTGTTTTTAGGTGCTGTCAAGTCAATTCCAACTCATAACAACCCTATGTGACAGAGTAGAACTGCCCCATAGGGTTTTCTTGGCTGTAATCTTTATGGGAGCAGATCGACAGCTCTTTTTCCCCTTGAGCAGCTGAATGAGTTCAAACCGCCAACCTTTCAGTTAGCTGTCAGTGCTTAATTAATAGTTTGCCCCGCCAGTGCTCCTTACTCATTATATTAGTGAAGATTTCAGCTTCTGCCAACAGAAATCATAATTAAAATTGGCTCAAACAATGGGAACATGTATTTTATCACATAAAAAGAGGTCCAGAGATCCAGCCCCTTAATGATATCATCAAATATCCAGGTTCTTTTGAGTCTCCATTTGGTCAGTTCTAACGTCAGAATCAACTGGAAGGCAACTAGGAACCACAATAACAATAGTGTTGGCTTTAATTTTAGATGAGTGGTAAGACGCTGCATAAATTCCAGAAATAAGATGCAAACATGACAATTTCTGGGGGCAGAAAAGTAACTATTCTTCCTTTGATTTTCACTTAGGAACTGAAAAACTTTTTTGAGAAGCCCCTCATTAAGCTTTCCTTCATATCTCATTGGCCAGAATTGTATCACATTTCCATTTCATTATCCTTAGATCAATTAGGCACACTTTTGGAGATACATGTGAGATCGGCTTCCTCTGAGATAATGAGACAGTGTGGGGAAAGGGTGAATATCTGAAAAACAAAATTAGGGTTTTGTTAAGGAATAAAAGATAGGAATAGATGCAGGGTAAGGAAACAGTAATAATTAGTATATGTATGGTTTCCTTATTTCTGGAATACCTACTGCCTTATTTTTAGATGACACAGTTCTATTCATTTTGCAAAATTTGGCTTTAAAATCATCTCTCTGTGTTATCTTTCTGGACTTTAACTTAGTTGCTCCTTCCTCTGGCATTAGCTAAGATTTAGTGAATGCCTATAGTAAAGTACCTATATTTAACTGACTTTTTTTTTTTTTTTTCTGTTATCCATTCTATGCTTTGAAGGTCCCAGAAAGTAGGAACTATGTTATTCAACTTTATCTACCCAGGATAGGGCAGAATGCCTAAGTTTAGAAGGAGAAACAAAAAAGTTGAACCAGATTTTCTATGAAATTCTCAATACATATTGCAATATTTCAATTTTAACTATGAAAATCCCTGGGTTCTGCATACAGTTTTTATACTTTCTGTATGATTGGCTTTAACATAAAGGATGATTTACTCTCAGCATGTAATAACTCAGAACTTGAAAAAAAAATCACAGGGCCATATGGATATAAAATATTTCAGTCATCTGGCATAGATAATAACTTGACAGAGAAAATGTCAGGCAAGATTACCCTTAAATGATTCTGAGTCCACTATGGAAATCATGGAACTCAACTGAACTTCTTTTAAAAATTCTATGCCTGGCTTTGATGAAATATGTATTACTAAATAAACATCTTATCTAGCATATCACAGACAGTCACTGAATAAATCATCCCAATTCAATTTGAATTTAGATGATCTTTTCATATGAAAATTCTAATAGAACATTTTAGATTTTTAAAAATTTATTCTGAATAAATTGCCTAAGACATTCATATATAATTGTACACAATACACATTCAGAAAGACTAAGGATCATCAAATTATTCTGTAACTGATGAATGAATATTTAATTTTAAATAACCCGATTTATACCGGCATACCTCAGAGATATTGTGGATTTGGTTCCAGACCACCGCAATAAAGCGAATATCGCAACAAATTGAGTCACGTGAAATTTTTGGTTTCCCAGTGCATATAAAAGTTATGTTTATGCTATATTGTAGTCTATTAAGTGTGCAATAGCGTTATGTCTAAAGAAACAATGTACATAGCTTAATTAAAGAAATACTTCATTGCTAAAAATGCTAACCATCATCTGAGCCTTCAGCAAGCCATAATGTTTTTGCTGGTGGAGAGTCTTGCCTCGATGTAGATAGCTGCTGTCTAAACAGGGTGGTGGTTAGTGAAGGCTGGGGTAGCTTTGGAAATTTCTTAAAATAAGACTACAATGAAGTTTGGCACGTTGATCGACTCTTCCTTTCATGAAAGATTTCTCTGTAGCATGCGATGCTGTTTGATCTCATTTTACCCACAGTGGAGCTTCTTTCAAAATTGGAGTCAGTCCTCTCAAACCCTGCCACTGTTTTATCAACTAAGTTTATGTAATATTCTAAATCCTTTATTGTCATTTCAACGAGGTTCACAGCATCTTTACCAGGGGTAGCTTTCAACTCAAGAAACCACTTTCCTTGCTTATCCATAAGACACAACTCCTCATCCTTTAAATTTCTGTCATGAGATTGCAACAAGTCAGTCACATCTCTGGGCTCCACTTTTAATTCTAATTCTCTTGCTATTTCCACCCATCTGCAGTTACTTCCTCCACTGAAGTCTTGAACCCCTCGAAGTCACCCATGAGGGTTGGAATCAACTTCTTCCCAACTCCTGTTAATGTTGATATTTTGACCTCCTCCAATGAATCACGCATGTTCTTAATGGCATCTAGAATGTTAAATCCTTTCCAGAAGGTTTTCAGTTTACTTTGCCCAGATCCGTCAGAGGAATCACTATCTATGGCAACTATAGCCTTATAGAAAGTATTCCTTAAATAATAAGACTTGAAAGTCGAAATTACTCGTTGATCCAGGGGCTGAAGAAATGATGTTGTGTTAGCAGAGATAAAAACAACATGAATCTCCTTGTACATCTCCATCAGAGCTCTTGGGTGACCAGCTGCATTATCAAAGAATTTATATTTTGAAAGCATTTTTATTTCTGATCAGTAGGTCTCAACTGTGTGCTTAAAATATTCAGTAGAACATTTTGTTAGCAGATGTGTTGTCATCTAGGATTTGTTGTTCCATTTATAGAGCACAGGCAGAGTAGATTTAACATAATTCTTATTGGTCCTAGGATTTTCAGAATGGTGAATAAGCATTGGCTTCAACTTAAAGTCACCAGCTGCATTAGCCCCTAACAAGGGTCAGCCTGTCCTTTGAAGCTTTGAAGTCAGGCATTGACCTCTCCTCTCTAGCTATGAAAGTCCTAGATGGCATCTTTTTCCAATATAAGACTATTTCATCTACATTGAAAATCTGTTGTTTAGTGTAGCCACCTTCGTCAATTATCTTAGCTAGATCTTCTGGGTAACTTGCTGCAGCTTCTGCATCAGCACTTGCTGCTTCACCTTGCACTTTTATGTTATGGAGACGGCTTCTTTCCTTAAATCTCATGAATCAACCTCTGCTAGCTTCAAACTTTTTTTCTGCAGCTTCCTCACCTTTCTCAGCCTTCATAGAATTGAAGAGAGTTAGGACATTGCTCTAGATTAGGCTTTGGCTTAAGGCAATGTTGTGGCTTGTTTGATCTTCTATCCAGACCACTAAAACTGTCTTCATATCAGCAATAAGGCTGTTTTGCTTTCTTATCATCCATGTGCTCGCTGGAGAAGCACTTTTAATATCCTTCAAGACTTTTTCCTTTGCATTCACAAGTTGGCTAACTATTTGGTGCACGAGGCGTAGCTTTCAGCCTACCTTAGCTTTCGACATGCCTTTCTCACTAAGCTTAATCATTTCTAGCTTTTGATTTAAAGTGAAAGATGCAGCTTGAACACTTAGAGACCACTGAAGGGTTATTTATTGGCCAAATCTCAGCATTGTCCTATCTCAGGGAATAGGGAGGCTGAAGGAGAAGGAGAGAGACGGGAATGGCCAGTTGATGAAGCAGTCAGAACCCACATAGCATTTATCGATTATGTTCACCGTCTTATGTGGGCATGGTTTGTGGTGCACCAAAACAATTACAATAGTAACATCAAAGATCACTGATCACCATAACAGATATAATAATAAAGAAAAAGTCTGAAATATTGCGAGAATTACTGAAATGTGATACAGGGATATAAAGTGAGCATGCTGTTGGAAAGAATGGCACCAATAGACTTGCTCAACACCGGGTTGCCACAAATCTTCAATTTGTAAAAAACACAATATCTGCGAAGTGTGAAAAAGCAAAGCACAATAAAGCCTGTACATTATTTGAATGAATAAAAAGTTATAGGTGGTGGCATCAATGAAAATGGTGGAGTAAGAATCTCCATAAGTTCCTTCTTTCACAAAAGCAGAAATGATCTAAATCAAGATTTTTGTAACTGGGAAATTAACCAAAGGCTTGTAGCAACCCCTGGAGCATTTAGTCAAGAAAACTGGCAATTCTGGTAAAAACAGCAGGCCTTGTGGCATTTTAACTTACCCTAGTCCATTCCTCTACTCCTCAGCTCTGAGGCAGCTTTGAAAAATAAAAGTCATATTCCTGGTACTGGAGGGAGCATAGCACAGTAGGAGCACTTTCAAAGCCTTATTTCCAAAAAAGGAATCATTATCTTACTTGTACTGTGGTTCCCTGAGAGACTCCACACAAAAATTTTGTCTTTACTCAACCTCACTCAAATGTGCCCAGTGCTAAAACTTCTCCCTGTGGAGAATTTGTTGATGTTTTACCATTAAGGCTTCCTGAAGCAATAGATAGCAGTTGAGGAAAGCAGTAAACTAATCAAGAAGCTTAGAAGGAAAAGCTGAGGAATTCAATATGCATGGGGATTTTGAAAAACTCCAACATATTCCTGGGAATTCACAAGGTCACACAAAGGCATAGGGCTGTGTTCATGTTCAGGGAACACATGAGAAAATAACCTAATCGTTTTCATTAAGGCACTAGAAAGAGAAGAGCAAGCTAAATTCAAAGCAAGCAAAAGGAAGGAAAGAATAAAGATTAGAGCAGAAATAAACAAAACAGAGAGTAGAAAATAGAGAAAATTAACAAATCCGGTAGTTCTTTATAGCTAAATTTACCAAGGAGAAAAAGATATGACTCAAATTAGTAAAATCAGAAATGAAGGAGGGAATATTACTACTGTCCTTACAAAAATAAAAAGAATTATAGGGTACTACTACAGACAATTATAAGCCAGCAAATTAGATGAAGAGCCCTGGTGGTGCAATGGTTAAGGGCAAAACTATTAACCAAAAGGTTGGTAGTTTGAACGTATCAGTTGCTGTGCAGGAGAAAAGACCTGACATCTGCTCCTGTAAAGGTTTCAGCCTAGGAAATGCTATAGGGCTAACCTAGGTGAAAGGGACACATTCCTAGAAAGACACAGTCTATCAAAGCTGACACGAAAGAAACAGAAAACCTGAATAGACCTATAACCACTGAAGAGATTAAGTTAGTAATCAAAAAACTTCCAGTAATCAGAAAAGCCCAGGAGCAGATGGCTTGAAGGATGAATTCTACCAAATGTCTGAAGAAGAATTAATACCAATCCTTCAGAAACACTTCCTAAAAATAGAAGAGAAAGAAACACTTCCTAAGATATTCTTTGAAACCTGTATTACCCTGACACCAAAATCATTAAAAGGCATCACTTTTTTAGAAAAGAAAACTGCAGACTAATATCCCTTAGAGTATATTTGCAAAAATCCTCAACAAAGAACCAGAAACCTGAATACAGCAACAAGTAAAAAGGATTATATACCATGACCAAGTAAGATTTATCCCAGGAATGCAAAATTTGATCAACATATGAAAATCAATCAGTATAATACACCATGTTAATTGAATAAAAGAGAAAAATATGTTCATACAAAAATTTGTTCATAAATATTTATAGAAACATTATAATCATCAAAAAGTGGAAACAATCCAAATGTCCATGAATTGACAGAGAAACAAAATGTGGTATAGCTATTTCAAAGTCCACCTTTCAGCCAAAGATTAAACAGGCCTAGAAAACAAACAATAACACATGTGAGGAACGTGCGTCTTAGTTCAATCAAGTATACGAGATCAAATGGGCAACACCTACCCAAAAGCAAAGACAAGAGGGCAGGAAGGTACAGGAAAACTGGATGAATGGGCACTTAGAACCCAGGGTGGAAAGGGAAAGGGGGAGAGTGCTGATACATTGTGGGGATTGCAACTAATGTCACGAAACGATTTGTGTGTAAAATTTTTGAATGGAAAAATAAATAAAATGAAAAAGCCATAAAAAATGTGTTATAGCTATACAAAGCAATATTATTCAACCATAAAAATGAATGAAGTGTTCATATATGTTACAATGTAGATGAAGCTTGAAAACATGTGCTCAATGAAAGCCAGATATAAAAGGCCATATATTGTATGACTCCATTTGTAGAAAATATCCAGAATATGTAAGTCCATAAAGATAGGTAAGTAGTTGCCAGGAGATGAGGGAGAGTGGATGGGGAGTGACTACTAATGGGTACCACGTTTCTGTTTGGTATGATGAAAATGTTCTATAATTATATGGTAGTGATGTTTCACAATCTTGTGAATATACTCAAAATCACTGAACTGTGTACTTGAAAATGGTAAAATTTATGTTATCTGGATTATATCTCAATAGAACAGTTTGAAAAAGTTATAAAGGATTTTATCTTTCAAACAAAAAATAGCAGAATGTATCCAAAGAATTTTTTCTTCTGCCCTGATTATCTAGCTCTTGTCAATGTAATCTATGCCTTTGGTAATCTCATCAAAAATCTAGCTCTAAGTCAATTTGCTCAAAACATATTTGTTCAATTGACAAAAAGAATACATCTGTAGACAAAAATCTGTACTCTAGATTGAAGAGAGTTAATCATAGCGATTTTTCCACCAGAGGGACAGAGGCAGGGGAGAATCAGACACAGGTATATAAAAATAGAGAAAATAGTAAAATGCTTCCAAAAGAAACTCATCCATTGACATAAAAGTCATTCACATATGAGAACTATTTTGCGTCTAAAATGTGAAGCACATGAGAAATTAAAGTTCAACCAAGCAGGATTAAAAAATCTTCAGCTAAATTTTTTTTTTTTTTTGGGTGAATCAGATGTACTTGAGAAAAATTTACCATAATTCAAGACTTGATCTTTTAGTGACTTGGTTTTTAGCCAGACTGGTCTGGAGAGTGAGAGGTGGCTTGTGTCTGTAACACCTCAGAACAAGCATGACACAACCGCTGAGTTGTGACTGAGATCTGAGTCCTAATCTCATGAATTTATGAAAAATTGGAATGGGATAGGGGATATGGCTACTAGGGGAATAAAAGAATCACTCATGTTGTCAAAACCTGGAAAACACCATATCCAGTGTCGTGGTTGCAATTGCATTTCTTTATGGTTGGCACAAATGGTTAAGCTCCTGAGACTCGCTGAAATGTTGGTGGTTTGATACTACCCAGAGGAGCCCTGGAAAGCAGTCCCAGTGATCTGCTTTGGAAAGGTCACAGCCTTGGAGACCTCATGGAGCAGCTCTACTCTGAACACATGGGATTGTCATGAGTCAGAATCAACTCCACGGCAACTAACAACAAAACAATCTTCAGAGCTGATTCTCAAAAGTTTCACTTAAAAGCAAGGATGTACCACAAGTGGAAGGAAGTGTGCTCCTAGTTACAGGAAGCACAGGGACAGATAATATATGAAGTCATTTTAAAATTAACATTTATTTAGGCAAGTAGGCTTCTTAATATCATCATGGCAGTAGAGGTTCATCAAAGTATACCTTCAAAGGCAGCAGTTAGCCCTTTGTTTCTAAACAGCTGCATTCTGCTTTGTTTTGCAACTCTGTTCTCAGAGCCTTTTGAGACACTTCAGTTCTATTTGCTATGCTGTGGGAAGAAGTGTGGCAGCATGCATAAACTCCAGAGATCCACAATCTCAAATGGGGAGCAGCTGCAAGCTGGAGAAAAGTGTTTGTAGAGCCTTTTGTATAGGAGCCATGGGGTTGGTGGGATTATATCTTTGGCAGAAGGGTAGAAATATAATAAAGGGATATATGCCATCACATAAAGTAAGTCAATATTCATAGCTCTCTTAGTTTAAGTGAATCAATAGCAATAGACTAAATGTACCACTTCTTCCTGCTAAAGGGCGCAGAGTTGTTGAAAGCCTTGAAGTACTTAAAAATACAATGATTTATGCTGAGCTAGCCTAGAAGAAAGCTGTTGTAAAATGTCTCCTACAAATTTTCGAGTAAATTAATAGTGATATCACTATTTTTCCATCTAATTGTGTTAAATAAGTAGAAATAAAACACACACACAGGAACTGAATTTTTAAAAATGTCATTTAACCAACACCATCTGAATAAGAAGCAAAGTATGGGCTAGAAAATGCTCTAATGAATATCTGATTGTTGTATTCACAAGGTTATCTCCTTTTAATAAGAAATAACTCCTTTTAACTAAACTTTCTAGGTTTTATTTTGTTTAGAGAAGGTCTAGAGTAGCCCTAAGGAGCCCTGGTGGCACAGTGGTTAAAGTACTTGGCTGCTAACTGAAAGGTCAGCAGTTGGAACCCACCAGTCACTCTGCCGGAGAAAGATGTGGCAATCTACTCCTGTAAAGATTTACGGTCTTAGAAACCCTATGGGGTAGTTCTACTCTGTCCTATACTATCACTATGAGTAGGAATCAACTCAATGGCAATGGGTTTGTCTTTTTGTTGTTGTTATTTGTTTTTTTAGAGTAACCATTGCTCTAGGGCATGATGCTTATAGGGAAGGCTTGGCCTTTCTTGTCTCTGTTGGACGCCTGGTGTGTGAACAAGGTCTCTCAATTCTGGTTGGGCCACTAAAAAATACCACAGTCAGAGTGTTAAACTAGACTTACAAGAAAATAGATCTTGTAAAGATACAGATAGTGTGCTGCATAGGCAAAGCATGGAGATGTTTGGGACCATAACAAAGCTCCTCTAGTCTATTTTTTGTATATTAGTACATGCTCTGGCCCAGGTTTAACGCATGAGTTTTCTACGTAATGTTTGTTGGACCTCACTTATACAAAAGGGAGTTTTTTTCAGTCATGAAATATCTCCCTTTTATAATTACTTATCTTCTGTGACATTTACCAGAGAGTCAAAACCCAGTATCAGATTCATTCTGTTCTAAGCATTCCATAGATAAGGGCTCTCCTGCTGGTAAATACCATTAGCATGTCTGTCAGAAAGTCTATCCTTAGCACATTTACAAGTGGATCTGACTGGGTCATCTCTGTTTCTTACTCAGGTGTTTTCCAGTAAAGGGAGGGAATGGATTGCAAGCCTATTTTTTTCCTTCACAGTGTAAACTCTTACTTTGGTCAATATTTCCTTGCCCCATATTTCTCAGGTTAATTTCTAATAATTCGTTTTACACCATTTTCTGCAAAGGAATAATTTTAAAACACAACATTGAATACCATTATTTGAACTATCCAATGGGAATTCCAACTCAATTATTTGTTTTCATACATCATCCATAGTTATTAAAAAAAAATTTTTTTTTATGTGTTGATGTAGGTATTTAACTACATGTGTAATTTTTCTAAGGGGAAATCTTTCTTTCTCTTTCCATCAGTTTCCCTAAGTGTTACTTCAATGGGAGACTCTGAATTAGGCTCGCAAAATATTTGTCATTCTAGTGTCATTGGCTATATAAGTGTGCTTTTCACTTAGGTTTATAAATAAACTTCAAATGCCTTTATTATATCACATACTTATGGTTAGGGATTAATCTTTGACACACCATACATCATTATAACTGCAGTACCATTCTCTGTTCCTTTCTAACCAAAATTATGTTCCCATGATCCACACATTCCCCATTGCCTGGGGTAATGACTTGAGGCCATTGTTCAGTAATTATGGATTTATTCTGATGTGTGGACATAACCATATCCCAAATATCATGATACCGGTTTTAAGTGACCCAACAATGGCATCCACAGGTAATCATGGAGCGTTGCCCATCTATGTTCCACAGAGACCACATAGCTTTTTGTTCGTTTGTTTGCTTTTTAATTTACACTGAAGAAGACAATTTCCTTTTTTTAATCCATTGCATCCAGGTAAGACTCCGATAGGGTTCTACCACAACTTAGGCTTATCGTAGTTTTCCCATAAATGCACCACCTTAATCCAACCCCTGACCTTTAAAACCATTAGATCCCAAAGTGAATAAAATATACAATAATTCTTCCTGGGGAGGGTAAAACTTCTCTTCCTGGAGTGTAGATGGTTCTAGTGTTCATTTAGAATACTTGTTTGACTGGTCAATTCATTTATAGATTTGTTTTCCTCCCAGACTAATTTCCATCCAGTCTCTAGGAAGATAGCTCACTTCAATCTCTATTTGAGTTAGCTGGTTTTTCCTTCATTGCTGAAGGATATCTTTGCTGGATATACAAATTTAGGGTGGTAGGTTTTTTCTTGCCACATTTTAAATATTTTGCTCCACTTTTTTCTTGGTTCGTATGAGAAGTATGATTTAATTTTTACTCTTGTTTCGCTGTTGTTGTTAGTTGCCGTCAAGTCGGTTCCAACTCATAGTGACCCTAGGTACAACAGAACAAAAACACTGCCTGATCCTGTGCCATCTACACAATCATTGCGCTATGTTTGAACTCATCATAGTAGCCACTGTGTTGATCCATTTCTTTGAGGGCCTTGCTCTCTTTGTGGACTGTCTACTTTATCAAGCATGATGTCCTTCTCCAGGGACTGGTCCCTCCTGATAGCATGTCCAAATTATGTGAGACAAACTTGCCATCCTCGCTTCTAAGGAGCATTCTGGTTGTCCTTCTTCCAAGACAGATTTGTTCATTCTTCTGGCAGTGCATGGTATATTCAATATTTTTCACCATAATTCAAAGGCATCAATTCTTCTTTGGTCTTCCTTATTCATTATCTAGCTTTCTTATGTGTATGAGGCGATTGAAAATATCATAGCTTGGGTTAGACGTACCTTAGTTCTCAATGCGACATCTTTGCTTTTTAACACTTTAAAGAAGTCTTTTGCAGCAGATTTTCCCAATGCAATATGTCATTTGATTTCTTAATTACTGCTTCCGTGGCTGTTGACTGTGCATCCAAGTAAAATGAAATCCTTGACAATCTCAATCTTTTATCTGTTTATCATGATGTTGCTTATTGGTCCAGTTGTGAGGCTTTTTGTTTTCCTTATGTTGAGGTGCAATTCATACTGGTGGCTACAGTCGTTGATCTTCATAAGTAAGTACATCAAGTCCTCTTCATTTTCAGCAAGCAAGGTTGTGTCATCTGCATATCACAAGTTGTTAATGAGTCTTTCACCAATTCTGATGCCATGTTCTTCTTCATATAGTCCATCTTCTCAGATTATTTGCTCAGCATACAGACTGAATAAGTATGATGAAAGGATATAGCCCTGACACCCACCTTTCCTGATTTTAAACCACTCTGTAGTTTCTTTTAACCACACACTTGTTTCTCTATAGATAAGTTATTCCCCCACTCTCTCTGGCTTCTTTCATAATATTCTCTTTGTCTTTAGTTTTCTGTAGTTTGATATAATATGCATAAGTGTAGATATTTTGGTATTTATCTTGCTTGGTGTCTTCTAAGCTTCCTGAGTCTGTGGTTTGGTGTTTGTTATTATTTTTGGAAATTTTTGGCCATTATTACTTCAAATATTTCTTCTGTTCCATTCCTCTTTTTCTTCTTCTGTTATTCCAATTATATGTATGTTACACCTTTTGAAACTGGCCCGCAGTTTTTGTATATTCTAATTTTTTCATTATTTTTTCTTTTTGTGTTTCAGTTTGGGAAGTTTATCTCAATCTACCATCAAGCTCACTAATTCTTTCCCTGGCCACATCTACTCTACTAATAAGGCTATGTATGATATTCTTAATTTCTATTGCAGTGTTATTGATTTGTAGCTTTTTCTCTTTATTCTTTCCTAGAGTTGCCACCTCTGTACTTATATTACCCATCTTTTCTTAGTCTTTGTCTACTTTTACCACTATAGCCTTTAACACATTAATCATAGTTATTTAAAATTCTCAGTCTGATAATTCTTACATTTGTGTCATATCTGAGACTGGTCGTGATGCTTGCTTTGTGTTATCAGACTTTTTTTTTTTTTTTTAAACTATATATCACTATCTGGGCTTCTATAAAGATTTCCATAAATGTTGTTTGTACCTCTAGAGCAGATTTATTGGTAATGTCACCTCCCTTGAGGATGCCCCAGTAACATTTACACTTTCCTTAAATGGATTCCATCCTCATGTACATTTAGTATGTGCGAAGGAGCAAATTCTGACGTATTGACCAGGTGGAAGAATCTGCTTCCCATTATTGCCAGGCTGGGTAATTAGCAACAAATCATTGTGATTTATGACTTGATAGAGTACAGAAGCTCTGATGCGCAACATCCACCACACTATATGATTCATTGGTAATACTTCTCTCAGGTCATCTGGAAAAATAACCATAATGATAAATATAGCTTATAAGGCTTTAACCTAATTATAAATGTTGAAATCTTTCAACAAATGGATGCAGCACTACAGGTATTCACCTGTCTATGCCAAGAATTTTGTAAGATGGCTACCTGGCCAACGGATTGCAAGAGATCCATGTTTATTTCCATTCCAAAGAAAGATGATACAACAGAATGTAGAAATTATCAAACAATATCACTAATATCACACACAAGTAAAATTTTGCTGAAGATAATTCAAAAGCAGTTGAAACAGTACATTAACAAGGAAATTTCAGAAATTTAAGCTGGATGCAGAAAAGAATGTGAAACAAGGGGTATCATTGGTGATGTCAGATGGATCTTGGCTGAAAGCAGAGAATACCAGAAAGATGTTTGTCTGTGTTTTATTAACTACGAAAAGGCATTTGACTGTGTGGATCATAAAAAATTTTAGATAACATCACAAAGAATGGGAATTCCAAAACACTTAATTGTGTTCATGCAGAACCTGTACATAGAACAAGAGGCAGTCTTTCAAACCAAATAAGGGGATACTGTGTGGTTTCAAATCAGGAAAGTTATGCATCAGAGTTGTATCCTTTAACCATACTTATTCAATTTGTCTGTTTATCATAATCCAAGAAACTGAACTATATGAAGAACATGGCATCAGGATTAGAGAAAGACTCATTAATGGCCTGCAATATGCAGATGACACAACCTTGCTTGCTGAAAGTGAAGAGGACTTGAAGCAGTTACTAACAAAGATCAAAGACTACAGCCATCAGTACGGATTACACCTCAACATAAAGAAAGCAAAAATCCTCACAACTGGACTAATAGGCAACATCATGATAAACAGAGAAAAGATTCAAGTTGTCAAGGATTTCATTTTACTTGGATCCACAGTGAACACCCATGGAAGCAGCAGTGAAGAAATCAAAGGACGTATTGCACTGGGCAAATCTGCTGCAAGAGACCTCTACACCGTTAACTGTTGTAGGGGAAAAATCATCACAAAGTCTAGTAAAGCAAAAAGACAGTTTTATTCAGCATATATTCAAAAGCAAAAGTGGGAAATGGACAACCATGCTGCCAGATCCATGTCTGCCCAAGTCCAAGGAAATATCACAGAACAGACAAAAGTGTGGAAACGGACAAGCATGCTGCCACAGCCATGTCTGCCCGAGTCCAAAGAATATCACAGAATAGGCAAGAATGGGAAAACGGACAAAGCAAAGATGTCACATTGAGAACTAAGGTGAGCTTGACCCAGGCCATGTTATTTTCAATCATCTCATATGCATGAGAAAGCTGGACAATGAATAAGGAAGTCTGAAGAAGAACTGATGCCTTTGAATTGTGGTGTTGGTGAAAAATATTGAAAATACTATGGAGTTCCAGAAGAACGAACAAATCTATCTGGGAAGTACAGCCAGTCTGCTCCTTAAAAGGGAGGATAGTGTACTTTGGAGATGTTATCAGGAGGGACCAGTCCTTGGAGAAAGAGATCATGCTGGTAAAGTGGAGGGTCAACAAAGAGAGGAAGAACCTCAACAAGATACATTGACATAGTGGCTGCAATGATGGACTCAAACACAGCAGTGATTGTGAGGATGGTGCAGGACCAGGTTTTTATTCTGTTGTACACAGAGTTGCTATGAGTTGGAACCAACTGGACAGCACCTGACAACAACAACAACAAGCTGTAGTAGACCACCAGTGAGTTGAGGTATTTGGAGGATGACATCATTTTTTTCTCCACATTTTCCAGGTGGAATTTTTCACGCCAAAACATGAATCATTAGAGGTCTTGTCATCTTTTATGAAGAAAACAGATCTGAATATTCTTCCAACATTGTCTATTAGTCACTGCCAAGCCTGACAGGAATAGCTAAGAGTATTATTCTTTTGCTCTAGGAAATTCTCATAGAAATAGCTTGTTGTGTTCTGCCCTGAAATTATGATCTACTTATGAGTGTCTCTTCTGAAAATATTCCACTGTTTTCATTTATTACCTTGGTTTACTCCCACATTCATTCTCCCATGGTCAGCCTTTCTGGCTTAACATACTACTTAACCATAGGGCTGGCAATTCAGCAGACTCGCTGATGCTTTTTCTTGGTCCCACTCTTAGGCAGATATTAAGTTTGACAAGTGAAGAATCACACAATTATTTCTCCTACTTGGTAATGAACTGAATTTAGAAGTAGTACTAATTTGGGTTATAGGATAGTTATCACACATCCTAAAGTACCTTTATGAATATTTTATGTCAAATTTTATAGTATGGATTTGTGTCCTGACCATTTATACCACTACCGTTGGGTACACTGTATCAGGCAAAGCCAAGGAAAATTTTTTTTTGGATTTTAGGAAAAAAGTTGTCCAATTGCATCTTTCCTTGCCCCTTCATTCTCTCTATCTCATTTTTAAAATCTTTCTAGTGGAGTCCCCACCTTACTTCCTATTATATTCAATCTAAGGGCACAATTGTTTAAACAACAAAGGAAAACCTTAAAATATTTTTACCACCAGTTTTCTTAACCAGTTGTAGAAAACTCCAATTTTCAATGACAACAATAATCTTCTCTGGATTATTCCTTGCTGCATTAGGATACATACTGGCCCAGATTTGATATATGAGATTTTTAAGTTATCTTCTCACAATAAAGGGAACTAATTTGGCTATAAAATCTCCATTTATTCACTACTAATTACATAACATAAATGGTATTATTCCAATAAACCATCTCCTATAAATCCATAGACTTCAGGGATATTTTCCATAAGCAATTTTAGTACATTGTAGGTACATTCTGCTAAATGCATTCCATACATAAGGATTTCTTCACTCTCTGTTTGCCAGGAGATATGTCATTAGCATGTTGCCAGTGCCTGAAAACTGTTGCCTCAGATAGTTTGTACAGTTTTATGGGTGTTTATGACAGGAGGACAAGCCCAGTGAGTTATTTTTGTCATGACTAAAAATGGAAGTTCCCATTTTTTTATGTCTTATTTTACTGTTGAATAGACTAAATTATTAAGGCTAATCTATCAGTCACGTTTTCAATTCAGATTTTGGTTGGCTGAATTTCATCCTCTAGTAGATTTTTCTAAGTGTTTATGGCAATAATGTTTTGTGAGTTCTTGTAAATTCAAAATCATTTGTTGGTTGCCTTGTGTGAAAGGCAGTTTGGCTTGGTATAAAATTTCTTTAGTCATACTTTCATTCTTTTAATTTCTTTGTAGATTTTGCTCCTTCATCTTCCACATTGAATATTTCAGTAGTAAAGCTTGAGGTCAGCAAGAATTGTATAATCTTCAAGTGTCTTACTTTTTGCCTGGATGCGTAAAGACTTATTTCTCCATCTTTAAAAGCCAGTGGTTTTTTTTGTGCATGTCCTGGTGTTGAATTTATTGGATCACATTTTTCAGAGACATGATGTATATTTTGAGTCTATGAATTCAAGTTTTCTTTTATTTCTGGGAGATTTTTTAAATATAATTGTACATAGCTGTTCTTCATCAATTTTTTTTGTCTCATAATAACAGCTATGAGCTACTGGATTTCCTTTCCTTAATATCTTTGATGTACCTATAATTAACCTTCAAATACTTCCCATTTATTTATGTGCATTTAATTTTGCTCACTATTTTTTTTAAATTTCTATCTATTATTTACTAAGTTGTGCGAATTAATTAAGCACTGTTTTCATTTGCAACATGGCAAAATTTTCAGATTGACCACTTGTTTCATCTGCAGTATGTCCTCTTTGTGTCCTGCTCTTTTCATACAATCTTTTCATAAAGATCCCGCACTTATCATGATTACTCTTATTTGAATTAAGTAAATATTTGAAAGAGGATCATCCTGAGAAGGTTCTGAGTCTGTGTACCAGTCTATTATGAATTTTTGTAACATCTTACTATTTGAGGGAGGTTTTTTTTTTCCCCCAGCCTTTACTTCCCTCTGACCAGTGAAGGAAGGGTTGCTGATTTGAAATTCTCTCTTCTATCCCATCATGAGAGAGCTGCTTTCTGCAACTCATGTCAAGTCTTTGTGATTTCTCACTCAGGCCTGTCCTTTGCTTCTCAGAACCAAGGAGGTTACCCAGAATTTCCTGCCCCAAATTGTGTTTATTTCAACTGTGATAAAAGAGAGATTTTATTTTGCACTTGTTCTCCTAACTTTGGGGAGGTAAACTTTCCTTATTCTTTCCGATATTTGCCACCCAAGATTCTTTCTCTGCTTTTTCCCATAGCCATATATGATCTCTACTTCAGTTGGCTCCCATTATGCATATATTTTCTGTGTCAGGTTTTTATCTGTCTCCTAGTTTCATTAAAGTTGGCATTTCTCATTTTTTTCTTGCTTTTGGTTGATTTATGAGAAAAATAGGTGGATATTTGAACTTTTTTCACCCTCTTCAAATTGAATACCTGTATTACAAGTATGCATTTTGTATAATCCATTATCACAACATTTTAAAATAACTTTAAAAAATAGTGGCACTAAGTCTTTGGCTTCTATCAAGTTAACAGGAATTGAACACAGCATTTGCATAAAGAAATTTTTAATGTAAAATTATATTTGTTGAAAAACTGACAATTGGAGTCATAATAAATATTTTGCTTCTAGAATTTTCCTTGAACTGACACAAGAGATAGTTAAATTGTATTGAACTTAATAGTAAATTTTATATAGGATTAATCGGTGCATTTTATTTAGCAATATCAAAACATATTAATTCCACATTTATTTCATCTAGTTAATTTTTTTTATAAAAGTAAGATAAAATTCATGGAGAGATTATGTGAATGAATAGAAATGTCACAGTAAGTCCATAAAAGAGCAAATAATATAGTTCTTGAGTACTGGATTCTATTTTTTACTAATAATTAACAATTAGCATCCGTAAGTGTCATAAAGAAAGAAAGTGACACACTATGTAATATTGTAGCCTAGACAGGACAATTTAATTTGTAAATCTAGTCATTTCCTATAGTTTAGTTGAAACTGCAGATTACAGACAAGATTTGGGTTTACTGATGTAGTGGTGGAAGCAATCAAACACAGGCTATAAAGGTAAAGATTCCTAAACTCACTTTAGACTCTCAATCAAGAATTAAAAGTTTCAAATTCATTGAAAAAATATAACATGTATTTAAATTAAATGCAAAATTTAAACAAAAGTATATGTTTAATTTTTTTTTTTCCCTCAAAAATCTCTACTGGGCCATAGAGACATCCAAACTCCCTGAGGGGCTGAATTGCTGGGTGAAGGATTGTGGGGACCATGGTCTCAGGGAACATCTAGCTCGATTGGCATAACACAGTTTATAAAGACAATGTTCTACATTCTACCTTGGTGAGTAGCGTCTGGGGTCTTAAAAGCCATCTAGTATACTCCACTGGTCTCATCCCTTCCGGAGCAAGGGAGAATGAAGAGAACGGGATACAAGGAAAAGATTAGTCTGAAGGACTAATGGACCACAACTACCAAGGCCTCCACTGGACTGAGTCCAGTACAGCTAGATGGTGCCCAGCTACCACCACTGACTGCTCTGACCAGTAACACAACGAAGGTTCTGGACAGAGCTGGATAAGGATGTAGAACAAAATTCTAACTCACAAAAAAAGATCAGATTTACTGGCCTAAAGGAGACTGGAGAAACCCCAAGAGTATGGCCCCCAGACACCCTTTTAGCTCAGTGGTGAAGTCATTTCCAAGGTTCCCTGTTCAGTTGGGGAGTAGACAACCCCTTAAAACCAAATGGGACTAATGAGGCACAGCAGTCCAGGGACAAGGGCCAGAAGGCAGAAGGGGACAGGAAAGCTGGTGATAGGGAAACCCAAGGTTGAGTAAGGATAGTGTTGATGTGTTGTGAGGTTGTTAACCATAGTCATAGGGCAACTTGTGTAGTAACTGTTAAATGAGAAACTATTTTGTTCTGTAAGCCTTCATCTAAAGTGAGAATAGCATCACAATTGGAAGAGCATAGTCGATGTCACTGAACTGTGCATGTAGAAATTTTTGAAATGGTGTATCTTTGGCTATGTACATTTTCACCAAAAAAAAAAAAAAAAAAAGGTCAAGAAGGGAGAGGGTTGACATGTCATAGGGTTGTTAACCAATGTCATAAAACAATATGTGTACTACTGTTTCATGAGAAACTATTTGTTCTGTAAGCCTTCACCTGAGGTAGAATTAAAAAAAAAAAAAGAAAGAAAAATATCTACTGGGGATGTGGGCTACAAAAGTAGCATTCTGAAGAACCTAGAATGTAGTTAAGAGACATGCTTTTAGGGAAACAGAATGTTGAAAAGCTATATATTATTTAAGAAGAAAATTGACTCAAAAAATACAGAAAAGATTGATTAAAGTGAAAATAGTTTAGCAAAATGCTAAAATATTGTGATGCCGGTATATTGTATTTTTTCCAGTACATGGAGGTATCTTAAGAAGTTTTTATAGGATACACTTCATAAGTTATTTATATCGGATTTTGCAAACTAGTTTGAATTCCAGTAAAACTGAAAGCAGAAACCTTAAAACAGAAAAGTTTTATTGAAAGGCTAGTGGTAAGAAATCAGGTTCAATTCTACATTTTGTATAGAGATTTATTTGAAAATAGTGTTGCTAGAAAATAACAAAAAATATCCAAAGATTACAGATATACTCAATAGTAAAGTAAAATGAAAGATCAAACTTGTGAGAAAACATTTTTCACTAGATATATTTTAGACAATTTGATTATAGAACTATAACTTTTGCTTCTCTGAAGATATCGTGTGTGTGTGTATGTGTGTGCGCATGCATGTATGTGTGTGTGTGATACTCTTACACTTACAGTCTTTTCATTAAATAATTTTCCTGTACAAATTTTGAATGATGTACCACTTATATTTTAGGTACGCTCAACAAATGAGCAACTTTTATATTTCATGTGAGGCTTCTAAATGCTTCAGAACAGTTCATAAACCTTAGTAGGACTGGTAACAAGAGGGGGAAAAAGATATTTTGATATTATAAGGGCTGTCAAGAGAGTGATTCAAATGTTTACTGTTTCATCTTAAAGGGAAAAGGACTGGCTGCCTCAGAGCTGATAAATGGAAATCCCTTAAATAGCAGTACATAAAGAATCAGGTCATTCTTTATAGCTCTCAAAGGAGCCTTGCCTGACTATCTCTGTCAACTGCATGACCATGTTTTGAAGGGGAAGGTGAAGAAAGCTGCATGCATTGTGTGCTTATTGAGGTGCTGTTAACATTTTCGAAATGTTACAAACTAGAATCATTACCTCATGCTTTAATTTTAGAATCACAGATTTTAAAATATCTTATCCCTTAAATAAAATTTATATTTTAAAAAGAATCAGAGTCTATTATTTACTAATGGATATACTTAAATATCTACATCTCCTGTTGATAATTCTGGATAGTTGTCCTGCTACCCAAAATGAGTTTGGGTCCCAATTTTAACTCAATAGTGTTAAATTGTCCTTAATTCCACATGAGTTCTGTGTTTAAAATTCAAGGAGATCATTGGATCTATGTCTTCTAATAGTAAATTACATCATCATTGCTTATATACTCAGAATAGGAGCTAATATTTAGTAACCCACCGCAATTTCCCAAGCACTATGTTAGGATATTTAATTAAATTTTTCACCAGTAGGGATACTGGTCACTTGCAATTATAGTATAAGCCTGCCAAACTTCCTGTAGTAATTTTCCACAAATATGTGTGAGAATAAATAAAATTTTCATAGTAAAGCAAACATGGATATATAATAGATTGTAATATGCATAACACTTTAGTAGGCTTACAAGGTCGTGACACCTGTGGTTCAGTCTTGTAACAAAGTCTCAAACATTGCAACTCTTAATACAACATTGCAACAGAAATACATTAATACAGCATCACAACCTTGCTTATTCTTCAGCATCAAAAGATAGCAGAGAATTACAGACTCAAAAAATCTTCTCATCCACCCATGCCACCATGTTTCCATGATCTCTTTATGTCTATCAACTCTCTCTTTCATGTGCCTCAAAATTATGCATAATACACTCCCAACATGATTATTCCCCTTCATTGTATTGCTCCCCAAGTGAGGGTATAATGTAGTATTTCTTCTGGTTTGATTGCTTTTCAAGTACAATCTTCTTCATAGATTCTAATCTTTTTTTTTTTTGTTATAGAGCAGGGGAGGTGACAGTTGCAAAGTGGGAAAAGGGGAAGATAAATCAGTGAACCCTCATAGGCTGATATTTGATCCTTCAATATTGATGTAAAACATACTTCAAATAAATTTTAAATTTTAAATTAATTTTTAGTTCTTCTTTCAGAGGCCCATCTGCATTTACTCTTTTCAGCCTTTAGGAGGACCATGTAGTGAAAGAAGTTGACAACCTCAGACAATTTATTGATACTACACAAGTATCAATTTAAAAAAAAAACAACAACAAAAAACAGTTACCATCAAGTTGATTCCAACTCCTGTCAGAGTAGAACTGTGCTCCGTAGGATTTTTAATAGTTGATTATTTTTGGAAGTAGATCTCCAGACCTTTCTTCCAAGGTGCCTCTGGGTTAACTTAAATCCTGCAAACCTTTCAGTTAGCAGCTGAGCATTTAACTAGTTGTGCCAGCCAGGACCAAGTGTCTATAGAGGAAGTCATATATATTTTCATTTTACACAGCCAAACACTGAGATTCTAAGAAGTTTAAAAACTTGTACAAATCTACATCATTGGTAGAATAACTAAAAGTTTAACTAAAATCTTTCAGACTTCTCAGTCTATACATACATATATAAATATACACATACATACACACATACACATATATATTCCCCCCCAAACCATATTGCATATTGGGAAAGCAATGGGGCCTTAAACAGGAGAAAAAATTAACCTGTGTCTCATTTTAATTTCATCTTTTTTTTTTCCAAATGGAAGTTATTTGTGTCTGTTTTTGAGTATGTATGTGTGCCTCTGTGTGTGAGTGTGTGTGTGTGTAGCAAGAGATGTGGAAAGGAAAAATAGAAGCAACTGAAAATTTCTGTGTGAAAACTTCTCAGTAGTTTCACTGAAATAAATGTAAGTTTGGGAGATGTTAAAGGAAAGAAGCAAACCATTTTCTTTATAAATTCAGAGCCAATTAAATCAAAACCAGAGCATAGAACTGAGAGAACACCACAGTACTTTACTTTTCATAAACAAATGGAGAATATTTGAAAACACGTTGTATAATAAACTAGAATCATTACTCAATTTCTGTTGCCTTGAGTGATATTTTATAATTTCAAGCCATACATTAATTCAATTGCCTTGCGGTAAATTTTTTTTTCTTTTTTCTTTTTTACTGTACTTCAGGTGAAGGCTTACAGAACAAATAGTTTCTCATGAGACAGTAGTACACATATTGTTTTACAACATTGGTCAACAACCCCACAACATGTCAACCCTCTAACTTCTCAACCTTTTTTTTGGTGAAAATACACATAGCCGAAGATACACCATTTCAAAAGTTTCTACATGCACAGTTCAGTGACATTGACTATGCTCTTCCAATTGTGCTGTTATTCTCACTTAAGATGAAGGCTTATAGAACAAAATAGTTTCTCCTTTAACAGTTACTACAAATGTTGCCCTATGACAATGGTTAACAATCTCATAACACATCAACAATATTATTACTCAACCTTGGGTTCCCTATCACCAGCTTCCTTGTCCCCTTCTGCCTTCTGGCCCTTGTCACTGGACTCCTGTACCTTGTTAGTCTTGTTTGGTTTTACGGGGCTGTCCACTCCCAGGCTGAACAGTGAACCTCGGAGATAACTTCACCACTGAGCTAAAAGGGTGTTTTAATTTGCATTTCTCTAATGGCTAGTGATCGTGAGCATTTCCTCATGTGTCTGTTGGCCATTTGAATGTCTTCTTTGGTGAAGTGTCTGTTCATTTCCTTTGCCCATTTTTGAATAGGATTATTTGTCTTTTTGTTGTAGAGGTGTTGGATTTTCTTGTAAATTTTGCAGATTAGACCTTGTCTGACTTGTACTATCCAAAAATTTTTTCCCAATCTGTAGGTTCTCTTTTTATTCTTTTGGTGAAGTCTTTTGAAGAGCACAGGTGTTTGATTTTTAGAAGATCCCAGTTATCTAGCTTATCTATTGGGGTTTGTGCGTTGAGGGTTATGGTTTGTATCCTGTTAATGCCATGTATTAAGGCCTGAAGTGTTGGTCCTATTTTTTCTTCTATGAACTTTATAGTTTCAGGCTTTATATTCAGGTCTTTGAGTCATTTTGAAGTAGTTTTTGTATATGGCATGAGGTATGGGTCCTGTTTCATTTTTTTGCAGATGGATATCCAGTTTTGCCAGTACTATTTGTTAAAAAGACTGTTTTTTTCCCCATTTGATGGACTTTGGGCCCTTGTAGAAGATCAGGTAACCATAGGTGGATGGATTTACTTTTGGGTTCTCAATTCTGTTCCATTGGTCAATGTGTCTGTCGTTGTACCCGTACCAGGCTGTTTTGACTACTGTAGCTGTATAGTAGGTTCTGAAGTCAGGTAGTGTGAGTCCTCCAACTTTATTCTTCTTCTTTAGTTGGGCTTTACTTATTCGAGGCTTCTTCCCTTTCCATATAAAGTTAATGATTAGTTTTTCCATCTCTTTGAAGAATGTTGTTGGTATTTGGATCAGGATTGTGTTGTATTTGTAAATTGCTTTGGGTAGAATTGTCATTATCACAATGTTGAGTCAGCCTATCCATGAGCATGGTTTTTTTTTCCATTTATGCAGATCCTTTTGGGTTTCATGAAGAAGTCTTTTGTAATTTTTTGGTATAGGTCTTTTACATCCCTGGTCATATTTATTCCTAAGTATTTTATCTTTTCAGGGGCTATTGAAAATGGTATTGTTTTCCTGATTTCCTTTTCATTGTTCTCCTTATTGGTGTACAGGAATCCAACTGATTTTTGAATGTTTATCTTGTATCCTGCTACTCTGCTGAATCTTTCTATTAGTTCCAATAGATTTCTCGTGGAGTCTTTAAGGTTTTCTATGTATAGTATCATATCATCTGCAAACAGGGACAGTTTAACTTCTTCATTACGAATCTGCATGCCCTTTATTTCTTTTTCTTGCCTTATTGCTCTAGCTAGAACTTCCAGCACAATGTTAAATAGGAGTGGTGATAAAGGGCATTCTTGTCTTGTTTGTGTTTTCAAGGGGAATGTTTTCAGCCTCTCTCCATTAAGAATGATATTGGCCACTGGTTTTGCATAGATGCCCTTTATTATGTTGAGAAATTTCCCTTCTATACCTATTTTATTGAGAGTTTTTAATCAGGAATGGGTGTTGGACTTTGTCAAATGCCTTTTCTGCATCAATTGAGATGATCATATGATTCTTGTCTTTCCTTTTATTTATGTGGTGGATTACGTTGATTGATTTTCTAATGTTGAACCATCCTTGCGTATCTGGTATGAATGCTACTTGGTTGTGGTGTATTATTTTTTAGATATGATGCTGAATTCTATTGGCTAGAATTTTGTTAAGAATTTTTGCATCTATATTCATGAGAGATATTGGTCTGTAATTTTCTTTTTTTATGACGTCTTTGCCTGGTTTTGGTATCAGCGTTATGCTGGCTTCATGGAAAGAATTTGGAAGTGTTGCTTCCTCTTCTATGCTCTGAAATAGCTTGAATAGTACTGGTACAAGCTCTTCTGTAAATGTTTTGTAGAAGTCTCCAGTGAAGCCATCTGGACCAGGGCTTTTTTTTGGTTGGGAGTTTTTTTATTACCTTTTCAATCTTCTCTTGTTATGGGTCTGTTCAGATTTTCAACATCACTTTGTTGTAGTTTGGGTAGGCCGTATGTTTCTAGAAATTTATCCATTTCCTCTAGGTTTTCAAATTTGTTGGAGTATAGTTTTTGATAATATTCTGTTATAATCCTTTTTATTTCAGTTGTGTCTGTTGTAATGTCCCCCATTTCATTTCTTATTTGTGTTATTTGTGTCGTCTCCTGTTTTTCTTTTGTCAGTCTGGCCAGTGGTTTGTCAATTTTGTTGATTCTTTCAAAGAACCAGCTTTTGGTTTTGTTGATTTTTTCTATTGTTTTTCTGTTCCCTGTTTCATTTATTTCTGCTCTGATCTTTACTATTTACTTTCTTCCAGTGGCTGTGGGCGTCTTTTTTTGCTGTTCTCTTTTCTATTTGTTTGAGTTCTGTGGTTAATGTTTTGATTTTGTCCCTTTCTTCTTTTTTGATATGTGCATCTGTTGCTATAAATTGTCCTCTGAGGACTGCCTTTGCAGTGTCCCAAAGTTTTGGTATGATGTGTTTTCATTCTCATTTGATTCCAGGAATTTTTTGATTCCATCTCTGATTTCTTCTATTACCCAGTGATGTGTAAGCAGGGTATTATTCAGTTTCCATGTAATTGATTTTTTTTCCTTGCTCTTTCTATTGTTAATTTCTACCTTGATGGCATTGTGGTCAGAGAAGATACTTTGAATTATCTCAGCGTTGTGGATCTTGTACAGGATTGCTCTGTGTCCTAAGATGTGGTCTATTATGGAGAACGTTCCATGTGCATTGGAAAAGAATGTGTACTTTGCAGTGGTTGGATGGAGTGTTCTATATATGTCTATGAGGTCAAGTTGGCTGATTGTGCCCTTTTGGTCTTCTGTATCTTTGCTGAGTTTCTTCTTAGTTGTTCTGTCCTTTACTGAGGGTGGTGTGTTGAAGTCTCCTACTGTTATTGTGGAACTGTCAATTTTTTGTTTTCAGTGCTGTTAGAGTTTGTTTTATGTATTTTGGAGCCCTGTCATTGGGTGTGTAGATGTTTATTATGATTATGTCTTCAAGATGCATCGTCCCCTTAATCATTATATAGTGTCCTTCTTTGTCTTTTATGGTAGATTTTGTTTTAAAGTCTATTTTATCTGAGATTAGAATTGCCACTTCTGCTCTTTTTTGGTAGTTGTTAGCTTGATATATTTTTTTCCAACCTTTGACTTTTAATAAATTCACATCTTTGTTTCTAAGGTGTGTCTCTTGTAGACAGCATATTGATGGATTCTGTTTTCTTATCTATTCTGTCACTCTCCATCTCTTTATGGGTGCATTGAGTCCATTTAAATTCAGTGTAATTATTGATAGATGTGAGTTTGTTTCTGTCATTTTGTAGTGCTTTTTTTTTTTTGTGGTGCTGAAGTTTTCTTTGTTCTTCTTACTCTCTTGTGCTGAGTTACTTTTGTTTTTGGATCTTTTTTTTCATTTCTTTTCTTTTCGTAGGTTTTGTTTTTGCTGACACTTTATGTTTTTCCTCTTTTTTTTGTATGAGTATGTTTGTTAACTTTCTTTTTGGTTACCATGAATTTCACACTTATCTTTCTAAGTTTGAAGCAGTCTACCATTACTTGGTATCGCCTTGCCTTCCTCTCCATTAGAAGGTTCTATACCTATGCCGTTGATTCCCTGTTTTATTATTTTGATGTTGTTGTCATTTAGTGATTAATTGCTCTGATTCACTGTTGTATTTCTTTTGGTTTTGGACAGTCTTCGAGAGTTCATTTCCTAGATTAGTATGTGGTTGGTACGATCCAGAATCCTAGCTTCTGCCTGTGAGCTGAGGCAGTTTGTCCTCAGATCGAAGAACTCCCTTTAATAATTCTTGTAAGTTTGGTTTGACTTTTACATGTTCCCTTAATTTCTGTTTATCTGGAAATGACCTAACTTCACCATCAAATTTGAGTGAGAATTTTGAAGGATATATTATTCTTGGCTGGCAATTTTTTCTTTCAAGATTTTGTATATGTCATCCCATTGCCTTCTTGCCTGCATGGTTTCTGCCGAATAATCTGAGCTTAGTCTTATTGTTTCTCCTCTGTATGTGACTTCTTTTTTTTCACGAGCTGCTCTCAGGATTCTTTGTTTGTCTTTGGTTTTGGCGAGTGTGATTATGATATGCCTTGGAGATTTTCTTTTGGGTTCTCTCCTATATGGGGTTCGTTAAGGTTCTTGGATGGCCAGCTTTTCATCTTTCATGATATTGGGGAAGTTTTCTGTCAGCAGTTCTTCGATGATCCTCTCTGTGTTTTCTGTTTTCTCCCCCTGTTCTGGAACTCCAATCACTCGAAAATTTTTGCTTTTGTTTGTATCCCACATAACTCTCAGGATCTCTTCATTTTTCTTTGTTCTTTTTTCTGAATTTTCCTGAAACAGAGTTGTATCCAAGTGTTTGTCTTCAATTCCACTGATCCTGTCTTCCACCGTTTCAAATCTGCTTCACAGCCCTTCTGTGAAACAGTCCATTTCTGAGATCTTGTTGTTTATCTTTTGGATTTCTAATTGTTGTCTTTGTATAATTTCTAGTTGTGAATTTATTTTGGCATTTTGTTCCTTCATTATTTGCTGAATTCTTCCAAATTTTTATCTGTATCTTCCATGAATTTGTCTATTTTTTCCTCATTTTTTTCTGCTTTTTGCTTCAGCTCTTGGAGAATTCTGAGTATTAGAGATTTGATTTCCCTATCAGGTAGTTCTAGTGCATTTTCTTCCACTGGAGTGTCAGCTGGTGTTTTATTTTGGATGCCTACTGGAACCATCCTGTCCTGTTTTTGTAAATGTTTTGATATTGTCTGCTGTCTTCAGTGCATTCAGTAGTTATTTTTCTCGTTTATTGATTGTAGATATGTTTGTTTCGTCTTTTTTTTTTTTTTTAATTTGACTATGTCTGTGCAGGCGGACTGTGTGTTCTTTGTTGTTTGCTCCTCTGTGGGTACAATACTTTTCACCTTCTTCTCCAGTTGGCAGGGTCAGTCACTCAGATATGGTACAGCAGGGCAGGTCTAGCTGAAGAGGTGTTAGCGGGACGGGTTGTTTGTGGCACTTACTACAGCCACAAGAGTGGGTCAGTAGTCAGTGCAGGGCAGGTTCCAGTAGGCTGTGCCTGTGCTGCTTGGTGGTGTGATGTCAAGCGCACGTTTCAGGTAGGCAGGATGCAGCGGGGAGGTTGTTATGTGCGGAGCTAAGATGGATATGGGAGAGAGGAGAGAGGAACAGGAGCCAAAAACATACAAACAAACAAAAAAGAATGCTAGGGGAGCTTGCTGTTGGAGTCGAGAGATGAGAGGCTATGAAATGGAGAAAAGCAGAAAGGGGAAGAGGAAGAAAAGAAAAGAATGAATAAATTAAAATCAGAAAGGTTAAAGAACCGCCAAGTTCCCAGGGATCCCACCAGTGAAGTTATGAGGTCTGGGAAAGTCCCTCTCAGATGTTGCAGTACAGCCTGGCTAGAAGGCGTAGAGGTATACAATGCCATGTATTCAGGGAACAGAAAGAGACAGAAGATATAGAGAGACGAGAAACTGAGCAGTGAAGAAAGACAAAAAGGGCAAATGAGGGAAAAGAAAACAAAACAAATTAAAAAAAATAAAAGAAGAAAGGCCCCCGAAAAAACAGAAAAAAAAAACCCAATGAAAAAAGACATGCCCTCAGGGATCCCTCTGCAGGTATGTACAAGCCAAGGGGGAAGTCTCCTTGCCATGCCCCACCCCCTGGGTAGAAAGGGTTCCCAGCTCAAGAAAAGGAAAAGAAAACAAACAAACAACTCAAAACAAAAATACTAACAAAAGCCCCGGGATCTCATCAGCGCGGCTGCCCAGACTGGGCAGTAGCTCCACACTCGAACGCAGGTCCACAGCCCCTCAGGAAGAAGCAAAGATGGCATACGGAGCCAGGTATTTGAGCGAAAGTGGGGGGGGGGGGGGTGGCGAGAAGAAGCAGAAAAAAAAGCAACACTAGCAGCCAACAAATGGCACTCAGAGAGCCAGCCCATTCGGGTTTGTGGAATCCAAGCAGCTGGTGTTTCCCAGTCAAGAGATTGTGGCTGCAGGAAGCAGAGGAAGCCGAGTTGAGGTGAAGAAGTGTGGGAGGTGGGAAAGCATATATCCCCAATTACCAGTTGTTTTGTCTCCTGCTGGATGCTCCGTGAGGCTGCTTTCTTGTACTCCCTGTTTGCTGGTCTCTGATAGGAGTCCATGATGGCGGATCCGTGCTGCGTTAGCTGGTAGGGGACCTCTGCATGAATCTCTCCTCACTCTCCATTCTCTGTCAGTTTTCTCACTCCATTTGGTGCTTGGCTGAGCTCTTTATCTCTTCATTTGATGTTTTAGGGTTTCAGGATTATTGTATTCTCTGTTCGGCTTAGTTTTTTGGATCTTTGCTGTGAAGGGACAGCGTGGTGCTTCTGCCTAGAGCGCCATTTTGCCGGAAACTCTCTTCTTTTTTTTCAATGAATAGAAACCATTCAGTGCTTTGGGATCTGTCACAAGAGTCATTAAGATACATATTTTAACTTTCAGAAGACAAGGCATGTTTGAGGTTCAGAAGACTAGAAATATTTAAGATAGGGGAAATAAAAAAATAGGCTTAATCTTATATATTAAGATTTTAGCTTCCTTGGTCAAAATATATTTTTCTTAGCACATAAATATTAAGGAATATTGGAAAATCAATAAAAATGATTTTAAAAATCCATCGACTGCAGAAATCCCGCATGAGACTAAACACAAACAAAGGCTGAAGATTGTAAGCAAAATGATTCTGTCAAGAGTTTGGCACAATTATACAAATATCTCAAAGTTGTTAGTTTAACTGAGTAGTAAATTATATGGCATCTTACATTTGCCAAGGTTGAGTGATAGCCTTTAGCTTCGAATTAAAATATATTTTTTATAATATACGAAAATACTTGCCAAACTACCTGTCCATAATTCAAAGAGCTGGCAAAGCAAAAATGTGGTTTAGGACGTTTACATGTTTCTCCATCCATTCATAAATTCATGAAGTTCCTTGTGTAGTAACACATTCCAAAAGCTTACTTGCTGAGTGATTTATAGGAATTTGTGTCTATATAGGTGTCATAGAGCAAAACAACTATCAGAAACTATTCAGTTCTTGACTGATAGGCTTTATGAAAAATACAGACATGTTTGTGTAGGGTTTTAGAGCAATGGTTACGAAGTATTTGACAAATGTTAGACCGTTTGTCAACAACATTGGAATTACCAGCCTCCTTTAAGTCTTCAACTTTCCCTGTACTTCTGGGAACCACATGGGACTTGGATCACTATTAGCTTCCTATCATGTGTACCCAAGACTAGGGAGGCTTCAGATTCTGTCACAGCGACCACCATCTGTCTAGGATCTGTTCATTCTTTCTAGCAGAGCAACAACTCTGCATATTAATGAAATCTATTGCTACAAGAAAGAAGGAGATAATGGATATTGTGGAACTGTGGGTAGTCACCACCACAGTCTCCACTGCAGACTTATCCTTCTGATGGATGCCTCACTAAGATATCCTAAAATATTTTAATTCAGTAGGCAAATGTTATTTAGTAATGAGTATTGAGATTTCAGGGGTCTTATGCCATACTCAGAGGTCTGGTGGTACAGTGGTTAAAGAGCTAGGCTGCCAACCAAAGGTCGGCAGTTTGAAGCCACCAGCTGCTCCTTGGAAACCCGATGGGGCAGTTCTACTCCGTCCTATAGGGTCACTGTGAATCGGAATCAACTCAACAGCAATGAGTTTGGTTTGGTTTTTATGCCATACTCAGAGTCCCTGGATGGTGCAAACAGTTAACACACTTGGCTGCTAACAGAAAGGTTGGAGGTTCAAGTCCACCCAGAGGCACCTCAGAAGAAAGGCCTGGTGATCTACTTCTGAAAAATAGGACATGGAAAACCTTATAGAGCACAGTACTACTCTGACATACACGGGGTCACCGTGAGTCAGAATCAACTTCACAGAAACTGGTTGGTTGGTTTCTATGTCATACTCACCTCGAGGATGTAGCTTTGTTTTCATCTATAAGACAAAGGTCAACTCCTTTCCAACTCATCAGGAGCTGACTCCAAACTAGATTTCAGCTTTGCCTCTCACCAATCTAATCATTCAAAATTTGCTGATCCCTAAGACCCAGTCCATGCTTCTGTGCATGTATGCCTTTGCCTGCATTATTCTCTCTGCCTTGTATCCCCACCCCCCTTCTTTATACTCTACTTCCTGTTTACCCTTCCCCAAATGCCATCTTGTTACACAGAATTTCCCAAGTCAACCAGTTTGTTTCAGTGTGCTCACTCGGCACTTCTAAGCAGACATCTGTTTTGATGTTTTTCACATTATTTTGTAATTATTTGATTACTGTATCTGATTTTCTAGTTAGAACACGAATTCTTGAGAGAGAGACTCTATTTTATATATTATTTGGATCAAAGCTGATCATCAAATTTCTTCCATAGGTGAGCTTCCTTTTTTATTCCTCAATGAGAAAGAATTGGAAGTCAAAGTCTTTATTGATTTTTTTCTACCTGTTTGAGATATAACTTTGATTGGAGCTAATTTACAGTGGAGAATGTTCACTCAGTTACCAACTTGTGCAGTCCTCCATTCCTATTATGAGAGCAGGGGCTTCTGGGAGCAGAAGGCCGCCAGAGACCAGAGAGAGTGGGAGAGTCAGGAGGACTAATCACAGCTACACTGACTTAGGGTGATTTTCAGAAATGTGGTTATCCCTGCTGAAAGGATTCTCTTATCCAGAAGATTCTGTAATCAAGGAACTACCCTACGTAGCAAACATTATATTTAAAATAAAATTTATTAAATTTACTAATTCACTTTTTTTGACAGTTTAGAAAGCACAGAAAAGCAGAAAAATGAAAATAAAAAGCCCCATAACTAAACCCCTCAGAGAGCCAGTATTGACATTTTGGTTCCTTTACTCCTTGTATTTTTCAGTTTATGTTCAATGTACATGAATACCCACTGAGCTAACATTGTGTATTAATATTGCATATTATTTAATTTTGTTAAAAAAATGGTATGCGTAACTATTTTAATTGATAGTTACGGAATTTGAGTTTCAAATGTATTTTTATTTTTAATTATGATACATATGTTGTTCCAAATTATCCTGGTTTTTCAAAATTGCAAATGAATTGGTACAAAATGTTCTGGTAATGAAACCTTAGTTATAAACCATCCAAAATTATATTATTGTACAAAATAAAGACAACTGCTTAGACTAGAAATTAATCTAAAGTTCGGAACTTCCCAGAAATTAAAGGTGAATTATAAGAAAGAAACATTATGGTTATGTTTGCAAAGCAAAATAAATCTGAAACTTCATAGGGTGGGTATAAATTTCAACGAAGCAAAAATGTTTTTAAAAGGCCTAGAATGTCTTATCTCCCACCTTTCTCCATTATCTCAAAGTCTAGGTCAGAATCTCTGAAGTTATTTGTTGATAATACCCTTTGCCATCAAGTCAATTCCAACTCATAGCGACCCTGGACAGAGTAGAACTGCCCCATAGGGCTTCCAAGGAGCAGCTGGTGGATTCAAATTGCTGACCTTTTGGTTAGCAGCCGAGCTCTTAACCACTGCACCACCAGGGCTCCATTGTTGTTGTTCAGTGCCATCAAGTCTGTTTCAACTCATAGTGACCCCATGTATAGCAGAAGGCAGGTTAATAATGAGAATATAGACCACAAATGTTATCAGAGTTTAAAGAGTGAAGAGGTAGCTACAAAAGTTATCCTGAAGGAGACAAATATATATTAGCTTAAAAATAATTCATTGAGGAATCTCCATGTGCTTCACTAGGCACTGCAAGGGCCTGAGCTGGCAAGATTTAGGGCACCATGGTTTAATAAATAAATCAACCAATAGTCCTCCTCCCACATACCAATTCTGTCATTAATTAGCTGCGTGACCTTAGGAAAGTCACACCTCTCTGATCTTTATGAAGGGGATGATCTCAAACTTCTCTTCTGTCCTAAAATGCTGTGATTCAAAGAAAAGAGGAAAAGAAGGCACCAGGGAATACGGGAAGCAATGTGAAAATGGCACAAAGTGGACAGAATGAGCTAGCTGTGCTCCTAGAACACAAAGCAGATCCATTGGTGATTTTGTCTTGAGAAAATATTCATTCATTCAACATGTATTTACTCAGTGCCTACTATGTGTCAGGAGCCCTGGTGGCGCTGTGGTTAAGAGCTCAGCTGCTAACCAAAAGGTTGGCAGTTCGAATCCACCAGCTGCTCCTTGGAAACCCTATGGGGAAGTTCTACTCTGTCCTATAGGGTCCCTATGAGTCAGAATCAACTCCATGGCAACGGGTTTTTGGTTCACTCTGTGTCAGGCAGTGTTCTGTGTGCTGAAGATCCAGCAGTGCTCAAAATAGATAAAAATCACTTCTTTCAGGTTCTGACATTCTAGAGGGGGAAACAAGTGATGAAAACAAGAAAAATACATTGTTTTCAGGTGATGGATAATGCTACAGAGTTAACTGAAGCAGGAAGAGGAATAGAGTTTCAGAAGTGGCTGTTTTAAATTAGGTGGTCAGGGAAGACTCAATGAAAAAGTGAGATCTGAGCAAAGACCTGAAGAAGGTGAGAGGCGGAATGAAGCAGAGGTCCAGGGAAAGGGCATTCCAGGCAGAGAGAACAGCAGCATACAGGTAGTGTGGCAGGGGCACAGGAGATCTGGTTGGAAAGGGAGGGAAAGGCAAGAGAATCTGTTCTAGAAAGATTACTGGTCTTGGAGTCTGGAGACTTAGATTTCAATCATAGAATCATTATCTCATAGAATCAATAAGCTAATAGATTATTATGGCCATTTCCAGATGACCATCTTGTCTTTGGTTGAACAATTTCGGTGGCTATTTACCTCCACACACCAAGATAATCCATCCCTCCTTGGATAGCACTACCTTACGCTTTCACTTGAGCAGAAATCTGTTGCTAGTAATGTCTACAAACTGGTCTTTTTAGCGATGCTTTGTGTCCCTGGTGACGCAGTGGTTAAGAGCTCGGCTGGCTGCTAACCAAAAGGTCAGCAGTTTGAATTCACCAGCCACTCCTTGCAAACCCTATGGGGCAGTTTTACTCTGGCCTATAGGGTCACTATGAGTTAGAATTGACTCAATGGCAATGAGTTTGGTTTTTTCTTTTGGGTTTTGTAGACTATATACTTCAGACCTTTGAAGATAACCTTCAAGTATTCTCTGAGATTTCTCTTCTCTTCAGCTTAGAAATAACCAATTATTTGAACTATTCTTTAGTAACATGGCCTCATGTCATAAAACAGTAAGTTAAGGGAGCCTTAGCTGCCAGCCACAAAAACTGACTTTGGGTACCTTCAATTATGTAATAAAGAAAGGTATTAGAAAGATATAAGGTAGGACGCAGAACTGAGGAAAAGCTGAGTAATCAGGCCTTTAAAAAAAATCACAGAGCAGCCCCAGTATCTAGATAATAAGAATTAATCTGTGGTTGTGATGAAGGAGGTACAACTGTTTGTCATTGTCATTCAACCTAAAGATTCAAATTAAAGGAGGAACACATCATCAGCCTAAAATCTATTGGCCTAGACTAGGTCATGTGCCCACAAACCATCTTGGTCAGGGATGGATGACTGACTGTTCCCCAAGGCAAAACTGAGCTGCTGCTCCCAGAAGAACTGGGACTGGATGCTGGGCAGGCCAAAACAACGTATGTCCACTAAACTGTCTCAGAATGGAATGCCTCAAACTCAACTTGATAATCCAGGTGTGTAGGAGGGTAAAGTCAGGGTATTTCTCCACAGTGGCTTTATGGTCTTGGGCAAGTGGCCAAACTTGTGCCCCAGTTTCGGATATATGATGGTGATGGCCACACATGCCTAATTCACAGGGTTATGACAAAAAAATGAGAAAATGTAAGTGAAATGCTTTTAAACTCTAAGCTAAATGTAATAGCTAACACATACTGAATGCATGTCACAGCCATTTCACATAGATTGTTTTATTTAATCTTCTAAACAACCCTATGAAGTAGGAGATTCTGAGCACATACTCTGGAGTCAGACTGCCTAGGTTCAAATCCTGACTCTACCACTTAACTTGTGTGACCCTGAGCAAGTTACTTAGCCTTTCTGTGCCTGTTTCCTCACATGTAAGTGGTAATGCTAATAATACGTAGTGTTGTTGTGAGGGTTAATACCCATAAAATTCTTAGCACTGTGCCTGGTATATAGTAAACACCCGATAAATATGAGCTATTATTATGAGGAGTGGTAGTAATTATTCCAATTTTACAGATGAGGAAAGTGAGACATTGGGAAGTTAGGTATATAACTTGAGTAAATCCTCAAAGTATAAAGTGGTGGAGCCAGAATTTGAACTTGCTGCTCTAATCCTTTCAAAAACTAAAAAAGAAAGTGGTATTTGGACTTATACCCTATCCTTAAGTCACACAAATCAAGGATATTTACAAATGCAAGAAAAGGGAAATGATCTGTCATTTCATGTCTTTAGAATGTTAGCCAGAATGCTAACTAGGTATCTGACAAGGCCGGGAATAGTCACATCCTTTTGTTAGAAATTATTTTCTCAGTCCTAATTGGAAATCGGGCCCTTTTCAAGAATAAGACTGTTGGTAAGTGGATTGGTGTTTTCAATCTCATTTCTGATGTTACTCTTATTTACAAAGCTATGTAATGATTCCAAAGAAGCTAACTTCACAAAAGAACTCACATCACTGGCAAAGAGAAAACACACACACAAAACCTACATCACAAACACTTATAAAAACACTTAGAAAAAACAGGACTGTGCATATCATTGGAATGGAGTCCTAATCTTAGAAGTTAAGACACTATCACTTGGAATCGACTCAACAGCAATGGGTTTTTGTTTGTACTGGAAAGAGATGAATGTCGCTGTTGTTATTTACGAATTGTGACTATAAAGTGATGAGCCCAAATTTTCAAAAAGAAGTGGGTGAGATTATTGCATACTTTTCAAACACGGTGCTATCTTCAAAATCAGTTAAGCCACACAGAAAAACGAAAAATCAGCCTTGGTATTTCAGCCATATGTTACTACTGATGGCACTAATTCCCACCATGTAGTGAACACACCACCACCTCCTATGCAGTGTTCATTCAACAAATATTATTGATCACCTACCACTGTTCTAGGAAACAGAGATGAGGTGGTGGGCAAAACAGAGTCCTACTTTCATAAAGCTTCCATTCCAGGCAGGTATTATAACTATCTCGATTTTTTGAAGAAATTAAGGCTCAGATTCCCAGGTCTGTCAGACTCTAAAGCCTACCCGGTACCTCCTCACCATGTTAATCCCTGGTGAGGTGCAGCTTTCCTTAAAAGCACACACCTAAGCGTGCAGCCCTGACAGCACTGTCTGGCACCATTTATGGTTTCTCTCCGTCTGCAGCCCAAGTGTCACCTTCTCAATGATGTGTTCCTCCCTCAATTCCCAAGACTAAAGGTATTTACATGTTTGAACTTCATTCCTCCCTCACTACTCCCCAAGCTCCCTCAGGGCAAAACCCATGTCTTGTCCATCTCGGCAAGTCTAGAAGATGGTCCACACAGTAGGAAATCAATAAGTGGTTGAGTGGCGCTCATGAGAGCAGTTTCAATAGACAGTTGAGGGTGGAAGCCAGACTGCAATGAACTGAGGAGCAAGTGGAAGCAAAGGACATAGAGTCTGCTTTTCAGAGATAAGTCTGGAAAGGAAAAGGAGGGGAAATGGTAGTAATTTGAAGGGAGAATATAATCTCCTTCATGATCACAGGAGAGTTTTAATTTTTCTTTTTTTTTTTTAAAGAATGAGAAAGATTTGAATTTGTTTGTTGGTAAGGTAGAACAGCACAGTAGGAAGAGTAGAGGTGTTAGAGACAGATAGACTTGAATTTGAAATCTGGCCCTGCCACTTTTTGTGTCTGTAGGCAAATCACTTAACCTCTGTGCCTTAACTTAGACATAGGTAAAATGAGAATGATAATACCTACATCTCACTGCAATGTTGTGACAATTACAGGTGTGGCAAATAGAAGACATTCAATAAGTGGTATCAGTGATTATTACTGCATGTAGGAGCCTGGGCTCTGGTGTTCTACCCCATCCTATAGTACATCCATAGGGGTTCCCAATTGCCACTGATTGTCAGAGAACACTTTTTGGTTAAAAAAGAGTCAAGACTCCTCATGGGGGCATAAAGATGAGTATAAAACAAGGATATCCTATAACCTAATAACTCTAGTCATTGTGTTCTATAGAGTTCCCCTAAGTATTTTCACCACAGAACAAGGAGTTTGGGAATCCTATGAACTGTTTTGAAAGGAAGCATTGTCCCCTAACTCCCATATAGATTATAGAAGTGATCTGTGAAGACCACCAGAGAAATAAGAAGAGAATATAACACCTTAAGATCAAACTCTGAATAGTATCTGAGGAAGGGAGAAACTTTAGGATGCTACTTTAAGAATCAAGCTGGCATTGCTTTGTTCTAGTAAAACATTAACAACTTTGAAAAGAATACAGTTTGAATTCTCTCATGTGTTGATTTTAGGGCCAGCAGTAAAGATGGGATAAATCGCAGTTCAATCTCCCAATTCCGGTTAGTCTGAGGCTAGGTGAACAACATCAATTCAATTTCTCACATAACAAAGACATCATTCAAATAATCCATTACATTGGTAGTGCAAAGATACTTTCTATAATATTCTTGAAGCTAATAATACTTATTCTTTTCCCAAGGTAAAATTATACATGATATGCCCATTGATTAAAAGGCCAAATTTGAAAGTACCTGTTAACTTCACAAATGAAAATCAATCAATGAATTATATATGACTAACTGGCATATATAATTCATTTTCTTAATCTTGACTTGAAAATCTGGACCTTCTGAATTCAGAGTACTGTTTTTGAGACTGAGGTTAGTGCTCAAATCATTTGGCAATATACCATTTTCCTGGTGCTGATCATAACCTGTGGAAATTATAGATAAAAGGACTAAAGATTAGTTAGTCACTTAGGGGAAAGGGATATGTATTTTTCTAGAATGGAGAACAATCTAGATGCTGAGACATTTTTGAGGAAACTCTATAGCACTATACCACAAGGATTGTGATTTTGCTAGTAATAAAATAGTGTAGGTGAGGAGAGTGGGCGTGAGGAATGGTGGGATAAGGGGGAAAGAGCACGGATATGCAACTTTTCCATCCTGCTCTGCCTGTCGCCCTGTGGCACATAACGTATCAGGCCAAGCAAAAGGATGTAATTGAAAAGCACCGGGCCAGCAAATGTGAATGTTCTGCACATTAAATGCTGAGAGACCATGCAAAATGGATTGAGGAGAACGTCAACAAGCAGTGTCACTGGAAGGGATTTGTCAGTTTCTCACTCTCTTTATAGCAGCATTTCCCTGTTTGTTTTTCATAGAGGGATATATTATGTTTGTGATAATGCTATCCAAATATTGCTTTGTTAAACCAAAAACCAAACCAAACCCATTGCCCTCCAGTCGATTCCAACTCATAGCTACTCTGTAGGATCGAGTAGAACTGCCCTGTGGGGTTTCCAAGGTTGTGATCTTCACGAAAGCAGACTGCCACATCTTTCTCCCGTGGAGCAGCTGGTGGGTTCAAACTGTGGACCTTCTGATTAGCAGATGAATGCTTAACCACTGCACCACCCGGGTATTCGCTTTGTTACCTTTGTGTGATTTTGGAATGGAAAACTGTAAAGGTAATATGCATCCTTCATTCACGTGTTGGAAATGTTGCCTTTAGATTAACAGAGTGGTATTTTCTCCTGAAACAACCTAGGTTTTTTTCACAATTTTTTTTTTTTTTTCTGACACAGTCTTAGTGACACACTATGTATGTATGTGACATTCTTTTTTGTACTCCTCTCCGTAAACAGTTTCTAGTTGAAACTGTTGTTTTTTAATTTTCAAAGGCAGAACAATGATAAAACAGAAGACTTTCCCCCAGGGAATCCAAGAATCTTGCTGGAACAAAAGAAGAGATCACAGCAGACATTAAAATTAAATTATACCAGACTAAGCACCACAGTGAAACAAACTAGGCAGAACTGTAGTATCTGTGTTTCCTCAAAAGTGCAGGAATAATTAAATATGTCAATCTGCTAATGATGTTTTGTTTTGCATCATTTGGGGGCAAGAGGGCTCCTAACAAGCGCAGTTTAAAAAAAAAAAAAAGTATATGTATACATATAATTTGAAGTATAGTGAAAAACTCCTAGAATTGCTTCATTTGAAAGTTTAGAAATTCTTATATTGCTGATCAGGAGGAATATGTCTGCTGTTTTATTATTTTTCCTCCATTTCATTCTGGTAAAGACTCCTTTGCAAATAATTCCATTATTTATCTTACCTTATATTTTTTTCTTTGTTTCAATGTGTCACAGACTCCAGGCATCATTGCTGATTTCACAGGCGGTGACTCTATAGCAATGAAAAGCAGATTCTTTTCTTTTTTTTTCCTTTTTGAAAAGCAGATTCTTAAGTATATGTAAATATTTGTTGTCATTAGTTGCCATGGACTCGATTCCAGCTCATGATGACCCTACGTACGCAAAGTAGAACAAGGCTGTGACCTTTTGGAAGTAGATCACTAGGCTTGTCTTCTGAGACCCTTCTGGGTGGGTTCAAACCACCAACCTTTCAGCTAGTAGTAGTGGAGCGCTTAACCGTTTGTGCCACCCAGGGACTTCCATGTGTGAATATAGTCATTAAAATTAACATTACATTCCTACTTTACCAAGCATGATGTCCTTCTCCAGGGACTGATTTCTCCTGATAACATGGCCAAAGTATGTGAGACAGTCTTGCCACCCTTGCTTCTAAGGAGCATTCTGGCTGTACTTCTTCCAAGACAGATTTGTTCATTCTTTTGGCAGTCGATGGTATATCCTATATTCTTCTCCAACACCACAACTCAAAGGTGTCAATTCTTCTTTGGTCTTCCTTATTCATCGTCCAGCTTTCACATGCATATGAGGTGATTGAAAACATCATGGCTTGGTCACGCACACCTTAGTCCTGAAAGTGACATCTTTGCTTTTTAACACTTTAAAGAGGTCTTTTGCAGCAGATTTGCCCAATGCAATGCATCTTTTGATTTCTTGACTGCTGCTTCTCTGGGTGTTGATTGTGAATCCAGGTAAAATGAAATCCTTGACAATTTCAAGCTTTTCTCCATTTATCGTGATGTTGCTTATTGGTCCAATTGTGAGGATCTTTGTTTTCTTTCTGTTGAGGTGTAATCCATACTGAAGACTGCGGTCTTTGGTCTTCATCAAAGGTGCTCAAGTCCTCTTCACTTTCAGCAGCAAGGCTGTATAGTGTTTAAGGAAATAAAATTTACTTTTAAATTATAAAATATTGCATTTTTAATAAAAACATTCAAAGAAATGTGTTGTAGGAGGGGACATGAAAGACTATTTTAGGCTAGGGAATAGGCTGCCAGAGTTTGGGTCTTTGTTCTGCACTACCTCACTTTATGACCTTGAGTAGGTTATTTCACCTTTCTGCTCTTCAGTTTTCTCATCTATAAAATGAAAGAAGGATGAGTTCAGTGGATACAGTCCGTGACCTTTCAATGCTGAAAATCTAGGGTTCTGGGATGGTTCTAAAAATATTTAAAAGGTCTTACCATTTCATAATCATATCTTTTTTGTTTGCACCCTAAAATCACCATGTCTTTGATTCTTGCATTTCCCCTGGAAGTTTAAAATTAATTCTTATAAAAACAAAACAAAATTAACTCTTACATCTGTGTGCCTGATGCAGTGCATCATTTGCTTGCATGGATGCTTAAAATTTGGGGAATGAAACCAATGTAATGGAATACTTTATGTACATACTATTGAATGGGACACTAATTTGCTCTGTAAACTTTCACCCGATGCACAATAAAAAATTAAAAAAAAAAAGTTTTCTGGCCTAAAAGGAGCATTCAATGGTCAGGGTAATTCAATTTGTGTGACTACAGTGACATGTTGTCTTCAAATACAATCTTCCTTCTTACTTTTCTGATTAGCTTTGCACTGTAGGTGTCAAAGTACTTTTCAAACATTTCACTTTTACTAAAATATCTCACTTTGCCAGCACTGTATGTTTTATGTTTGTAGTAATCATATAAACCTTGTTATAGTCTCTCTATCAAATACTCACCAGGTAGATCCTGGCCTGTCTAAGGAGACATATGACCTGTACAAAGTCATTGATCTGCTGCTATCATGAAAAAGCAGCACAATTAACGTGAAACTCTGGCACAAGACAGTAGGTTTAAAATGTGGAAATATTCTAAATGGCATGAGTTCTCATTAGTCAACCACTTCTCAGGAATGCAAAGATATGAGAGATTTTAGTGTAAATCCAGTTACCCTTCAAAAAAAAAATCCTCATTTTCATCATTTAGGCTTCTATAACATGGATTTGTTAACTTGAAGCATTTACTGATGAAGCTCAGATACTATAGCCTTTAGATTATACCTCAACATAAAGAAAACTAAAATCCTTACAACTGGACAGATAAGTAACATCCTGATAAATGGAAAAAATTTTGACGCTATCAAAGATTTCATTTTACTTGGTTCCACAATCAACACCCATATAAGCTGCAGTCAAGAAATCAAATAATGCCTTGCATTGGGCAAAGCTGCTGCACAAGACCTCTTTAGTGTTAAAAAGCAAAGATGTCACTTTAAGGACTAAGGTGTGCCTGTACCCAAGCCATGGCATTTTCAATCACCTCATGTGCATGCAAAAGCTGGACAACAAATAAGGAAGACCAAAGAAGAATTGATGCCTTTGAATTACTGTGTTGGTGAAGAATATTGAATGGACTGCCAAAGAACAAACAAATTTATCATGGAGTAAGTACAACCAGAATGCTCCTTAGAAGCAAGGATGGAGAGGCTTTGTCTCACATACTTTGGACATGTTATCGGGAGGAACCAGTCCCTGGGGAAGGATACCATGCTTGGTAAAGTAGAGGGTCAGAAAAAAAAAGAAAGACCCTCGATCAGATGGACTGACACAGTTACTGCAACAATGGGCTCAAACATAACAAAGACTGTGAGGATAGTGCAGGACCGGGCAGTGTTTTCTTCTGTTGTTCATAGGGTCACTATGAGTAGGAACTGATTCGATGGCACCTAACAACAAAAACAACATGGATTTGTAAAATCTTTTATAACCAGGCACCCTTCCACAATAATTCAACTCTCTACCATGACTTTTTCTTCTCATTGATAAATGGAAATAGGTACAGCTAGCCACTACTCTTGATTTAATACTTTGCGTATTGGAGACGAGTATGACCACTGAAACCAGCAATAAAGCCACATAAACGGCAAAATTTGGAACTCATTTCCCACACATGAATGTTGAATATCCCAATACCAACTCAATAATATACCTTGTCTTCATTTTCAGAGTGGATAAAGGAATCATTTTATTTTCAAAATACAGACGTGATAATTAATGAGCTAGAAAATACAGCCATGACAAATTATATCCATTACATATAATGACTATCCCATGATTTTTTTGGACCTAAGAAAAATATTTTCACTCTAGGATGCCAGCTATTGGTGAGACATTTGCTTTTATGACCTGGCCATACAAGTCTTTTATGTGGAAATGGTATTAAAGATTCATAATATTCATTAAACAAAAAGATTACTTAATGGAAATCTTCTGATTCTATGTGAAAGCATCAGAAAAACATGAGGTGTACTTGCTGTAGTTTGCTACTTTCTTTGGGCCCCTGTTCTATTCTACTGGTCACTGTATCTCACAAAGACCCTAAGGTTTTATAGAATGATGGTCTCCAAAGTGATGCATGTGTACCTCAGGGAATGAGTAAGATAATCCTTAGAGCACAGGAAGAAAATAGTAGAACTTTTGCAAGTGTTTATCACATAGATTTGAAATCTCTAATTTTTTTTTTTTGTATATTTCAGAACGTACATAAGAGCAGGGCATTTCATTATTTATAAATAAAGTAGAGGTGACAGCCTAAAAATGTCTTACTAATGGGATGCACAGTCAACCAATTTGGAGACTGCTGCTGTAGTGAGTGGGATATTAATGACATCCCATTTATATAGGCTAGCAAGTGAGAAAGATGCTGTCAATAAGAAGTTCATTTATCTGTTTTTCCATGTCTGCAATAAAGCACATTTTACCTGAAATGTCATACTCTGGAAAGAGGGCCAATGCTAAACATACACAAATGCCTACCTTGTACTAAGCAGCTGTATTGATTTGAGAGGCTACATTAAAGCAATTGCCTATGTGTAATTATTGTCTTCCAAAATGTCTACCCAGCACAATGCAAAGTTTAAATACTTGGTGTGTGTGCTTTTTATTAAATATGTTTAATACCGTTGAGTCTTTCTTTCTGTGTTTGATCTATAAACAAATGAATAGAAAATGAGTTTAATAAATCATTGGTGGCAGGTTCAGGAAAGTCCTGCTGTTTCTTTTCTGAATGCTAAGTGAATATGGTTTAAAATATAAAAGAAGAAGAAGAGGGCGCAAAAATTGGGTAATGAAGGACCATTACAACCATGAACTGTTTGTAACCTTCGTAATTCTTTTATAAATGTTAATGAAAATCCATTGCTATGTTCGTCACGCTGAGATTGGTGTAATCAATTAAACTGCACCTAGTTTATTTTTCTTCTTTAGGTGTTTACGTGTGTGGCGCATGATCCATTTTCCAAATACACATCTGTGCAAGGGTTCTGTTTGTTTTGTATCCCGTTGAAGGGTGATTTATTGGTTTTTATTGCTCTGTGTTAAGATCTCTAGTGTAATTCTCTCAGATCCACAAATTTCGAGTCTATTACTAAAATATATTTTACAACTTTCAGTGTAGTGTAGGTCTCAGTTATAGTTGAAAAGAATTACATCCAAGTCTCTGTTCTTTGTTATTTCAAAACTGCATTACACTTAAAAAGAAGGGAAAAATAATCCTCAAATGCATGCCCTCAGATTCTGAAAGTTACATAGCTATTACTTCAAGTCACTCATCATCAGTTTCTTATTTATGCCATTAGTCATTTTCTAGTCCTCTGAAATAAAGATTCTCTATGTAGTATATAATGTCACATACGGTATTTTGAATTCTGACTATACTCATGCTGAAGCAACAGATTACTCCACCATATTTTAATAATATAGCAAAGAAGCTCAAGTTTTCTCTAGTCAGATTTTTAATTATGGGCCTGACTGCATTCAGGATGAATGTTTTTTTTTTACTAATGTTCAAAGAACAAGGATCAGAAAATAATCCTGGGAAGGGGCCATGATGATGGGAGCAGACAGTCAGGGATGCTTAGTAAAGTCAGTGTTGCATTTGAGTTTTGAGGTAGTAATGGGTTCTCACCAAGTGGGGCTGGGTGGAGAATGGGGTGAGGACAGTATTCCAAACAGAGGGAAGAACATATGCAAAGTCCCAGAGAGGAAGGCAAGAACGAGAAGGATATTTTGGAAACATCACTTCCAAATACCTGTCTATCCATCCATTTATCTATATCTAGCTGTGTGTCTCTTTGTCTATCTAAACCTTCCTCTATCTATCTATAGTGGACTATATAAAGAACTTCCACGATTCAGTGAAAAAAGGCAAACTATTAGAATATTGACAAGAGGTACAAATAGGCAATTGACGAAGAAACACTAAAGTCAAATGAACGTGATGCCTAAGCTCATTAAAATTAATTGTACTAATTAACAATAATGTTTTCACTTCACCAACTTGTCACAATTTTGAAATTTTGTCATTATTAAGTGTTGGTGAGGATGTGAAGAAAGAGAAAGATGTGTACAGTATAGGAAACAGTATAGTTTGATAGCAACGCTTTGGAAAACAAGTTGGTATTACCTGATAAAATGAAACATGCATATATACTACAACCCAAAATTCTCACTCCTGGATAAATACTTTAGAAGAAATTTGTACATGTTACCAAGAGATATATGCATGTTCATAGAAGAATTGTAAGTAAAAGAAAAAAAAAAAAAAAAACACTTGAAACGATCCATATGTCCATTGACAGTGGAACTGACCAATGAACTGTAATTTATTCATACAATTGAATGCTATGTAGCACTGAAAATGAATGTGCCATGTGCCGCACACATCAGCATGGATGGATCTCAAAAACATATTGTTGACCGAAAACAAAGTATCAGAAAAATACATACCATATGATTCCATCTTTAAAAATCAGACAAAACTAAACAATATATTTTTTAGGAGTACTTACTGATACAGTGAAATTATAAAGTGACGCAAGAGAATAGTTTCCACAAAATTCAGAAAACAAAATGCAAAAGTGAAGAAAGAAACTGGTATTTTTAACTGTATTTGCTTTAGTTTTATCATTATTCTTTAAACTGTCACAATTATTAAAAAGTTTAAAATATTTGTAGGAGATATAATTTGCAATTAACATTGTGAGTATGCCGTGCAAACTAATTCTGAAAACTTGACTTTTGTTGTACCTTTTAATATTTTTGCTATTAGTTTTGTTTAAACTTGACAGAAAATCATTTTTCTGTGGCCATGTGTGCATTTCCATTAATCAAAAGTTCATCCTCCTTTAGCAATCTGTCATTTATTTTTTGACTACAACAGATGCAGTATCTTTGGACTGAATCATATTAGTGGAATGATCTCTGTGTGAAAAATCTAACATATTTTCTATGTAGCAGTAATTCATCATTTTTGAAACAACTTCGTGACATGTGGAGTGGAGAGATGGAATTAAAGCCAATTTTATCTTGGAACATAGGAACATATATTGGTATACTCCCTTATCTTTTAAAACGTAGATTGCTTTAAATTCATACCAGTTAGATCATAAAACCAAAAATTCATTAAAAACCAATTATTAATTAGAACTTAGAAGAGCATTGTATTCAAGATATAAAATATTTAAGTGTGAAAAAGAAAAACAGGTTATTGTTATTGTTGCTGTTGTATGCATGTGTATGTTTGTGCACATGCCTGTGTATTTCCATTTACTTGATTTTTATTTGCCCCCATCCCTGCAGGTATAGCCTTCTCACTAAATCTATTGCTTTCTGACACTTGGTTGGTTTATTATATGATTGCTTCAAAATATTTTCTTTTGTGTATAATGATAATGGTGAAATTGCAGATTTGAAAACTAATTATGGTAGGAGGTTTTTTTTAAAAAAAAAAAATCAAGAAATTGCATATTGTCATTCTGATCCTTCTAAAGTCTTCAAAATCTCTCTCGATGGTAGCTGCAAATCACCATAAATATTAAATTTGGATCCTATGATTACCTCCTTCTGGTAATAAGAAATTAGCCTAAGTTAATATAGTGCTAACAAATAGTAGTGCTGGGAGGAGGTGGGAGCACTTCTAATGCGCTTTTCCCTCTAAGAATGGAAAAGGCATGTGGATTTGAGATATGAATTCTCATTTACTGTTTTCTGTGTACATTTTTCATTCTTTGTGTTGAGATTTGTTAGACCTTGGTAGAAACCCTGCCAGATACTCAAGCTCACTCTATCTTTAAATAAAATGTTGCAGGTTTAGTAAAATTATAAAGTTTAACTTTCTAATACCTTAAAGTATACCAATAACTTCTTGTATTATTTTCAGCTTAAATTCCAAGTATATGCATGTTTTAAAGTGAAAGTTATAAGAATCATTGTCCTTCTGCCAGTCTCTCAGTAGTTATATTCCTAAACACTCTTCTCTTCAAATACTGAATTGATTTACATAACTAAGTAGAAATATTTTTTTTCAACTTCCTCCTATTCATCTAAGTATTTGATCAATGTTGGCAGGATAAGGAAGCACTTAGATTTCTATACATTCCTGGTGAAGGCCTCAGCGCTCCCCTCTCCCCCAACAATCAGACTCAACAGAATCATCTGCCTTGGGATCATCAGAACTGATACAATTACACCATTTATTCTTGTTTATATTAGCTATAGGGTTGCTATGGGTTGGAATCGACTCGACAGCAATGGGTTTTTTTGTATGTTGGTGATCTCAAGAAGTCAAGGAATCCCAGGTCACCCTCATTCCCCAGAATCACAATGTCACATATGTACAAAGAGGCAACTCCCACCTGCCCACCCACTCCCAATCTTCCTTCCCTGTGTTATTGTCCTCCATAACATGTGTCACCCTCTGACATCCTGTATTTGTCTGCCCGCCCCAAACCCACTGAAATATAATCTCCAATAGCAGGGTTCTTTGATTTGTTCACTATCACCAGGGTCTAGCATAGCTCCAGACATTTTGTAGGTACTAAATAAATATTTGTTAGATGAATACATTAATGAATGAATGTATGAAGCATAGAGAAGAAATAACATATGTCTTTGGCACAGATTGGGAATTAGCATGCATTTTCTTTTGGCCTATTCTATTAAATTGAGAGGAAAATTTCTATCTTGCTTTCCTTGTTAAGATCTTTAATGTCACAATTTGCCCCCGATGATGAGACTACTTGCTAAGAGTCGTTTCTTTGTAATTGTGTAATTTACCACCTGAGATTTTTTTAGACAGCTCAGACAGTTGTGAAAGGGCCCATGGGGGAATCTACATTGCATGAGACAATATGAATATTCACTTTTGGGTCACAGATAAGGGAGCAGAAGTAAAAGATTGAAGGGGAATATTGTCAAAACTGCAGAAATGAATTGATACCCTCTTACAGTCATACGGAGCCCTGGTGGTGCAGTGGTTAACAGCTTGGCTGCTAACCAAAAAGTAAGCAGTTCAATCCACCAGCAGCTCCTTGGAAACCCTATGGGGCAGTTCTACTCTGTCCTGTAGGGTCGCTATGAGTCAAAATGGACTTGCCAGCAATGGATATGTGGGGTTATACTCATATATGGTCTGTGATTGGCGCAAATGGTTTGTACTCAACTACGAACCGAAAGGTTGGCAGTTCAAACCCACCCGGTGCACCACAGAAGAAAGGCCTTGTGATCTCTTTCTGTAAAGACTGTAGCCAAGAAAACCCTATGGAGTAGTTCTACTCTGGCACAGATGGAGTCACAATAAGTCAAAATCAACTCAATACCAATGTGTTTGGTTTGATTTTTGGTACGTTTATATCGTAGCTGGGCCTGATACTGCATTATGGCATGTTAAGACAACAATTTTCTAATTTCAAAGATGAGGGAAGTATTCTGGAAAGGTTTAGTAATTTTGCCGAGAGTGCTTAGGCAGCTGGTAACAGGTCTAGGGCTAGAATCTGCTTTCTTGACACATTCTGTCTATGGGCCACAATTAATACTGCTCATCTCTAAAAAAGACCCACAGTTTAAATTCACTGCTCTCTCCCAAAACTTCTCTTGATAGAATGCACACTGTGCTCTAAACTTGCAAATGGGTTCAAAAGCACATTTTCCATGTCTCAAAATAAAAGATTCTTGGGTCGTAGATATCATTCCAATTAAAAAATCAATTCATTATAAGTACAAAGCTCATTTTCCTCAAATAGCTGTAAACAGACTAATTTTCCCATGGCCTCCTGCGGAGCTTTCTGTTATTGTTACTGTCCAAGATCCTACAGATCCTTGACTTTGACTTTTTGCTCAACTGGTTTACTTCTCCCCACACATCTAGTCTGAGCTAATCCTGAGCTCTTTTTCCAGCACACAGCTTCACTGAGAAGCCTACTCTCATTTCCCTTACTCCTCACCCCACATTTGAACCCACTGAATTTCTAAAAGCCTCCAGATTATAAGTAAGTCCAGCTTTGAGCCACTCTGGTGCCCGGGAATGCCAAAGGATCCCACATTGTATAGTGAGAAATACAAAGCTTTTCTTCTTGCATGCTTAGCCTCTCCAACACCTCGCAGGTACATGGCATCATCCATTGAACTCCTCTGTGGGACTTCATCATCAAATGTAATTTGGGAGAGCTGGACTGCGGAGTCTTCTTCAGGTAGTGAGAGACATACTAGGATTTAAAATTTCATTTTAGTATACTTCTGTTGAAGTATCTATCCTAGAAGGAAAGACCATCTTATTTACTAATTGGCTCATGTTGATCTATTGTTGTTTATATAGGTGTCTTTTGTTGTGGTTGTAGTGCTGTTGGTTTTTCTACTTGTTTGTTTTTGTTTTATGAACTATGTTTCTGGGGTGAGGAGAGATAATGCTGGATGCTAACGCTGACCTGGTTTTTTTTTTTTGTTTGTTTGTTTGTTTTTTTAGTTAACAATAATCTACTTGTTTTTTAAGGCTTTTAAATAAAGTATGTTCAAAACCAAAAATCAAACCTGTTGCCATTCAGTCAATTCCAACTCATAGTGACCATATAGAACAGAGTAGAACTGTCCCATAGGGTTTCCAAGAAGCAGCTGGTAGATTTGAACCTTTTGGTTAGCAGCCTGAGCTCTTAACCACTGTGCCACAAGGGCTCCAGGGTAAAGTATGCTTACTCTCCTTAAAAAGACTCTAAATATTGGAATTTTTAGCCTCATTTTCTTGGAAAAGGAAATTAAGAATAAGTGAAGTTATATACGTGACCCAAAGCCACATACCTAACAAGTACTAGGCCCAATATACAAGCTTATATGTACTTAACCTCTCACGATTAGGTAAAATTACTCCAATCATCCATTTTTTATTCCCGCTGAACTAGTAACTTGGAGACAATTTTCCTGGCTGTATGCACAGTATACGTATTTTCTGAGAACTATTGTGGAATTTCTTATAATTCATCTCATTGAGAAGATAAAGTGGGAAGATAACTCCACAGGAATACTGAAGGCTATTTATCTTATTTCTCACCTCCTTAGGCTATAAATGGAGCCCTGGTGGTACAGTGGATAAGAGCTCAGGCTGCTAACCAAAAGGTCAGTTGTTCGAACTCACCAGCCACTCTGTATAATGATGTAGCAGCCTGCTTCTGTAAAGATTACAGTCTTGGAAAGCCTATGGAGTGGTTCTACTTTGTCATAGAACTGCTATGAGTCAAAATTGATTGGCTGGCAGCGGGTTTGGTTTTGGGTTTTTTTTTGTTTGTTTGTTTTTGTTGGGGGGCTATAAACAAGTAAGAGCTTCCTCAGTTAAAGTGACTATTAAATACCACGTCAAGAGTAACAAACACATGTCTCAAGGGAAAATTAATGAAGCTCCTTAATGATCTAATCTATTACTCAGTAGTAACCAGGTCTGACAAAATTTGAGTCCAGTTTTAGCTAGTTTCCATTGGTTGTTAGAGCAGCAATATTGTTGGTTATTCTTTTCTTTTTCCTTTTAAGAATATCAATCCAGATATGTTAGTTGGCCTAGAATTTTCACAATGAATAAATCTTACATTCCAAAACACTAATTTTTTACTTTAATAAGTAAGTCACTTACCACTTGCCTGTCAGTTTGTCGTACTGTGATGGCTTGCATGTTGTTGTGATGCTGGAAGCTATGCCACAGGTATTTCAAATACCATCAGGGTCACCCATGGTGGACAGGTTTCAGCAGAGCTTCCAGACTAAGACAGACTAGGATGGTGAAACTTTGTCTCACGTACTTTGGACAAGTTACCAGGAGGGCCCAGTCCCTGGAGTAGGACATCACGCTCAGTAAAGTAGAGGGTCAGTGAAAAAGAGGAAGACCCTCAAGGAGACTGATTGAGACAGTGGCTGTAACTATGCATGCAAACATAGCAATGATTATGAGGACGGCACAAGACTGGACAGTGTTGCATTTTGTTGTACATAGGGTTACTTTGAGTTGGAACCAACTCTAGGGCACCTAACAACAGCAACATTAAAACTCGTTGCCGTTGAGTCGATTTTGACTCATAACAATGCTGTAGGGCAGAGTAGAACTAGCCCTTAGGGTTTCCAAGGAGCAGCTGGTGGATTCGAACTGCTGACCTTTCGGTTAGCAGCCGTAGCTCTTAACCACTGCACCACCAGGGCTTAGAATAAACATAGCAGGTTTTATATGATAATTAGTAGGTGGGACCCAAATTAACAAATCATCTGAAAGAGATTGAATTTAAAGACCCAGGCATCACCAAACTGCTATATTGAATCTCCCATGTGATATGGTCTTCATTTTTAACTTCTATATAAAGTACATTTCATGACAAACTTAACTTCCAATAGCTACCTAAATGTGATGTAGCTCAATAAATTGAACCCTTACTTTGCAGTGAACATGCACTAGGATAAATGCTTTACATACGTTTTCTCATTTGATTCTCAGAAAAAACCTAGTGAAACAGAAGTGCCAAGATAAGATCTTGACATATTTATCTTCATGCTTTCCTTACTTCCAGAACGTCTAGCCCCTCCACCATTGCCTCAAGAGGAATTGTTATAGCAGGATTGCAGTGTAAAAGAAACCATTGATGTTTATTTTATTTTTTTTTAATTTTTATTGACTAAATTAGGCTGTTGAGAATCAAAGGGGTAGGCCACTAGGGAAGTAAGCAGAGAGGATTGAAAATAAAATCCCAGAGAGGACATGATTCCCATCCTCAGGTTAGAGAAGATGAGAGTTGATGAGCTGGAATAGGAGAGACAATCATATGACCCTGAAGGTTCATTTCCTCTCTTTTCAGAATCTTAGTAAAAATTTGTCTTAGCAGGTTTGAGTTAGCTCAGTGGAAGGAATGGCAGATTCTGATTGCTAAGCTCAGAGTCTCCACCTTTCAAACAAGGCCAGATCCTCAACCAGGGACATTCTAAAGTTACACACATTTCTAGGTGTTCTCTGTCACCTTTCCTTAAAAATATGTAGCACATAACAATAGTTTCATCGCTGGGGTCATTTCTAGCCCATGTACATTGTGGATAAGCCTTATGTAGGTATTCCTCTCTGTGTGAACTGGATTTTCAAGTGAACTCAGAGATGCCTTGAAAGAATGGCCTGGAAATCTATTTCTGAAAAATCAGCCATTGAAAATCCTATAGAGCACAGTCCTACTCTGATACATGTGGTTGTATGCATATATGTGTGTGTGTGTATATGATAAATATATGATATTATATATATATATATATATCTCCCCTAAATATATGATTGTACCTAAATAATAAAAATATGTAACTTGCAATCAGACAAAGTGCCCTATATCCTGTGACGGACTGGCACATTGGGTACGCAGATCTAACCAATGTATAATCAACTCTCATTTACTACTCATTTTTTACCCAAAGATTATTTTCTAACATGAATTAGAACTACAGTCTTTGCCTTATTGGAGCTTATTATTCTAATTTGTATATTAATCTGGGCATATTTGTAAAAAGGAACAGACTGGAAAGCTTTGTTATTTCAACAAAATTATTATAATTATGTAAATTATTGTAATTTCATAAAGCAAGTAATTTCTCTGTTTCTGCAATCACATTTTCAGTCAGAAAGCTCACACCCAGTGAGCCATCTTTGGTGCTGGGTGTTGTCCTTCATTTTTGCCCAAGGTTTCCTTCCTTGCTCTGTGAAGCTGCTTGTATCTGAGCCGACATTCAGGGGAAGCACAGGCAGGAGGAGGGGCTGGCACTCCCCAGAGGAACCTCCAAGAGCTCTGTCTTGTTGATTTCAGAGCCCCAGTGGCCTTGTGGTGGTTGAGAAAGCAGTCTCCACTTAGGTGATCCAATTCCTGGTTCCACTGCAGGGAACTTTCTATAATAGTTCCCATCAGTCCAGCAGCCGACAGTTACTTGTTGGAGGAGAGGTAATCAAACTCTGAACAGACCTCTAAGGAGGTCTGCCTTATTGCTATCCGATCCTGCCCCATAGCATGTTGACTGAGTGTAGCCTCTGCTCAAGATGCCTACTTCCTGGCACACAGCAGTGTCAGTCAGCAGTCCTCAGTGTCAACTGTAAGGGGGAGCAGCAGACCCAAACTGATCCCCAGGGAGGTCTTCCTGTTGGTTTCAGAGGCCTGAGCTATGAGGTGCACAGGGAGGCAAGTAGAGTGCTGACTATGGGAGTAGACTCCACTGCAGGGGCTTCTGTAGCACCTTGCAACAGCCTGGCAACCAACAATTACCAGGTGAAGGAAGGGGTTTCATGCTTTGGTCAGATCCCCATGGAGTTCTGCCTTGTTGCTATCGGAGTCACCCGGTAGATTGTTGGCTGTGAGCATAGCCTCCACCATGACTCTTGCTTCCTAATATACAGCAGCCTTAGTCATCAGTCCTCAGTGCCAACTGGCAGTGAGGACAGACTGACTCTAATTGACCCCCAGGGGGGTTTGTCGTGTTGGTTTCAGAGGCCAGAGTTTCGGGCTACACAGGGAGGTAGGTAGAGTGCTGACTAAGGAAGCAAACTCCACTGCAGGGCCCTTCTGTAGCAATTCACAGCAGGCTTGCAGATGACAGTGTCAAGATTGCAGAGGGGTTGTCACGCTCCAGGCAGACCTCCAGGGAACTCTCCCTTTGGTTATCAGAGCCCTCCCTGTAGTATGTTAGCTGTGAGTGTGTAGGCCTCCTCTAAAGATGCCTGCTTCTTGGCACACAGCACCCTCAGTCAGCAGTCCTAAATACTGACTGAAAGGGGGAGCAGACAGACCAGAACTGATTCCCTGGGAAGTCTGTCCTGTTGGTTTCAGAGGCCTGAGCTATGGGATGCACAGTGAGTCAGGTAGAGTGTTGATTACGAGAGCAGACTCCACTGCACTGCACGGACGTTCTGTAGCAATTTGCAGTAGGCTTGCAACCAACAGTGTCTGGGTTGGGGAGGTGCTGGCACACTCCAAACAGACCCCTGGGGAGATGTGCCTTGTTGATTTCAGAAGCTTGGGGTCCTGTGTCTTTGTAGAGGCAGGGACTGTAGTGGTTAGGGAAGCAGACTCTTTTTTCTGGGGAAACTACTCCAGGTCACAGCAGCCAGTAGCCTATGTGGCTGTGTGAGGGGCAGGGACAGTGGCAGAAGCGATTTTCCTACTGTATGTGCTTGGCTGTTGATTTGTGAATTCTTACCTGTTTGCAGTTCCTCGCTGCTTTTCTCTACTCCTTGATTCAGAGTCTTTCAAATATGAACACTGTTTCTTTGTTGTGTTTGTGGGCAGGGGGGTCAGAACAATGGTTTATTTATGCCACCATCTTCCCAGAATTCCCTGATATTTAATGTGTTTAGTAATCTTTGAATAACCATATGAATGGTAATCTATATATTTTTTGACTTGCTTGTTTGACTATCACATTTTGATTTGATTCAGGAGTGATTTTTTTTTTTTTTTTAAATATCAGTTTATCCAGCAAATACAATTAAGGTGATAGTAGAATCATCTATCATGGAATTCTATAGAAATTATTAGAACAATAGAGCTTCAAATGTGATATTTATTGCTACTATATGATAGCATCAATTCTCAGAGAATAACTTTCCATTTCCAGTATTTAAAATATTACAGCTGTTAAAAATAATACTATTTTTTCAAATTGCTGAATTCAGATTAAAGAATGAGTATATTACTTCCTTAATGGTAATGAGAGTATTCTCCAAACAATCAATTCCATCCAATTTTGTCTCTAAAAGGTCATATAATTTGTTTGATAACTTTAAATCATTAAAGTAAAAGAAAGATGTAAGCCATAAAATGGTCCAACATATGTGGGCATACTTCTCACCCAAGCCATTGAGAAGGACTGATAGAAACTTGGAAAGAGCAAGGATCTTGCCGTCAGTTGCCTTGGTTGTTTAGTGATGTCCAGAAATCATCTTACCTTTTTGACCCACATATTTCATCTAAAAATATGAACAATAATATATTTCTCAATAATTATTAATAAAATATTATTAAATAATAAAACAATACATATTTTATATCATTGTGAAGATTAAATAGGATGATTAATTTGAAAGTATTTTGTAAATTATCAAGTTCTTTCAAATGCCTACTTCTTAATAAGTTTTATTATTATCAAACCACAGCCATTTTCTCAACAGTCTTTTCTCCTTTAGTATTCCCCTGACTCTCTTCTCTACCTTCTCTTCTCCCAACCAGTCACCAAGTTCTGCATATTCTACCTTGAACTAGATATCTTCAGTTTGCCTCTTGTTTTCTGCTCTCTGCCCTCCTTTATCCTGTCCTGTACAAGGGAGACTGATGTCTATAGACTGAATCTGTGAACACCCCTGTTTGCTGTCTTCAGGTTGGGTCCCTGGGGTGGAGGCAAGGCAGGATATCGGAGAGGAGTGGGGTTGGGCTTTCTCCCTACCAGATAACAGTGATTGGCTGTGTTCCTCTACCTTAGCCCAGTATTCCTGGAGGCAGCCCTTTTGCACAGGTACTTTTTTGGATTCCAGTATTGGAAGCTCCCATTACCTTTCTGGATCTCTGAGTAGTAATCTTCCTCCATTTTGCTAGCTCAGGGGTACCACATCATCCCTCAGTAATTTTCCTGAAGTCTGCCTACAACTTTGTAATAGCCCTTTATTAAACTCTCCTCACTTACCTCAATTGAGTATCATATGTTTCTTGTTTGTTATCAGGACCTTGATAGGTGTATTTCTTTTAATGATCTCTTAAATCCCTTCAGCTTTCGCCTGCATCTCTGGTTCCAATACATATTAACTATTCCTAACTGCTGAAGCAGCTTCCTAAATGGCTTTCTTGTCTCTGTTGCTCCACTTCTAAAATCCCTCTACCACATTGCTGCCACGGTGACAATCCACAGATCCTTAAAGGGTCATTTGACTTCCCTGGAGGTCAGAGACAATCAAACTGATTAAGAGAACTTAGAATATAAAACAACAACAACATAGGGTTTAAGGCCTGGATCTTCCTTTAAATGACTATGACTTTTAATCAATATATTTTATGTAGGGTCCAGTTTTCTGGTAAAATTAATACTTATCTGTTTGTTAGGGAGTCCCTGAGTGGCACAAATGGTTAAGCACTCAACTACTATCCAAAAGGTTGGTGGTTGGAACCCACCCAGGGCACATCAGAATAAAGGCTTGGTGATTTGCTTCTGAACGGTCACAGCCTTGAAAACTCTACAGGTCCAGTTCTACTACACAACACTTGACGTCACCATGAGTCAGAGTTGACTCCATGGCAATTGGTTTGTTTGTTTGGTTGGTTTGTTTTGTGGGTTGTTAAGTGGGGAAAAAAATAAGGTAATGCATGCATATAGTTTAGCATAGTACCTACATCCTATAAATGCTTAGTAAATGTTAACAACTTATTTTTCATAAAATCTTGTCATGACTCCACACCATTTAAAGAATCAAGTACAAAGTGCTTTCTATAACACACAGGACCTCTGCAATATGACCCCAATTCTTCAGCTTCATCTCTCACTGCTATCTTAAACACAGCATAAGGTTCATCCACACTGAACTACTAGCCAAACTCCTAACTCCTGTCTACTGCTGCCTCCCTCTAACCTTTGTGCAAGCTGTTGTCTTTCTTGCAATGCCCTTCACAACCCCAAGCCACACATACTTAGTCTACCTGATATATACCTACTCAGTCTTCAAATATCAAATCAAATACTCCCTCTTTTGAGAAGCTTCCCTTAATTTCCCCAGGTTGATGAAAGCCCTTGCCTCTGCATCTCACAGTCAAAATTTAGTATTTACTCCGCAGAATGATTTCCTGGTACTCAATCTTACATACTGGGCTCTGTTGAGAACAGAGACAGTGCAATTTCAGCTTGTATTATGAGCATCTGGGATAGTGCTTGGCACATAGTAGATGCTCAATGCATATTTATTGAATGAATGAATTCTGCCCCAAGCATAATTTTATACTGTTTGTAATTTAAATAATCCTCAGCTGATTTGGGGATATTTATTTTGCAGTCCTGAGCTTCTTGTCTTGCTTTGCATCTGTTGTACAATTTCACAACATACCTAACGTGCCACCATATTGTATCACAGTGTCACCAGTGTGATGCCCACAGCAACTCTGTTTGTGCTAATACCTGGGAGCTGGTCTAGAAGCTGAATCTGCCAAGAAAACTGATGTACATATGTTCAGTGCTTTATTTTATCATAATCATAACCTCTAAAAATATGTATTGAGAAAATCCTTGATGACTGAATATTAACATCAAGCAGTCTCACTTGAAGTAAATTAGTTAAAATGAAAAAAATGACCAAAAATATATTCGTATACAAAGAAGCTGAAAAATATGATTTGTGGGGGTGGCAGGGAGAGATTAGATAATTGCTACATTTTAATGTTATCCTTTCAAGCAGCTGGCATTATGGAGGGGGTATGAGAATTGCAAGAAAGATTCTTTTAATATGTATTAAACCATATGTTTCTAACCTACAATATATACTTAAGAGTAATTTTTCTTTGGAAAGTTACAATAATTCTTTCAATACATCATGACGGGCTATTATATAATAATTTATTCAGTGGTAGCTTATTTAATATACACAAAGTATCTATTATTTTAATGTTGGTAATATTTTTAGAAGCAAAGTCTGTAATTCTTAGTAAACATTTCATTGTCATTCCAAATGATGTAAAAACCTTCATTATTTTAAAATACACATTCTATTCTATAGGATTTTCTTTCAATTTTGAACGAAATGTTTAAGGTACTACTTGGGGATGGAAGAGCCCTGATTGCACACTGGTTAAGCACTGGGCTTCTGACTAAAAGGTTAGTGGTTCAAACCCACCAGCCACTCTGTGGGAGAAAGATGTGACAGCTTCCATAAAGATTTATAGCCTTGGAAACCCTCTGGGTTTCTACTCTGTTCTATAGAGTCATTTCGAGTCAGAATTGAGTCAATACACAATGGGTTTGGTTTTTGGTTTTTACTTGGGGATAGTTTATAAAAGTAGTATGTGTTTGGTTTTAAAACAGGGCTTATGGATAAAATGCTTTTAGTATTTTTCTGTAGCTGAGGAAATTTAGTGTAGTTTCAATTGCTGCTGTTGTTACTTTTTATGCATTTTAATAAATGTTTTAATTGTACTTGTGCCCTAAGAAAGTCTCATAGAGGAGAGCCTTGGAAAAAAATTGAATAAGAAATAAAATTGTAGAAACATTTCTAGTAACATGCTTTTCTTACAGAAATTTTCCATTAATGGGCTTTTAATAGGCACTCAGTTTAAAGAACAATGGTGGTATATTTGGTTTAATAAGGTGTAATTATTTCAGTAGAGGTGTATAAAATCCACATTACAGCAAAGCTGGGGAACAAGTGTGGCTGGTAGGAGAGATAATGGAGGTAAAGATGGAGCCAGCTGCAAAGTTGAATGCAGTCCACTTGCATGAACAGAGAAAGCTGACACAGCCCAGAGGGGACAATCAGGGACTCAACCAGATTATGAGTGGAGATGAGGACAGTATTACCTCAGGACAGTCATCCTCTCCTTTTGTTGTTCTATATTGCCATCCAATTATTTTATACCCTTTTTCCCTTCTGCTTTGCTCTTTCCCCTCCCTGCTATCTTCAATTGTTTTGCTGTGTGCAGGCTCCAGTTCATTAATTCATTAAATCCAAATGTGCTGAGCATGAATGATGTGGGAGACATTATGCTAAATTCTAAACATTACATATACAGAAAAGAAGTATTCTCTGCCCTCAGGGAAGTTACAGTTCAAAAGGAAACAAATGCAGAAGTAGATAATAGTGTAATGTTAACATTGCCATCTGGAGAACAATAATTTAAACAGAAGTTAACACTTGAGCACGCACTATGTGCTTGTTCCCATGCTAATTAATTCTCACAGGAATAATATATTTTCCATTATTATTATCCCTAGATGGCACACTGGTTAAGAGCTACGGCTCCTAACCAAAAGGTCAGCAGTTCAAATTCACCATCCCCTCCTTGGAAACCCTACAGAGCGGTTCTACTCTGTCCTATAAGGCTGCTATGAGTCGGAATTGACTAGACGGCAACAGGTTTGGTTTTTGGTTTTATCGAGTTAAAAACAAGTATCTGATGTTTAAAAAACAGAACAAAATGGAACTCACAAATAATCCAAACTGTGATATTTATGAAAGTATGGTTGCACTTATTCTGCATTAAAATCATCTGACTTTTTTAAAATGCAGGTTCCTGGGCTCCAAACCAAACCCACTGTCGTCGAGTCAATTCCAACTTAAAGTGACCCTATAGGACAGAGTAGAACTGCCCTATAGGGTTTCCAAGGAGTGGCTAGTGGATTTGAACTGCCAGCCTTTTGGTTAGCAGCCAAGCTCTTAACCACTGAGCAACTAGGGCTATGGGTTCCAAACCAGACCTACTGCAATTACATTTCTGGAAGGAAGTCTAGGGAATCTGCCTCTTCTCATACAAATTCTCTTCCTTAAACGAGAAAACAAATTTTTAAGTATAAAGAGGAAATTTTTAAATATTAGATAATTTAAACTGTCTCTGTAGCTGTATGTGTGTGTCTCTGTGACGAGAGAGAGCTTGATTTAAAACCATTTAAAACACTGAAATAGATCTTACTTATTAAATAATGAAGAGTTTCCTAAAAAAAATACTTCCTTTCATGTTTCTAAAATATAATTAAAAGTATATAAAAATGAAGCCATAAACAGACGAAATTCAGGTATATCTGATTGACTCTACTATTTAACAACCCATGTTGTGTTTTACCTTATCCTAGTTATTAGATTATCAGTTCAGAAAATTTAGATTTCGGATTTGTATACTTCCTTGATAAACTACCTTTTCAACATGTTCTTGATTTCTTCTTTCTGTTTCCCATTAATATGTCCATTTTCCATTAAATACCTTTTTCCATGGAAGAATACATGGAAAGTCTAATTAAATTATTTATCAAGCTCGCATACCTTTTTATATATGTGACTATATATAGGTCGCTATGAGTCAGAACCAACTCGATGGCACCTAACAACAACCATGTAGATATTTACTGCATCAAGCTTTGTTTTCCTCAAAGTCTTTAAGTCAAGTTAACCTTTATAAAATAAAACAAGTAAAATATAAAACAACAACAACAAATTGGTAGCAAAACCAAGGTCAAGAGAACACAATACAGAGAGTTAGGATGAAACAAAGAGTGGAGTTCCTTCATTCAAGCATAATAAAGAAAAAATATGAAATGGCGCATATCCGAGGCTAAAGAAGAAAAACAATGACAATGGAAGAAAGAAAAAGAATGTCTGCAGTCACTCTGCAAGTGTTTATGATCAACTTCAGGTTGATTTATTTCAATGACCTGACACACACTCGTTTCTGTTCTTTTTTTTAACAGTGTTATGTACTACATTAAGTGGTTCTGTAAAACACTGTATTTATAAGATCTTTTTCCCCCAATGAAATGTCCCTTCAAAAATTTTCCCAAGCTAAATATGTAAGCTTTTAGAGATGTAGGTGAAAGAGCTCAATGGCTACGTAATCTAGTAATTTAATTAAAAATATATATATATTATAACATATTAATTTGGAAAATTTGTTTTTATCTGCTCACACTTTTTGAAACAATTTTACTCAAACTTATCCAATGCGTCTTTGATCTTAACATCTACCTTATCATCGGCAACACTTTTGGAGTCATGCAATATAATTTTACACGGTAAATTCTGTTCAAGGTCTCCTAAATGTGTTTAAGATATAGCATTTGAAATGAACTTGCAATGATTTCACTGGTAATTTTACCCAACCATAAGTATCTTTCATCGTAACATTAAGAGAGCTGGTTACTATATTCAAATTATAAGAATATATCTATGGAGCCCACATTTAACTGTTTACTATACTCAAGTGATCTTACACGATTTGGTATCAATCACTTCTGTTATTTTCAATTGTTTGGTCATAATACAAGAAATAAACATTATTGAGTTTTTTTTTTTTTCCTTTTCTGGTTTATTGATTTGGTCGAGTAACATCTGTATACACCAAAAATATTGAATGAAGTTTTTTCAGGTTAAGATGTTTTCCCCAAACAAAATTGTACTCCTCAAACAAAATATGAGAAGCTACTTAAGGACTAAACTATCGTTCTTTTTTTTAATAATTTTTACAGAAAAGAAAAACATTACTTTTATTTGGTCATACATAGCATTTAAACAAGAACAATTTATATACTAAGGCGGTGTTTAAGTGCATAATTTTTGGTCACTATGAGTCAGAATCCACTCAATGGCAATGGGTTTTATTGATTGATAGGATAATTGATCAATTCAGGAAAGAATAGAAAGTATAAAGAAGTTTAAAAAAAAGACCGATTAATCTATTTATATAAGAATAAATAAAATACGAAATACAAAGTTAATCCTGCCTTGTGATCACATAGCACTTCCTTTGGATAATTATTATGACCACATTGTGATTATATGCCTTTAAACTTTTAAAATAAAATATTTATTTAAGCATAGATAAACAAAGAGAAATATTGTTGTTAGGCACCATCCAGTCAGTTCTGACTCATAGTGACCCTATGTACAGCAGAATGAAACACTGCTCGGTCGGCACCATCCTCACAATCACTATGTTTGATACCATTGTTGCAGCCACTGTGTCAACCCAACTCATTGAGGTCCTTCTTCTTTTTCACTGACCCTCTACTTTACCAAGCATGATGTGCTTCTCCAGGGACTGGTCCCTCCTGATAGCATATCTAAAGTACATGAGACGAAGTCTCACCATCCTCCCTTCCAAGGAACACTCTGGCTGTATTTCTTCCAAGACAGACTTCTGTGTTCTTCTGGCAGTCCATAGTATATTCAATATTCTTCGCCAACACCATAATTCAAAGGCATCAATTCTTCTTCGGTTTTCCTTATTCATTGTCCAGTTTTCGCACGCATATGAGGCAATTGAAAATATCATGGCTTGGGTCAGGAGGACCTTAGTCCTCAAAATGACATCTTTGCTTTTTAACATTTAAAGAGGTTTTTTTGTAGCAGATTTGCCCAGTGCAATGCGTCCTTTGATTTCCTGACTGCTGCTTCCATGGGTGTTGATTGTGCATCCAAGTGAAATGAAATCCTTGACAACTTCAAACTTTTCTCCATTTATCATGATGTTGCTTATTGGTCCAGTTGTAAAGAGTTTTGTTTTCTTTATGTTGACATGTAATCCATACTGAAGGACGTAGTCTTTGATCTTCATCTGTAAGTGCCTCACGTCCTCTTTGTTTTCAGCAGGCAAGGTTGTGTCATCTGCATATCGCAGGTTGTTAATGAGTCTTCCACCAATCCTGATGCCACATTCTTCTTTGAATATACCAACTTCTCAGATTATTTGCTCAGCAAACAGATTGAATAAATATAGTGAAAGGATGCAATCCTGACGCACACCTTTCTTGATTTTAAACCATGCAGTATCCCCTTGCTCTGTTCGAACAACTACCTCTTGGTCTATGTACAGGTTCCTCATGAGTACAATTAAGTGTTCTGGAATTTCCATTCTTCACAATGTTATCCATAATTTGCTATGGTCCACACAGTTTAATGCTTTTGCATAGTCAGTAAAACACAGGTAAACATCTTTCTGATATTCTCTGCTTTCAGCCAAGACCCATCTGTCATCAGCAATGATATCCCTTGTTCCATGTCCTCTTCTGAATCTGGCTTGACTTTCTGGAATTTCCTTGTTGCTGTATTACTGCAACTGCTTTTGAATGATCTTCAGCAAAATTTTACTTGTGTGTAATATCAATGGCATTGTTCAATAATTTCCACATTCTGTTGGATAACCTTTCTTTGGAATGAGCACAAATATGGATCTCTTCCAGACAATTGGCCAGGTAGCTGTCTTCCAAATTTCTTGGCATAGACGAGTGAGCACCTCCAGAACTGCATCCATTTGTTGAAACATCTCAATTGGTATTCCGTCAATTCCTGGAGCCTTCTTTTTCACCAATGCCTTCAGTGCAGCTTGGACTTCTTCCTTCAGTACTATCTGTTCTTAATCATATGCTTCCTCCTAAAATGGCTGAATGTTGACCAGTTCTTTTTGGTACAGTGTCTCTGTGTATTCTTTCCAATTTCTTTTGATTCTGCCTGCATCTTTCAATATTTTGCCCATAGAACCCTTCAAAATTGCAACTCAATTTTTTTTTTAATTTTGAATTTTTTCTTCTGTTCTTTCATTTTGAGAAATGCCAAGTGTGTTCTTCCTTTCGGGTTTTCTATCTCCAGGTCTTTGTATACTTCATTGTAATACTTTACTTTGTCTTCTCGAGCTGCCCTTTGAAATCTTCTGTTCAGCTCTTGTAATTCATCATTTCTTCTGTTTGCTTTAGCAGCTCTATGTTCAAGAGCAACTTTCAGAGTCTCTTCTAATATCCATTTTGGTCTTTTCTTTCTTTCCTTTCTTTTTAATGCTCTCTTGCTTTCCTCATTTATCATGTCCTTGATGCCATTCCACAACTGGTCTGGTCTTTGGTGATTAGAGTTCAATATGTCAAATCTATTCTTGAAATGAATTCTAAATTTAGGTGAGATATACTCAAGGTCATACTTTGGCTCTCATTCACTTGTTCTAATTTTCAACTTCAACTTGAACTTGCATGTGAGCAGTTGGTGGTCTGTTCCACAGTTGGCCACCGGCCTTATTCTAACTGATGATATTAAGCTTTTCCATTGTCTCTTTCCATAGATGTAGTCGATTTGATTCCTGTTTTTTCCTTCCCATGAGGTACACGTGTGTAGTCACCATTTATGTTGTTGAGAAAAGGTACTTACAATGAAGAAGTTCTGGGTCTTGCAAAATTCTATCATGCAATCTCCAGCATCATTTCTATCACCAAGGCTGTATTTTCCAACCACCGTTCCTTCTTTTTGTTTCCAGCTTTTGCATTCCAATAACCAGTAATTATCAAAGCATCTTGATTGTACATTTGATCAGTTTCAGACTGCAGAGGTTGCTAAACATCTTCAATTCCCTCATCTTTGGCATTGGGGTTGGTGTGTAAATTTGAAAGATAGTCATATTAACTTGTCTTCCTTGTAGGTGTATGGATACTATCCTATCACTGACAGTGTTGTACCTCAGGATAGATCTTGAAATGTTCTTTCTGACAATGAACACGATGCCATTTCTCTTCAGTTTGTCATTCCAAGCATAGCAGACTATATGACTGTCTGATTCAAAATGTCCAATACCAGTCCATTTCAGCTCACTAATGCTTAGAATATCAATCTTTATGTGTTCCATTTCATTTTTGATGACTTCCTATATTCTGATTAGTAATGGATGTTTGTTGCTGTTACCTTTCATTTTGAGTTGTGCCACATCAGCAAATGAAGCTCCTGAAAGCTTGACTCCATCCACATCATAAAAGTCGACTCTATTTTGAGGAGGCAGCTAGCTTTTCCCCAGTCGCATTTTGAGTGCCTTCCAACCTAAGGGTCTCATCTTCCCGCATTGTATCAGACAATGTTCTGCTGCTATTCATAAGTTTTTCGTTGGCTAATTTTTTGTTCAAAAGTAGACAACCAGGTCCTTCTTCCTAGTCTTAGTCTGGAAGCTCCGCAGATACCTGTCTACCAAGAGTGACCCTGCTGGTAATTGGAATACTGGTGGCAAAGTTTCTAGTATCACAGCAACATACAGAATTATATATATGTAAAATATACTAGATATAATATATTCCATATATGTATATATATAGAAAGAGAGAGAGACAGGGCGAGAGACAGAGAAAGTAATATATGTTAGAAAAAAGAAAGAAGACAAACTAACTTTAGCTCCAAATCTAGCTTTATCAAATCTTAACATTTTGCCATGGCTGTATTTGCTACTGATATATTTTTCTAAGGAGATATGTATGTCTCCTATCATAAAGAAATCCCTGCATGGCACAAATGGTTAAATGCTCAACTACTAACCAAAAGGTTGGTGGTTTGAATCCACCAAGAGGTGCTTCAAAAGGAAGACCTGGAAATCTGCTTCCAAAAGGTTACAACCTTGAAAACCGTATGGAGCACAGTTTACTCTTCACACATGAGCTTGCCATGAATTGAAATTAACTTGACAGCAACTGTTTTTTTGTTTGTTTTTGGTTTATATACCATAAACAATATATTTACTTATATATAGTGGTTTTTAAAGTTTTATATGAATTATATCCCACTGAACATATCCTTCTCTTAGTTGTCCTTTCATATATCTATGTATGAATATGCTGTTGTTGTTGTTAGGTGCTGTCAAGTCAGTTCCAACTCATAGTACACCCATGTACAACAGAATGAAACACTGTTTGAATATGTATGAATGTACCACTATTTATTTATTCACTTGTCTCCCTATGGATTCCCTATGGATCAAAGCACACTAATTACTATTCCTCCTGGTGGCTAACCTAGGTCATTGGGCCCACTTTTTCTTGACTGTTAGATGCTGTAACTTGGTCTCTACCACTTACGGTCTTGGTTGTTGCAGTTACAGTCTTACTATCACTGAATTCTAGAAACCAATTTCATTGCACATTCCAATCATCAGCTCTAGCCTACGTACCACTGCTGTCACAGAGATTTTTATCACTGATACATTTCCCCATATCTTTGTGAAGAGAGTGTCCTCTGGACCTCCCAAGGTGTGGATGGGGTTGTCCTGTGTATAAAAGATCCTCCCCAACATATCCATATCCCTAAGGCTTCAAACTCTTACCTACGGTGTGCCAAAGAATTTCTGGCACTCTTAACTCATTGACTGCAGGTCATTATTGCATCCGGGCTACAACTAGCTTAACTTGCAGAATATAATACATATAAAAGACAAATTGGATTTAAAAAAAAGAAGGAAAGAAACAGCTGTAAGTTGTTTGCATGAAACATACTTAAAGCAAAGTGCTATGGAGTGAAAATAAAGGGAATGACAAAGAGTTTCCAAGCAAATTCAAATAGGAAGAAAGTAAGAATGGAAGCATTAGTACCAGACAAGGTGCTTTTCAAAGTTAATAAAACTAAACAAGATACCAGGAAACATTAGACTATAATAAAAGACATGAAGATATAACTCCCCAAATCTTGTAAGCCACAAATGATTTAGCAGGAAAATGTCAGGGAAAAACCTATTAAAAATGCAAGGAGAACTTGATAAAAATACAATTATAATTGGAGACTTTAATATACTTCTTTCAAATTTGGACATGACCACTAGAGATAAAAGAAAGTGAAAGGATAAAGGAATTGAATGAATAAAGTTGATTTACTAGATACATTTAGAACCATATATTATCAACAGAGAGTAGGTATATTTTTATTATGTCTATGGAACTGTTAAAAATTGATCAAATATATGGAGACCTTCATTTTTTAAAGCAGAGATTTTGTAGAATACATACTCTTATAATGAATGAAAATAGATATAAATAACAGAAAGGTGACTCAAATCCCTTGATTACTTGGAAATTAAGAAACAAACACCTAAATAAACCTTGGGTCAAAGAAGAGATCAAAAGAGAAATAATAACTCTCGGGAAAGCAATAAAAAGGAGACCACTGCATCATAACAGAACCTGTGAGGCACAGAACAGCTACTCTGGGCGGAATGTTTATAGCCTTGAATGTCTTTATTATTGAAGAACAAAGAGGAAAACTAACAGAAATTTGTGTTCAACTAATTAAAAAAGGTGGAAAAGAACAACAAAGTGAACCAAAAGATGTGAAGGGAAAGATAATGAAGAGAAAAGCTAAAACAAATGAAAGAGTTCACAAACAACAAAAAGGAATAGAAAGTGGTTTCTTTGAAAAGTGCTATAAATATATACCTCTTCTATACCCAAATAAGGAAAAAAGAAACAGAACAGAAGAAGAAATGTTAGGAAAAGAAAAGGAGAAATACCAGAGATACATATGGGAGAATAAAATAATCATACTGTAGTCACTTGAGGGCAACACAGTTTGAAAATCTAAAGACTGGATGTTTTCCCTACTTACGACCTAAAAGAAGAAAATAGCCCAGTTAACAGGGAAAGATGATTGGCATCAGGATAAAAAGAGTTCATAGGTTAATTTTTTTAAGCTTTAAAATCAGATCATTCCAATAGGATTTAAATTATTCCAGGCAGCTAAAAATTTTTGGGAAAGAACACAATTCATTTTATAAATCCAGCATATTCTAATGACAAAACCTGATATAGTAGAAAAGAAAAAAGTGTAAACCAGTCTCACTTAAAACTATAAAAATTTTAACTGAAATATAAGCATATAGAGTCCAGTATCAAAAAATCATGTACAAATAGAATTTATTCCAGGAATAAATGGGTATTTCAATATCAGGAAACCTATATAAGCCATTGAAGCCCTGGTGGTGCAATGGTAAAGAGCTCAGGCTGCTAACCAAATGCTCAGAAGTTCAAATCCACCAGCTACTCCCTAGAAACAGTAAGGGGCAGTTCTACTCTGTCCTATAGGGTTGCTATGAGTTGGAATCGACTTGACGGCAACGGGTGTGGGTGTGGGTGTGCATGCATGTACAAGCCATTATATCAGTAAATAAAATAAAAAAAAAATAAATGGAGAAAACAAATTTAATGAAATCCAGCAGACATTCCTAATTTAAAAGAGGATCAAAGCAAACTACTTAAATATATTTCATTGATTTTAAGACACATAGTTTTTCGCATTTTAACATCTTTGTAATCGACATGCATTATACAACTGATGGTGTGTCTTAGTTAATTGACCGTGTTCTTTGTTTTCAGTTTTGCTTGTTTTAGTGGCACATGAAAGAATGACGTAATTTACAAACATTTTATATTGAATGACATATGTTGGGAAAAATCCTGAACAAAATCAATAGCAAATATTATTCTAAATGATAAGACACTAAAACTACTTAAATGAAGATGAGGAAGTAGCTATACAAAATCGTTATCACCATTAAGAATCAACATCATCTTGGAAGTTCTAACAGATATACTAAAAACACATTGCCAGCGAGTCAATTCTGACTCATAGTGACCTTACAGGACAGAGTAGAACTACCCCATAGGGTTTCCAAAGAGTGGCTCGTGGATTCCAACTGCTAACCTTTTGGTTAGCAGCCGGGCTCTTAACCACTGCGCCACCAGGGCGACAAAAAACATATTTAACAGATATAAGAAGTACGTATAATATCGAATATAAACGTAGTGAAATAAATGATAAACCTGTATTATGTACAATTGTATACCAAGAAAACCCAAGAGACAAAGCTTAGTAAAATTAAGAAAAAAATTGAAAATTGGGAACAATATTTCCTTTACAGTAATGCAGCTACTATAATACACTTAGCAATAAATTTAATATGAAAGCCATAGAACCTATATGATGAAATCTATACAATTTTATCAAAAGACATAGTGAAGATCTGAAAACACTGCACAAAAATATACTAGGCTCATATACGGGAAAACAATAGAAAAGCATAAAATCTTCCAAAAATAAATATACATACTTTATGCCAATTCAATTAGAATTCCAACCAGATTTTGTAAGGAAACTAAACAAATGATTTAAACTTTATAAGAAATTGTAAACGTTAAAAGTAACCAAGAAAATTTCACAAATGGACAATAGAGAAGGGAGGTATAATTTAACAGGTAAATATCATACCCACAAAAACTTTAAAGCCTCTATAATCAAATCAGTGTGGCATTGGTTTAGGATTAGAGGTACGGAATAGAGAATCCAGCAATAGATTCCAGGATATGTATATTTATTAAAGGGCTGCCTTTCAACTCAGTATGAAAATAATAGATTATTTCATAACAGTGTTAGTTATGTGAAAAAAAAAAAAAACCTTGTAAAATATAGAATAAAATAATAAAATGTCTTCAAGGATATATAGGGAACTCCATATACAATATAGACATAGGAAAAATTTGTTTTGACCAAGACTGGATATTTGGTATATATATGAGAAAAGAGAGACGCATTTGTCTACAATTTTTTTCCAGTAAATTAGGTAGCAGTTAGGATGTGTCAAGCACTAGTATGAGCATTTTACTGATATAACTTAATTCTTAGAATGACTGTGTGATGTACTTATTATTATCATCTCTGTTTTACACATGAGGATATTAAAGTACAGGCCACACAGCTAGGAACTTCTGTACAACAAAATAAATTATTTACAAAGTCAATATGCTAACAACTGATTTGCGAAAAATTGCCTGCAACACTGAAGAGAGAGGCTTATTATCTTTGTAATAAGAAGAGCTTGTACACATTTTTTTAAAATAAAAGTAGGATGGGCAAGTAACCCAATAGGATATAAAGGGCATGAATAGGCACTATACAGAAAAACAAATCCAAATGACCAACAAATACAAGCAGAGCCATTCCAATTTACTGATAATCAGGGAAGTGCCAATTAAGATAACACTGAGATGTGGATTATATGTCTCCAAGTGCAAAATGTTCATAAGACCCATAACATCAGTTGCTTTTATATGTTATTGTTTTGAATAATTTTTCTACAGAGCTGAATTTTCCAGAAGTCAGACCTCATATTTATTTGTTACTAAATGTGTATAGAAAGATACAAGTGGATAAAATATTTCAATAGAAAAACATTGAGTAAACACATACCATATTTTTACACAAATAATCCATGCCATCTACATTTGTTTGCTAACCATTCCCTTCCCCCCACCAATGAGGTATTTTCATAAGTGTGGTATGCTAATTTTTTTACAGCAAGATGTAAAAAAATTAGCACAAGATGACCTTATGAAAATACCTTTTGGGGGAAGGGAGCTGTTGGCAAACAAACATAGAAGCCATGTGTTACTTTCTTAAGAATGCAGTAGGGTGTATGTTTACATAGATTTGAATATACTATCTGTAGATAGTAATTCTACAACTCTTGATAGCATCTATTCTTACTAAGCGTGAAGTCTGGCTAGGTGCTATGGGAAGACTCTACAGGCACTTTCTCATTTAATCTTTCCCACAACTTTTTCAAATAGATACTGCCGTAGCACCCATTTTATGTATGATGAAACTGAAGCTGAGAAACGTTGGGGAAATCATCCTATATCACACAGCTCATGAGAAGTGGCCTCAGAATTTCAATCCTGCTGTGCCTGACTCCTAGAACCCAAGTTATACCTCTCAGTATGATGCAAACTACTTAAAGGTGGATATATCTTTTTTAAAGATATACAAATCTAAATATTTAGATGTACAAATCTAAATATTTCCCCGGTATCAATAGAGTTCTGGTCATATGTTTAATAGCAAAAATTATTTGTCAACTTGACTAAAAAAAACTATCACTGTCTTCAAAATATGCATTTCTACAGTGTTGACGAATCTTACCTCTGAAGAGAGATTTCTCAAGCATACCCATTATTTGATTATCTGAAAAATATACATATTCTTTCCAAATTGAAACCAGAGAATTAATAATAAAACTAGGTTTCACATCTTAGGAAGAATTCAAAATTATTTAAAGTAGATATCTGAGTTACCTAGTGCTGCCATAACAGAAATACCAGCAGCGGGCAACTTTAAAGAACAGAAGTTTATTTTCTTACAGTTCTGAGGCTGAAAGTCCCAGTCAGGGTCTTGGCCATGCTGATTCCTTCTATGGGCCTCCCTCCTAGTTTCTGATGACTGTCAGTGATCGCTGGTGTTTTCTAGCTTCCCTTGGTATCTGTCTTCCCACTGTGTGTGTGTTTCTGTGTCTATTCTGGTCATTTTATAACTCAGAAGTGATGGGGTTTAGGATCCACCCTATGCTGGTGTGCCTTCATCAACATAACAAAAGAAAAACTCTATTGCTAAACAGGATCACGTTCACAAGTACAAAAGCTAGAAATTCAACACATATTTTAGGGGGACAAAATTCAATCCATAGCAAAAGATATCTTAGTCATATATACATCTGTATGATTCTATTTCTCTAGAGAACCCTAAGACATCTTCTGTTATGGATTAAATTGAACTGAATATATATATATGTATATATATACACAGAGAGAGAGAGAGAGATTTACTTCAAGGAATTGGCTCATGTGATTCTTGGGACTGGCAAGTCCATAATCTGTAAGTTAGGCAACAGGCTAGAGATTCCTGTAGGCTTGCATCCCCAAATCAGAAGGTCAGGCGACAGGAAGAGCAAAGATTGGAGGTGTTCTGGCAAGAAGTCTATTTATAGTTAGGAGACAGAATACACCCTAAGGAAACTCCCTTTTTGTTCTTATCCCATTGGGTGAGGCCCACCCACATTATGGAGGGCGTCTGCTTCACTTGAGGCCAACTGATATAATCACGTGTAACTACAACAATAGCTAGACTAGTGTTTTACCAGCCAACTGTGCAAAATTGACCACAGAAGATAAACAAGATAAAATTATTGCAACAATCTCTATACTTAATAAACAACAGTACTTTTTCAAGGCCGCTAGCATTGAGAAAAATTTTGAGATTACCTAGATAAAAGTTAAAAAGATAATTTAATTATAGTATGTTTCATTTGCCAGAATAAAGCATCTTGAGTGATCACTACAGTTTTAGAAAGCCTGAATTTCCAAACAACGCAAAAGGTAACTTTTCTTAATCTGGGCTGAATCATGCTTTTGAACAAAAGTTTTCTTTAGTTAATGGGGAAAAAAAAATTCAGGACAGAGAATGAAGTGGGATGAGGGCAAGGGTGAACAGAAGGAGGCCTGTGCAGATGAAGAACACCAGAGTGGCTTAATAGTCACCGAGCAATTATTTAAGAGGCACATGTTTATTAGCTGTTTTCAAAATGCAGATCCAGTCATATTTTCAAGCTGTCTTCAGTAAAAGCTAAACTCAATAAAAATACAATTTAATTTTCAAAATGCTGTATTTTAAATAAATGCAAAAGTCACAAGAGCCTCAGGCTGAGTGTGAAAGTTACGGCTGTAGAAATTAATTTACAGGGAAGAATCATCATGCCTCCTTTGGAAGTGGCTTGCTACTAGAAAACACAACCCAGCCCAAATATTCATAAAGGAAATCAAGAATTCAGGCAGGAGGCACTGACAGCCGCAATCATTTACTTTTCAAACTCCTGGTCATGTCATAGCATGCCTGCTGGATATGAGTTAGGATTGTAAAAGGATAAAAAAGTTGATGAAAGAAACAGCCAGAAGGCCTTTAACACCTTTTTGCAAACCAGTAGTGTTCAGATGCTCTGCATTTTAAATCGGAATTGTATCAATGGAAATTAATTTCATGTCATTAAATTTTCCAAAATAAATATTCCCTTTGGTGCAGCCACATAACCTAAAAAACCCTTACAAAAAGAATGCTAAGGTTTAATTAATTATAGAAAAAAAAATGGACTCTACATGGTACATTTTCAAAAATGTTATACCGCTAAAGAATGACTAGCTGAGGACTTCGTGCTTTAATTCCATTTAAAAGTTATTAACTAAGAACCTACTATGTTTTAGAGTGAGAGCTATATATCAAAGAGAGTAAACTGTAGCCCAAACTCTCAAATTGTTCATTCTTTTACTTTGATATAACATGAGATTCCCCCAAGGAAATTAGCTCCTCTGCTAAGATCCTGACAGCTATTCACTTATTCATGGGAGACCTTCCTTGAAGGGAAAGCAGGTTAACCTGGGAAGCCCTCAACTACTAAGTCAAATGGGCTTTTTAGATCCAAATAGCTGTAACTTAATATTTCAGGAATATTCCTCAGGATCATGTTTTTAAAAATTCTATCATATTACTTTCCTTCTTCTTAGACTCATTTGGTACTGACTGAATCCACTTTTTTTTTTAACTTTTCGTGACTTTTTAAAAAGATCTGGAGCTATTGACACATAACACACATATGTTTTTATATATACCCACACATCATTTTTTAGACATGTCTCTATATGTTTAAAGAGTTTCAGTATTTATTTTGTCTGGTGTTTATTCTTAAATCCTGAATTTCAGATAATCTTCACCTATTTCTAAATTTCAAACGATATATTCAGCAGAGTATCTGTGTAGCAGATATTCCAAGACCTTGCATATGTGAGAATGAATTTTGTTTGCCTTCATGCATGAATAACAACTTGACAGAATACAGAGTATTCATTAAATAAAAATAACTTATCTCTGCATACCCATGTTGCCTATTATTTTTCATTCTCTTTATTCATAAGCAAGCTTCCTACAGATGAGTTATCTACACAGCTCTTCCTTCTTATTGCCCCAGATCTGCTTTGTCTTTCATATCTCCTCCCCCTCCCCATCATGGAATTTGCAATCTTGATCATAACAAATAATTTGTCATTGGAAAATCCTCTTCCTTTTTTTTTTTTTGAGGCACTATTATCCACATATATCTATGGTTCTGATCTCCAGATCTGAGCCTTTATCATTTTCATTATCGTCTTCATTTTGATGCTCCACTCTGACCCAAAACTCAACTTGTCTGATGCAGATCTCATTACTTAATACAAATGTCATTTTCTCTATTAATCATATAAAGTTATCAATAACCGAGGATTAAAATCTGAATTATTCTATATTATTTTCCTCCACCCTTCAAATCCTGCAAATTCTCCAAGTGTTTTGAAAAGCATTCATTCCTTCATTTCTGTTCTTTTCAACACAGATTTAAGGCTTTAATCATATCAGATACACAGTGTGAAATAGTCCTCGAGCTGCTCCTTTATCTCTAGTTTCTCTTTCCCTAATACTAATTCTTGTATGATTTATTGTCATAAACTTTTCTCCAAAATAATTTTTTTCTGGAAAAATCTTCCTTGGTTTCTCATTACCCATTAAATACAACAGGCGAAGATTTCTGTGCTAGGGATACAAAACCGTCCAGAACCAGAATTTAACTTAACTCTCCAGATGGATCTTTTAATTCTTCCATTTTTTCTGACAAGTCTAGCCTATTCTTGTCACTTCTAAATATCTTAGACACACTATATTTTAACCCATTTCTTATGTTATTTTCCAAATCTACTGAAGTTCTGCATTTGAAGTTTGTTTTTAAGGCACAATTCAATTCCCACATCATTTATTAAACTTTTCCTAAACACTTCAGTCCATAGTGAAATCTGCATTCCCAGAAGTACAATTACATTAGTGACTATTCCATCATTTGGTGCTTCAAATACAGAGTTTTGTGATTGTGGGATTATATATGTATATACATTAATATGTAATGATAGATACATTGCACATAATACATTGTTTATATATATATATATATATATATATATATATATATATATATAATTTAGGAGTCCCTGCATTGCACAAAAGATTAAGCACTTGACTACTAGCCAAAGGATTGGTGGTTGCAATCCATCCACAGGTGCCTGGGAATAATATCACTAATAGAGAAAATGATATTTGTATTGAGAAGTAAGGAGATCTGCATTACACAAGTTTGGTACTTACCTCTTCCTTACTTCCAATTTGCTTCTGAAAGATCACAGTCTTGAAAACCCTAAGAAGCAGTTCTATCCTTGCACCCATGGGGTTGCCATGAGTTATAATTGACTTGATGACAACTAACAACAACATACTTTAACCTCACAAATCGGTTTTAAACTCCTTGAGAAAGTACTGTATATCAAATTTTTGCATAGCTCTCATATTCATTAGAACAGGGACTTGTATATAGTTGATGCTTCAACTAACGCAACAATCTGTTAACTAATAAACCAAAACCAAACCCATTGTCACTGAGTCGACTCCTACTCATAATGACCCTAGAGGACAGAGTAGAACTGCCCCATAGGGTTTCTAAGGTACTGGTGGATTCGAACTCCTGACCCTTTGGTTAGCAGTTTGAGCTCTTAATCACTGCTCCACCAGTGCTCTTGTTAACTTATAGATGACTTAAAATATATAAAAAGTGAAAACTGCGGACCATTAGACAGTAGAGGCGATGAATTTAAAACGATTTCATTGAATGGCGCTTTAAGAAAATGGAAGAACAGGTAGCTAAGAAAAAAAAAATTCTTAAATTTCCATCTTAGAGAAAACAGTTATATAATACAAAGCTCACTTTTTTTTAGTTTTTTTTTTAGTATATTGATTAATTCTAGCAAGAGGAAAGCCCTGAATTCCCTTATGTGTGTTTGAAAAAATATATTTAAGATGATTTTTTTTTTCCATGTGCATTGATTCTAGCTGTAAAGAAAACTGACTTAAAAAGTGATGCCAACTTGTACAAGGAAAAGTCATGGAAGCCCCATAGACACATCCAAACTCCTTGAGGGACTGAATTGCTGGGCGGAGGGCTGTGGGGACCATGGTCTTGGGGAACATCTAGCTCAATTGGCATAACACAGTTTATAAAGACAATGTTCTATGCTCTACCTTGGTGAGTAATGTCTGGGGTCTTAAAATCCTGTGAGCAGCCATCTAAGATACTCCACTGGTCTCATCCCTTCGGGAGCAAGGGAGAATGAAGAGAACAGGATACAAGGAAAAGATTAGTCCGAAGGACTAATGGTCCACAGCTACCAAGGCCTCCACCAGACTGAGTCCAGTACAGCTCGATGGTGCCCTGCTACCACCACTGACTGCTCTGACAAGGATCACAACAGAGGGTTCTGTACAGAGCTGGAGAAGGATGTAGAACATAATTCTAACTCACAAAAAAAAGACCAGGAGGCGGGGCAAGATGGCGCTCTAGGCAGAAGCACCACGCCGTCCCTCCACAGCAAAGATCCGAAAAACTAAGCCTAACAGAGAATCAACAATCCTGAAACCCTAGAACACCAAATGAAGAGATAAAGAACTCAGCCAAACACCAAACGGAGTGAGAATACTAAAAGAGAACGGAGAGCAAGGAGAGACTCATGCAGAGATTCCTTACCAGCTAACACAGCGCGGATCCACCATCTTGGATTCCTATCGGAGACCAGCGAATGGGAGAGCAGCCTCGCAGAGCATCCAGTGGGAGACAGAACGACCGGTAAACTGCGGTGCGTGCTTTCCCACCCCCCACCCCTCTCCGCCTCGGCTGGGGCTCCCCTGCTTTCCGTGGCCAGGGTCCCTGGGCTGGGGGTCGCCGGCACTTGGATTCCGCGCGCCCGGGCTGGCGGCTTTCTGAGAGCCGTTTGTTGGCTGCTGGCGAAGCTTTTTCTGCCACCTCCCCCTCCTTTTGCCTGGGTGCCTGGTTCCGAGTGCCGTCTTTGCTCTCTCCTGCAGGGCTGTGGGGCTGCGTTCGGGCATGTGGCTGCTTCCAGGTCTGGGCTGCCACGCTGGTGAGATCCTGGGGCCTTTGTTCGTTCGCCCCTCTGCTTCCCATGGCCACGATCTCTTAACCCTGAGACTGCCAGCTGCTTGGAATTCGCACCCCTGAGTGGGGGCTCTCTGGGTCCCATTTGTTGGCTGTTGCTGTGGCATTTTCTGCTTCTTCTGGTTTCTCGCTTGCCTCTCGCTGCCTCCCCTTCCTTTTGCTCAGGTGCCTGGTTCCGAGCGCCGTCTTTGCTCTCTCCAGTGGGGCTGTGGGGCTGGTCCCATTTGTTGGCTGTTGCTGTGGCATTTTCTGCTTCTTCTGGTTTCTCGCTTGCCTCTCGCTGCCTCCCCTTCCTTTTGCTCAGGTGCCTGGTTCCGAGCGCCGTCTTTGCTCTCTCCAGTGGGGCTGTGGGGCTGCGCTCGGGCGTGCGGCTGCTTCCAGGTCTGGGCTGCCGCGCTGTTGAGATCCCGGGGCCTTTGTTCGTTCGCCCATCTACTTCCCGTGGCCACGGTCTCTTAACCCCGAGACTGTCGGCTGCTTGGAATTTGCGCCCCTGAGTGGGGGCTCTCTGGGTCCCATTTGTTGGCACTGACTGCTGGTGTTGCTTTTTTTTTTTTTTTTTTTAAATTTTATTTTTCTTCTTTTTTGATTAGTTTTGTCATCTTTTCCCTCTTTTTCCCTTTTGTCTTTCTTCATTGCTTAATTTCTCGTCTCTCTATCTCTTCCTTCTCTTTCTGATCCCTGAATACCAGGCGATGTATGCCTCTGTACCTTCTTGCCAGGCTGTGCTATGAAAACTGAGACCGACTCCCCCAGAACTCATAGCTGCATCGGTGGGATCCCTGGGAACTTTGCAGTTCTTTAACTTTTCTGATTTTTATTTGTTCATTCTTTCCTTTTCTTTCTCTTCCCCCTTCTGGTTTCCTCCATCCCATAATCTCTCATCTGTACATTCCAACGACAAGCTCCACTAGCATTCTTTTATGTTTGTATACTTTTTGCTCCTGCTCCTCTCTCCTCTCTCCCATATCCAGCTTAGCTTCAAACATAACCATCTCCCCGCTGCACCCTACCTACCTGCACCATGCACTTGACATCACACCACCAAGCTGTGCAGGCACGCCCTATTGGAACCTGCCCAGCACTGAATACCGACCGTCCTGGTGGCTGCGGTGAGTGCCACAAACAACCCGTCCCAGTGGCTCCTCTTCAGCTAGATCCGCCCAGCTGTACCACAAGGACGAAACAAAAAAAAAAAAATCTACAATCAATAAACGAGAGAAATATCTACTGAATGCCCCGAAAACAGCAAACAATATCAAAACATTTACAAAAACAAGACAAGATGGCTCCAATAGGCGTCCAAATTAAAACACCAGATAACTCTCCTGTGGAAGAAAATGCACTAGAAGTACCTGATAGGGAACTCAAATCACTAATACTCGGAATTTTCCAAGAACTGAGGCAAAAAGCTGACAAACATGAGGAAAAAATAGACAAACTTATGGAAAATACAGACAAAAAATTGGAAGAATTCAGGAAGATGATGCAGGAACAAAATGCCAAAATAAATTCACAACTCGAAATTATACAAAAACAACAATTAGAAATCCAAAAGATAAACAACAAGATTTCAGAAATGGACGGTGTCATAGAAGGGCTGAGAAGTAGATTTGAAACCATGGAAGACAGGATCAGTGGAACTGAAGACAAACACTTAGATACAACTCTGTTTCAGGAAAACTCAGAAAAAAGAACAAAGAAAAATGAAGAGACACTGAGAGTTATGGGGGGCACAATTAAAAGCAAAAACTTACGAGTGATTGGCATACCAGAACAGGGGGAGAAAACAGAAAACACAGAGAGGATCATTGACGAACTGCTGACAGAAAACTTTCCCAATATCATGAAAAATGAAAAGCTGGCCATCCAAGAAGCTCAACGAACCCCATATAGAAGAGACCCCAAAAGAAAATCACCAAGACATATCATATTCACACTCGCTAAAACTAAAGACAAACAAAGAATCCTGAGAGCAGCTCGTGAAAAACAAGAAGTCACATACAGAGGAGAAACAATAAGACTAAGCTCAGATTATTCAGCAGAAACCATGCAGGCAAGAAGGCAATGGGATGACATATACAAAATCTTGAAAGAAAAAAATTGTCAGCCAAGAATAATATATCCTGCAAAACTCTCATTCAAATTTGATGGTGAAATTAGGTCATTTCCAGATAAACAGAAACTAAAGGAATATGCAAAACTCAAACCAAACTTACAAGAATTATTAAAGGGAGTTCTTCGATCTGAGGAAAACAGCTTCAGACCTCAGGCAGGACCTAGGACCTAGGACGCAGGTTCATATGAACCAGATACCATTCTAGGAACTGAACTACAGAGGACTTTCCAAAAACAAAAGAAATACAACAGGGAATCAGAGAAATCAATCAAAGGATGACAACAACATCAAAACAATGAAAGAGGGAAAAAACGGCATAGGTATAGAACCTTCTAAAGGAGAGGAAGGCAAGGCGATACCAAGTAAGGGTAGACTGCTTCAAAATTATAAAGATAAGGGTAAAATTCATGGTAACCACAAAGACAGTTAACAAACCAACTCATAAAAATAAAGACGAAAAACAGTCTCAACAAAAACAAAACCTACAAAAACAAAAGAAATGAACACAAAATCCACAAACAAAAGTAACTCAGCACAAGAGAGTAAGAAGAACAAAGAAAACTTCAGCACCACAAAAAAAAACACAACAAAATGACAGCAACAAACTTCCATCTATCAATAATTACACTGAACGTAAATGGACTCAATGCACCCATAAAGAAACGGAGAGTGGCAGAATGGATAAGAAGACAGGATCCATCAATTTGCTGTCTACAAGAGACACACCTTAGAAACAAAGATGTGAATTTATTAAAAATCAAAGGTTGGAAAAAAATATATCAAGCTAACAACTATCAAAAAAGAGCAGGAGTGGCAATTCTAATCTCAGACGAAATAGACTTTAAAACAAAATCTACCATAAAAGACAAAGAAGGACACTATATAATGATTAAGGGGATGATCCATCAGGAAGACATAACCATAATAAATATCTATGCACCCAATGACAGGGCTCCAAAATACATAAAAAAAACTCTAACAGCACTGAAAAGAGAAATTGACGGTTCCACAATAATAGTAGGAGACTTCAACACACCACAATCAGTAAAGGACAGAACAACTAAAAAGAAACTCAGCAAAGATACAGAAGACCTAAAGGACACAATCAGCCAACTGGACCTCATAGACATATATAGAACAATCCATCCAACCGCTGCAAAGTACACATTCTTTTCCAATGCACATGGAACGTTCTCTAGAATAGACCACATCTTAGGTCACAGAGCAATCCTCAACAAGATACAAAATGCTGAAATAATTCACAGTATCTTCTCTGACCACAATGCCATCAAGGTAGAAATTAACACTAGAAAGAGCAAGGAAAAAAAATCAAACACAAGGAAACTGAATAATACCCTGCTTACACATCAATGGGTAACAGAAGAAATCAGAGATGGAATTAAAAACTTCCTAGAATCAAATGAAAATGAAAACACATCATACCAAAACCTTTGGGACACAGCAAAGGCAGTCCTCAGAGGACAATTTATAGCAATAGATGCACATATCAAAAAAGAAGAAAGGGACAAAATCAAAACATTAACTACAGAACTCAAAGGAATAGAAAGAGAACAACAAAAAAACCCTACAGCCACTGGAAGAAAGGAAATAGGAAAGATCAGAGCAGAAATAAATGAAATAGAGAACAGAAAAACAATAGAAAGAATCAACAAAACCAAAAGTTGGTTCTTTGAAAGAATCAACAAAATCGACAAACCACTGGCCAGACTGACAAAAGAAAAACAGCAGAGGGCACAAATAACCCAAATAAGAAATGAAATGGGGGACATTACAACAGACCCAACTGAAATAAAAAGGATTATAACAGAATATTATGAAAAACTATATTCCAACAAATTTGAAAACCTAGAGGAAATGGATAAATTTCCAGAAACATACGGCCTACCCAAACTACAACAAAGTGATATTGAAAATCTGAATAGACCCATAATAGGAGAAGAGATTGAAAAGGTAATAAAAAAACTCCCAACCAAAAAAAGCCCTGGCCCACATGGCTTCACTGGAGAATTCTACAAAACATTTACAGAAGATCTTGTACCAGTACTACTCAAGCTATTTCAGAGCATAGAAGAGGAAGCAACACTTCCAAATTCATTCTATGAAGTCAGCATAACGCTGATACCAAAAGCAGGCAAGGACGTCACAAAAAAAGAAAATTACAGACCAATATCTCTCATGAATACAGATGCAAAAATTCTGAACAAAATTCTAGCCAATAGAATTCAGTATCATATCAAAAAAATAATACACCACGACCAAGTAGGATTCATACCAGGTATGCAAGGATGGTTTAACATTAGAAAATCCATCAGCGTAATCCACCACATAAATAAAAGGAAAGAAAAAAATCACATGATCATCTCAATTGACGCAGAGAAGGCATTTGACAAAGTCCAACACCCATTCCTGATAAAAGCTCTCAATAAAATAGGTATAGAAGGGAAATTTCTCAACATAATATTGGACATCTATGCAAAACCAACAGCCAACATCATTCTTAATGGAGAGAGGCTGAAAACATTCCCCTTGAAAACAGGAACAAGACAAGGATGCCCTTTATCACCACTCCTATTTAACATTGTGCTGGAAGTTCTAGCTAGAGCAGTAAGGCAAGAGAGAGAAATAAATGGCATCCAAATTGGTAATGAAGAAGTTAAACTCTCCCTGTTTGCAGATGATATGATACTATATATAGAAAACCCTAAACACTCCACGAGAAATCTACTGGAACTAATAGAAAGATTCAGCAGAGTAGCAGGATACAAGATAAACATTCAAAAATCAGTTGGATTCCTATACACCAGTAAAGAGAACTATGAAAAGGAGATCAGGAAATCACTACCATTTTCAATAGCCCCTAAAAAGATAAAATACTTAGGAATAAATCTGACCAGGAATGTAAAAGACCTATACAAAGAAAACTACAAAACACTGCTGAATGAAACCCAAAGGGATCTACATAAATGGAAAAACATACCATGCTCATGGATAGACAGACTCAACATCGTGAAAATGGCAATTCTACCTAAAGCAATTTACAAATACAATGCAATCCCGATACAAATACCAACAACATTCTTCAAAGAGATGGAAAAACTAATTATTAACTTTATATGGAAAGGGAAGACACCCCGAATAAGTAAAGCACTACTGATGAAGAAGAATAAAGTTGGAGGACTCACACTACCTGACTTGAGAACCTACTATACAGCTACAGTACTCAAACCAGCCTGGTACTGGTACAACAACAGAGACATTGACCAATAGAACAGAATTGAGAACCCAGATGTAAACCCATCCACCTACAGTCACCTGATTCTCGACAAGGGCCCAAAGTCCATCAAATGGGGAAATGACAGTCTTTTTAACAAATGGTGCTGGCAAAACCGGATATCCATTTGTAGAAAAATGAAACAGGACCCATACCTCACACCATATACAAAAACTACTTCAAAATGGATCAAAGACCTGAATATAAAGCCTCAAACTATTAAATTCATAGAAGAAAAAATAGGACCAACACTTCAGGCCTTCATACATGGCATTAACAGGATACAAACCATAAACATCAACACAAAAAACCCAACAGATAAACTAGATAACTGGGATCTTCTAAAAATCAAACTCCTATGCTCTTCAAAAGACTTCACCAAAAGAGTCAAAAGAGAACCTACAGACTAGGAAAAAATTTTTGGACAGTACAAGTCAGACAAAGGTCTAATCTCCATAATCTACAAGAAAATCCAACACCTCTACAACAAAAAGACAAACAATCCTATCAAAAAATGGGCAAAGAAAATGAACAGACACTTCACCAAGGAAGACATTCAAATGGCCAACAGACACATGAGGAAATGCTCGCGATCACTAGCCATTAGAGAAATGCAAATTAAAACCACAATGAGATACCATCTCACCCCGGCGTTACTGGCACGAATCAAAAACACAGGAAATAACAAATGTTGGAGGGGCTGCGGGGAGATGGGAACTCTTACACACTGCTGGTGGGAATGCAAAATGATGCAACCATTTTGGAAAATGATATGGCGTTTCCTCAGAAAGGTAGAAATAGACATACCATTCAATCCAGCAATCCCACTCCTAGGAATATATCCTAGAGAAATAAGAGCCATCACTCGAATAGACATATGCACACCTATGTTCATGGCAGCATTGTTCACAATAGCAAAACGATGGAAACAACCTCGATGTCCATCAACAGATGAATGGATACACAAACTATGGTACATACACACAATGGAGTACTATGCAACGAGAAAGAACAACAATGAATCTGTGAACCATCTCATAACATGGATGAAAGTGGAGGACATTATGCTGAGTGAAATAAGCCAATCACAAAAGGACAAATATTGTATGAGACCTCTATTGTAAAAACCCATGAAAAAATTCACATGAAAAATGTAACAATCCTTGTTGGTTACCAGGGATGGGACGGGAGGGTGGGGAATACTAAATAGGCAATAGATAAGTGGTACCTTGGGTGAGAGGTGAGATAGTACACAGTACAGGGGAAACTAACACAACCTGCACAAGGAAAGGTCATGGAGGCCCTATAGACACATCCAAACCCCCCGAGGGACTGAGTTGTTAGACGGAGGGCTCTGGGGACCATGGTCTCGGGGAACATCCAGCTCAATTGGCTTATAAAGATAATGCTCTGCATTCTTCCTTGGTGAGTAGTGTCTGGGGTCTTAAAAGCCTATAAGCGGCCATCTAAGATACTCCACTGGTCTCAACCCTTCAGGAGCAAGGGAGAATGAAGAAAACAGGATACAACGAAAAGATTAGTCCAAAGGACTAATTGTCCACAGCTACCAAGGCTTCCACCGGACTGAGTCCAGTACAGCTAGATAGTGGCCAGCTACCACCGCTGACTGCTCTGACCAGGATCACAACAGAGGGTTCTGGACAGAGCTGGAGAAGGATGTAGAGCATAATTCTAACTCTCCCCCCCCCCCAAAAAAAAAAAAAAGACCAGATTTACTGGCCTAAAGGAGACTGGAGAAACCTCAAGAGTGTGGCCCCCAGACACCCTTTCAGCTCAGAGGTGAAGTTACCTTCGAGGGTCACTGTTCAGCCTGGCAGTGGACAGCCCAGTAAAACTAAATGGGACTAACGAGGTACAGGAGTCCGGTAACAAAGGCCAGAAGGCAGAGGGGGAGTAGGAAACTGATGATAAGGAACACAAGGTGAGTAAGGACACTGTCGATGTGTTGTGAGATTGTTGACCACTGTTATAGGGCAACATTTGTAGTAACTATTAAATGGGAGGCTGTTTTGTCCTGTAAGCCTTCATCTTGGGTGAGAATGGCAGCACAATTGGAAGAGCATAGTCAATATCACTTAAATGTGTAAGTAAAAAGTTTTGAAATGGTGTTTAAAAAAAAAAAAAAAAACCAAATGAGACTAATGAGGTACAGTAGTCCTGTGACAAGGGCCAGAAGACAGAAGGGGACAAGGAAGTCCCCTGGTGATAGGGAACACAAGGTGGAGTAAGGATATTCTTGATGTGTTGTGAGATTGTTAACCATTGTCATAGGGCAACATGTGTAGTAACTGTTAAATGAGAAACTATTTTGTTCTGTAAGCCTTCCTCTTAAGTGAGAATAACAGCACAGTTGGAAGAGCGTAGTCAATGTCACTGAACTGTGTATGTAGAAAGTTTTGAAACGGTGTATCTTTGGCTATCTGTATTTTCATCAAAAAAAAAAAAAGGTTAAGAATTTAGAGGCTTAATATGTTGTGGGGTTGTTAACCAATGTCATAAAACAACATGTGTACTACTGTTTCATGAGAAACTATTTGTTCTGTAAGCCTTCACCTGAAGTACAATAAAATAAAATAATAATAATAAAAAAAAAAAGACCAGATTTACTGGCCGAAAGGAGACTGGAGAAACCCTGAGAGTATGGCCCCCAGACACCCTTTTAGCTCAGTGGGGAAGTTATCTCCGAGGTTCACCATTTAGCCTGGGAGTGGACAGACCCGTAAAACCAAATGGGACTAATGAGGTACAGTAGTCCAGTGACAAGGGCCAGAAGGCAGAAGGGGACGAGGAAGCTGGTGATAGGGAACCCAAGGCTGAATAAGGATATTGTTGATGTGTTGTGAGATTGTTAACCATTGTCATAGGGCAACATTTATAGTAACTGTTAAATGAGAAACTATTTTGTTCTGTAAGCCTTCATCTTAAGTGAGAATGGCAGCACAATTGGAAGAGCTTAGTCAATGTCACTGAACTATGCGTGTAGAAATTTCTGAAATGGTGTATCTTTGGCTATGTGTATTTTCACCAGAAAAAAAGGTTGAGAAGTTAGGGTTTGACATGTTGCGGGGTTGTTAACCAATGTCATAAAACAATATGTGTACTACTGTTTCATGAGAAACTATTTGTTCTGTAAGCCTTCACCTAAAGTACAATAAAAAAAAAAAGTAATTAAAAAAAAAAGAAGTGATGCCAATGATTCTTATCATTGTGGTCAGTATGAGTCCTTAGATCAAACTCTTTGATGATCTCTGAAAGAGAATTGACCATCATTGCTTGAACTCCTTTTTCCAGTTTTATTTTAATACTTCTGTGTACATGTACATACATACAATGAACACATATACCAAAAATTAAAAACTTGAAAGGACATCATAAACCATCTAACCCAATATATACGATATTGAAAGGCACACATATATTCCCTGCCGTGGAAAGTTGAGCTCCAACTTTGAAAGGAAAGTTGCATATTGAGTTATAGTTTAACAAACTTTTCCGAGGCTTAAGAGTACGTGCTTGAATAAACACCAGTCATGTCACTGATGAGTGAAGAGTTTACAACTGAACTTTACTCTTCTAGGTGTCCACCCACACTGACACCTATAGAAGTAAGATGCTACATAATTTTAAAGCTTCACATTCCACCAGCGTGGCGTGGAGCATAAAGTAAAGCACTCCCAACAAGTATAGTCTATTAAATCAACATTCTCAAAGGAGTGTTGCACCTAGTTCTGTTCACTCTTGCCACCAGCATTAGTCAGGGACCATCCACTTAGGATAAAAAGTTTTCTATAATAATACTTGGAGTATTTCTTCAACTGAGAGCTGTAAGTCAAGGGCAAAATAAATGTTTGATAAAAAGAACCTGCATTCTATATATAAAAACTTTAAATGATATGTAGCAGGAAGGATTATAAACTTCTAGTGTCTCCATACTAACAACTGTTGAAATCTTTTAAAGGCTGGTTTTTATTCTTGTCTGGTTCATATTTTTCTTCCATTTCTATGGAGACAAATACATACCATGCAGTATTCTGGAATTCTCTCTCTCTCTCTGTATCTCTTTCTCTCTCACGTACATATGCACACATGCATACACACACAATTCGAGAACCTTAATTTTTGCAGACAGTTTTTACTTTTTGTTTACGCCCTTGTTCAGTGTTCACCCTGAGTTCTGACATGTTATCCAGCTTTTGGTACATACATTTTCCTTACTTCCAATAGATAGCAAAATGCTAGGTCTCTTCTTGACCCATTATTACTGCTCTAGAATGACTTTTTCTCTATATTTAGGTGGAGCAAGAGTCCCTTTCTTTCTCTCAACTTAGAGCTCTGTGTCTATAAACTGCATTCTACATTCTCCCATCTGTTTTGAATTTTTTTTGTAGGGAAAATTAACTTTCTGATTAAAGTTTAAGTTAAAAATTATCTTCTCCTCTAGTCCCTTCTCATTGGTAGACTACTGGATTTTATGACTTGATATCATTAAGCATTCTATTTGGCTACAGCCTTACACTAATAGATATAAATTCAATCATTATTTTCCTAAGTTATGAAGGCTATGGATGGTCTCTTGTTAAACTTTGGTTCTCCAAATTCTCCAGACATTAAGGGACTTTATAACAGACTTGGTGCTTTCAATATGGAGTTAGATAGTTATGAGTATGCACACATAAGCTGTATAGCAATCAGGTCATTTTGAATATACAGATAGATAGATAGATATATTTAAACCAAGCACAGGCAAGCCATTCTGTGTTTAAGAAATATCAACGAAAGGGCTAAAATGAAAATAAGGCAAAGAACAGGGGTTCTAAGTGGTATTATGCTGAACTGGTGAAATCTCATCTAAGAGACTAATGCTGTTGAACCCTCAACTTGGAATGTTTTGTTTGAACGTGGATCAACCTATCCTTGGCCTCTCTGGGCCACTGCTAGCTAGCAGGGTAAGTTTCCCCAAGACATGGGGTTAGGCAGTAGCTCTGGTAGCTCTGTCCTCAGGATGCCTCCAGTAATTCTGGTAATTGCATTTATCAATATGAAAAGACTGAGTCACACATACCGATGACACCAAGAACCACATACACCATAACTCACAGTCAAAAACATGGGAATCATCAGTGCTCCGAGCTTAGAGCTTAGTCTTATTGTTTCTCCTCTGCATGTGACTTTTTGTTTTTCTCAAGCTGTCTTCTTTTCTGCTGTCTTTGGGGCATTCAGTGGTTATTTTCCTCGTTTATTGATTGTAGATTTGTTTGTTTTGTCCTACTTTTTTGTTTTATTTGGTTATGTCTGAGCAGGGGGGCTGTGTGTTCTTTGTTGTTTGCTTGTCTGTGGGCACGATACTTTTCACCTCCTTCTTCAATGGGCAGGGTCAGTCACCTGGGTATGGTACAGCAGGGCAGGTCCAGCTGAAGGGGAGTTGCTAGGATAGGTTTTTTGTGGCACGTACCAGTGCTGACAGTACAGACGAGTTATCAGGGCAGGGCAGGGTCCAGTAGGCTGTGCCTATGCTGCTTGAGAGTGTGATGTTCAGTGCACAGTGCAGGTAAGCAGGAAGGAGGGGGTAGATTGTGATGTGTGGAGCTAAAATGTGTATGGGAAAGACGAAAGAGAGGAGAGAGGAACAGGAGCCAGAAACATACACATAAACAAAAAAGAGTGCTAAGCGAGCTTGCTATTGGAGTAGAGAGACAAGGGACTGAGAAATGGGGAAAAACAAAAGTAAAAAAAAAAAGAAAAAGGGTAAAAGAAAAAATGAATAAATCGAAAAACTGGAAATGAAGAAAGACAAAAAAGGAATAAGAGAGAGAAGAAAACTAAACAAAGAAATGGAAAAAAAAAAAAAAAACCCAAAACCAACCAAACCAAAAAAAAAAAAAGAAAAAAGAAATTCCCCCAGGGTTGTCCCTGTGCATCTGCACAGAATAAGGGACTAGCTTCCAAGCCGTGTGGTACTACCTGGCTAGAAGGGGCTCCCAAGTCAAGAAAAGAAAAAGAAAACAAACAAATCAAAACAGAACAAATCAGAGCAAACAAACAAAAAAGCCCTGGGGGCCCCACCAGTGTGGCGGCTTAGGCTGGGAAGAGTCTCACAGTCGAGCGGTGTTTTGCAGCCTTTCAGGAAGAAGCAAAGATGGCGCACAGAGCCAGGTATTTGAGAGAAAGGAGGGGGAGGTAGTGAGAGGTAAGGAAGAAATCTAAAGAAGTGGAAAAAAAGCAACACCAGCAACCAACAAATGGCACTCAGGGAGCTGGCCAGTGCGGGTGGGTGGAATCCAAGTGGCACTGGGAGGGACTGGCCAATAGGCTGTGGCTGCAGGAAGCAGAGAAGGCTAAGTGGGGTGAAGAAGGGTGGGGGGTAGGAAAGCCTATATCGTAGGTTACTGTCATTCCATCTCTTGCTGGAAGCTCCCTGAAGCTGCTTTCTCATACCTCCTGTTTGATGATCTCCGGTAAGAGTCCAAGATGGCAGATCTGTACTGCGGTTGCTGATAGAGTACCTCTGCATGTATCTTTTCTCGCTCTCTGTTCTCGGTCAGTTTCTTATTCCATTCGGTGCTTGGCTGAGTTCTTTATCTCTTCATTTGATGCTTAGGGTTTCAGGATTGATGTGTGACTGTTTGACTTAGTTTTTCTGATCTTTGCTGCCCATTTCTCCATAACTTTTATCTTCCACCAAATTTAATTTCCAGCTGTTGTTGTTATCTGTTGTCAAGTCAGCCCCCAGTCTCATGGTGACCCCATGCACAATAAAACGAAATGTTTCCTGGTCCTGCACCATCATTATGATCTGTGGCAGAGCAGACCCTTGTGATCCATAGGGTCTTGATTAGCTAATTTTCAGAAGTAGATAGCTAGTCCTTTCTTCTTAGAAGCCCTGGTGGTGTGCAATGATTAACAGCTCAGCTGCTAACCAGAAGGGTGGCAGTTCGAATCCACCAGCCCCTCCTTGGAAATCTTATGGGGCAGTTCTACCCTGTCCTATAGGGTTGCTGTGAGTCAGAATCGACTCAATGGCAATGGATTTTTTTCTTCTTCTTAGTCCGTCTTAGTCTGGAAGTTCCATTGAAACCTGATTAGTGTATTTGCAGCTTAAAAGTCTATAATTCTTCCTTTGTTCTGAGGGTCCATTTTCTATATAAAATATAAGCTGCTGGTAGTAGCAATAGTAATGGAGAAACAAGAACATGGTTATTAGAGCATTAAAGCATTAGTGAATTGGTAGACAAGAATGAGAAAGGCATGCTGGGGAACTGAAATTTAAAAAAAAGCAAACAAAAAAAGACAGTCTTTTGCACTCTCTCCAGGGTAAAATGAAAGGTATTTCATTAACATGTGCCTAGATAATTTTAAATTCTTCTAGAGTATATTTAAATTTAGATTTAAAAGAAACTACCTACACCACAAGATTTTACATCATCTAAAAGAATATTTTAATTGGTCCATCTGGCATTTGAAATAATACGCTACTTATAAAGCACTTGTCAGACACTTCGGACTATTCCATCCTTAATTAAAGCTTAAAGAAAGGAAGATTACGTTTTCCATTTTAAAATTTAAAAATCTGAAGTTATTAGACATGAATAACAAAATGTATGAAATCAAATGATTTTACAGATTAGATAACAAATGATTAGACATTATTTCTTAAACTTTGATTCTTGACATCGTTTTGTTTCTGAGACATGTAAAAAGTAAGGGTCAGTATTTAGAAATTGTTGATGATAATAAACCTTTATTGTAGTTGAGAAAAACCAGCTGTGGGCTTCAGTAGCACATAGTACAGCAATCACTTTTAAAATAATAGTTCTACACAGAATTGATTGTGTTTTGGGGCACATTTTTCAAAGAAAACAAATTTATCATTTGACACCTTAAAGCAAAAATGCATTAAAAATATGTGGCCTGGGTTATTAAATAAATGTTTGTAAAAGATTCTCTTGTGTCCCTTTAATCCCAGATTTTGTCACAGTTTGTCATCACTTTGAAAAGAATTTAGTCATCATTTGGAATCTCTACTATCCCTAATAAAAGTGAAAATGAGGTTGGTTTGAGTCTTCCTTATAATTCTTGTGGAGAAAATCATAAAGGATGAGAGAGTTGATACAATTGTTATCTGGGTACACAACAGGATAAACAACAATACACAAAGAGTACCAGTGAATCAAATTTGGGAGAATTGAAGTCTCAAGTGGAGGACCCTAGGGTTATTTTTGGCCTACTCTATTCAAAACATCTATTAGTGTTTAGTTAAATAAATGGAAAAGAAATTCAACAAGGACCCAATTCCTGTGCTAAAGAATAATGCAAGCACTTCAGCTCCACTTGCATGCATGAATTCTCTCCACAAATAGGCTCAACAGTGACAACAAGTATATAAATAAAACAGTCATTAAGCAAAATTCTGTGCAATGAGATAGGCAAATTTAATTATACAGACCTGGTTTCTAGTCTCTAAGATCTTATAATTCTAAAAAGGAACTAGGAACTTCTATCAGTGCATTTGGATGTCAGGAGAACAATTAAAAAAAAAAAAAAAAAAGGTGGTTCTCTGAGAAATACACCAAATGTCAAATTTGTATATAATATGAAACTAGCATAGTTAATTGAGATTTAATGATACAATTAAGATTCAAAATTATTTCAACAGACTTTCAAAATTTGATAGACAAGCCTGTAGATTTAAATACCTGTTGCCACAAACTTAATTCCAAATCATGCAACACCGTATGTTACAGAGTAGAACTGCTCCACAGGATTTTCCTGACTGTAATTTATTTATGGAAGCAGTTTTCCAGGACTTTCTTTCGCAGAGCTGTTGGGTGGGTTCGAATCACCAACCTTTCAGTTAGCAGCCAATGGCAAATTTGTGTCACTCAGGGACCTTAGATTCTAATTAGTGTCAGCAAAAATGCAGAACTCGGAAAAAATGGTTCAAAAGAAATTTATATGAATAGTATCTAGAGGGTTTTAGGTCAATTTGAGTAGTTCACAACAATTAAACTGGTTATTTGTTGACAGTGTTTAGTCCCTAAGAAATACAAAGTTGAGTATGCACCAATCCTGTCTTTAAGGGGTTATCTCAGTCATCTAGTGCTTCTATAACAGAAATACCACAAGTAGATGGCTTTAACAAAGAGAAGTTTATTCTCTCACAGTCCTGTAGGCTACAAGTCCAAATTTAGGGCGTCAGCTCAGGGGAACACTGTCTCTGCTGACTCTGGAGGAAGGTCCATGTCATCAATCTTCCCTTGGTCTGGGAGCTTCTCTGCACAAGAACCTCAGATCCAAAGGACACGCTCTGCTCTTGGCACTGCTTTCTTGGTGGTATGAGGTTCCCAAGTGTCTCTGCTTGCTTCTCTCTTTTATATCGCAAAAGAGATTGGCTGAAGACACTATCAGTCTTGTATACCTCAGTATAACTGCTGCTAATCCACCTTATTAGATCATAGTGATTGAATTTACAACACATAAGGAAATCTCATCAGGTTACAAAATGGTACACAATTATACAATATTGGGAATCATGACCCAGCCAAGCTGACAGATATTTTTGGGGGACACAATTCAATCCATGACAGAGGTCTACCTGAGTAGCAATGCATATACATACATATGTAGGTATATATATATGTATGTATACATATGTATATATATGTATGTGCATATATTGAATGAATGAATGAATACATAGACAAGAATAAATTAACTTTACTTTGGGAGATTTTTCACAGAAAGATAGCTTTTGGGATGGAACGTGAAGGGAAAATAAATTTTTAAAAGTGGATATAAAAGAAAGAATGTTCCAAACCAGCACTTAGCAATAGAACTTTCTGCACTGAGGGAAATGTTATGTATCTACACTGTCCAATATGGTAGCCACTAGCCTACTGAGTACTTGACATAGGCTAGTGTGTGAAAGGAACTAAATTTTTAGTATAATTCAGTTTTTATTTAAGTTTGAGTTCAATTCTACTGTACTGGGCATCACAGCTCTAGGCAGAGAAACCAATTTGAGAAGAGGCACTGAAAATTGAGAGGACATGGAATGTTTGGTAGGTAACCATTCCTCTGGTCTGGCTGGAGTGGAGTTGAATGATAAAGTGGGAGGTAAGGTTGAAGGAGGAGCCCCAATGGCTCAGTGGTTAAGCATTCGGCTGCTAACCAAAAGGTCAATGGTTTGAACCCACCTGCTGCTCCCTCGGAGAAAAATATTGCTGTTTCCATAAAGATTTATAGCCTTGAAAACCCTATAGGGCAGTTCTACCCTGCCCTTTTGGGTCAGGGTTGAAAGTAAAGACTCAGGTAAGATCTTGTACACTCGGCTGCTAAATGAGAAGTTGGAAGTTTGAGTCCATTAAAGGTGTCTCAAAGGAAAGGCCTTGTAATTTACTCCTAAAAAATCAGCCTTTCAAAACACTATAGAACACAGTTCTACTCTGACACTCATGGGATTGCCATGAGTTAGAGTCTACTCAACGGCAACTGGTTTAACTGGTATAGAGTAGACAATGAAATTTTCAGAGCAGATTTGAGTCAAGCCCAACTCTGAGGAAGAAAACTGGTGAGAGTGTGACTCAGAGTCAAAGACATCAGGTAAGTGGTTACTGCAATAGTTCAGACAAGAGAATGTGAATCAAACAAGATAAAAAGAGAGAAATCGTATCAACAATTCTATCAAAAGGACAATTTGGAGAGACATTTATCATATTTTCTCAGTTTGGCTTCTCCCAAACTAACGAGAAAATATTTGAGAAAAAGATCTAAATGTAAGTGAATTTTTTTGGGAGGTGGGGGGAAGTGAGGTGGAAAGGAAGAAACCAGCACTGGGTATGTCATGAAGCCGGCTATCAACCTGGGCTACTGGACTAATTCCCACAGGGAAACTCTGGGGGATAGTGTAGAATACGTGCCTCAGAATTATCCCAACAAAAGAGCAAGGAAACTGGAACATTTATACAGAATCCCCATCAATCACTCATTGAAGGTTGCTTTGGGAGCAGGACTTCTGGCCTGCTATGTGCTTGGATAGGACAATCTTCCATAGCTTGAGAAAACAAGCCCCTCAAGGGTAGAGATGCAGATAATGAGATTTGGAAGCCCTCAGGTAGTCACTGAAATGTAGCATCCAAAGGATTTAGACAGAGGTCTGATAGCGTCTGCTATGCATGTGTAGTATGTTGAGAAGGCCACACATCTCAAAATACGTTAAAATACCTGCAAATATACTAACAGGCTTACTTCTTATATATCAAGAGAGATGAGAATCAAGTAAAAAAAAAAAAATCAAAGAACAATAAAAATAGATTGATATTGGAAATTAAGTATATAAAGAGAGTATTGATACATTAATTTAGCCAAAAGAAGATAGACGAGATTATACACAATTCCCATTGAAGCTAAATATGTTGGTTTGGAAGCCAGTGGTTCTCAGAAAGTTTTCCACGGCTCTTTGGTGTCCTGCCAAGTCTTCACAAACATGCCACCATTTTTGATAAATATGCAAAGCTTATTGCTGCTTCATTTGAGTCTAAATTCAGTTATGCCAATATCTGATGAGCTGAACAGTGCAAGATGAAATGTAGCATACGACGAAGCTGGACACTATAAAATGTGCTCATTAGAACATGAAGGAAATTTGCCTCATAAGCATAGGCAAGAATTTCGTCAGGGAAATAAAGATTTTTACATAAACTCTGACACAGTGAAAGACAATCAAGTAAATAATTTGGAAATTGGAGATGCTTTTATAGATGCCAGGAGTTACTGTTGCACTGTAGTAGAGACAGTATTTTAATTATTGCTGACATCTTTGTGTTGTTTGTCTAAATTCTTCATTGCTTTAAGTTTGTTACCAGTGCTATAATATAATCAAGTATGTTTGAGAAAGATTAGATAAGGTGGAGTAATGATGAAAGACTAAGCTATTGTTAAAATTTTTATGAACATTTTTAAATGATTTTGATTACTATTGAGGGTAGGTAAGTAATGCTATAGAGTTTAGGTTAAGAATATAAAGCAGACATTCCCTTAACTTGGTTTTTACTGATTATAGTATGAGCCACAGAACTGTTAGTAAGATCTATTCATTCCAAATTAATTGTGAAATGATTACCAATATAGGACTTAACAGAATTCCCAAAATACGCTTAATAATCAGGGCATACCACACAACTGGACAAAGAAGCCACATAATAATAAATGGAGAAATATTGATGTTGTCCAGGATTTCATTTTGTTTGGATCCACAATCAAGACCCATGGAAGCAGCACTCAAGAAATCAAAGGGCATATTGCACTGGGCAAATCTGTTGAAAAAGACCTCTTTAAAGTGTTGAAAAGCAAAGATGTCACTTTGAGGACAAAGGTGCACCTGACCCAAGCCATGATATTTTCAGTTGCATCATATGCATGTGAAAGCTGGACCCTGAAAAGTAAGACTGAAGAACTGATACCTTTGAATTATGATGTTGAAAAAGAATATTAACTATACCATGAACTGCCAGAAGAACGACCTCTGTCTTGGAAGAAGTACAGCCAGAGTGTGTCTTGGAAGTACAGCCAGTGTGCTCCTTGGAAGCAAGGTTGGTGAGACTTCATTTCATGTGCTTTGTACATGTTACCAGGAGGGACCAGCCCCTGGAGAAGGACATCATGCTTGGTAAGATAGAGGGTCAACGAGAAAAAGGAAGCTCCTCAACGAGATGGATTGACATAGTGGTTGCAACAATGGGCTCAAATATAGCAACGATTGTGAGGATGGCACAGGACCAGGCAGTGTTTCATTCTGTTATGCACAGGGTTGCTATGCGTCGGAACAGGCTTGACGGCAACTAACAACAACAGTAACACCGCTTGCAAACAGAATATTTTCTAGGTAATCAAAAAAGTTATTTTGCTTAAAAGTTAGATGATAAAGGAGTCTTTCATTATTATTCTTGGGGTTCATGGTTCCTGTTTCTAGTCCTTCTTCCTAGGAGAAGGTCCTTTTTCGCCAGGTCCTTGTTCCTAGTCTGTCTTAGTCTGGAAGCTCAGCTGAAACCTGTCCACCATGAGTGACCCTGCTGGTATTTGGTTACCAATGGCACAGCTTCCAGCATCACAGCAACACGCAAGCTCCCACAGTACGACAAACTGACAGACGTGTGAGGGTCATGGTGCCTAGTTGGTTGTTAATATTGGCTTTAACGTATATTTTTCCAAGCTAAAATAATTGAGACAATACTGGAATAGAATTCTGTCCTTGGTCATCCATTCTTCTCTGCACCAAAAAACATCTTGGGAAAAAATTAGACCACGCTATGATACTTCCTGTATCAACTCTATGTTAAGGTGGATAGTCATCTATTGATATTAGGTGCTTTGTTTTCGTAAGTAAATCCTCTGCACAATCCATTGGCTATTAAAGCATGTTTCTGCCTTTAACATGGAATATTGAAAAACTATGCTTCACAAATATAGTCTCAATCTTACTGCAACAAAAGATTAATTGAGATAACATTATATATGAGTGATTGCTTGAAGGACACAATTAGTGCATTCCTCTCCAGCTTTTCTAAATATCTAAATTGCTCAAGATGTGTTTATCACCTTCACATTTTTTGCCATATGCAGTTGCCAGCTGTGTTGCATTTGTCTATTTTTCTTTTTTCCTGCACCAATACAGCATTGTTTTTATAACTATTGAATTGTATGATGAGTTCATAACTGATAGCGTGTAAAACTTCCCCATCCCCTCCAATGCTTTGCTCTTTGTAAAAATGATTTAATTATGCATATACTATTATTTTTTTATATACATTTTAAAATAACGTCAACCTTTTTTTCCCAAAAATACCACAGGAATTTTAATTTCAATTGCATTTATTTGTTTTTTTAATTAACTTGGAGGGGAAGGGGAATTATCATTTTTATAATGTTCTATCCATGAACAAGGTACACTATTAATCATTTCAACTTTTTCTTCATATTCTTTAATAGTTTTAGAATCTTTTATTTGTAAATAGATTCTGCATTTGGTGCTAATTCCTAAATACTTTATAGTTTTGTTGCTAACCTGAATAGTCTCATTTTTATGTTATTTGTAGCTTGTTATTGCCAGTGTAGTTAAATACTAGTAATTAATATTTTATATTAGTTCAACAAGTTTATATCTTGATTTGGATGGATTTTGTTTATTACTGAATTTATCATCTGTAAGTAATGACAAAGAACAGCTGCCTCTTGGTTTATATACAATTTCTGCATGAGCACAATTAAGTGTTCTGGAATTCCCATTCTTCGCAATGTTGTCCGTAATTTGTTATGATCCACATAGTTGAATGCCTTTGTATAGTCAATAAAACACAGGTAAATATCTTTCAGCCAAGATATATCTGACATCAGCAATGATATCCCTCGTGTTACAGCCTCTTCTGAATCAGACTTAATATTCTGGCAATTTCCTGTCAATGTACTGCTACAATCATTTTTGAATTATCTTCATCAAAATTTCACTTGCATGTGATATTAATGGTATTGTTCAACAATTTCACCCTTCCATTGTATCACCTTTCTCTGGAATGAGAACTAATATGGATCTCTTCTAGTCGGTTGGCCATGTAGTTGTCTTCCAAATTTCTTGGCATAGATGAATGAGTACTTCCAGCACTGCACCTGTTTGTTGAAACATCTTAATTCCTGAGTCTGTTTTTTGCCAGTGCCTTCAGTGCAGCTTGGACTTCTTCCTGTAGTACCGTTGATGCTTGATCATATGCTACCTCCTGAAATAGTGTAATGTCAACTAATTCTTTTCGGTACAGTGACTCTGTGTATTCCTTCCATCTTCTTTTGATGCTTCCTGCGTCGTTCAACATTTTATCCGTAGAATCCTTCAATATTGCAACTCAGGTCTTGAAATTTTTTTCAGTTCTTTCAGCTTAAGAAATGCCAAGCCTGTTCTTCCCTTTTGGTTTTCTAACTTCAGGTCTTTGCACGTTTCCTTATAATACTTTGTTTTCTATAGCTGCCATTTAAAATGTTCTGTGTAGCTCTTTTACTTCATTTCTTTTGTTCCCTTTAGCTACTCTACATTCAAGAGCAAGTGTCAGAGTCTCTTCTGACATCCATTTTTGTCTTTTTTTCATCTTTTTAATGAAATTTTTGCTTTCTGTGCCTAGACTAAGAGGCAGTCAGTCGAACAGAACAAGGTGACACTGGGTGATTTAAAATCAGAAAGTGTGTGTCAGGGCTGTATCCTTTCACCACATCAATTCAATCTGTATGCTAAGCAAATAGTCCAAGAACTGGACTACAGGCATAGCTCGGAGATATTGTGGGTTCAGCTGCAGACCACCACAATAAAGCGAATATCACAATATAAGAGACAAAAGAATTTTCTAGTTTCCCATTACTTATAAAAGTTATGTTTACACTGTACTGTAGTCTATTAAGTGTGCAAAAGCATTATGTCTAAAAAACAACATACATACCTCAATTAAAAATGCTTTATTGCTAAAAAATACTAACCATCATCTGAAGCTTTAGCGAGTCATAATCTTTTTGATGGTGGAGGGTCTTGCCTCAGTGTTGATGGCTGCTGACTGAACAGGGTGGTAGTTGCTGAAGGGTGTGGTGACCATGGCAATTTCTTAAGTTAAGACAGCAATGAAGTTTGCTGCATAGATTGACTTTTCCTTTCACTAAAGATTTCTCTGTAGCATGAGATGCTGTTTGATAGCATTTTACCAACAGCAGAATGTCTTTCAAAATTGGAGTCATTTCTCTCAAACCCTGACACTGCTTTATCAGCTAACTGTATGTAATATTCTAAATCCTTTGTTGTCATTTCAATGAGGTTCACAGCGTCTTCACCAGGAGTAGATTCCGTCTCAAGAAACCACTGTCTTTGCTCATCTATAAGAAGCAACTCCTCCTCCGTTAAAATTTTATCAGAAATTGCAGCAATTCAGTCACATCTTCAGGTTCTACTTCTAATTCTAGTTCTCTTGCTATTTCCAGCACATCTGCAGTTGTTTCCTCCACTGTAGTCTCGAACCCCTCAAAGTCTTACATTAGGGTTGGAACCAACTTCTTCCAAACTGCTGTTAATGTTGGTATTTTGACCTCCTCCTGTGAATCACAAATATTCTTAATGGTGTCTACAATGGTGAATCCTTTCCAGAAGGTTTTCAATTTTCTTTGCCCAGATTCATCAGAGGAATCACTATCTATGGCAGCTATAGCCTTACAGAATGTATTCTTTAAATATTAAGACTTAGTTCAAATTACTCCTTGATCCATGGGCTGCAGAATGGATGTTGTGTTAGCAGGCATGAAAACAACAGTAATCTTGTACATCTCCATCAGAGCTCTTGGGTGACCAGGTGCATTGTCAATGAGCAGTAAAGTTTTGAAAGGAATTTTTTTTTCTGAGCAATAGGGCTCAACAGTGGGCTTAAAATATTCAGTAAACCGTTTTGTAAACAGATGTGCTGTCATCCAGGCTTTGTTGTTCCATTTATAGAGTACAGCCTGAGTAGATTTAGAATAATTCTTAAGGGCCCTAGGATTTTCAGAATGGTAAATGAGCATTGGCTTCAACTTAAACTCACCAGCTGCATTAGCCCCTAACAAGGAAGTCAACCTGTACTTTAAAGCTTTGAAGCCAGGCATTGACTTCTCCTCTCTAATATGAAAGTCCTAGATGGCATCTTTTTCTAATACAAGGCTGTTTAGTCTATACTGAAAATCTGTTGTTTAGTGTAGCCACCTTCATCAATTATCTTAGCTAGATCTTCTGGATAACTTGCTGTAGCTGCTACATCAGCACTTCCTGCTTCAACTTGTACTTTTATGTTATGGAGATGGCTTCTTTCCTTAAACCTCATGAACCAACCTCAGCTACTTTCAGACTTTTTTCTGCAGCTTTCTTACCTCTCTCAGCTTTCACAAAATTGAAAAGAGTTAGGATCTTGCTCTGGATTAGGCTTTAGCTTAAGGGAATGTTGTGGCTGGTTTGATCTTCTATCCAGACCACTAACACTTTCTCCATATCAGCAATAAGGTTGTTTCACTTTCTTATCATTGGTGTGTTCACTGGAGTAGTACTTTTAATTTCCTTCAACAACTTTTCCTCTGCATTCACAACTTGGCTAACTGGTACAAGAGGCGTAACTTTCGGCCTATCTTGGCTTTTGACATGGCATGCTTTCCTCTCTAAGCTTAATTAATTCTAGCTTTTGATTTAAAGTGAGAGAGGTGAGTAATTTCAATCTTTTTTCTCTCAAGGAATAGGGAGGCCTGAGGAGAGGGAGAGAGACTGGGGAATGGCTGGTTGGTGGAGCAGTGAGAACACACACATTTATTAAGTTTACCATCTTATATGAGCACGGCTCATGGCGTCCCAAAGCAGTTACAATTGTAACATCAAAGATCACTGATCACAGATCACCATAAGAGATATAATAATGAAAAAGTTTGAAATATGGCAAGAATAACCAAAATGTGACACAGAGACATAACGTGAGCACATGCTGTTGGAAAAACGGAACCAATAGACTAACTCAACGCAGGGTTGCCACAAAGCTTTGATTTGTAAAAGACGCAGTATCTGTAAAGAGTGATAAAGCAAAGTGCAATAAAATTGGATATGTCTGTATATTAAGAAGAAAACAGCATCAGGATTGGAGGAAGACTCATTCACAACCTGAGATATGCTGATGACACAACCTTGCTTGCTGAAAGTGAAGAGGACTTGAAGGACTCACTGATGAAGATCAAAGACTACAGCTTTCAGTATGGATTATACTTCAACATAAAACAAAAATCTTCACAACTAGACCAATAAGCAATATCATGATAAACGGAGAAAATACTGAAGTTCTCAAAAATTTCATTGTATTTGGACCCACAGTCAAAACACTAGGAAGCAGGTGTCAAGAAATAGACACATATTGCTTTGGGCAAATCTGCTACAAAAAAAACACTTTAAAATGTTAAAAAACGAAGATGTACCATTTTGCATTCCCACAAGCAATGGATAAGGGTCCCAATTTCCCCACATTTTTGCCAACATTTGTTATTTTCTGTTTTTTTTTTTTATCTTAGCCATCCTAGTGGGAGTGAAATGGTATCTCATTGTGCTTTTGATTTGCAAAATGGTAGAGGCATTGTGGAAAACAGTGTGGCAGTTCCTCAGCAAAATGGAATTCCATATGACCAAGCAATATCACTCTTAGGTATATACCAAAAAGAATTGAAAGCAGAGACTGAAACAGAGACTTGTATACCAGTGTTCATTCTGGCACTATTCACAATACCCAAAAGGTAGAAACAATCTAAATGCCCATCAACAGATGAATGGATAAACAAAATGTGGTACATATATACAATGGAATACTACTCAATCACTAGAAGAAACAAAGTCTTGATGTTGTTGTTGTTGTTACGAGCCTTCAAGTCGGTTACAACTCATAGCATCCCTTTGTACAACAGAATGAAACAATGCTCGGTCTTCTGCCATCCTCACAACCATTGTTATGCTTGAACCCACTGTTGCAGCTGCTGTGTCAACCCTCGTTGAGGGTCTTCCTCTTTTTAGCTGACTCTGTATTTTATAAAGTATGATGTCCTTCTCCAGGGACTGGTCCCTCCAGATAAAAAGTCCAAAGAAGTGAGACAAAGTCTCACCATCCTTGCTTCTATGGAGTATTCTGGCTGTACTTCTTCCACTACAGACCTCTTTGTTCTAGCAGTCCATGGAATATTCAATATTCTTTGCCAACACCATAATTCAAAGTTATCAATTTTTCTTCTGTCTCCCTTATTCATTGTCCAGCTTTTGTATGCATATGAGGTCATTGAAAACACCATGCCCTTGAGTCAGGCCCACCTTAGTCCTTAAAGTGACATCTTTGCTTTTTAACATGTTAAAGAGGTTTTTCAGCAGATTAGCCCAATGTAATGGGTTGTTTGATTTCTTGACTGCTGCTTCCATAGTTGCTGATTGTGGATCCAACTAAAATTAAGTCTTTGACAACTTCTATCTTTTCTCCGTTTATCATGAGGTTGCTTACTGGTCCAGTTGTGAGGATTTTTGTTTTCTTTATGTTGCGGTGTATTCCATACTGAACGCTGTGATCTTTGATCTTCATCAGTAAGTGCTTCAAGTCCTCTTCCCTTTCAGCAAGCAAAGTTGTGCCATCTGCTGCATAGCACAGGTTGTTAATAAGTCTTCATTCAATACTGATGCCATGTTCTTCTTCATATAGTCCAATTTCTAGGATTATTTGCTCAACATACTGACTAAATATGGTGAAAGGATATAACCCTGACCCATATCTTTCTTGACTTTAAACCATGTACTATCCACTTGTTCGGCTTGAACAACTGCTTCTTGGTCTATGTACAGATACCGCATGAGCACAAGTGTTCTGGAATTCCCTCTCTTCACAATGTTATCCATAATTTGTTATGATCCTCACAGTCGTATGCCTTTGCATACTCAATGAAACACAGGTAACATCTTTCTGATACTCTCTGCTTTCAGCCATAATCCATCTGATATCAGCAATGATATCCCTTATTTCACATCCTCTTCTGAATCCTGCTTGAACTTCTGGCAGTTCCCTGTCCTTGTACTGCTGCAATCACTTTTGAATGATCTTCAGTGAAATTCTACTTGTGAGTGATATTAATGTTATTGTTCGATAATTTCCACATTCAGTTGGACCATCTTTCCTTGGAATAGGCAGAAATATGGATCTCTTCCAGTAGGTTGGCCAGGTAGTTGTCTTTCAAATTTCTTGGTATAGATGAGAGCTTCCAGCACTGTATCCATGTGTTGAAACATCTTGGTTGGTATTCTGTCAATTCCTGGAAACTTGTTTTTTGCCAATGCCTTCAGTTCAGCTTGGACTTCTTCCCTCAGTACCATTGGTTCTTGATCATATGCTACCTCCTGAAATGGTTAAATGTTAACCAATTCTTCTTGGTACAGTGACTTTGTGTATTCCTTTCATTTTCTTTGTTGCTTTCTGCATCATTTAATATTTTCCCGTAGCATCCTTCAATATTGCAATTCGGGGCTTGAGATTTTTCTTCAATTCTTTCAGCTTGAGACTTTCTATCTCCAGGTCTTTGCACATTTTGTTATAATACTTTGTCTTCTCGAGCTGTCCTTTGAAATGTTCTGTTCATCTCTTTTACTTCATCATTTCTTCCTTTCACTTTATCTACTCTACGTTCGGCAGCAACTTTCAGAGTCTCTACTGATATCCATTTTGGTCTTTCTTTCTTTTCTTTTTAATGACCTCTTGCCTTCTTCATGTATGATGTCCTTGATGCCATTCTACAACTTGTCTGGTCTTTGATCATGAGTTTTCAATTCATCAAATCTATTCTTGAGATAGCTTCTAAATTCAGGGGGATATACTCAAGGTCATACTTTGGCTTTCATGGACGTGTTCTAATTTTCTTCGACTTCAACTTGTATGTGAGCAATTGATAGTGTGTTCCACAGTTGGCCACAGTTGTTCTAACTAATCATATTGAGCTTTTCTGTTGTCTCTTTCCATTTGATTCCTATGTATTCCATCTAGTGAGGTCAATGTGTATAGTTGCTGTTGATGTTGTTGAAAAAAGGTATTTGCAATGAAGAAGTTGTTGGTCTTACAAAATTCTGTCGTGAGTTCTCTGGCATCATTTTTATTACCAAGGCCATATTTTCCAACCAGCAATCCTTCTTTGTCTCCAACTTTTGTATTCCAATTGCCAGTAATTATTGATACATTTGATTACATGTTGATCAATTTCTGACTGCAGAAGTTAGTAAAAATGTTCAATTTCCTCATCTTTGGCAATTTCCTCATCTTTGACTGGTGCATAAATTTACATAATGGTTGTACTGACTAGTCTTCTTTCCAGGCATGTGGATATTATCCTATCACTGACAGAGTTGAACTTCAGGATAGATCTTCAAGTGGTCTTTTTGACGATGAACAGGACACCACCCCTCTTCAATTTATCATTCCTGTTATAGTAAAAACTATGTCTGATTCAAAATGGCCAATACCAGTCCGTTTTAGTTCACTAATACTTAGGATATCGATCTTTATGTGTTCCATTTCATTTTTGACAACTTCCAATTTTCCCAGATTCATACTTCATATATTCCACATTCTAACTATTAATGGATGTTTTCTGCTGTTTTTTCTGATTTGGAGTAATGCCACATCAGTAAATCAAGATCTTGAAACTTGACTCCATCCACATCATTAAGGTAGACTCTACTTTAGGAGGCAGTTCTTCCACAGTTGTATTTTGATTGCTTTCCAATCTGAGGGTCTCATCTTCCATCACTATGTCAGACAAAGTTCCACTGCTGTTAGTAAGTTTTTCATTGGCCATTTTTTTCAGAAGTAGACTGCCAGGTCCTTCTTCCTAGTCTATCTTACTCTGGAAGCTCTGCTGAAACCTGTCCAGAAAGTGTGACCCTGCTCGTATTTGAAATACCCATGGCAAAGTTTTCAGGATCACAGCAACACGCAAGCCACCACAGTACTACAAACTGACAGACACATAGTGGTACATATATACAGTGGAGTATTACTCAGTCAGTAGAAGAAACAAAGTCTACAATATGGATGGAGCTTGAAGATATGCTGAGTGAAATAAGTCAGTCACAAAAAGACAAATATTGTATGACTTCACTCATATAAAAAGACAAGAAAAGGCAAACGTATAGAGACCAAAGTTTACTGGTGCTTACCAGGGCCTGGAAGGAGGGCTGGAGCTTGATGGTGATGGAAAAATTGTATTGATTAAGGGTAGGGTTGCACTGCAGATTATTGTAATTGCTGTCAGTAAATTGTACACTTGTAAAAAGTTGAACTGGCAAAAGTTGTGTGATAGATACATTCACAACAACAATAACCAAAAAAAGAGTAGCTGCTGAGGCTGCTTATGTCCAGACAAAAGCCTCATGGGATTTGGTTCCTTGGTTTGGAGGTGTAGGGTCATGGTTTCATGGGACATCCCAGTTAATTGGCCTAATGACATGTTTAGTGCTTATGTTCTACCTCCTAGTTTGCTGCACGGTACCTGGGGTCTTAGAAGCTTGCAAGGGTCCATCCAAGGTACAATAAATGGGCTCTGTTTGCCTGGGGTAACTAAGGAAGAAGGAGATTCAGGAATAGGAAGAGAATATGCAACGTGTGGCTAATTGCCTCCATGAATAATGGCCTTCTTTGCCATGATACCAGAAGAACTGGATGGTGCCTGGCTACCATTACTGATCATTTGGATCAAAGATTATATGAAGAATTCTGATCAAAAGGGGGAAAATGTAGAACAGACTTTATGATTTTTGTGGATTCCAGACTTTCTGGAGCCATGGAGGCCAGATGAAGCCCTCAAGCTATTCCTCTGAAATAATCTTTAAAACTTAAACCAAAATATCCCCTAAATTCTTTGTACACTTAAAAATTCTTAAAAACGATGGTTCAGCTTAACTAGTAAAAAATGTCTGCCATGAGAATTATGTCCTTTTAGAACTATCTATATAGGATCAAAGTGAAAACAGCAACTCAAAAGATTAGATAGGATACTTAGAGGGCAATGAGTTTACATTAATGGGGGAGGAACAACTCTGAAAAGGAGGGTAAGAATGTTTGCATAATTGGAAGAATATAATCAAAGTCACTGAATTGTACATGTAGAAATGGTTGAATTGGTGTAAGTTTTGCTGTATATCTTCTCAACGACAACAAAATAAAATAAAAAACAATTATACAGAGAGTTCAGGAAATATGGATGGAGCACTGTCCATATCAGTTGTGGTAGATTAGTATTGTTGTTATAGTTATACTACTTTTTTTTTTTTGTACTTCAGGTGAAGGCTTACAGAACAAATAGTTTATCATGAAACAGTAGTACACATGTTGTTTTATGACATTGGTTAACAACCCCACAACATGTCAACCCTCTAACTTCTCAACCTTTTTCTTTGGTGAAAATACACATAGCCAAAGATACACCATTTCAAAAATTTCTATACGCACAGTCCAGTGACATTGACTACGCTTTTCCAATTGTGCTGTTATTCTCACTTAAGATGAAGGCTTACAGAACAAAATAGTTTCTCATTTAAGTTACAACAAATGTTGCCCTATCACAATGGTTAACAATCTCACAACATATCAGCAATATCCTTACTCAACCTTGGGTTCTCTATCACCAGCTTCCTTGTCCCCTTCTGCCTTCTGGCCCTTGTCACTGGACTACTGTACCTCATTAGACCCATTTGGTTTTACGGGGCTGTCCACTCCCAGGCTGAATGGTGAACCTAGGAGATAACTTCACCACTGAGCTAAAAGGGTGTCTGGGGCCATACTCTTGGGGTTTCTTCAGTCTCCTTTAGGCCAGTAAATCTGGTCTTTTTTTCATGAGTTACAATTTTGTTCTACATCCTTCTCCAGCTCTGTCCAGAACCCTCTGTTGTGATCCTGGTCAGAGCAGTCAATACTGGTAGCCGGGCACTGTCTAGCTGTACTGGATTCAGTCTGGTGGAGGCCTTGGTAGCTGTGGTCCATTAGTCCTTTGGACTAATCTTTTCCTTGTGTCCTGTTCTCTTCATTCTCCCTTGCTCCCGAAGGGATGAGACCAGTGGAGTATCTTAGATGGCCACTCACAGGCTTTTAAGACCCCAGACACTACTCACCAAGCTAGAATGTAGAGTGTTGTCTTTATAAACTGTGTTATGTCAATTGAGCTAGAAGTTCCCCTAGACCATGGTCCCCAGAGCCCTCCTCCCAGCAATTCAATCCCTCAGGGAGTTCGGATGCGTCTATGGGGATTCCGTGACCTTTCCTTGTACAAGTTGTGCTAGCTTTCCCTGTATTGTGTACTGTCTCACCCTTCACCCAAGATAACACTTATCTATTGCCTATTAAGTATTTCCCTCCACCCCTCCCATCCCTGGTAACCAACAAAGATTGTTAAGTTTTGTGGCTGAACTTTTTCATGGGTTTTCACAATAGAGGTCTCATACAATATTTGTCCTTTTGTGATTGGCTTATTTCACTCAGCATAATGCCCTCCAGTTTCATCCATATTATGAGATGCTTCACAGATTCATTGTTGTTCTTTCTCATTGCATAGTACTCCATTGTGTGTATGTACCATAGTTTGTTTATCCATTCATCTGTTGATGGGCATCTAGGTTGTTTCCATCGCTTTGCTATTGTGAACAATGCTGCCATGAACATAGGTGTGCATATGTCTATTCGAGTGATGACTCTTATTTCTCTAGGATATATTCCTAGGAGTGGGTTTGCTGGATCGAATGGTATGTCTATTTCTAGCTTTCTGAGGAAGCGCCATATCATTTTCCAAAATGGTTGTATCATTTTGCATTCCCACCAGCAGTGCATAGGTGTTCCGATCTCCCCGCAGCCCCTCCAACATTTGTTATTTTCAGTGTTTTTGATTCATGCCAGTAATGCCGGGGTGAGATGGTATCTCACTGTGGTTTTACTTTGCATTTCTCTAATGGCTAGTGATCGCAAGCATTTCCTCATGTGTCTGTTGGCCACTTGAATGTCTTCTTTGGTGAAGGGTCTGTTCATTTCCTTTGCCCATTTTTTTTTTTTTTTAATATATATTTTATTGTACTTCAGGTGAAAGCTTACAGAGCAAATAGTTTCTCATGAAATAGTAGTACACATGTTGTTTTTTGACATTGGTTAACAACCCCACAACGTATTAAGCCTCTAAATTCTCTACCTTTTTTTTTGATGAAAATTACAGATGGCCAAAGATACACCGTTTCAAAAATTTCTACATTCACAGTTCAGTGACATTGACTACGCTCTTCCAACTGTGCTGTTATTCTCACTTAAGATGAAGGCTTACAGAAAAAATAGTTATTCATTTAACAGTTACTACACATGTTGCCCTATGACAATGGTTAACAATCTCACAGCACATCAAGAATATCCTTACTCCACCTTGTGTTCCCTATCACCAGGGGGCTTCCTTGTCCCCTTCTGTCTTCTGGACCTTGTCAGTGGACTATTGTACCTCTTTAGTCTCATTTGTTTATTTATTTATTTATTTATTTATTTATTTTTATTTATTTTTTTTTTTAATATATATTTTATTGTACTTCAGGTGAAAGCTTACAGAGCAAATAGTTTCTCATGAAATAGTAGTACACATGTTGTTTTTTGACATTGGTTAACAACCCCACAACGTATTAAGCCTCTAAATTCTCAACCTTTTCTTTTGATGAAAATTACAGATGGCCAAAGATACACCGTTTCAAAAATTTCTACATTCACAGTTCAGTGACATTGACTACGCTCTTCCAACTGTGCTGTTATTCTCACTTAAGATGAAGGCTTACAGAAAAAATAGTTATTCATTTAACAGTTACTACACATGTTGCCCTATGACAATGGTTAACAATCTCACAGCACATCAAGAATATCCTTACTCCACCTTGTGTTCCCTATCACCAGGGGGCTTCCTTGTCCCCTTCTGTCTTCTGGACCTTGTCAGTGGACTATTGTACCTCTTTAGTCTCATTTGTTTATTTATTTATTTATTTATTTATTTATTTATTCTTATTTTATTTAAACACCATTTCAAAACTTTTTACTTACACATTTAAGTGATATTGACTATGCTCTTCCAATTGTGCTGCCATTCTCGCCCAAGATGAAGGCTTACAGGACAAAACAGCCTCCCATTTAATAGTTACTACAAATGTTGCCCTATAGCAGTGGTCAACAATCTCACAATACATCGACAGTGTCCTTATTCAATTTGTGTTCCTTATCATCAGTTTCCTACTCTCCCTCTGCCTTCTGGCCCTTGTCACCGGACTCCTGTACGTCGTTAGTCCCATTTAGTTTTACTGGGGTGTCCATTCCCAGGCTTAACATCGAACCTTGAAGGTAACTTCCCCTCTGAGCTGAAAGGGTGTCTGGGGGCCACACTCTCGAGGTTTCTCTAGTATTCTTTAGGCCAGTAAATCTGGTCTTCTTTTTTTTTTTTTTTTTTTTTTTTGGGAGTTAAAATTATACTCTACATCCTACTCCAGCTCTGCCCAGAACCCTCTGTTGTGATCCTGGTCAGAGGAGTCATTGGTGGTAGCCGGGCACCATCCAGCTGTACTGGGCTCAGTCCCGTGGAGGCCTTGGTAGCTGTGGACCATTAGTCCTTCGGACTAATCTTTTCCTTGTATCCTGTTCTCTTCGTTCTCCCTTGTTCCCGAAGGGATGAGATCAGTGGAGTATCTTAGATGGCCGCTCATAGGCTTTTAAGACCCCAGACACTACTCACCAAGGTAGAATGTAGAGCATTATCTTTATAAGTAGTGTCATGCCAATTGAGCTAGATGTTCCCTGAGATCATGGTCCCCAGAGCCCTCCGTCCAACAACTCAGTCCCTCGGGGGGTTTGGATGTGTCTATAGGGCCTCCATGACCTTTCCTTGTGCAGGTTGTGTTAGTTTCCGCTGTACTATGTACTATCTCATCTCTCACCCAAGTTACCACTTACCTATTACCTATTTAGTATTCCCCCCCCCCTCCCATCCCTGGTAACCAACAAGGATTGTTACATTTTGCATGTGAATTTTTTCATGGGTTTTTACAATAGAGGTCTCATACAATATTTGTCCTTTTGTGATTGACTTATTTCACTCAGCATGATGTCCTCCAGTTTCATCCATGTTATGAGATGGTTCACCGATTCATTGTTCTTTCTCGTTGCATAGTACTCCATTGTGTGTATGTACCATAGTTTGTGTATCCATTCGTCTGTTGATGGACATCGAGGTTGTTTCCATCGTTTTGCTATTGTGAATAATGCTGCCATGAACATAGGTGTGCATATGTCTATTCGAGTGATGACTCTTATTTCTCTAGGATATATTCCTAGGAGTGGGATTGCTGGATCGAATGGTACGTCTATTTCTAGCTTTCTGAGGAAGCGCCATATCATTTTCCAAAATGGTTGTATCATTTTGCATTCCCACCAGCAGTGCATAGGTGTTCCGATCTCCCCGCAGCCCCTCCAACATTTGTTATTTTCAGTGTTTTTGATTCGTGCCAGTAATGCCGGGGTGAGATGGTATCTCACTGTGGTTTTACTTTGCATTTCTCTAATGGCTAGTGATCGCAAGCATTTCCTCATGTGTCTGTTGGCCACTTGAATGTCTTCTTTGGTGAAGGGTCTGTTCATTTCCTTTGCCCATTTTTTAATAGGATTATTTGTCCTTTTGTTGTAGAGGTGTTGGATTTTCTTGTAGATTATGGAGATTAGACCTTTGTCTGACTTGAACTATCCAAAAATTTTTTCCTAGTCTGTAGGTTCTCTTTTGACTCTTTTGGTGAAGTCTTTTGAAGAGCATAGGTGTTTGATTTTTAGAAGATCCCAGTTATCTAGCTTATCTATTGGGGTTTGTGTGTTGATGGTTATGGTTTGTTTGTAACCTATTAATGCCATGTATTAAGGCCTGAAGTGTTGGTCCTATTTTTTCTTCTATGAACTTTATAGTTTTAGGCTTTATATTCAGGTCTTTGATCCATTTTGAAGTAGTTTTTGTATACGGCATGAGTTATGGGTCCTGTTTCATTTTTTTGCAGCTGGATATCCAGTTTTGCCAGCACCATTTGTTAAAAAGACGGTCTTTTCCCCATTTGATGGACTTTGGGCCCTTGTCGAAGATCAGGTGCCATAGGTGGATGGATTTACTTATGGGTTCTCCATTCTGTTCCTTTGGTCAAGGTATCTGTCGATGTACCATTACCAGGCTATTTTGACTACTGTAGCTGTATAGTAGGTTCTGAAGTCAAGTAGTGTGAGTCCTCCAACTTTATTCTTCTTCTTCAGTAGTGCTTTACTTATTCGGGGCTTCTTCCCTTTCCATATACAGTGAATGATTAGTTTTTCCATCTCTTTGAAGGATGTTGTTGGTATTTGGATAGGGATTGCATTGTATTTGTAAATTGCTTTCGGCAGAATTGCCATTTTCACAAAGTTGAGTCTGTCTATCCATGAGCATGGTATGTTTTTCCATTTATGTAGATCCCTTAGGGTTTCATGCAGTAGTGTTTTATAGCTTTCTTTGTATAGGTCTTTTACATCCCTGGTCAGATTTATTCCTCAGTGTTTTCTCTTTTTAGGGACTATTGAAAATGGTATTGTTTTCCGGATTTCCTTTTCATTGTTCTCCTTATTGGTGTATAGGAATCCAACTGATGTTTGAATGTTTATCTTGTATCCTGCTTCTCTGCTGAATCTTTCTATTAGTTCCAGTAGATTTATTGTGGAGTCTTTAGGGTTTTCTATGTATAGTATCATATCATCTGCAAACAGGAACAGTTTAACTTCTTCATTACCAATTTGGATGCCCCTTATTTCTTTTTCTTGCCTCATTGCTCTAGCTAGAACTTCCAGCACAATGTTAAATAGGAGTGGTGATAAAGGTCATCCTTGTCTTGTTCCTGTTCTCAAGGGCAATTTTTTCAGCCTCTCTCCATTAAGAATGATACTGGCCTTTGGTTTTGCATAGATGCCCAATATTATGTTGAGAAATTTCCCTTCTATACCTGTTTTCTTGAGAGTTTTTATCAGGAATGGCTGTTGGACTTTGTCAAATGCCTTTTCTGCATCAATTGAGATGATCATGTGATTCTTTCCTTTTATGTGGTGGATTACGTTGATTGATTTTCTAATGTTGAACCATCCTTGCATACCTGGTATGAATCCTACTTGTTCGTGGTGTATTATTTTCTTGATATGATGCTGAATTCTATTGGCTAGAATTTTGTTCAGAATTTTTGCATCTATATTCATGAGAGATATTGGTCTGTAATTTTCTTTTATTGTGATGTCTTTGCCTGGTTTTGGTATCAGCGTTATGCTGGCTTCATAGAATGAATTTGGAAGTGTTGCTTCTTTTTCTATGCTCTGAAATAGCTTGAGTAGTACTGGTACAAGCTCTTCTGTAAATGTTTTGTAGAATTCTCCAGTGAAGCCATCTGGGCCAGGGCTTTTTTTGGTTGGGTGTTTTTTTATTACCTTTTCAATCTCTTCTCTTGTTATGGGTCTGTTCAGATTTTCAATATCACTTTGTTGTACTTTGGTTAGGTAGTGTGTTTCTAGAAATTTATCGATTTCCTCTATGTTTTCAAATTTGTTGGAGTACAGTTTTTCATAATATTCTGTTATAATCCTTTTTATTTCAGTTGGGTCTGTTGTAATGTCCCCCATTTCATTTCTTGTTTCGGTTACTTGCATCCTCTCCTGTTTTTCTTTTGTCAGTCTGGCCAGTGGTTTCTCGATTTTTTGATTCTTTCCAAGAACCTACTTTTGGTTTTGTTGATTCTTTCTATTGTTTTTCTGTTCTCTACTTTATTTATTTCTGCTCTGATCTTTCCTATTTCCTTTCTTCCGGTGTTTGTGGGCTTTTTTTTTGCTGTTCTCTTTCTATTTGTTTGAGTTCTGTAGTTAATGTTTTGATTTTGTCCCTTTCTTCTTTTTTAATGTGTGCATCTGTTGCTATAAATTGTCCTCTGAGGACTGCCTTTGCTGTGTCCTGAACATTTTGGTATGATGTGTTTTCATTCTCACTTGATTCTAGAAATTTTTTGATTCCATCTCTGATTTCTTCTGTTACCCACTGATGCGTAAGCAGGGTATTATTCAGTTTCCATGTAGTTGATTTTTTTTCCTTGCTATTTCTGTTGTTAATTTCTACCTTGATGCCATTGTGGTCAGAGAAGATACTTTGAATTATGTCAGTGTTTTGGATCTTGTTGAGGATTGCTCTGTGGCCTAAGATGTGGTTTATTCTGGAGGATGTTCCATGTGCATTGGAAAAGAATGTGTACTTTGCAGCGGTTGGATGGAGAGTTCTATATATGTCTATGAGGTCAGGTTAGCTGATTGTGCCCTTTAGGTCTTCTGTATCTTTGTTGAGCTTCTTCTTAGTTGTTCTGTTCTTTACTGAGAGTGGCGTGTTTAAGTCTCCTACTATTATTGTGGAACTGTCAATTTCTCCTTTCAGTGTTGTTAGAGTTTGTTTTATGTATTTTGGAGCCCTGTCATTGGGTGCATAGATGTTTATTACTGTTATGTCTTCATGATGGATCATCCCCTTAATCATTATGTAGTGTCCTTCTTTGTATTTTATGGTAGATTTTGTTTTAAAGTCTATTTATCTGAGATTAGAATTGCCACCCCTGCTCTTTTTTGGCAGTTGTTAGCTTGATATATTTTTTTCCAACCTTTGACTTTTAATAAATTCCCATCTTTGTTTCTAAGGTGTGTCTCTTGTAGACAGCATATTGATGGATCCTGTTTTCTTATCCATTCTGTCACTGTCCGTCTCTTTACAGGTGCATTGAGTCCATTTATATTCAGGGTAATTATTGATAGATGTGAGTTTGTTGCTGTCATTTTGTGGTGCTTTTTTTTGTGGTGCTGACGTTTTGTTTGTTCTTCTTACTCTCTTGTGCTGAGTTACTTTTGTTTGTGGAATTTTTTTTTCATTTCTTTTGTTTTTGTTGGTTTTGTTTTTGCCGAGACTTTATTTTTTTCCTCTTTATTTTTATGAGTATGTTTGTTAACTTTCTTTGTGTTTACCATGAATTTTAGCCTTATCTTTCTAAGTTTGAAGCAGTCTACCATTACTTGGTATCGCCTTCCCTTCCTTTCCATTAGAAGGTTATATCCCTATGCCATTTATTCCCTCTTTTATTGTTTTGATGTTGTTGTCATTTATTGATTAACTGCTCTGATTCCCTGTTGTATTTCTTTTGGTTTTGGATTGTCCTCGAGAGTTCATTTCCTAGATTGGTATCTGGCTGGTACGATCCTGTGTCCTGGTTTCTGCCTGTGAGCTGAAGCTGTTTGTCTTCAGATCGGAGAACTCCCTTTAATAATTCTTGTAAGTTTGTTTTGAGTTTTACATATTCCCTTAATTTTTGTTTATCTGGAAATGACCTAATTTCACCATCAAATTTAAACAAGTGTTTTGCAGCATATATTATTCTTGGCTGGCAATTCTTTCTTTCAAGATTTTATATATGTCATCCCATTGCCTTCTTGCCTGCATGGTTTCTGCCAAATAATCTGAGTTTAGTCTTATTGTTTCTCCTCTGTATGTGACTTCTTGTTTTTCACGAGCTGCTCTCAGGATTCTTTGTTTGTCTTTGGTTTTGGCGAGTGTGATTATGATATGCCTCGGTGATTTTCTTTTGGGGTCTCTTCTATATGGGATTCGTTGAGCTTCTTGGATGGCCTGCTTTTCATCCTTCATGATATTGGGGAAGATTTCTGTTAGCAGTTCTTCAATGATCCTCTCTGTGTTTTCTGTTTTCTCCCCCTCTTCTGGAATTCCAATCACTTGAAAATTTTTGCCTTTGATTGTGTCCCACATAACTCTCAGGGTCTCTTCATTTTTCTCTGTTCTTTTTTCTGAGTTTTCCTCAAACAGAGTTGTATCCAAGTGTTTGTCTTCAATTCCACTGATCCTGTCTTCCACCATTTCAAATCTGCTTCTCAGCCCTTCTATGACACCGTCCATTTCTGAAATCTTGTTGTTTATCTTTTGGATTTCTAATTGTTGTCTTTGTATAATTTCTGGTTGTGAATTTATTTTGGCATTTTGTTCCTGTATTATTTCCCTGAATTCTTCCAATTTTTTTGTCCATATTTTCCAGGAATATGTCTATTTTTTCCTCATGTTTTTCAGATTTTTGCCTCAGCTTTTGGAGAATCCTGAGTATTAGAGATTTGAATTCCCTATCAGGTAGTTCTAGTGCATTTTCTTCCACTGGAGAGTCATCTGGTGTTTTATTTTGGACGCCTACTGGAACCATCCTGTCCTGTTTTTGTAAATGTTTTGATATTGTCTGCTCTCTTTGGGCATTTGGTAGTTATTTTTCTCGTTTATTGATTGTAGATTTGTTTGTTTCATCCCTTTTTTAAAAAAAATTTGACTATGTCTGAGCAGGCAGACTGTGTGTTCTTTGTTGTTTGCTCGTCTGTGGGAACAATACTTTTCGCCTCCTTCTCCAACTGGCAGGGTCAGTCACTCAGATATGGTACGGCAGGGGAGTTTTAGCTGAAGAGGAGTTACTGGGATGGGTCGTTTGTGGCACTTACTACAGCCACCAGAGTGGGTCAGTAATCAGTGCAGGGCAAGTTCTATTAGGCCGTGCCTGTGCTGCTTGGTGGTGTGATGTCAAGCACCTGTTGCAGGTAGGCAGGATTCAGAGGGGAGACTGTTATGTGTGGCGCTAAGATGGATATGGGAGAGAGGAGAGAGGAACAGGAGCCAAAAACATACAAACAAACAAAAAACAATGCTAGGGGAGCTTGCCGTTGGAGTGGAGAGATGAGAGACTATGAAATGGAGAAAAACAGAAAGGGGAAGAGGAAGAAAAGAAAAGAATGAATAAATAAAAATCAGAAAGGTTAAAGAACCGCAAAGTTCCCAGGGATCCCACCAGTGCAGCTATGCGGTCTGGGGAAGTCACTCACAGGTGTTGCAGTACAGCCTGGCTAGAAGGCATAGAGGTATACAACACCAGGTATTCAGGGAACAGAAAGAGAAGGAAGATACAGAGAGATGAGAAACTGAGCAATGAAGAAAGACAAAAAGGGAAAAAGAGGGAAAAGAAAACAGAACAAATTAAAAAGAAAAAAAAAGAGCAAGAAGTTTCCCAAAAAAACAGAAAAAAAAAAAAAAACAATGAAAAAAGAAATGCGCTCAGGGATCCCTCTGCAGGTCTGTGGAAGCTGAAGGGGAGTTCCTTGCCACACAGCTCTGCCTGGTCAGAAGGGGCTCCCGACTCAAAAAAGGAAAAGAAAACAAACAAACAATTCAAAACAAACAAATGAACAAAAGCCCCGGGATCCCACCAGTTCAGCAGCCCAGACTGGGAAGCAGCTCCACACTCAAACTGAGCTCCGTAGCTTCTCAGGAAGAAGCAAAGATGGCGCACAGAGCCAGGTACTCGAGCGAAAGGTGTGGGAGGTGGTGCGAGGCAAGGAAGAAATCAAAAGAAGCAGAAAAAAAAGAAAAAGAAAAAAAAGCAACACTAGCAGCCAATAAATGGCACTCAGATATCCAGCTAGTGCGGGATGGTGTTTCTGGACAAGAGACTGTGTCCCCGGGAAGCATAGGGGGCCGAGTGTGGGTGAAGAAGGCTAGAGAGTGGGAAAGTGTATATCACAAATTACCGGAGCTCTGCAGCCCCTCAGGAAGAAGCAAAGATGGCACACGGAGTGAGGTACTTGAGTGAAAGGAGGGGGAGGTGGCAAGAAGCAAGGAAGAAATCAAAAGAAGCGGAAAAAAGCAACACCAGCAGCCAACAAATTGTACTCAGAGAGCCACCCGTTCAGGTGTGTGGAATCCAAGCAGCTGGTGTTTCCTGGTCAAGAGATTGTGGCCGTGGGAAGCAGAGGAGGTCAAGTCAGGGTGAAGAAGGGTTGGGGGTGGGAAAACATATATCGTAAATTACTGGTTGTTCTGTCTCCCACTGGATGCTCCGTGAGGCTGCTTTCTCGTACCCCCTGTTTGCTGGTCTCCGATAGGCAAGATGGCAGACCGCACTGCGTTAGCTGGTAGGGGGTAGGGGACCTCTGCACGAATCTGTCCTCGCTCTCCATTCTCTGTCAGTTTTCTCACTCCATTTGGTGCTTGGCTGAGTTCTTTATCTCTTCATTTGATGTTTTAGGGTTTCAGGATTGTTGTATTCTCTGTTCGGCTTAGTTTTTCGGATCTCTGCTGTGGAGGGACAGCATGGTGCTTCTGCCTAGAGCGCCATTTTGCCAGAACTCCTGTACTACTTTTTTAAAAACAAACAAGAAAATAAACCTTGTGCAATAATAGAAAAAAAAATTATGTAATCAGTACTCTTGAACAATATGTGCAGAAATTGTTGAGTGGTGTCTTAGGCTGGGTTCTCTAGAGAAGAAAAACCAGCAAAGCACATAAATATATATAGGGAGAGATTCATATCAAGGAAATGGCTCCTGTAGTTGAAGAGGCTGGAATGTCCCAAGTCTGTGGGTCAGAATATAGGCTTCTCCCAATTCATGTAGCCGCAGGGGTTGGCAAACGCAAGGTCAGCAGGTCAGTGAGCAGGGCTCTTGCTCACAGGCTGTGAAGATCGATGAATCCCCAAGATTGGCAGGTAAGACCGAAGGTAAGCTGCTAGCTCAAGTCCAAAGAACCAGAGGCCAGATGAACAGGAGCCAGCTGCAGGATCCAGCATGAGCAAAAACCCCTTGAGCCTTACCAGAACATCCACTTATATTAGGATGCACGCCACACATACAATGAAACTCCATTTCAACTAATTGGCTACTCACAGCAGATTTCATCATGGGGGTTGTCTTAGTCATCTAGTGCTGCTATAACAGAAATACCACAAGTGGATGGCTTCAACAAACAGAAGTTTGTTTTCTCACAGTCTAGTATGCTAGGAGTCCAAATTTGGGGTATCAGCTCCAGAGGAAGTTCTTTTCTCTCTATCGGTTCTGGAGGAAGGTCCTTGTCATCAATCTTCCCTTGGTCTAAGAGCTTCTCTGCACAAGAATCCTGAATCCAAAGGATGTGCTCTGCTCCTGGGGCTGCTTTCTTGGTGGTATGAGGTCCCCCACTCTCTGTTGGCTTCCCTTTCCTTTTATCTCTCATAAGATAAAAAGTACAGGCCACACCCCAGGAAACTCCCTTTACATTGGATCAGGGATATGACCTGAACAAGGGTGTTACATCTCACCCTAATTGTCTTCAGCGTAGTCCAATCTTGCCTCATTAACCATAGGCAGAGATTAGGATTTACAACATATAGGAAAATTATATCAATCACAAAATGGAGGGCAAACACATGATACTGGGATTATGGCCTAAGCAAGTTGATACTTATTTTGGGGGGACACAATTCAATCCATGACAGGGGTGATCACATATCAGATTTCAACAGGGAAGTGATCACAACATTATACGACTGCCAAAAGACTGAGAATCATGGCCCAGCCAAGTTGACACACAACACAAATTGGATCCTGTTTTGCTGTGTACACTATTGCCAAAAATATAATAAAATATTATTTAAAAAAAGCAAAGATGTCACTTTGGGACTAAGGTGCACCTGGTACAAGCCATGGTATTTTCACTTGCTTAATATGCACGCAAAAGCTGCACATTGAATAAGGAAGATTGGAGAAGAATTGATGCCTTTGACTTATGATATCAATGAAGAATGTTGAGTATACCATGGACTGCCAGAAAAATGAACAAGTCTATCTTGGAAGAAGTAAAGTCAGAATGCTCCTTAGAAGTGAAGATGGTGAGACTTCATCTGACATACTTTGGACATGTTATCAGGAGGGACCAGTCACTGGAGAAGGACATCATGCTTGGTAAACTGGAGGGTTAGTGAAAAAGAGGAAGACCCTCAACAAATTGACACAGTGGCTGTAACAGTAGCTCAAACATAGCAAAGGTTATGAGAATGGCACAGGACCAGGCAACCTTTACTTCTGTTACATAGGTAGCTATGAGTCGGAACTGACTCTAGGACGCCTAACAACAACAATAAGAAATAAAGTCGCATGTAATTTTATTTTAATCTTTATACTTGTTTTTTTTTCTTTAATTAGGCAACCAAAATTTAATACTTCAGGCACATAAAGTGGTCTGAGCTTGAAGCATTTTTAATAGAGTAAAACCAAACCAAAAAAACCCATTGCCGTTGAGTCAATTCCAGCTTATAGGGACCTATAGGACAGAGTTGAACTGCCCCATAGGGTTTCCAAGGAGCAGCTGGTGGATTCGAACTGCTGACCTTTTGATTAGTAGCTGTAGCTCTTAACCAGTATGCCACCAGCATTTCCTTTAATAGAGTGAAGGGGTCTTTAATAAAAATTTTATTTTCCATTGGATTTTCTATTTCTCTTTGTGCCAATTTTGGTATTTTATATTTTTTCTGGAATAATTTCTATTTCATCTAGATTTTCAAATTTATTGGTGTACACATATTAATAGTAGTCTTTCTTTTAAAACACTTTTCACTATAATTATTTTTGTTTTAATTTTTATACTATGTTTATTTTTATTTATTTTGTTGATCACTCTTTCCAGATATTTTTGTATTTTATTTTAGCTGTTTAAAGCTGTCATTTTTGGTAATACCATCATCTCATTTATTATTTACTTTTTTTTACATTTTAGGGCAGTTTTAGATTCACAGAAAAATTGTGAAAATAATAGAGTTATTATATACTGCACACATAGTTTCCCCATTATTAACATCTTAGCACTACTATGGTGCATTTGTTAAAATTATTGAACAAATGTAGATACACTTTTATTAACTACAGTCCATACTTTATTCAGATTGCCTTAATTTTTGCCTAATGTTCCTTTTTTCGTGTTCTAGGATCCCATCCAGTATACCACATTACATTTAAAAAAAAAAAAGAAAACCAAACAAACCTGTTGCCATAGAGTCAATTCCAACTCAGAGTATGACTGCCCTGTCGGGTTTCCAAGGCTGTAAATCTTAAAGAAGCAAACTGCCACATCTTTCCTCCTGCAGAGCCGCTGGTGGTTTCAAGCTACTGATCTTTTGGTTAGCAGCAAAGTACTCAACCCTTTCTCCATTAGGTTCTTTACATTACATGCAGTAGTCATATTTTCTTAGGCTCCTTAGCCTTTGGGCTATGACAGTTTCTCAGATTTTACTCGTTTTTAGTGACCCTAACAGTTTTTTGAGGAGTATTGGTCAGGTATTTTGCAGAATATACATAGATTGGGATTTCTCTGATATTTTTCTCAGTGCTTTATGTAGTTCAAAGCTATGCTATTTGCATGTATACTCATAATTATTATATCTTCTTGATTAGATGTTCTTTTTTCTAGCATATAGGCTATTTTTCTAATTTTTTAATTTTACTACAAATATTCACTGATGTTAAAATTCTGCTTTACACTATTATGTCCTCATGCCCTCTCCACGTGGGTATGACACATCTGTCCTCTGTAACCTTAGGGTTCTTCTTCTTTTATTTTTATCTTAAACTTAAGAGACTCACCACATTCCCTTCTTCTTTCTTTCCTTTTATTTGCAGGATCGGACGTAGAAAAAGGAGAAAGAACCCCACTTAGTTTCATCATCATCCTGATAGGCACTGTTGTTGTTGTTGTGTGCCATAGAGTCAATTCTGACTCATAGCAACAGGCAATAACAGTCAATAATTACCTTTCACTTATCTGTCTTCCAACCCATGCCAAAAAAAAAAAAGACCCACTGCCGTCGAGTTGTTTCTGACTTGTAGCAACCATATAGTACAGAATAGAACTGCCACATAAGTTTCCCAAGGCTGAAATCTTTATGGAAGCTGACTGCCACAACTTTCTCTCATGGAACAGCTGGTGGGCTTGAACTGCCAACATGTTGGTTAGCAGCCAAGTGCTTTAACCACTGCACCACCAGGGCTCCTTTCTAACGCATAATGCATTATTAAACAAATATCAGTGACCACACACACACAGAGTCATACACCGTACACACATCAGTACACCGTACAATTTCTAAATGTTATAGTTGTTTTTTTTTCCTAATCTGTTCTCTTTCTTTTCCATACCGTGTTCTGGCCTTACTTTTTGTAAGCCATTTTTTATCTTGTGCTTTCAAATGTTTATCTCCATTATTATTTTTTTTTGCTGATATTCCCTTCATGTGTGTTCTGGCTCTGATGATGATGCATTTCCTTTTGTGTTTTAAAATTTTTGCTTGTGTGTGCATTTTCCGAACAAACTGTTTTCTGAAAAAAAACCGTGTCTCTGGATTGTGCAATTATTTCTAGAAAGCAAATTTACATTTGCGTCTACTGGTGCCCTGTTGGTTTTTTCTGTTTCTAGGACAATTTTTATGTTAAATCTTTATTTGTGGTTTTCTGTTGCCTTCCCACATTCACACAAAATGATGTCTTGTTTGGTTTTAGTCTTTGGGGGCTTTTTAAATTTTGTATTCCTCGTGTTTTTTTTTTTTTTAATTCTCAGAATCCTATGAAGGTCAAGGATTTTACTCTCTCTCTCTCTTTGTTAAAGTGGGTAATTTTAAGGATCCCAAGTGGTGCAATGGTTCAGCTCTCAGCTGCTAACCAAAAGGTTAGCAGTTTGATACCACCCAGCGGCTCCACAGGAGAAAGACCTGGTGATCTGCTTCCATAAAGATTACAGCCAAGAAAGCCCTATAGTGTAGTTATACTTTGTCACATGGGGTCACTATGAGTCAGAATCATCTTGATGGCACCCAGCAACAACAATGTGGAGAGAACAGTCCTTTGATTTGTTGTTTTTAGGTACTGTCGAGTGGACTCCGACTCAGAATGACCTTACATATAACATACCTTCATGTTGCCTGGTCTTGTGCCATCCTCATAACCATTGCTATGTTTGAGCCCACTGTTGCAGCCACTGTGTCAATCCATCTCGTTGAAGATCTTCTTCTTTTTGTTGACCCTCTACTTTACTAAATATATCCTTCTCCAGGGATTGGTCCCTCCTGATCACATGTCCAAAGTAAGTGAGATGAAGTCTTGCCATCCTCGCTTCTGAGGAGTATTCTGGCTGTACTTCTTTCTTGGAAGAAGTCCTTTGATACTTGTGGTTTTACAAAATAGGTTCTGCTCTTGTTCTCTGAGTAGCCTGAGCTTGGAACCACTATTCTTGCAGGCAATATAATCTTGACATTACGCTTTAAGGTAGATATATAAATGATGTCCCCATGGGCCACCATGGCAATAACAACTGATAATTCTAGCTAGGAATTCGTTATATATTCCTGGCACCTAAGAATCTTTTTCTTTATTCAATGTTAGTTATACATTTATATATTTTTTAATTTTATATTTTATCCAACATTCCTCTGTGTTTGCAATGGAAAAGTGGCACATTATGACATGTCAGTCAGCATACTAATGAGGTAACATAGAGTGTTTTTATTACAATGGACTATTGTGTTTTACTATTTTAGAACTACAGTTGAGTTTATATCAGATTTATTTCAATTTGTTAAAAATGTAAATAATACTATTTTTATACATTTAACACTTATTAAGAGTCCCTGAGTGGTACAAAAGGTTAACACACTTGTCTGCTAACTGAAAGGTTAGAGGATTGAATCCACCCAGAGGTGCCTTGGAAGAAATGCCTGGCAACCTGTTTCCAAAAAAAATCAGTAATTGAAAACCCTGTGGAGCACAGTTCTGCTCTGACACACATGATGTCACCATGAGTCAGAATCAACTAGACAGCAACTGATACTTTTAATACTTGTTATACTTAGGTGTTAGCTCTGACTCATTGTGACCCTATGTACAACAGAATGAAACACTGCCTAATCCTGTGCCATCCTCACAATCGTTGTTATGCTTGAGCCAATTGTTGGAGCCACTGTGTCAATCTATCTCATCAAGGGTCTTCCTGTTTTTCACTGACCCTCTACTTTACCAAGCATGATGTCCTTCTCCAGGGACTGAGCCCTTCTGATAACATGTCCAAAGTATGTGAAACGTAGTCTCGCCATCCTTGCTTCTAAGGAGCATTATGGTTGTACTTCTTCCAAGGCAGATTTTTTTGTTATTTTGGCAGTCCATGGTATATTCAATATTCTTCGCCAACACCACAATTCAAAAGCGTCAATTCTTCAGTCTTCCTTATTCGTTGTCCAGCTTTCTCATGCGTACAGGCGATCGAAAACACCACAGCTTGGGTCAGGCGCACCTTAGTCTTCAAAGTGACATCTTTATTTTTTAACACTTTAAAGAGGACTTTTGCAGCAGATTTGCCCAATGCAATCCGTCATTTGATTTTTCTGACTGCTGCTTCCCTGGGTGTTTACTGTGGATCCAAGTAAAATGAAATCCTTGACAACTTCAATCTTTTCTCCATTTATCATGATGTTGCTTGTTGGTCCAGTTGTCAGGATGTTTGTTTTATTCATGTTGAGATGTAATCCATACTGAAGGCTGTGGTCTTTGATCTTCATCAGTTAGTACTTCAAGTCCTCTTCACTTTCAGCAAGCAAGGTTGTGTCATCTGCATAACGCAGGTTGTTAATAAGTCTTCCTCCAATCCTGATGCCCTGCTCTTCTTCATATAGTCCAGCTACTCACATTATTTGCTCAGCATGCAGATTGAATAGGTATGGTGAAAGGATACAACCCTGACGCACACCTTTCCTGACTTTAAACCACGCAGTATTTCCTTGTTCTGTCTGAACAACTGCCTCTTGATCTATGTACGGGTTCCTCAGGAGCACAGCTAAGTGTTCCGGAATTCCCATTCCTCACAATGTTATCCATAATTTGTTATGATCCACGCAGTTTAATGCCTTTGCATAGTCAATAAAACACAGGTAAATATCTTTCTGGTATTCTCTGCTTTTAGCCCGGATCCATCTGATATTAGCAATTGAAGTGTAGGGACTTTATTTGTTCAAATCACCATAATTCTGCATTCTGACACCTTAAACAGTATGCTAAAAAGTAATAATGATTTAGCATCTATAAGCAAAAGGAAAAAATTGCAACATTGCTCGTTAAAACCACTAGAAACAGAATACTAGAAGTTTCAATGGTATAAGAACAATCATGATTGCTAAAGTAAGCAATTGACATTTATAATTGCTTCAACAGAATTCATGTTTTTTGCTTATGCAAATCAAATAAAATTTATCCAGTATTCTTGAATCTTCATGGTAATGACTGTAGCTTAAATTGGTGGAGTACAATGAACATATTTTGAACGATCTCATTTAGTATATATCTTCAGTACAAGAAAAACTAAAAACAAAACAATCTCATGAACTTCTACTTAGTGGGGACTGTTTTAATGTCTTTAATTAAGTGATGACATTTTATATAACCATAAATACAGACGATTTCCTACAGAATGAAAATCTAAGTAGACAGTGTTAAAATATTTGAAAATGTATAATCATTATTTAATTTTAAATATGCTACAGAGTTATCAAAAATGTTAATGAGAGGTTTTTTTTTTTATAATACAACTTAACAATAAGCTAATATCTTTCAGGAAATAGATATTTCAGTACCTATACGACACTTTGAAATATGTTGTTGTTTTTGTTAGGTAGCATCAAGTAGGTCCCCACTCATCGCGACCAAATGCACAACAGAAAACACTGCCCAGTCCTGTGCCATCCTCATAATCTTTGCTGTGTTTGATCTCATTGTTGTAGCCACTATGTCAGTCCCTCTCGCTGAGGGTCTTCCTCTTTTCTGCCAACCTTCTACTTTGCCAACTTTGAAAGGTAGCAATTATAATACTCACAATTCAGAGCTTGGCATGTGATAATGTGAGGTACATTTAGGTGCATGACCATATTTGTATGTATGTGGAGTCTACATTGACGGCCTGAGAGAGGCTTTTTTTTCTGAGACTAGTTATTCCTCAAGCATTATTCAAGAAGACCTAAAATTCTACCAAATCCAATCAAAAGGTAAAACCTTTTTTTGTTTTTTTTCCTCAAACCTAATCAAGAAAACATGGAATCTTTCAGCTTACTCCAGTGTAGGACTGGATTGTAACTGATTTTTTAAAAAGCCGTAATGTAATAAATAGTGTTATAACCTTAAGTGTAAAGGCAGTGCCACTATAATAAATGTGCCCTGCACAACTCCCGGAAGAGCCATTGACATAGACTGTAATGGAAACGGTGCTCCTTGGAGTCAAGCAGAGCACAAGCTGCACAGTTGCTTAAGGCGACAGTGTATAAAGGAAAGGCTGTGTCGTGGATTAAATTGTATCCCCCCAGAAGATACGTTGAAGTCCTAACCCCTGGTACTTGTGAATGTGACAGTTTGTTCACAGTAAACTGCAAGAAGGAAGACAAAAAAAGAACAAATGTGAAATGAATTTAATATTATCAATTGATATGGCACTCGGATTCAGGAAGCGTATACCCACTTATTTATTAGGAAATATTAGAGGAGTCAAGGAAATTTTCAGATGAAAAATTGGCTTTTTATCCATCTGTAGACCCATTTAATATTTTCAATTCTCAAAGCTCCTCTGGGGCAGACGTTAAGACTGCCCATACCATAAAAATGCTGTATGTTTGGGGCTTTTGAGGTTTGCTCAGATTGTTGAGTCTATGCTAGGTGATTTGCACATATTTACTGATCTAATCATCATGACAAGCTTGTGAAGCATGTACTATTATTATTTCTGTATATTTGCTAAAGAACTAAAATTTAGGAAGGTTAAGGATGCAGTTTGTCTCTGTATCTTTTCTTTCTGCTACGCCTCTCCCTATACATTTGCAAGCATTTTAAGAGTTGACAGAGGTGTCACTTTTACCTAATATTCTAATGAAAATATAATGTGAATGTTTGTTCATTAATATTATCATTTCTTTGGTAATATATGATTATCTTATATACTAAAATCATTTTTATTTACTACTTCTCTGCTCCTGCCAACTAACTGTTTTATATAATTCGTAGCTTTACCCACCACTCCCTTCTTATTCCAAAAATTTTATTTCCAACTCCAACAATTTTCTCAAATACTTAGCTTTCCTTCAACCTTATTCTGCTAGATTTTTCTGTAGCATTGAACTTCTTGCTCATCTACTCCTATTCTTAGCTCTCTTTATTTGCATGACCTGAAGAGTTTCTGTAGTTGTCAAATGTCCTTTTGATCACTGATCATTCATGCATTCTTTAGCTTCCATTCTGCGTGGCTTCACTGACCCTTCTTTCTCCTGTCATCTATTCACCTTAAGTAAGCTCCCAAAGCTTAATAATAAATCATAAAGTCTTGTCTCTTTACTATGTACTTCAGTTTAATTATCTACTCTCTCAGCTTCAACGATCACCACTGTGTTAGCAAATTTGTTTCCTATTGCTGCCATAATAAATTACCACAACTTTAGAGGTTTAAAACAACATCCATTTATCACCTGAGAATTCTGTGTGTAAGAGGTCCACATTCAGTGTAGCTTCTTGCTCTGAGGTTTATCAGTCAGAACTTAGGTTTTGGCAGGGCTGCATTCCTTCCTGGAGGCACTGGTATGAACCTGCTTCCAAGCTCACTCAGCTTTCGGTAGACTTCAGTACCATGCAGTTGTAGGACTGAGGTCCTTGTTTCTTGGCTGGCTGCAGCCCTTTCTCAGCTTTTTTAGGCTTCCTTCGTTCCTTGAAACATGGCCCCTTCCTCCATGTTCAAAACCAGCAATAGAGAGTTGGGTTCTTCTCACGCTTTGAATCTCTGACCTCCCCTTTCGTTCATCTCTCCTCTGTCTCCCTCTTTCAACCTATCTCTCTAACTGACTCTTCTGACTTCCTTTTCTGCTTTTACCAAAAAACCAAACCCGTTGCCGTCGAGTGGATTCCAACTCGTGGCGACTCTGTGGGACAGAGTAGAACTGCCCCATAGGGTTTCCAAGGAGTGCCAAAGTAATTACATGAGCCCTTAAAAGCTGAAGGAAACCCTGGGCGTAGTGGTTAAAAGCTACTGCTGCTATCCAAAAGGTTGGCAGTTCAAATCCACCAGGTGTTCCTTGGAAACCCTATGGTGCAGTTCTACTCTGTCCCATAGGGTCGTTGTGAGTTGGAATGGACTCAACAGCAACAGGTTTGGTTGGGTTTTTTCTTTTTCTTTTTTAATAATTATCTTGAGTTACCTGGATAATTCAGATTATTCTTCATATTGTAGGGTCAGTTGATTAGTAACCTTAATTCCATCTGCAAAGTCTATTCACAGCAGTACTTAGATTGCTGTTTGATTGAATAACCAGGAAATGGAATGGGACATTTTTAGAATTCTGCCTACATCAGCTACTAATTTCTCCAGCAGTCATCTTTCACACGACACCAGTCAAATATTTTCAGTAACTAATAGAACATTTCCACTTGAATAAAACCAACCAACCAAACAAACAAACCTGTTGCCATCAAGTTGATTCCAACTCATAGTGACCCTATAGGACAGAGTAGAAGTGCCCATTGGGTTTCCAAGGAGTGGCTGCTGAATTTGAATTGCCAACTTTTGGTTAACAGTCATAGCTCATTGTAGCTCTTAACCAGGGCTCCTCCACTAGAATAGTCCACCAAAAATGAACGATTCTAAACTAAACTCATTATCTTCCACCTAAAATTGACTCTTCATTGGTTTTCCCTGTCTTCCAACATAATCATTCTAAAAGACAGTAGCTTAGGTTTTTGAACTAGAATTAATATTTCTTCTTTTTTTTTTTTAATTGTTGCTTCCTTTTTTTTTTTTTTTTTCTCCCTTCTCAATCTCAAGTGGCAAGGCTGGCTAATTCTTTCTTTGTGATAGCTCTTAGTTTAGCCCCGTCTTCCTCATGCATGTTGAATGTAGACATTCATTCTTTAATAGAATCTAGTGCAAAGTCATCATCAAGGGTTAACCTGTTATCACATCTGAAAAATATCTGTGAGATGTGTCCTTAAATAATTACTATTTGATGTTTGGGAATATTAGCACAAAGTTGATTTTATAGCCATAATACTAGCAATGTCTTGCTAACCTGGTTGGGCCCACACATCTTTGTGCTTCTTTTCTTTTGGAAATCTGACTCAGTGTCTTTCCAGTCACTCATGAGATTGATGTGCCTTGCACAGGCGGGTTTTTCCATTTTCCTCTCAGGAAAAATCAAACAAACAAATGTGTGTTTCTGACAGCTGAAGAGTCCCTTAGGATAGCAGAACCTTGGTCTTTCCTTGAATTAGCCTAAGGGTTGATGATTTATTCAATGGAAACAATTCATCAAAAATACATAACTCTTTCTATAAAGCAAGTACTGATTGAGGACTAGGGCTAAAAAGGTGAATAACTCTGGAAAGTTCCCAATTCTATGGAGATTGTTGTCAACTAAGGGAGACAAACAGTAAAACTACTTTTAAAAATCAACAAACAAAGCAAAACACATAGCTATGTAGGCTGGATTTTATTTTATTTACGATTAGAATTAAATGGAGGGAGGTTATTAAAAAGAGAAAAAAGTGAGTAAAACATATGAGAAAATGTTTAAGTAAAACATTATTTCTAGAGATTGCCTATATATATTCCCAGAAAACTTGGTTCTAATTTGTTATAACAGAGTATTGCTATATACAGATGGCAAAAGCCAGGGAAGCCATTGCTTTAGGCAAGATTTTAGTAGATTAGTGGTATCACCTTAGAGCCCAAGATTTAATCCTCTGCTTACCCAGAAGTGATCCCAAAGGTTTGACTGAGGGCAATGACACTAATCTGTAACTGACTATAATTAGAATTCTGACATTAATTCAAAAAGACAAATGTGCCTTGCTTGAGAACTGATGGATATCAAAGGATATTTTCATGTAGGGAGTAAATTAAGACAAAAAAATAAAATTGTACGATCTTACATATTGAGCAAATAACCAAAATAAATTAAGTTTTCCAGGGGAAGTTTGATTTTTTTGAATGACTGAAGATGGTATGTTATTTATTTTCCTATTTATATTATAATAATTAAATGAGCGAAGTAGAAAGTGATATGATAATGAATGAAAGATAAATATATATGACTGGTGAAAAGAAATGCGTTGTCACAGATGGTAACTGTGAGACAACAAAGAATGGAGTGAGAACAGGTATTAAAGGAGAATATGAATACTGCGTTGAGTGTGGGTTAGCCCAAACTGTAGTTGTTCACCAAATATTAATTTCCTTCCATCACAGACACAATGTATACATAATTGATAAGCATTTCCAGGTTTACTTTTAAATGCTTGATTTCTTGTGCATTTTTGATAACATAACAATTGTGAATTGTGCCCAATCTTAGCAGCCAAACATAAAATACAATTTAAACCTGTATGAGTTATATTCATATTAATTGCATGTGACTGCGTGCTGAGAATCAGGTTTCCTCAAGTCAAATGTAGCACATCCATCTTGCAGGAAACACTGTGGAGGCCCTGGTGAGAACTTATGAAATTCTGGAAGTGCAAGGAGCATTTACTACTTGATTACCCTTGGAGCAATTGGAAAAACTTGGCTCATAACAACAGTGTACATGAGTTATAATACCATTTGATAATACAACTAAAAATTCTTTTGTCTGCAAGATAATTCACTGGTATGATGAAGATCGTAATTGTTGCTATGATCAAGTTTATGCTGAATAATTACATGTTCCTGTGTTTTTTATTAAGTTATATAATTATCTGGATGGTTTAGTTGATGAAAATGGTTATAGATTCCATATTGGTATCTACATAGACAATGTTTGATAATTTTTTACTAGTTGGATTAATCAATTCAAGCAAACTACTGAATGTTAGATATGTAAAGACATAGATATAGATGTAGATATAGATATGAATATGGATAGAGGTATTACTCTGCTGTACCATACCTTGAGAACAGTGAATCAATTAAACTGGTTCAACCGTAAGTACTTTGAAAGCAGGATTAAAAATAATAATTCTTGAATTACCAGGTTTCTAGCAGAATGTTAATCACACATAGGGTGATGATATAATTTATTATAACTGCAAGGGGTCACGATAAATAATTACCCCAGGATCACAGGTGTGTGGCCATTTTAAATCATGGTTCCCAAATTCTTTGACCTTGCTGTAGAAAGGTGAGGTCTATATCCAATTTGCTTGAGTCAGAGTGCGCTGTGTGATTTTTGAGGCTGGATCCAAGAAGATGATACACTTTCTGCGTTGATCACTGGAACACTCACAAACGGAGCGAGCCCCGAACACTAAGTTAGAAAGAATCTAACTCTTAGGTCACCATGCTGAGGAAGCCAAGCCACATGAAAACTATACATGCAGGCTTCAGAACAGCAGTATTGGTGTTCCCGTCATTCCAACCCAGGTGCCAGACGTGTAAGTCAATGAGCTTCAGATCGTTCCAGCCCCAGCTACAAGTTACCCAATCTTAGAGTCTTTCTGGCTAAAACCTCAGCTACCATGGAGCAGTGACAATCCATTCCCACTATGCCCTATCTGAGTTCCTGACCCATGGGAAGTATAAATATAATACAATGGTTGTTTCAGGCCCTAAATTATGGAGTAATTTGGTGCACAATGAAGTAAGGAAACAAGGTGTAATGAATACTGTTTCCTTTCTCTTTCTTGTAAGTCACTGTGACTATGTTATATTAATTTGGGATGTATTTTCCAAATAACTTGCGTTTATGAAGACATTCATCAAATAAAGAAAATAAAAGTAAAATGCATTGTAAGATAATCTATTAGAAATTCCTTTATCAAAAATATTTCATTATAATTGCTTTTGCTTTTGGAGCCTGGAATATCCCACTTTATTATCTCATATTTCTTCTTTATTTTCAGAAGGTCTTAGACAGTGCATGGCACATATAAAAGCTCAGTGCACATCTGTGTAGTCTCTTTTATCAGTTTTCCTATTCACATGGTGGGCACCACAAAATAGAGCCAAAAGTTGGAAGGTGAGGCTGATAGAAAAAATGTTTCTACATTTGGAAATTATTGGGGGAACTCCTTAACGGAATATATAGTTAAGTTTCTAGGTATTAACTAAAGTATTGTCTTCATCTCTCCACACACAAAAAAGTCACTGAACTATAATTACACTGATTGCCTACCTTTGTTTGAAAATCAGGAGCAAAGCCTAAACTATATGAAAGGAAGTCAACTGTGAGCATACTAATCTAATTTACAATCAGAACAAAGAGAAAACATTTCTGAGTACTTAATATATTGGGACAAAGGCAAATTACACTTTTATGTTCAATTTAAATAATATGCAAGGCCATTATGCAATAAAGAAAAAGACATGTCAGTACCTTTAAATATTATATGTGGTTTTCCTTTGACAGTATTCTTTAAACTATATCATGATCATTCATTATAGCAAATTAGCTGTACTCAAAGTATTGTAGACAGACTTATTTTAAGGAAACAATCATCTTAATAAAGGAATCCTTGTTAATATTTGCATTGTCTTCAAACTATTCTAGGTGACTTCCTCTTACTTTTTTGTGAATCACTGTGACTATGTTATGGAAGAAATGAGTGGCTAGGTTAAAATGGGGAAGATGTTGCTTTTATTGTGCTTATGGGTAGCTTTTAATTGCAATATTCAGTTTACTAGTCAAAAACCTATTACTCCTCAATCAAGTATAGAAGACCAAATGGGCAACACCTGCCCAAAAGCAAAGACAAGAAGGCAGGAAGGCACAGGAAAACTGGACGAATGGACACAGAGAACCTAGGGTGGAAAGGGAAAGGGGAAGAGTGCTGACACATTGCAGGGATTGCATCCAATGTCACAAAACAATTTGTGTATAAAGTTTCGAATGATAAACTAATTTGCATTGTAAACTTTCACCTAAAATGTAATTAAGAAAAAACAAAACTACTATTCCTGGCCATTCAACTTCCAAGCGGAATGTCTATAATTGGTGATGTCTTATATCTGTCTAATAGTGCTAGTCAGGGTTGTAAATAGGTTAAAGGTGGACTTGGGCAGAAAATTTCCCTAAGTCCTCTTATTTTCTCTAAGATAAATAGTAGAGGCAAATCAAGGAGCTATTGTACATTTGCCAAAATACCCTCAAGAGGATCTACTTTTGATTTTTGAAGTGACAACATGATGAATCTCTGTATGAAATGTCAGTCACACCTCATTACTTTATCTCATTATTTTGTCCATCTCTTGGAAGGCAATCTTTCTGGTGAATGCCTTTGCTGATTTGACATCTTACATTCATTCCAACCTTTGAGGATTACATATGTTTCCTCTCCTCTCTGAAATAGCACTAATGTTAGAATGCATGTGGTGAGTTACTTTATTAGAATGCCAGCACTATTTCATTTAAATGAATATCTTTATTAGACCCAATACACTGCAAAACATCGTGGAAATCTTAATTCACACACACATGCACATACATACACACACTAGAATATTCATTCAAATTCACTTAAACAATATCATGATAGGAAAGTAAATTATTTTTTCTGTTTTAACATCTTGGGAAAACATGCTTACATTAATTCTGTAATAGTGGTGAAAAAGAAAAATAAAAGCACAGAAGTGAGGGCTTTGACTCAGTATACTTTAGTGTTAAAGAATAATTTGCAATTAAACATCTGAAAAGAAACTGCTTACTAATTCTGATAAGCACTTTTATTAATAATGAGTTTCATTAATTGCCAAAGGCAAGCCAGATTTAAACACTTTCTTCTAGAATGAAGAAGACTGTAGAGTAAAGGCCGGACCAAGATGGCAGAGTAGTCAGACACTTCTGGTGGTCCTTCTTACAATGAAGACTCAAAAAAACAAGTGAATTGATTATATATGACAATCTAGGAGCCTTGAACATCAAAGGCAGAGTCGAGGAATTGGACTGAGTGGCAGGGAGAGGGATAGACAGTTCAGAAGCAGTGAGGAGTTGCCAGACCTGACCTGGTGGGAGCCGGTGCCCTGTAGGCCAGATCGGCTGGCAAGTGCAGTGAGACAAGCAGTGGGATTCGGGACACTTTTCCACATCAAGATAGACCAAGCAGTGGAGAGTCTGCTCAGGCCTTCAGAGCCAGTGAAAAGTGGCATTTTATTGGCAAAAGATAAGTACATTCATTTAACCTACCATGGAGGTCAAAAAACACCTCATTTGGGAAGAACTTCTCTCCCATTTACCTACTCCCTCCCCGCTCTGCACAAGGTCCTGGGCGGAGCCAACTTCAGTGATTGTTGTGTTGCCTGGGCCAGAAGTAGGACCCATCAAGCTCCCTGAGCCATTCTCCAGGCCTTGGAGAGGGAACAAATTAACAAACACAGAAAAAATAATCTGCCGGCTCCCCTAAGCTGGGAGCTCAGGGCAGACACAGCTCCTTTGCCTAGGCACAGGCATAAGGGGTCTCTAGACTTTGAATGCCTCTCACCCCTGCATAGACCTGTGTGGACCCATTTCAACAGTGTAGGCCCTCATTAGCACAGTGCAACAGGTATATACCTGAAGCCTAACTTCACTGTATCAGCTATATGGTGGAGTGGCAGGTTCGTGACATTTGATACTGCTCTGCCCATTAAGCAGGGTCCTCACCTACCCACATCAGGGTCCTGAGGACTAGTGGCTCCACCCTTGCCACCCTGCTACCCACGACAGGGGTCCAAGAATAAGTGGTGCCACTCAGTCTTTACAGCCAATAGCATTGGGTGCCCATAGTCTGGCTGCAAAACCCACCTACCTACTCACTCTAGGGAACAGGGACACGCTTTCCTCCCAGACACTCAGAGGCAACCATCAGCCCCCTGTCTTGCTCAGTACGTGACCCTTTACTGCAGTCAGATACGTGTGCCTATTCCAATCACCCCTGCCCATCTAGGATTGTAGGTGAGAGCCTGCAACACACACGTGGTTACCTACTATCTAGACACCTGAGCTGAATCCGTACAAGAGAAGTAAATGGACTTCTGGACTCACACACCTAGTAACAGATTTAAACACCTGGTGACAGGATGATAGAGCTTTAAAGGTGCCAGTAATCAAACTATGTCACATGAGCAGCCTATTTGGGCATATCAAAACAAAACAAAACAAGAAGCTAGGACACAGTAAGCAAACATAAAATAAAATAATAATCACTTATTGATGGTTTGGAGGTTACAGTCTATATCAAATCACATAAAGAGGCAGACTATGATGGCTTCAGCAAGCTCCCAAAATGATTCAAGAAATTTTCTGGAGGAAGACAACTTCTTGGAATTACTGGAGGTAGAATACAAAAGAATAATGTACAGAACTCTTCAAGATATCAGGAAAGAGATCAGGCAGAATGCAGAAAATCCAAGGAACACACAGACAAAGCAATAGAGGAACTTAGGAAGATTAGAGAAGAGAATAATGACAAACTTAAAAGGATGCAAGAATCCATAGAGAGACAGCAATCAGAAATCCAGAAGACTAATAATAAAATTTCAGAATTAGACAACTCAACAGAAAGTCATATGAGCAGAATTGAGGCAATGAAAGTCAGAATTAGTGAGACTGATTAAGCACTTGACATGAACTTATTTGAATTAAAATCAGACAAAAGAGTTAAAAAGAATGAAGAAACCCTAAGAATTATGTGGGACTCTAGCAAGAGGAATAACCTACCAGTGATTGGAGTCCCAGAACAGGGGGGTGAGTAACAGAAAATACAGAGAATTGTTGAAGATTTCTTAGCAGAAAACTTTCCTGATACTGTTAAAAATGAGAAGATATCTATCCAAGATGCTCATCAAACCCCACACAAGGTAGATTCCAAAAGAAAGTTACCAAGACATATTATAAACAAACTTACCAAAAGCAAAGATAAAGAGAGAATTTTAAGAGTGGCAAGGAATAAAGGAAAAGTGATCTACAAAGCAGAGTCAACAAGAATAAGCTCAGAGGGAGGCGTGGTCAACATGGCGGAGTAGTTAGATGTTTCCGATATCCCTCTTACAACAAAGACCTGGAAAAACAAGTGATTTGATTCTATGTGAATATCTGACAGCCCTGAACAAAGCAAGGTTAAGAAATCCATCTGAGTGATACGGGAGAGGGAGACCGCTTGGAAGAGGTGAGGAGGGCTAGAGCCACTGTGGCAAAACTGCAGTGCCACAGCCACGCTGTCCATGGTGAAGCAGGCAAACAGCTGTGCTGTGTGCGTGCTCGGGAAGCAGTTTCCACATCAAGAGAGACCCGGCAGCAGAGATTCTGCTTGGACACTCTGAACCAGTGAAGAGCAGCTCCCAAGAGGCTAGGATAAGTACATGCGTGCATCCTTTTGCAGGGATTAAAAAAAAAAAAGCCCATTTGGGAAACACCTCTCTCCCTTTTACCTCCTCCCTCTGCGCTCTGCACCGGGAGTCCGCTGGGCTGGAAGTAGATCCCAAAAGGCACCCTGACCCATTCTCCTGGCCTTGGAGAGGGAACAAATAAGCTGCTGGCTCCCCTAGGCCAGGAACACAGGGTTGGAACAGCTTCTTTGCTGGACACAGGTATCAGGGGTCCACAGACTCTGAGTGCTTTACACCCCTGTATAGACTTGCGGGACCCATCTCAACAGAGTTAGTCCTCACTGCCACAGTACAACAGGGCAAACATCTGAAGTTTAACTTCAACTGCTTCAGCTGTGAACTGGCAGATCTGTGACCCTTGAAACAGCCCTGCCCCTTAAGTAGGCACTTTTATCGATCTGCAGCAGGAGCTTGAGGCCTGGTGGTAGCACCTAAAGTGCCTAGTCAGCTGCTACAGGAGTCCAAGAAAAAGTGGTGCCCTCGAGTCTTTACAGCCAACAGAGTGGGGTGCTCATAGTCCGGCTGCAAAACTCACCTACCTACTCACCCTAGAGAATAGGGACACTCTTTCCTTTCAGACACTCAGGGGCAGCTGTCAGACCCCTGCCTGGATCAGTATGTGATCCCCTACCAAAGCCAGAGTCCAGTGCCTGCATCAATCACCCATGTCTCTCTAGGACTGGGGGTGAGAGCCTGCATCACACACTTGCTGACCAACTGCCTGAACACCAGAGCTGAACCCATATAGGAAAATTTAACGGACTCCTGTGTGCACATACTTAGTTACAGAACTAACTACCTGGTGACAGGATGTTAGAGATCCAAACGTGTCAAAAATCAAACTAGTGCACACGAGCAGCCTATTTGGGAATATCAAAACAAAGCAAAATAAGAAGCTAGGTCTCACTAAGGAAATACAAAATAAAATTATAATAAATTATTGATGGCTCAGAGACAACGGTCAATATCAAGTCACATAAAAAGGCAGTCCATGATAGCTTCAGCAAGCTCCCAAAATAAAGAATCAATAAATTCTCTGGAAGAAGAGAACTTCTTGGAATTACCAGAGACAGAATACAAAATATTAATATGCAGAACTCTTCTAGAAATAAGAAAGGAAATTCTACAGAATGCAGAAAAATCCAAGGAACATATAGACACAGTAGTAGCGGAACTTAAAAAAGTTATCCAAGAACATAATGCCAAACTTAATAGGCTGCAAGAATCCATAGAGAGACAGCAATCAGAAATCCAGAAGATTAACAATAAAATTTCAGAATTAGACAACGTTAGAAAGTCATAGGAGCAGAATTGAGGCGGTAGAAGTTAGAATCAGTGACATTGAAGATAAAGCTCGTGATGCCAACTTATATGAGGAAAAATCAGATACAAGAATTAAAAAGAATGAAGAAACTCTAAGAGTCATGTGGGACTCTATCAAGAGAAATAACCTACGAGTGATTGGAGGACCAAAACGGGGTGGGGGATAACAGAAAATACAGAGAAAATTGTTGAATATTTGTTGACAGAAAACTTCCCTGATATCATGAAAGATGAGAAGATGCCTATCCAAGATGCTCATCCAACCCCACACAAGGTAGGTCCCAAAAGAAAGTCACCAAGACATATTATAATCAAATTTACCAAAACCAAAAATAGAGAATTTTAAGAGCAGCTAGGGATAAAAGAAAAGTCATCTACAAAGGAGAGTCAGTAAGAATAAGCTCAGACTACTCAGCAGAAACCATGCAGGCTAGAAGGCAATGGGATGACATATTTAAAGCCTTGAAGGAAAATAACTGTCAGCCAAGAGTTATATATCCAGCAAAACTAGGGTATTTTCAGATAAACAGAAGTTCAGGGAATTTGCAAAAACCAAACCAAAATTACAAGAACTACTAAAGGGAGTCCTACAGTTAGATAATCAATAACACCAGCTAACAACGCAAGACTAGAACACAGGACAAAACAACCAGAGATTGACTCAGATAAGGAAATTGAAATACATCAAAGCTAAAACATTGAAAATAGGGAAACAGATATCAGTATGTAAAAAAAGGATAGTATTAAAACAAAAAAAGACGGACTTAAAAAATAGAGACATTGATTTTCTATATGGAGGGGAAGTCAAGGTGATATAAAGTAATAAAAGGCTGGTATAAACTTAGTAACCACAAAGGAATCTAACAATCCTATAAATCAAAATAAAAAAGTAGAAAAAATTAAAGACCCAGCAAACACAAAATCTACAATGAAGAAAAAGATGAAAAAAAAAAATACATAAAGAAAACGGACTCAGCACAGAAAATTGAGGAGAACAGAGAAACTGTGAATGACACCCAAAAAGAGGTATCAGGATGACAGCACTAAACTCATACCTATCAATAATTAGTCTGAATGTAAACGGACTTAAAGCACCAATAAAGAGATGGAGAGTGGCACATTGGATAAAAAAGCACAATCCATCTATATGCTGCCTACAAAAGATGCACCTTAGACTTAAAGACACAAACAGGCTAAAACTCAAAGGATGGAAAAAAAATATATCAAGCAACAACACTCAAAAAAGAGCAGGAGGACTTCTGGCAAACTGGAGCCCTAGGCAGAAGCACCACGCCATCCCCACAGCAAAGATCCAAAAAACTAAGCCAAACAGAGAAAACAACAATCCTGAAACCCTAAAACATCAAAAGAAGAGATAAAGAAATCAACCAAGCACCAAATGGAGTGAGAAAACTGACAGAGAATGGAGAGCGAGGAGAGATTCATGCAGAGGTCCCATATCAGCTAATGCAGCGTGGATCCACCATCTTGGACTCCTATCAGAGACCAGCAAACAGGGGTAGGAGAAAGCAGCTTCATGGCACTTCGAGTGGGAGACAAAACAACTGGTAATTTGTGATATATGCTTTCCCACCCCCCACCCTTCTTCACCCCCACTTGGCCTCCTCTGCTTCCCATGGCCACAATCTCTTGTCCGGGAAGCACCGGCTGCTTGGATTCCATGCACCTGAGTGGGCTGGCTCTCTGAGTGCCATTTGTTGGCTGCTGGTGTTGCTATTTTCCGCTTCTTTTGATTTCTTCGTTACCTCTCACCACCTCCCCCTCCTTTGGCTCAAATACCTGGCTCCGTGCGCCATCTTTGCTTCCTCCTGAGGGGCTGTGGAGCTCTGGTAATTTGTGATATATGCTTTCCCACCCCCTACACTTCACCCACACTCGGCCTCCTCTGCTTCCCATGGACACAGTCTCTTGTCTGGGAAGCACCGGTTGCTTGGATTCCACCAGCCCGCACTAGCTAGCTCACTGAGTGCCATTTATTGGCTGCTGGTGTTGCTTTTTTCCCACTTCTTTTGATTTCTTCCTTACCGCTCACCACCTCCCCCTCCTTTCGCTCAAATACCTGGCTCCGTGTGCCATCTTTACTTCTTCCTGAGGGGTTGCAGAGCTCCGTTTGAGTGTGGAGCTGCTTCCTGTTCTGGGCTGCCATGCTGGTGGGATCCCAGGGCTTTTGTTTGTTTGTTTTGAATAATTTGTTTGTTTTCTTTTCCTTTTCTTGAGTTGGGAGCCTGTTCTGGCCAGGCGGTGCTGTATGGCAAGGAGACTAGCCCCTCGGCTTGCACAGACATGTAGAGGGATCCCTGAGAACATTTTTATTTTGTTTTTTCTGTTTCTTTGGGGCCTTTTGTTGTTGTTGTTGTTGTTCTTTTTTTTTTTCAAATTTGTTTTGTTTTCTTTTCCATCTTTTTCCCTTTTTGTCTTTCTTCATTACTCAGTTTCTCGTCTCTCTATATCTTCCTTCTCTTTCTGTTCCCTGAATACCTGGCATAGCATACCTCTACAACTTCCAGCCAGGCTGTACTGCAATACCTGAGAACAACTTCCCCAGACCTCATAGACACACTGGTGGGATCCCTGGGAACTTTGCTGTTCTTTTCCCTTTACAAATTTTATTTATTCATTCTTTTCTTTTTTCTTTTTTTTCTCTTCCCCTTTTTGTTTTTCTCCATTTCATAGTCTCTTATCTCACAACTCCAATGGCAAGCTCCCCTAGCATACGTTTGTGTTTGTTTGTATGTCTTTGGCTCCTGTTACTCTCTCTTCTCTCCCATATCCATCTTAGCTCCACACATAATCATCTCCCCGCTACATCCTGCCTACCTGAACCATGAACTTAACATCACACCACCAAGCAGCACAGGCACGGCCTACTGGGAACTGCCCTGCACTGATTACCACCAGCCCTGGTGGCTGTAGTAAGTGCCACAAACAACCCATACCATTAACTCCTCTTCAGCTAGACCTGCCCTGCTGTACCATATCTGAGTGACTACCCTGCCAAATAGAGAAGAAGGTGAAAAGTATTGTGCGCACAGATGAGAAAACAACAAAGAACACACAGTCTGCCTGCTCAGACACAGTAAATCTTTTTTTTTTTTTTTTTTTTAAAAGGGACGAAACAAATCTACAATCAATAAATGAGAAAAATAACTACTGGATGCTCTGAAGACAGCAGACAATATCAAAATATTTACAAAAACTGGACAGGATGGTTCCAGTAGGCGTCCAAAATAAAACACCAGATGAATTTCCAGTGGAAGAAAAAGCACTAGAACTACCTTATAGGGAATTCAAATCTCTAATACTCAGAATTCTCCAAGAGCTGAAGCAAAAAGCAGACGAAAAAGAGGAAAAAATAGACAAATTCCTGGAAAATACAGACAAAAAATTAGAAGAATTCAGGAAAATAATGCAGGAACAAAATGCCAAAATAAATTCACAACTAGAAATTATACAAAAACAACAATTAGAAATCCAAAAGATAAACAACAAGATTTCAGAAACGGACAGTGTATTAGAAGGGCTGAGAAGCAGACTTGAAATGGTGGAAGACAGGATCAGTGGAATTGAAGAGAAACACTGCCATACAACTCTGAGGAAGACTCAGAGAAAAGAACAAGGAAAAATGAAGAGACCTTGAGAATTATGTGGGATACAATCAAAAGCAAAAATTTTTGAGTGATTGGAGTTCCAGAACGGGGAGAAAACAGGAAACACAGAGAGGATCATCGAAGAACTGCTGACAGAAAACTTCCCCAATATCATGAAAGATGAAAAACTGGCCATCCAAGAAGCTCAACGAACCCCATATACGATAGACTTCAAAAGAAAATAACCAAGGCACATCATAATCACATTCACCAAAACCAAAGACAAACAAAGAATCCTGAGAGCAGCTCGTGAAAAACAAGAAGTCACATACAGAGGAGAAACAATAAGACTAAACTCAGATTATTCAGCAGAAACCATGCAAGCAAGAAGGCAATGGGATGACATATATAAAATCTTGAAAGAAAAAAATTGCCAACCAAGAATAATATATCCTGCAAAAATCTCGTTCAAATAAGATTGTGAAATTAGGTCATTTCCAGACAAACAGAAATTAAGGGAATATGTAAAAGTCAAAACAAACTTACAAGAATCATTAAAGGGAGTTCTTCGATCTGAGAACAAACAACTTCAGCTCACAGGCAGAATCTAGGATGCAGGATCGTACCAGCCAGATACCAATCTAGGAAATGAACTCTCAAGGACTATCCAAAACCAAAAGAAATACAACAGGGAATCAAAGCAGTTTATCAGTAAATGACAACAACATCAAAACAATAAAAGAGGGAATAAACAGCATAGGTATAGAACCTTCTAATGAAGAGGAAGGGAAGGCGATACCAAGTAATGGTAGACTGCTTCAAACTTAGAAAGATAAGGGTAAAATTCATGGTAACCACAAAGAAAGTTAACAAACATACTCATTAAAAAAAAGGAAAAACCTAAAGTCTCAGCAAAAACAAAACCTACAAAAACAATAGAAATGAAAAAAAATCCACAAACAAAAGTAACTCAGCACAAGAGAGTAAGCAGAACAAAGAAAACGTCAGCACCACAAAAAAAGCACTAAAAATGACAGCAACAAACTCACATCTATCAATAATTATACTGAACATAAATGGACTCAATGCACCCATAAAGAAATGGAGAGTGACAGAATGGATAAGAAAACAGGATCCATCAATATGCTGTTTATAGGAGACACACCTTAGAAACAAAGATGTGAATTTATTAAAAGACAAAGGTTGGAAAAAAATATATCAAGCTAACAACTACCAAAAAAGAGCAAGAGTGGCAATATTAATCTCAGATAAAACAGACTTTAAAACAAAATCCACCACAAAAGGCAAACAAAGACACTATATAATGATGAAGGGGATGCTTCATGAAGACATAACCATAATAAACATCTACACACCCAATGACAGGGCTCCAAAATACATAAAACAAACTCTAACAACACTGAAAAGAGAAATTGACAGTTCCACAATAACAGTAGGAGACTTCAACACACCATTCTCAGTAAAGGAAAGAACAACTAAGAAGAAACTCAGCAAAGATACAGAAGACCTAAAGGGCACAATCAGACAACTGGACCTCATAGACATATATAGAACACTCCATCCAACAGCTGCAAAGTACACATTCTTTTCCAATGCACATGGAACGTTCTCCAGAATAGACCACATCTTAGGCCATAGAGCAATCATCAACAAGATCCAAAACGTTGAGATAATTCAAAATATCTTCTCTGACCATAATGCCATCAAGGTAGAAATTAACAACAGGAAGAGCAAGGAAAAAAAAATCAATTACATGGGAACTGAATAATACCCTGCTTACACATCACTGGGTAATAGAAGAAATCAGAGATGGAATCAAAAAATTCCTAGATTCAATAAAGAATGAAAACACATCATACCAAAACCATTCGGACACAGCAAAGGCAGTCCTCAGAAGACAATTTATAGCAATAGATGCACACATCAAAAACGAAGAAAGGGACAAAATCAAAACATTAACTACACAACTCAAACAAATAGAAAGAGAACAGCAAAAAAAAAAAAAAAAAAAAAAAAAAAAAGCCCACAAACACCTGAAGAAAGGAAATAGTAAAGATCAGAGCAGAAATAAATGAAATAGAGAACAGAAAAACAATAGAAAGAATCAACAAAAGCAAAAGTTGGTTCTTTGAAAGGATCAACAAAATCGGCAAACCACTGGCCACACTGACAAAAGAAAAACAGGAGAGGACGCAAATGACCCAAACAAGAAATGAAACGGAGGACATTACAACAGACCTAACTGAACTAAAAAGGATTATAACAGAATATTATGAAAAACTATACTCCAACAAATTTGAAAACCTTGAGCAAATGAATAAATTTCTAGAACACACTACCTACCGAAACTACAACAAAGTGATGTTGAAAATCTGAAAAGACCCATAACAAGAGAAGAGATTGAAAAGGTAATAAAAAAAACTCCCAACCAAAAAATCCCTGGCCCAGATGGCTTTACTGGAGAATTGTAAGAAACATTTACAGAAGAGCTTGTACCAGTACTACTCAAGCTATTTCAGAGCATAGAAAAGGAAGCAACACTTCCAAATTCATTCTGTGAAGCCAGCATAATGCTGTTACCAAAACCAGGCAAAAACGTCACAAAAAAAGAAAATTACAGACCAATATCTCTCATGAATATAGATGCAAAATTCTGAACAAAATTCTAGCCAATAGAATTCAGCATCATATCAAAAAAATAATACATCACGACCAAGTAGGATTCATACCAGATATGCAAGGATGGTTCAAAGAAAAGAATCACATGATCATCTCAACTGACACAGAAAAGGCATTTGACAAAGTCCAACACCCATTCCTGATAAAAACTCTCAAGAAAACAGGTATAGAAGGGAAATTTCTTAACATAATTTTGGGCATCTATGCAAAACCAATGGCCAACATCATTCTTAATGGAGAGAGGCTGAAAACATGCCCCTTGAAAACAGGAACAAGACAAGGGTGCCGTTTATCACCACTCGCATTTAACATTGTGCTGGAAGTTCTAGCTAGAGCAATAAGGCAAGAAAAAGAAATTAAGGGCATCCAAATTGGTAATGAAGAAGTTAAACTGTCCCTGTTTGCAGATGATATACTATTCATAGAAAACCCTAAAGACTCCAAGAGAAATCTACTGGAACTAATAGAAATATTCAGCAGAGTAGCAGGATACAAGATAAACATTCAAAAATCAGTTGGATTCCTATACACAAATAAGGAGAACAATGAAAAGGAAATCAGGAAAACAATGCATTTTCAATAAAATGATAAAATACTTAGGGATAAATCTAACCAGGGATGTAAAAGACCTATACAAAGAAAACTACAAAACAGTACTGCAAGAAACCCACAGGGATCTACATAAATGGAAAAACATACCATGCTCATGGATAGGTAGACTCAACATTGTGAAAATGTCAATTCTACCCAAAGCAATTCACAAATACAACGCAATCCCGATCCAAATACCAACAACATTCTTCAAAGAGATGGAAAAACTAATCATTAACTTTATATGGAAAGGGAAGAAGCCCCGAATAATTAAAGCACTACTGAAGAAGAAGAAGAAAGTTGGAGGACTCACACTATCTGACTTCAGAACCTACTATACAGCTACAGTACTCAAACCAGCCTGGTACTGGTACAAAGACAGATACATTGACCAATGGAACAGAATGGAGAACCCAGATGTAAATCCATCCACCTATGGCACCTGATCTTCGACAAGGGCCCATAGTCCATCAAATGGGGAAAAGACAGTCTTTTTAACAAATGGTGCTGGCAAAACTGGATATCCATCTGCAAAAAAATGAAACAGGACCCACACCTCACGCCGTATACAAAAACTACTTCAAAATGGATCAAAGACCTGAATAGAAAGCCTAAAACTATAAAGTTCATAGAAGAAAAAAATAGGACCAACACTTCAAGCCTTAATACATGGCATTAACAGGATACAAACTATAATAATCAATGCAGAAACCCCAAAAGATAAGCTAGATAACTGGGATCTTCTAAAAACCAAACACCTATGCTCTTCAAAAGACTTCACGAAAAGAGTCAAAAGAGAACCTACAGACTGGGAAAAAATTTTTGGACAGTACAAGTCAGACAAAGGTCTAATCTCCATAATCTCCAAGAAAATCCAACACCTCAACTACAAAAAGACAAATAATCCTATTAAAAAATGGACAAAGGAAATGAACAGACACTTCACCAAGGAAGACATTCAAGCGGCCTACAGACACATGAGGAAATGCTCGTGATCACTAGCCATTAGAGAAATGTAAATTAAAGCCACAACGAGATACCATCTCACCCCAGCATTACTGTCATGAATCAAAAACACTGGAAATAACAAATGTTGGAGGGGCTGCGGGGAGATGGGAACTCTTATGCACTGCTGGTGGGAATGCAAAATGATACAACCATTTTGGAAAATGTTATGGCGCTTCCTCAGAAAACTAGAAAGAGACATACCATTCGATCCAGCAGTCCCACTCCTAGGAATACATCCTAGAGAAATAAGTGTCATCACTCGAATAGACATATGCACACGTATGTTCATGGCAGCTTTGTTCACAATAAGAAAATGATGGAAAAAACCTAGATGCCCATCAATAGATGAATGGATACACAAACTATGGTACATACACACAATGGAGTACTATGCAACAAGAAAGAACAACAATGAATCTGTGAACCATCTCATAACATGGATGAAACTGGAGGACATTATGCTGAGTGAAATAAGTCAATCACAAAAGGACAAATATTGTATGAGACCTCTATTGTAAAAACCCATGAAAAAGTTTACACCCAAAATGTAACAATGACAAAGACAACAACCACATGATCTTATAAATCGATGCAGAAAAGGTATTCAACAAAGTCCAACACCCATTCATGATAAAAACTCTCAAGAAAAAAAAAAAAGGAATAGAAGGGAAATTCCTCAATATAATTAAGAGCATTTATACAAAACCAACAGCCAACATCATCCTGAATGGAGAGACTTTGAAAGCACTCCCCTTGAGAACAGGAACCAGACAAGGATGTCGTTTATCACCACTATTATTCAACATTGTGCTGGAGGTTCTAGCCAGAGCAATTAGGCTACAAAAAGAAATAAAGGGCATCCAAATAAGTAGGCAAGAAGTCAAGGTATCTCTATTTGCAGATGATATGGTCTTATACACCGAAAACCCTAAAGAATCCCCAAGAAAACTACTGGAACTAATAGAAGATGTCAGCAAAGTTTCAGGATACAAGATAAACATACAAAAATCAACTGGATTCCTTTATACCAACAAAGAGAGCCTTCAAGAGGAAATCACCAAATCAATACCATTTACAATAGCCCCCAAGAAGATAAAATACTTAGGAATAAATCTAACCAGAGATGTAAAAGGTCTTTACAGAGAAAACTATAAGACACTACTGCAAGAAACTAAAAATGACCTGTATAAGTGGAAAAAGATACCTTGCTCCTGGATAGGTAGACTCAACATAGTGAAAATGTCAATTCTACCCAAAGCAATCTACAGATACAATGAAATCCTGATCCAAATTCCAGCAGCATTTTTTAATGAGATGGAGAAGCAAATCACCAAATTCATATGGAGAGGGAAGAGGCCCCTAATAAGTAAAGAATTACTCAAGAAGAAGAACAAAGTGGGAGGCCTTACTTTGCCTGATTTTAGGACCTATTATACTGCCATGGTAGTCAAGACAGCCTGGTATCAGTACAACAACAGAAACATAGACCAATGGAACAGAGTTGAGAATCCCGATATAATATCATCCACCTATGAGCAGCTAATATTTGACAAAAGCCCAAAGTCCTCCATATCTCACACCATGTACAAAAACAAAATCAAAATGGATCAAAGACTGAAATATAAAATCAAAAACGATAAAGATCATGGAAGAAAAAGTAGAGACAACGCTAGGAGCCCTAATACATGGCATAAACACAATATGAACCATAAGTAACAATGCACAAGCACCAGAAGAGAGACTAGATAAATGGGAGCTCCTAAAAATCAAACACTTAAGCTCATCAAAAGTCTTCACCAAAAGTCTCAAAAGACAACCTACAGACTAGGAAAAATTTTTTGGCTACGACAAATCCGATCAGCTTTTAATCTCTAAAATCTACAAGATACTGCAAAACCTCAACAGCAAAAAGACAAATAACCCAATTAAAAAATGGGCAAAGGATATGAACAGGCACTTCACCAAAGAAGATATTCAGGCAGCTAACAGACACATGAAGAAATGTTCACAGTCATTAGCCATTAGAGAAATGCAGATCAAAACTACAATCAGATATCAGCTCACCCCAACAAGGCTAGCATTAATCCAAAAAACACAAAATAACAAATGCTGGAGAGGTTGCGTAGAGACTGGAACACTTATACACTGTTGGTGGGAATGTAAAATGGTACAACCACTTTGGAAATCGATTTAGTGCTTCCTTAAAAAGCTAGAAATAGAAGTACCGTACGATCCAGCTATCCCACTCCTTGGAATATATCCTAGAGAAATAAGAGCCATCACACGAATAGATATATGCACACCCATGTTCGTTGCAGCACTGTTTACAATAGCCAAAAGATGGAAGTAACCTAAGTGCCCATCAGTGGACAAATGGATAAACAAACTATGCTATATCCACACAGTGAAATATTATGCAACGATAAACAACAATGATGAAGCTGTGAAACATCGTATAACTTGGGGGAAGCTGAAACTTATCATGCTGAGTGAATTTAGTCAGTCACAGAAGGACAAATACTGTATAAGACCACTATTATAAGAACTCAGAAAAAGGTTTAAACACAGAAGAAAACTTTCTTTGATGGTTATGGGGGTGGATAGGGAGTGTGAGGGTTATTCAATAACTAGATAGTAGACAAGAATGATCTTAGGTGAAGGGAAGGACTACACACACAACAGGGGAAGCCAGCACAACTGGACTAAACCACAGCTAAGAAGCTTCCTCAATATAACAAATACTTTGAGAGACAGAGTAGCAGGAATGCAGGGTCTGGGGACCATGATTTCAGGGGACGTCTAGGTCAATTGGCATAACAAAGCTTATTAAGAAAATGTTCTGCATCCTACTTTGGTGAGTGGCATCTGGGGTCTTAAAAGCTTGCAAGCAGCCATCTAAGATGCATCAATTGGTTCCAACCACTTGGAGTAAAGGAGAACGAAGAACACCAAAGACACAAGGAAAGTATTGGCCCAAGAGACAGAATGGGCCACATAAACCAGAGACTTCATCAGCCTGAGACCAGAAGAACTAGATGGTGCCTGGCTACTGCCAATGAATATCCTGACAGGGAACACAACAGAGGGTCTCTGATGGAGCAGTAGAATGATGGGAGGCAGAACTCAAATTCTAGTAAGAAGACCAGACTTAATGGTCTGACTGAGACTGGAGGTGCCCCAGAAAGCATGGCCCCTGGTCTCTCCAACACCCCAAAACTAAAACAATTTCCGAGGCCAACTCTTCAGACAGGGATTCAACTGGACTGTGGGACATAAAGTGATACTTGTGAAGAATGTGCCTCTTAGTCAAGTAGATACAAGAGACCAAAGGGGCAGCTTCTGTCCAGAGGTGAGATGGAAAGGCAGAGAGAGTTAGGAGCTGGTTCAATGTTCATGGGGAATCAGGGGCAGAGGGGAGGAGTGTGCTGTCTCAGAATGGGGTGAGCGGTTGGGGTCTCATAAGAATGTATGTAAAAAAAAAAAATCTGTATGGTAGACTAACTTGAAATGTAAACTTCATTTAATTACAACAATAAAAAAAAAAAAAGAATTAAGCTCAGACTACTCAGCAGTAACTATGCAGGCAAGAAGGCAACAGGATGACATATATAAAGCCTTGAAGGAAAAAAACTACCAGCCAAGAATTATACATCCAGCAAAACTGTCTCCCAAATATGACGGTGAAATTCAGGCATTTCCAGATAAATAGAAATTTAGGGAATTTTCAAAAACCAAATGAAAATTACAAGAAAACTAAAGGGAGTCCTCCAGTTAGAAAATCAATAACATCAGATAACAACCCAAGACAAGAACACAAGACAGAGCAACCAGATATAAACCTAAATAAGGATGTCACAAAAATAAATCAAAGCTAAAACACTGAAAATAGCGAAACAGAGACATAAATATGTAAAAGATAACAACACTAAAACAACAAAGAAGGACTAAAAAATGTAGTCCTAGATCATTCAAATGGAGAGGAAGTCTAGGCGATATAAAAAAGTAAAAGACTGGTTTAAAGTTAGAAAACTAGCAGTAAATATTAAGGTAACCACAAAGGAAACTAACAATCCTACACATCAAAATAAAAAAAATCAAGGAAAACATAAAGACTCAGCAAATACAAAATCAACAAAAATTAAAAAGATGAAAAGAAAACACATAAAGAAAAACAACTTAGCAAAGAAAATTAAATGGAACAAAGAAACTCTCAACAACCCACAAAAAATACTTCAAAATGATGGCACTAAATGCATACCTATCAATAATTATGCTGAATATACATGGAATAAATGCACCAATAGAGAGACAGAGTGGCAGATTGGATAAAAAAACACATGATCTCTCTATATGCTGCCTACAAGAGACACACCTTAGACTTACAGAAACAAACAAACTAAAGCTCAAAGGATGGAAAAAAATATATCAAGCAAACAACACTCAAAAAAGAGCAGGAGTGGCAATATTAATCTCTGACACAATAAACTTTAGAGTAAAATCCACCACAAAGGATAAGGAAGGACACTATATAATGATTAATGGATCAATACACCAGGAGGACATAACTATAATAAATATTTATGCACCCAAGGACAGAGTTCCAAAATATATAAAACAAACTTTAATAGCATTGAAAAGAGAGAGAGACAGCTCCACAATAGTAGTAGGAGACTTCAACACACCACTTTTGGTGAAAGAAGCTCAATAAAGACAAGGAAGATTTAAATGCCACAATCAACCAACTTGACCTCATAGACATATACAGCACACTCCACTCAATAGCAGCCAAGTATACTTTCTTTTCCAAAGCACACAGAACATTCTCCAGAATAGAACATGTATTAGGCCATAAAGAAAGCCTTAAAAGAATCCAAAGCATCGAAATATCACAATGCATCTTTTCTGACCATAAGGCCATAAAAGTAGAAATCAGTGACAGAAAAAGCAAGGGAAAAAAAAAAAAAATCAAACACATGGAAACTCATCAACACCTTGCTCAAAAACTACTGGGTTATAGAAGAAATTAAGGATGGAATAAAGAAATTCACAGAATCAAATGAGAATGAAAACCCATCCTACCAGAACCTTTGGTACACAGCAAAAGCAGTGCTCAGAGGTCAGTTTATAGCAATAAATGCACACAGCCAAAAACAAGAAAGGGCCAAAATCAAAATATTAACCTTAAAACTCTAACAAGTAGATAGACAGCAGCAAAAGAAGATCTTTGGGCACCAGAAGAAAGCAAATAATAAAAACTAGAGCAGAATTAAATGAAATAGAAAAGAGAAAAACAGTTGAAAGCATTAACAAGACCAAAAGCTGGTTCTTTGAAAAAAGATAAACAAAATTGATAAACCATTGGCCAAACTGACAAAAGAAAAACAGGAGAGGAAGCAAATAACCTGAATAAGAAATGAAATGGGCACTATCACAACAGATGGAACTGAAATTGAAAGAATAATAACAGAATACTATGAAAAATTGTACTCTAATAAATTTGAAAACCTAGAGGAAATGGACAAATTTCTAGAAACTCACTACCTACCTAAACTAACACAAACAGAGGTAGAACAACTAAGTTGACCTATAACAAAGGAAGAGATTGAAAAGATAATCTGAAAAATCCCAACAAAAAAAAGCCCTGGCCCAGATGGTTTCACTGGAGAATTCTACCAGCAGAGAAGAGTTAACACCACTGCAACTAAAGGTATTTCACAGCATAGAAAAGGATGGAATATTCCCAAATTCATTTTATGAAGCCAGCGTAACCCCCATATGAAAACCTGGTAAAGACACCACAAAACAAAGCAATTACAGACCGATATCCCTTATGAGCATAGACACAAAAATCCTCAGCAAAATTCTATCCAATAGAATTCAACAATAAATCAAAAAAATAATTCACCATGACCAAGTGGGATTCACCCAAGGTATGCAGATATGGTTCAACATTATAAAAACTTTCAATGTAATCCATCATATAAATAAAACAAAAGACAAGAACACACACGATCTTATCAATTGATGCAGGAAAGGCATTTGACAAAGTCCAACACCCATTCATGATAAAAACCCTCAACAAAATAGGAATAGAAGGGAAATTCCTCAACACAATAAAGGGCATTTATACAAAGCCAACAGGCAACATCATCCTACATGGAGAGGGTCTGAAAGCATTCTAACGGGAACCAGACAAGGATGCCCTTTATCACTACTCTTATTCAGCATTGTGCCAGAGGTCCTAGCCAGAGCAATTAGGCTAGAAAAAGAAATATGGGGCATCCAAATTGGTAAGGAAGAAGTAATAGTATCTCTATTTGCAGATGATATAATCTTATACAAAGAAAACGCCAAAGAATCCACAAGAAAACCACTGAAATAGTAGAAGATATCAGCAAAGTATCAGGATACAAGACAAACATACAAAAATCAGTTGGATTACTTTACACTAACAAAGAGAACTTCAAAGAGGAAATCGCCAAATCAATACCATTTACAATAGTCCCCAAGAAGATAAAATACTTAGGAAAAAATTTAACCAGAGATGTAAAAGGCCTATACAATGAAAACTACAAGATACTACTACAAGAAACCAAAAGAGACCTACATAAGTGGAAAAACATACCTTGCTCATGGATAGAAGGACTCAACATTGTGAAAATGGCTATTCTACCCAAAGCGATCTACAGATACAATGCAATCCCAATCCAAATCCCAATGACATTTTTTAATGAGATGGAGAAACAAATCACCAACTTCATATGGAAAGGGAAGAGGCCCCGAATAAGTAAAGCATTACTCAAGAAGAGTAACAAAGTGGGAGGCCTCACACTACCTGATTTTAAAACCTATTATATTGCCACAGTAGTCAGAACAGCTTGGTATTGGTACAACAACAGATACATAGACCAATGGAACAGAATTGAAAATCCAGACATAAATTCATCCACCTATGAGCAGCTGATATTTGACAAAGTCCCAAAGCCCATTAAATGGGGAAAAAACAGTCTCTTTAACAAATGGTGCTGGCGTAACTGGATATCTATCTGCAAAAAACTGAAACAAGAATCATACCTCACACCATGCATAAAAACTAACTCAAAATGGATCAAATACCTAAATATCAATTCTAAAACGATACAGATCATGCAAGAAAAAATAGGGACAATGCTAGGAGCCCTCATACATGGCATAAACAGAATATAAAACATTTACTAACAGTGCACAAACACCAGAAGAGCAACTAGATAACTGGGAGCTCCTAAAAACCAAACACTTATGCTCATCAAAAGACTTCACCAAAAGAGTAAAAAGACAGTCTACAGACTGGGAAAAAATTTTTGGCAAATCCAATCAGCGTCTTATCTCTAAATTCTACAAGATACTGCAAAACCCTAACAACAAAAAGACAAATAACCCAATTAAAAAATGAGCAAGGGATATGAACAGGCACTTCACCAAAGAAGATATTCAGGCAGCTAACAGATACATGAGGAAATGTTCATGATCATTAGCCATTAGAGAAATGCAAATCAAAACTACAATGAGGTAGCATCTCACGCCAACAAGACTAGCATTAATCAAAGAAACACAAAATAATAAATGTTGGAGAGATTGTGGAGAGACTGGAATACTTATACACTGCTGGTGGGAATGTAAAATGGTACAACCACTTTGGGAATTGATTTGGTGCTTCCTTAAAAAGCTAGAAATTGAAGTACCATATGATTCAGCAATCCCACTCCTTGGAATATATCCTAGAGAAATAAGAGCTGTCACACGAATAGATATATGCACACCCATGTTCACTGCAACAATGTTCACAATAGCAAAAAGATGGAAACAACTTAGGTGCCCATCAACATGAATGGATAAACAAATTATGGTATATTCACACAGTGGAATACTACACAATGATAAAGAACAATGATGAATCTGTGAAACATCTCATAACATGGATGAATATGGAAGGCATTATGCTGAGTGAAATTAGTAAGTTGCAAAAGGACAAATATTGTATGAGACCACTATTATAAGAACTCAAGAAATGGTTTAAACACAGAAGAAAATATTGTTTAATGGTTACGAGGGTGGGGTGGGAGGAAGAGGGGTATTCACTACCTAGATAGTGGATAAGAACTATCTTAGGTGAAAGGAAGGACAGCACACACTATAGGGGAAGTCAGCACAATTGGACTAAATCAAAAGCTAAGAAGTTTCCTGCACACAAACAAACACTTCGAGGGACAGAGCAGCAGCAGCGGGGCTCTGGGGACCAAGGTTTCAGGGAACATCTAGGTCAATTGGCATAACAAAGTTTATTAAGAAAATGTTCTGCATCCTACTTTGGTGAGTGGTGTCTGGGGTCTTAAAAGCTAGTGAATGGCCATCTAAGATACATCAATTGGTCCCAATGCACCTGGAGCAAAGGAGAATGAAGAACAGCAAAGACACAAGGAAAATATTAGCCCAAGAGACAGAAGGGTCCACAGAAAGCAGTGACACCCTCAGCCTGAGACCAGAAGAACTAGAGGGTGCCTGGCTACCATCAATGACCGCCCTGACAGGGAACACAACAGAGAGTCCCTGACGGAGGAGGAGAAAGGTGGGACGCAGAACTCAAATACTAGTAAAAAGACCAGACTTAATGGTCTGACTGAGACTGGAGGGACTCCAGAAGACGTGGCCCTTGGACCCTCCATTATCCCAGAACTGAAACCATTCCAGAAGCAAATTTTTCAGACAAAGAGCAGACCTGACTATGGGATATAAAGAGAGTAAAGAGACTATGGGATGTAAAGAGAGTGCTTCTTAGCTCAGGCAGATACATGAGACTAATTGGGTGACTCCTGTCCGGAGGTGAGATAAGAAGGCAAAAAGGGACCAGAGCTGGTTGAATGGACACAGGATATGCAGGTTGGAAAGGAGGAATGTGCTGTCACATTACTGGGAGAGCAGCTAGGGTCACATAGCAATGTGTGTATAAATTTTTATATGAGAAACTGACTTGAACTATAAACTTTCACTTAAAGCACAATAAAAAAAAACTAAGAAAAAAAGACTGTAGAGTATAAAAAATAAAAATATGCATGCAATCTATTACTGAAATACCTTTCATCTGTTTAAATGAATTTTAAAAGGTAAGAAAATGGGAAGAGTTTAATAAAATGACTGTAGAATTTCCTCACCCTGCTGGTAGTACTAACATAAACTGCACTTGCTTAAAAAATTATTTATTTACTTGTGGATCTTATTTGAACTTACTATGCCACGCTTGAATTCCTGGACTTATGAGAATCATTGGAATGTATAGTATCTCGTAAAACATTTGCAACCAAAAATGTTTCCCCTGCGGACTGAATTACTGGGCTGGGGGCTGTGGGGACCATGGTTACAGGGAACATTTAGCTCAATTGGTATGACACAGTTTATAAAGACAATGCTCTACATTCTACTTTGGTGAATCGTGTCTGGGGTCTTAAAAGCCTGTGAGCGGCCATCTAAGATTCTCCACTGGTTTCACCCCTTTGAGAGCAAGGGAAAATGAAGAAAACTAAAGACACAAGGGAAAGATTAGTCCAAAGGACTAATGGACCACAACTACCACGGCCTCCACCAGACTGAGTCTAGTACAACTAGATGGTGCCCAGCTACCACCACTGACTGCTCTGACAGGGATCACAACAGAGTGTCCCAGACAGAGCTGGAGAAAAATGTAGAACAAAATTCTAACTCAAAAGAAGACCAGACTTACTGGCCTGACAGAGACTGGAAAAACCCCGAAGAGTATGGCCCCCGAACACCCTTTTTAGCTCAGTAATGAAGTCACTCCAGAGGCTCACCTCTTAGCCAAAGATTAGACAGGCCCATAGGACAAAAGAGACTAAAGGGATATACCATCCCAGGGGCAAGGACTAGGGCTAGAAGTCAGGAGGGGACAGGAAAGCTGATAACAGGAACCCAAGGTCAAGAAGAAAGAGTACTTAAGAAATTATTTTGTTTTGTAAACCTTCATTTAAAGTGAGAACAGCAGCACAATTGGAAGAGCGTAGTCAATGTCACTGAACTGTGCATGTAGAAATTTTTGAAATGGTGTATCTTTGGCTATGTGTATTTTCACTGAAAAAAGAAAAGGTCGAGAAGGGAGAGGGTTGACGTGTCATGGGGTTGTTAACCAATGTCATAAAACAATATGTGTACTACTGTTTCATGAGAAACTATTTGTTCTGTAAACCTTCACCTGAAGTACAATTAAAAAAAAAAAAAAGAGAGCGAGTACTGACATGTCATGGGGTTGTTAATCAGTGTCATAAAACAATATATGTACTAACTGTTTAATGAGAAGCTAGTTTGTTCTGTACACCTTTCAAATAAAATAGGAAAAAAAAAAACTTTCCCTTGCTCAAAATCCTATTTTCTTTTCATAATGTGCATAGAATTTCCCCTTGTATTTTATTAATCCATAGACTTAAATGAAAATAGAGAAATGGTTTTACTTAAAATATCAGCTTTTGGCATATTAAGAAAAGAATCTTCTTCAATAAGTGAAGTTCTTGAGTAATAATACGAAATTCCATTCAGCTTCATTCTTCTCTAGGAAATGGCAGTTTAAAAAAAAAAAAAAGAGCAGTGGTTAAGATTAAAAACTTTGCTTGGTAAAAATGATGAGGAGAATATGTTGTGTCAGTTCAAATATTAGGATTTTATTATTATTTTTTTAAAGAACCAAAGGGTAACATTACTAGAGAGTCCCTGGGTGGTGCAAACAGTTAAATCCTTGGCTATTAACTGAAAGGGTGGTGGTTTGAACCCACCCAGGGTCAGCTTGGAAGAAAGGCCTGGAGATTTGCTTCTGAAAATTCACAGCCACAAAAGTCGTACGAAAAGCAGCTCTACTCTGAAACGTACGGGGTCAACATGAGTTGGAATCCACTGACAGCAACTCATTTAAGGAAGGGTAAAAAAAAAAAAAAGTTTCCATACGTATCATTAGGATAGTAGCTCAAATCTGACAAATATCAGAAAGATAATTGCCCCAGAGAATTCTGACTTCACAAGCTTTGCAGTGTAAGTGTGTTTTGTTGTTGTTAGGTGCCATCGAGTTGGTTGCAACTCTTAGTGATGCTATGTGCAACAGAACGAAACACTGCCCAATCCTGTGCCATCCTCACAATCGTTATGTTTGAGCCCATTGTTGCAGCCACTGTGTTAATCCATCTTGTTAAGGGTCTTCCTCCTTTTTGCTGACCCTCTGCTTTACCAAGCATGAAGTTCTTTTCCAGGGACTGGTCCCTCCTGATATGTTTAGTTGTAAGAAATATGCCTCAATCGTGTTGTACATTTAAAAACAATTTCAAAGGCAAATAACATGCTATATGTAGGAATATTATAATAAGGATTCTAATATAAATATTATCAGAGGCTCAACATTTTTTTTTTAAAGAGCTCATGATTTGGTGCTTGATTAAATGGCATTAGAACTGTAACTTCGCTCTCTCTGCTATGCTCCCCATGAGTTTTTATGTATCATAATTTTTAATTAGCCCATATCACATTGTAAACAAGAGTTCTAGTGCACAATCCCTTCACTAACATTCTTGGGTGTCTTCGGTCTGGTAAAAGAGCTCTTAATCCCTGGTGGGAAAACAAAGCTTTGCATAAGCTTCTGCCACTGGCACAGCAGCAGCAGGCTCTGCTCAGGAAGCCAGGCATGAACCACATTCTGTAAGGTTAAGGCCCTTTGGAAAGCCTCTGAACTGCCTTTCCCCACACATGCCTGAATGCACTCAGAGCTGCTTTACCCACCGCACTGCTTAAACAGCTCCATGATAACAGCCATTTATCATTTAAGCATGGATGCACCCAACAGTGAAGTGGGTATCTACTTTAGAAGGCAGGGGAAAGTTATATATGTTTACTGACCACCTTCATTTGCCTCCTTAATTGAATAGAGCTGGCTTTAATTCTTGATAATGTATTTCTTTACTAAAAATTATAATGCATATTTAAGGTAATATATTATCAAGCCACACCCTCAATAAATTGGCATAGACAGTATTTCAAAACACAATGATAACTTGGTTAGTAACGGGGTATAAGAATGGCAGTCAGAGAGTTCAAGACATTGAAGGCTATACTCATTATAAGTTAATTACACTGAAATAGATTTATTTGGAAAATTAGTAAAATCTAATGATAGTTTTGTCCTAGAACTCTGAATATAAAATATCTTTTATGCTCTTTAATAAAATGAATTAGGCTAATAAAATGTGTGCATAATATTCTTATGCTAAAATTAAGTAAAATTACTCATGAATTTCTATGGCATGCTTTCAGTTTTACATTCACATAAGGTATTGGTGAATAATGTTGAGCATAAGCACACTCTAGTCAATTTGGTGTTTGGGTCTATCTGTACAGCTGATTCAAATTGCTTCATAGCAGAGTCAATCAATTATGCATAAAATGACCATTAATCTGCTTAAATATCATTATCATCCTGCTGCAACTAATTTGGTCATTTCTTAAAGATACAACCTAAGCTGTCAATCATGTAAATGATGCCTTTGTCTATCATCTGGACTACCTATGGCAGTAGTTCTTAACAAGGGGTAACTTAGGCTCCACTGTGTCCCCTGGGACCGTTTAATAATATCTAGAGAAATTTTTGATTGTCACAATTGGGGTGGGTGATGTTACTGGCTCTAGTGGGTAGAAGACAATGATGCTGTTAAACATCCTACTGTGCACAAGATAGTCTCCACAAGAAAAAATTACCCAGTCCAAATTATTTAGCATATTGCCAAACTCTGGGGCATAGCAAGCAGTGTGATTTTGTAGAAGGAGATCTAACTGTACCTTACCTGTTGTTTTAGGTGCAGTGCTGACAAATCCAGAAGAAGAAGCACAGAGAATGGGCTGAGCTAGCCACAGGCAACTTCTCATCAGCACAAAATCTCAAGAGACCTCAGTTTGAAACTACTGGTATGCTTAACTCATGTAAGCTACTTCAATTTTCTGTACTTTGGTTTCTTCATCAGTAAAATAGTGATAATAATAGCATAATATTGTAAAAATATAAAGTGAGGTTGGAGAAGAGGATAAGACTTAGCAATGGATTCTGTCTCGTACAGGTTCTGGGTGTAGGTCTACTGAAAACAACAGTTTGGCCAGTTAGACCACACTATGTCCAAAGAGAAAGCAGCCTGGATCCCCTGGTTGAAAAGACTGTTAAAAAATTAAGCATGCAATGAATATGAAGGGCTAAATGCAGGCATGTGGTTTTCACCTTGAGTACCAGTAGGAAGTTAGCGCCCAGCCATGAGGAATCCAGGAAGGCAAAGTCGGTGGTCTAAACATGTAGTTAGCATCCAGAGGTCTGTCCAAGGTTAGCAGAAAGCTAGTCACTGAGCTGGGATTCAGTGACATGTCTGGACTCCAGGAGAGGGAAAGGGAAACTGGCAGTAGAAGGGACAAATTCTGTCATATAAACAGGGAACAAGAATTGTGAGAGAAAACATATGCCAGAATTTTGGTTATAGAAGCCCAGAACTGCCCCATAGGGTTTCCTAGGCTGTAATCTTTATGGAAGCAGATTGCCAGGTCTTTTCTCTCTCAGAGTTACTGGGTAGGTTCTAACTGCCAACCTTTCAGTTAGCAGCCGAGCACTCATACATTGTACCAGTGGGCTCCTTTTTAAATCGGATAAGCCCACTCTAATAAGGATCGGTTCGTGAGCTAGAACTGGACCTAGCCTATAGGTAAAGTAAGAACCCAGTAAAACTGTAGACCAAACTTCCATTTGTTTTTTGGACCTATTTACTCACCCCCTATCTATTAAACAATCTGCTTTTATCAACAATCCTTTCACTCTCTTGGATATTTAACCTCACCCTTTCATCTCTGTCTTTCCTATCACCATTTCAAATAACCCATCTTTTCCATCTTAGAAAATTCCATCATTTGATCCTACGTCTCCCTCCAACTCCTCTGTTATGTCTCTCCATCTCATCACACACATACTTCTTGGAAGGGTTATCTGTTCGTGTAAAATCTGTTGAAATTATTGCAGTAGTATTCAACAGAGTTGATTAATTCTTTGTTCTAGAAAGCCTCTCTTAGATTCTGTAAAACCAAACTTCTTTCTGGGCACTCTTTCTCTTATCTCTCTGACCATTTCTTGTATGTAAAAATTGCTGAAATCTGACACTTACTGTAAAATTAAATCTTACTATAGCATTTCATCTCATGATACCCCAAGGTCAAGTTTGTAGCAAAAGTTTATTGTGCAAGTGTGTGCGTCCTAGCAAAGTAAAATGTAAAAAGTATTACGTACTACTTTTTTTTTTTTTATTTGAAAGTAATGTCCTAGGGAAACAGTTACAAGAAGAAGAATATTTCCTATATTCATACTGTATATGTTGTTTATACTGACAGTTTTTTTTAGAGTTTAGAGAAGTATCAGCAGATGAACAACATTTCAAAGCCTATTGTGTACCAGGTTCTCTGTCAAGTTGTATAAACCAAAAAACCCATTGCCGTTGAGTCGATTGTGACTCATAGCGACCCTACAGTACAGAGTAGAACTGCCCCATAGAGTTTACAAGAAGCGCCTGGTGGATTTGAACTACCGACATTTTGGTTAGCAGCAGTAGCTCTTAACGACTATGCTCCAGGATTTCAAGTTGTACAGGACCCTCAAAAACAGTAACTCTGGGTATAAAATATGTAATTCTCTACTAAATGCTTACAACCTAATTGAGCAAAATTACGTAAATATATGCACAGAACAAGTAAAGACAAAAGCAATATTACATACTAGCATGATTTGTAACATTGTATTTTTTTATATGTGTGCAATATGTATATGGTTATGAATGCTTTAATATAAAAGCATAGACTACAGAATATAGATTTGAATCCCAGCTCACTTCTTGCTAACTGTGTGACTTTGGGCAAGTCATTTAGTCTCTCTGAGTGTCAGTTCTTTTTTGTAAAATAATCATAATTCTTACTTTCAAGAGTTTAAAGATTAGAGACTAAGTATGCTTGACATATAGAAAACTGATTAATTGTAGCTGCTATTTTTATTATATCACATAAAAATATACCTTATCACCTTGATCAGCATAGAATGTGTGACTTTATAATTGCTTTATTTTTAAAATTTGCTTATTTTTAAATTGTCATTGTTGTTAGATGCCCTCCAGTTGGTTCTGAATCATAGCGACCCTGTGTGTGAATGAAACACTGCTGGGTCCTGCACCAGGCCAGCTTCCAGCATCACAGCAACACATAAGCTCCCACAGGAAGACAAACTGACAGATGTGTGGGAGTGTTTTTAAATTAGTTATTACTAATTCATCCCCAAACTCCACTGTGCAAAAGAACCTCAAAAGTTCTTTTTAATATGGTCAAATATATCACTTACTCTATTATTTCCATTCTTATTATTGAGGAGCTCTCTCCTTGAAGCTTTGTACCCTTCCTTTAATCTGGACTTTTTTTTTTTGGTTCCTGAGGTCATTATTCTCTCTGTTGGAAACCCTGGTGGCATAGTGGTTAAGTGCTATGGCTGCTAACCAAAAGGTCAGTGGTTCAAACCCACCAAGTGCTCTGTGGGATAAAGATGCAGAAGTCTGCTTCTGTAAAGATTACAGCCTTGGAACCCCTGTGGGGCAGTTCTGCTCTGTCCTATAGGGTCACTATGAGTTGGAATCCACTTGCTGGCTACAGGTTTGGCTTTTTTTCTTTGTTTGTTTTGGTTATTCCCTCTGTATGTCTTGTTTCCCTTCAGTTTTTGTTGTTGTTGTTTTTTGTTAGTTTTTGTTTTTTAAGAGTCTTTTTATTTCTGTCTTTCATATTGGAGCCTTCCTCAAAGGTTTGGAGATTCTCAGCTCTTCATATTTAAGAGTAAACTATTAAGAGCACCCTACTGTTAGGGACCTCAGAAGAAAGGCCTGGCAATCTGCTTCCAAAAAATCAGCCCTTGCAAATCTTACTGAGCACAGTTCTACTCTGACAGACATGGGGCCACCATGAATCAGAATGACTCGACGGCATGTAGTAACTACTGGTAGTGTTAGGCAGCTTTGTCCACTGGTGGGCTTCCCTATTCATTCACTCAGTCTTACCATTCAAGTGTTCTTGACAGCCATTTTCTTGGTGACTCCAAAATGTCAGCATCTGAAGATCCCTTTTCTTGGGTCAGTTTCTTCCGAGAGGATTCTCTACTCACCAGCTAAGGATTATAAGCCTGGCTGTTAGCATTCTGTGAACTGTAGGTTAAGGCAGTTTCCCCATTCAGCCTGTAGACTGTCATTTAATCCCTATTTTCAGAATGACACCTCACCCCTGTGCTCGCTATGGTTGATGCCTTCCAGAGCAGAGACTAGAGTCTAAGTTCAGTTTCTTCAAAGAAAAAGTGTGCTGGTGCTGGGTAGAGGTGATTGTGTGGCTGAACAGTCTGAGAGACTAAGGATGTTCAAATGTTGTTCTAGTGGTTTTTGTTGCTTTTCTAAGTCACTATACTTAAAAAAAATGCTACCTGGAAACGCACTGTTTAGAGAAACACGAAATAAAAGAAAGGGGAGACAAAAAGTATTTAGGCAGTACTCCCAAGGTAATGGGGCATAAAAGATTCTGGCTGGAGGCCTGAGACTGGAGACTGAACTGACAGCTTCTCTAATCGTTAATGCTACATGGCTGTGGCATCAGGATGCAATGATCTACGGACCGTTGATTAGAATTTTCCCCTTGGTAGGACTGAACTGAAAATAGAGATAATATAATAGCATCTCAGTGATGTTATGAAATAAATAAATGATCTTATGCCAATGGGGAAAACAAACACAACCTCTGAGCAGTGAGCAAAGCAGAAAACAAGCTCGTGAAATAAACAATTTCAATACATATTTTGAAAAACCTTTTTCTGTCACCAAACCAACTATATAATCAATCACTGAGCTAACGCTTTTTTAGAAGAGTGAGATCACCATTGTAATATAAGTCTTGATCTCCTTTCTATTGTGAGGGAAAGGAAAATGGAAGGCCTCAGGAAATCACACTGCCTTTTGCCATTGGAAGAGAATAGCCTAAAGTTAATATTGGATCCCAAAGAAGAAAGGCTTTCATTATGATGGTCATAGATTTGAAAATTTGAAAATTAAACTATCTTCTCCTACTGCACTTAGAATTGCCTGTTGTTGTTAGGTGCCGTCCAGTTGGTTCCAACTCATAGAGACCCTATGAACAACAGAAGGAGACACTGCCCGGTCCTGTGTCATGCCCACAATTGTTGTTATGCTTGAGCCCATTGTTGTAGCCACTGTGACAATTCATCTCATTGAAGGTCTTCCTCTTTTTTGATGACCCTGTACTTCACCAAGCATGATGTCCTTCTCCAGGGACTGATCTCTCCTGACAACATGTCCAAAGCATGTAAGACGTAGTCTCAACATCCTTGCTTCCAAGGAGCATTCTGGTTGTACTTCTTCCAAGACAGGTTTGTTCATTCTTTTGGCACTCCATGGTATATTAAATATTCTTCGCCAACAGCACAATTCAAAGGCATCAGTTTTTCTTCTGTCTTCTTTATTTATCATCCAGGTTTTGCAGGCATATGATACAATTGAAAATACCATGGCTTGGGTCAGGCACACCTTAGTCTTCAAGGTGACATCTTTGCTTTTCAACACTTTAAAGAGGACTTTTGCAGCAGATTTGCCCAATGCAATGCATCTTTTAATTGCTTGACTGCTGCTTCCATGGGTGTTGATTGTGGATCCAAGTAAAATGAAATCCTTCACAACTTCAATCTTTTCTCAGTTTATCATGATGTTGCTTATTGGCCCAGTTGTGATGATTTTTATTTTCTTTATGTTGAAGTGTAATCCATACTGAAGGCTGTGATCTTTGATCTTCATCAGTCAGCGCTTCAAGTCCCCTTCACTGTCAGCAAGCAAGGTTGTGTCATCCGCATAATGCAGGTTGTTAATGAGCCTTCCTCCAATCCTGATGCCCCATTCTTCTTCATAAAGTCCAGCTTCTAGGATCATTAGCCCAGCATACAGATTGAATAAGTATGGTGAAAGGATACAACCCTGACACACACCTTTCTTGACTAAACCATGCAGTATCCCCTTGTTCTGTCCCAACAACTGCCTCTTGCGCTCTGTACAGGTTCCTTACAAGCACAATCAAGTGTTTTGGAATTCCCATTCTTCGCGATGTTATCCATAATTTGTTATGATCCACACAGTCAAATGCCTTTGCATAGTCAATAAAACACAGATAAAAATCTTTCTAGCTTTCTCTACTTTTAGCCAAGATCCATCCGACATCAGCAATGATATCCCTAGTTTCACATCCTCTTCCAAATCTGGCCTAAATTTCTGGCAGTTCCCTGTCCATATACTGCTGCAGCCACTTTTGAATGATCTTCAGCAAATTCTACTTGCATGTGGTATTAATGATATTGTTCGATAATTTCTGCGTTCGGTTGGATCACCTTTCTCGGGATTAGGCATAAACATGGATCTCTTCCAGGAGAACTGCCCCATAAGGTTTCCAAGCAGTGGCTGGTGGATTTGAACTGCTTTTGGCTAACAGCCAAACTCTTAACCACTATGGCACCAGGGCTCCACTAGGGTTAAGTTTAGCCTAGGAAACCTCAGTGTTATGATATGTTACTATCATTTGCTTGCCTAGCTTGTTTGTCAACACAGCTTTTTATTTTGTTTTGTTTTACTTTGAGGACATGAATTTAGCACCCAAACCCTTTCATTCATATCATTTAATGTGTGTCCCTAGACCAACTATAATATTTTTTTACAGAGGAGATTAAGTGAGTGTAAGTATCTTGTTCAAGGTAGAGCTAGACAAAGAACCTGGGGCACGTTGAGCATAGTTGTAATGTATTTTGTGTAGTTTAAAGGGACTTTGGATATAAAACTGATGGGATTGCAATGGAAATGCAAAGTAGATTCTCCTCTTTATTTCCTTCCATAGAAGTTCTACCACCCTCCCAGGTGCCCAAGAGGCTGCATAACCATATTAGAAGGATATTAGATAGGTGTAACTAGAATGAAAGGAAAATAAGGTTTTCCTAATTAGAGGTGGAAACATTGGTCATAAATGGCCCTGATATAAAATGCTTTTGGGGTCCCAGATAAAGAAACTATGCAGGTGACCTTTAGAATTATGCCTGGGAGGAAGTTAGAAGAACATTCATAAGTAACAAAGCTGGTAATATTCTTAGAGGAGAAGAACTCTAGTGATACAGTGGCCATGAGCAATCTGGAAATCTAGGGAAAATAAAGATCTAGAAAAATGGCCTTTAGATAGTTTAACAAGATCCCTTGTATTGCCCCATCCTATTAAAACATTTCCTCTGTTTTTTGATTTCACATCCAACTGCAATTAATGTTCATCTCTTTCTGTGTTCTTTATGATTAGCTTGTTAAATAAAGCCCACTTTTGATAATCCCTATAATGTTTGCGTGACCAGTAATCGAAAAATGTGAGGATTTTTTTTCCTATTCCTGCATTTTCAGATCACTTAGTGCCTCTATCAGCTTTTCAATTTGACATCCCATAAAGAAAGGAATGAAATTCTTTGTTTATTTTCATTTACATTGCGTATAAATGGAACTTTCCTCAGTTCCCATATTATTTATCCTATTATATCAATGATGAGGGAAGGGATTTATTTGTCTGGTAATTTAGTTTTGCTACGCTATTGTCTGGGATTTTTATATATGACAAGCAGTATTTTACTTTGATGTAAAATACTGCTTATCACATATAACATCTCTCTGTGTGGAGGATGCTATAGCAATCTACACATTTGCAAAATCGTTCTTCTATTATTTGCTTCATTTTTCTAGATTTGCAACAGTGGTGTTGAATACTTGAGGGGGGTGTCATGGGTTAGATTTCCCAGGAAACAGGCTCTGAAGCAGAGAGGTGCAGGAAGTTACTTGTAGAGAATAGGGGATCAGAAGGAGCAGAATTGAATGGGGGTGTGGAGTGCAGTTATGAAAAGCCTCAGCTGATAGCACAGGTTGCTTCTTTTCTAGGATGTTTCTTCAGAGTTATTTGAAATCAAGGAAAGAAAACCAAACCTTTACACCTTACAGTGGCCAGTCATTAAACTGGGGCAGACTCCAGGAAGAGACCTTGACCCTAGGTGAAGTGCTGTCTTCATCTGAGGGTAATTACCTGAGAAGTGTATATTTAGCTGAGGGTAATTACCTAAAAATAACTCTGGTGAGAGTTGTTAGCTGCTGCACTCCCAATAACCCAAAATCCATTGCCATCGAGTTGATTCCGACTCATAGCAACCCTACAGAACATAGAAGAACTGCCCCAATGGATTTTCAAGGAGCACCTGGTAGATTCGAACTGCCAACCTTTTGGTTAGCGGCCGAGCTCTTAACCACTGTGCCACCAGAACTACACATTCCCAATAGCTGGAAGAATTCAGTGTTTCAGCCTGCAGGTGGGGGTGGGGATGAGTAACCTGCTCAACTCACCAAAGCATCTACTACTATCCATTCTTTGCACTGCCTATCTCTATGTGCTTCATATAAAGTGAACCTTGTTAGAGCTGGCACTCAACGAGACTGCCTTCCTTTTCCAGATCTCACAAATTTTGCACCTTTGACAGGGTACAGTCTTACCACTTCTCTATCATATTATTGGGAAATGTTTGAGTTTTCCTATCTGACAGGTTCCTGCCTTACACAGGTTCCTGCTTTCACAGGCTTCACTCTAAAAAGTTCTTGAAGACCTCCTTCAGGATTTTGGTGTACCACTTTTCTTGGTGAAGCACACAAACACAAGTTTGGTGGGATAAACTAGTATCTCTATCCCCACCTCTCTGCAGCTTGTTTTGAAGTCTGTCTCCCTCCTGTATTACCCATTGTAGAGTCCCTTCCCCATTTCTGGACCTGATCTAGTACCTGATCTAGTGGGATGACACAGAGTTTTATCTCTGAGGGATCTGAGCCCTTGGTCACTATGGCCTTCTTAGGCCATGGCTGAACATTTATCTCTTGATTGTCAAAAACGGGCAAGTATCAACTCAGGAGATCACCTAGATGCCAAACAAATCCTTCTCTGCCCCCATTTCCTTGTCCTGCTTCCTCTTGATGATCAAGGTCAATTACCGCTCCCAGGATGGTGACTTCTTTCCTTACCTGGTGGTCTCTCAGAATGAAAGCTTGAGAAAAACAGGCTGAAGCCATAGCTTAAAATGTAACAGGACACTTACTGTATCTCCTGGTGGAAGTGTTCATAGTCTGGAAACCAGGAACTCTAAAGCAACCCACAGAACTCAGAGCTTAAAGGATGGTAAGCAAAAATAAGCCAAGTGGATAATTGGAAGTGTTGGTAGTGAAGCTATTCCTATTTCTACCCCCTTTGTTTCTTGACCTATATATTCTTCCTTATGGGGCATAGCATTGTGTTACAAGTTAGCAATTTAGGGTGTTAACAGTATCCTCGAACATGGTAACCTATTCTTTCAGGATGTTATCTCCAAGATGGTGCTCCGGTTGCACCATCAACATAATGTTTCATTGTTCTATCAGGCCAGCAGTTTCTGGGTGGTACAGTATATGATAGAATCAATGGATTCTTGGTCATCGGTCACTACCACATCTTTTTTTACATAAAGTGTTCTTAGTCCAATCCAATATTACACTGAATACTGCATTGGTAGATGGAACACTCTAAACCTTGGATAGAGGTACTGGCTAATGCCCTATGTTATGTGCAGGATAACAAAACTTTACCTTGAATAGGTGAGTGTAAATTCTAGTTTAGATGAATCACTGCCCTTTATAGGTTGAAGGTGCCCAACGTAATCAATGTGCCACCAAACTGCTAGTTGGATTCTTCAAAAGTTGTTGCCATATGCAGAGCTCAGCTTAAGTCTCTGCTGCTTGCAAGTTGAACATTTGGCAGCATCACTAGCTAGATTAGCCTTGTTGAGTAGGTCCCAGGCTGTTAGCCCGATGTATAGACTTCATCTATGTCAACATGCTACTCTTTTCATGTATCTATTGCTCTGTTCATGGCCAATAGCAGAGGCTTACTGAAATCAACTAGCTGACTGTTCATTGGTTGTTTAGTGCCTCTGCTGTGGTAGATTTCATCTGTTGGGTGTTAACATACGATACAAAGATCTTCACACTTTGTACCTACTCTTCCACATGCCTCTTCTTCAGACCTTGTTATCCCCGATCTGCCAATATTTCTTCTTCCAGCAACCTGACTGTCTTAGTTATCTAGTGCTGCTATAACAGAAATACCATGAGTGGGTAGCTTTATTTTCTCACAGTTTAGGTGGCTAGAAGTCTGAATTCAGGCCGCAGGCTCTAGGGGAACTCTCTCTCTCTGTCAGTTCTGGGGGAAGATCTTTATCTCTTTCAGCTTCTGGTCCTTGTTTCTTGGCTATCTTCATGGGGCATTTATCTTCCCCTTTTGTTCTTCTTCTTTTCTGTGCCGAATCTACTCCTCTTATATCTCTAAAGTGGTTAGCTTGAGATATGCCACACACTGCTATCATCTCACTAACATAACAAAGAAAAGCCTATTCTCAAATGGGATTATATCCACATGTATAGAGGTTAGGATTCTGTCATGGATTGAATTGTGTCCCCCCAAAAATGTGTACCAATTTGGCTAGGTCATGATTCTCAGTACTGTGTGATTGTCCACCATTTTGTCATCTGATGTGATTTTCCTATGTGTTGTAAATTCTATCTCTATGATGTTAATGAGATGGGATTAGTTGCAGTTACTTTAAAGAGTCAGGACTCAATCTACAAAATTAGATTGTGTCTTAAGTCAATCTCTTTTGAGATATAAAAGAGAGAATTGAGCAGAGAGACTGGGGGACCTCAAACCACCAGGAAGGAAGTGCCAAGAGCATAGCATGTCCTTTGGACCCAGGATCCCCACACAGAGAAGCTCCTTTATCAGGGGAAGATTGATGACAAGGACCTTCCTCCAGAGCTGACAGAGAGAGAAAGCCTTCGCCTGGAGGTGACACCCTAAATTCAGACTTCTAGCCTACTGGATTGTGAAAGAGTAAACTTCTGTTTGTTAAAGTCATCTGCTTGTGATATTTCTGTTATTGCAGCACTAGATAACTAAGACAGATTCCAACACATAGTTTTGGGTCACACAATTCAGTCCATAACACTGACTGAGCAACCAAGTAATTTGCCACTCCCCAGTAATCCATATGTATTCTACTGCAGGCCATTCATCTTTCTATTTAAAAACAAAAAACTGTATTATGGGGACCACCACACAAAGTTGCTCTCATTGAGAAGATATACTATCTCATTACTTTCTTTTAGGGCCACCCCAGTGATGCTATAATATAGCACAGTCCATTTTTGACTTGCATCTATAACCAAGCTTACCCATCTCTGAACCAAATTTCAACTATTTCCTATTCCATCAGCTGTTCCTAAGGGATCCCACATAAGGCCATTGGTTAAGCTGAGGGAGAGACACTGGTTCAAAAGGGTTATATAACATGGGATCTGAGCCATTTGTTCATCCTACTTGTGTGTACCCACCCCTATCAGTACCCCTGCTTGTGCCTGATCTATCATTTCCATTGAATTTATGACTTGGTGGATCTAATGAAACACAGCTCTTGACGGGCAATTCTAGCTGTATGGTCACTTGATGTCCTGGGGTCGGAGGCTCCATTTTTTCCAGGGCTCACTGGGAGCTGCTTTTCAAAAAATTTATCATTCTGCACTATAGTTAATGAGAACCGTATAGGTCTATTCCATGATTCTTCTACAGGATCTGGCCGTAAACTCAAAACTTTGTCCTTTCCTATCCCAGATACCTATAGTACCATGGGTTTTCCCATACTGTATGGTCTAAGTGCTAGAACTGCATGCTTCATAGGCTGGACCTATGGGTCCTACTCAAAGCTGGAAGTGTTTTATATCATTTGGAGTATGGGCTGGAGAAGTATTCCCAAATGAGAAACATACTGCCTCTGGAATCTGAAGTGGCTTAGCAGGCATTGTGCTTTCTTTTTGTGGTGGGAGGTATCCTTTACTTTGGATTTCTCATGACTTTTTTTGTTGTTGTTTGTAATGCTATAAAGTAAAAAAGAGAATTAATTTTAAATTATTAGCATAAAATTTACTTTCATCTTTATATTGTACAATTCCAGTTTTAAAAGCATATATAAGAGCATTTAACTCAAATGAAGAATCATCAGAATTACATAACTGATGTTTTGTAACTCATCATGCATATGCATTTTTGTTCTTACCAGAACAGTAGAAACACTGCATAAAACTTAACTGTTTTTATTTCACTTCTTGACATGTTCATATTCTACCTACACTCTCTACCTTCAGGTTATTGATAAGTAAGGAAGGAATGAAGAAAAAGGAAGTTAGGTTGCCCTATCTTTTCCTTTCCTTCTAGGTCACCATTCTCAGTGTAAGTGGTTGGCTAATACAGGGAAATAACAAGACTAAGAAAGGATATGATAGACATCCTTGGTCACTCATGTTCTTAAAATATTATTGCCTTCTTTCTGCATTTGAAGTGTGTTCTGTTTCCATTGGAAAGTGTGGTTCCTCACAGTCTCTGCTTACTCAGTTATAAATGTAACATATTTTCTTTGTACTTGCTTTGAGTCTCAGTGAACTCCCATGCTTTATGGGTTCACCAGAATTCTATGTTCATGGAACACTGTGAATACTATATGCAAATAGGGCATCAAGGAACAAGAGGACACACACATTACACATATCTCATCTCTGCTCATGTGCGTGCTACAGTGTTATATCAGACTTCACTTACAAAACACAAATTCAAAGATAAAATAACTAAATTTCAAGATGATGACAGCAGAGCATTAAACTAAGCACAAGGCCCTTGTGAGGCAGAGACAGGTCACACTCTATGGAGCTGCCTTTGACCATAGATCATTTTGGGGGAAGACTGGGGAGGTTATTACCATGTATACTTGCTGTGATATAGCAAGGTCCTTCCTCTTCAGGGTCTGGCTTCTCTTTAGGTCAGTGGTTTCCAGATCTGAGATTTGGCTCAGGCCTTGAAACTGGACAAGATATTGTAGCATTTTATTAAGATAGCTGTACTCACACTCCAGATCATCCAGCCTTAATTTGCTTCATTTTTACAGATGAGCAAAAACCTTTACTCTTTTCCCACTTACTTGCCCCTAAGAACTCAATAGCTTTCTACAGGTCAGAAACCCCTTGCTGCCACTCTGATTCTGCTGCTTATTGAAATGATTGTGCATATCTTTCTTCTGATGGTGAAGTACTGCCACTTATCCCCTATTATTTGAGGATTCTATACTCCCCATTGTCATCAATGAACCCAGTTTTATAACAGCATCTTCCACCATTCACCCTGGCTTACAAAAGATGGCCACCACGGAGCTTCTCAAAAATGTTGGTACCCCCTCATCAGCACCTACCTTATTGCTGGTAAATTGAGTGAGCTCTGGAACCTCATGTTTAACATAGTCATCTGGTACCTTACATAGTATATCTACTCTTGCATGCCCCTTTCTCTGAACCTTTTGATCCCCTTCTTCCACTATCTTTGACAACAGGTTTGGCACTTCCATTTCATGTAGTATGAGGCATCACATTCTTCAAGCTTGTAAGAGCCATCCTAGTAATATGTTATCATCATTTCTTTCGGCCTTGCTAAGGTGTGAAGTCTTGTATTATGGAAGAGTGTTCCTGTATTGATTAACGTTTGTAGCTCCTTTGGGGTTGGTCTCTTTCTGTTCTTAGTAGACCCAGCACTGTCCTGGCCAGGTTATATTCAGGCTTACTGATATGGTGGCCAGAAGAGCAGGTGACAATAAACACTTATGGGACATGTATTTCCTTGCAAGGAAAAATAATCTGCATCATCTTTACGCAAGAGGAGTGCTAGCCATTCATGGGAGGAGCAAGCTACTTTTGAAGGTCAAGACGTTAAGAAGAATCTAAGAATTAAAAGTTTTAAAATGCATCAACATATGTGTCCCTATTCCATATCCTAGGTTCTCACTCCTTCCTAACCAAAACACTCACCTTGGCATAGAAGACCTTCCAGTATTGAGAAGTCAGTCTGCTCTCAAGCTCTTCTACCACTGTGGGTTTCATCTTCAGCTTCTTTGCCCTCTGGTTATGGAGAATACGCTGCCAGAATTTTCACGCTTAATGCTTAATTGGTGATTAATTGATCTCAGCCTTACATTGTTTTTCTCCAGCACATGGAAAAATCCATTCAATTCCATAATCCTTGAAATTACTATTTTGGCCTGAAACACTGCACCTGCCAGAAAATTTCCTTCCACCTGTGAAAATTTTAACACTCATATGTTACAGCATTCCAGGGACTATCAGTGCTCAGCCTAACATCAGTGATGAGTCCCTCACCACCCGCTACTGGAGGGTCATCCCTTTTCAAAATCTGTTTCCTAGAACTCTTTTTGACATCAACTGTTATAGGTCAGGTTCCCAGGAAAACAGACTCTGATATGGAGATTTGCATGCAAGGAATGTATTGGTATCTGCTCTTGAGATCAACATTTGGGGGCATTGAAAGAAGCAGAATAGTTCAAAGGGAAAAGTTCAACTGTGATGCCATTGCAATGAAAGCCTCAGTTGATGCTATGCCAAGGCCTAGGGCTCAGAGTCTTTCACGGTTGTCCCAGTATGAGACAAGGGGGCCAGGCCTTTATACTCCCTCACTGACCATTCATTGCAGATGGCCTGACCTGGGGAGGGGGATGACCTTAGGCAAGGCAGCTGTCTTCAGTCAAGGACAATTCTCGGTGAAGAGGTTGCCCAAATTTCCTGTAGCAGGGGAATTAGTGCCTCAGTTCTGGGAGGTTGGAGGGAGGGTAATGTGAGCGGTGTACCATAACATCGACTACTCAGGGGTTCATAATCATTTTGAGAGTGTCATCAAGAAATAACCCTAGTCAGTTCTAATGTTCTTTAGTCCATCTGCCTAGTCATTGTAAAAGTCAAATGTGAGAAATAAAATAAAGATCTATCATTATTTACCAGAAAAATAAAATTACTTTCCAAAAAAAGTAAAATAAAGATCTAACATTATTTTCCGGAAAACTTAACTGAGAGAGACATCTGAAATGTCTAGCCAGCTACAGAAGTATTTATTTCCTTAACTACTTTAATAAATATTTTATATTTTATTTCATTCAAATTGCTTAGATACTTTTCACGTAGCAAAGCAATGGCACTGGCCATAGGTGCTATGTCCAAAGATACTGATGGAAAGGCAACAACTGTTCAAAGCCATAGGCTTCTCACTAGCTGAAATAATAAGATCTGCCTTGTCTTAATGACCTCACCAGTAAATTAGAGAGTTTCTGGCTTGGTAGGCAACCCAAATTGGCCCCCAAACAGTCAATTTATTTTGGCTTTCAGAGATAGTATTTGAACACTTCAGTTTATCTTTTTTGTTTTCTGGTTTCTTTCTTTTTTTCATTTTTAATTGTTACTGAAAATACACAACGCAAAACATATACCAGTTCAACAGTTTCTACCAATGTCTACATATACAATTCTGTGACATTGATCACATTCTTCAAGTTCTGCAACCATTCCCACCCTTCACTTCTGAATTGTTTCTCCTTTATTAACATAAATTCCCTGCCCCCTAAGTTTACTATCTGACCTTTTGAGTTACTGTTGTTAATTTGATCCCACATAGATAGTTCTTTAAAAGAGAACAATGTTCAAGGCAAACATTCTTTACTAATTAAGGTAACATATTGTTTGCTTTAAAGAAGATTTCAGGGCATATTTTTGGTTTAAGGTTTAAAGATTATCTCAGGACAATAGCTTCAGGGGTTCATCTAGCCTCGATGGCTCCAGAAAGTCTGGTTCCATGAGAATTTGAAATTCTGTTCTGTATTTTTCCCCTTTTTAATCGAGATTCTTCTATAGGTTCTTTGATCAAAACATTCAGTAATGGTAGTACTCATTTTTACCTATATTCAGCCAGTTTTTAAATTTATTTTTTAATTTACAGGAAGTAAAATTCACTCATGAATAGATTCACACCATCACCTCTAAATTTTTTTATCATGCTACCCCTTTGTAGTAAAGCCCTCCTCCCCCGCTTTAACACTTGGTAAATACCTAGTCTGTTCTCCATCCAATGTTGTCTTTTCCAAAGTGTCTTATAAAAGCATTCGGATAGTATGTAGAATTTTGAGTCTAGATTCTTTCATATACCATAAGACATTTTATATTCACTTGTTTATGAATAAATAGTTTGTTTCTTTTTATTGCTGAGTAGTATTTCCTTGTATGGATATACTATCACTAGTTTCTCTATTCCCCAGTTGAGGAATACTTGGCTTGTTTCTGGTTTTTGATGATTTTCGAATTGCCTGTATGCTAGAAACATTAGCATACAGAATTTTGTATAAACATATGTTTGCATTTTACTTGGGTATATACTTAGGAATAGGATTGCTAAATTCATGTGGTAAAAATACATTTGAATTTATAATAAACTACCAAACTGTTTTCAAAAGTATATCACCACCAGCAGTGTATGAACATGTCGCTTAGTACACATCCTCTTTATTCCTTGGTATTGCCAAGTCTGTTGTTGTTGATACTTTAGCCATTCTAAGATATAAGTAATAGCATATGCTTGTGATTTTTTAAATTTTCAGTTTCCTAATGACTAATAAGGAGCCCTGGTGGTGCCAGTGGTTAAGAGCATGGCTGCTAAACAAAAGATGGGCAGTTCAAATCCATCAGCCCATCCTTGGCAACACTATGGGGCAGTTCTACTTTGTCTTATAGGGTTGCTATGCATCAGAATTGACTCAATGGCAACAGGTTTTTGGTTTTTAATGACTAATAAAGTTGAGAATGTTTTCATGTGCTTATTTGTCATCTACTACAGGTCTTCTTTGTGCCAATTCAAATCTTTTGGCTATATTTTAATTGAGTAGCTATTCTTATTAGTGAGTTTTAAGAGGATTTTTAAAAATATATTTTCAATATTAGTCCCTTATCAGTTTATGTGATTTTTAAAAATATTCTCCTAGTTTACAGATTGAATTTTTATTCTCTCCAGAGTCTTTCATAGAGAAAATATTTATCGTTTTGATGGCATCAATTTATCAGTTCTTTTCTTTCATGGATCATGCCTTTTGGTGTCATATCTAAAAATTCTTTGCCTAAAGAAAAGCAAAGACATTAGGGAAAGATTAGTCCAAAGGACTAATGGACCACAACTACCACAGCCTCCATCAGACTGAGTCTAGCACAACTAGATGGTGCCCGGCTACCACCACTGACTGCTCTGACAGGGGTCATGATCGATGGTCCTGGACAGAGCTGGAAAAAAATGTAGAACAAAATTCTCACTCACACACACACACAAAAAGACCAGACTTACTGGTCTGACAGAGATTGGAGAAACCCTCAGAGTATAGCCCCCAGACACCCTTATAGCTCAGTAATGAAGTTACTCCTGAGGTTCACCCTTCAGCCAAAGATTAGAGAGTCCCATAAAACAAAATGAAACTCAATGGACACATCAGCCCAGGGGCAAGGACCAGAAGGCATGAGGGAACAGCAAAGCTGGTAATGGGGAACTCAAGGTTGAGAAGGGAGAGTGTCGACATGTCATGGGGTTGGCAACCAATGTCACAAAACATTATGTGTATAATTGTTTAATGAGAAATTTGTTTGCTCTGTAAACCTTCATCTAAGGTACAATAAAAAAGTAAAAATTATTTGCCTAACTTACGGTCACAAACATTTTGTTTCCTATGTTTTCTTTCAAAGGTTTCATAGTTTTATATTTTACATTTATAGCTATGATCCATTTAGGTTAATTTTTGTATCAAGTGTGAGGGATTTCTGGATCCTTTGTCCAACCAAGTTCATTGTTGGCAGCATTTTGCTGCTATAATCTGTATAGCTTCTTACCATGTGTCTTACTTAGACAGGGTTCTCTAGAGGAGTAAAACCAGTGAAACATATATATAAATATACAGAGAGAGATTTATTTCAAGGAAATGGCTCATGCAACTGTGGAGGCTGGGAAGTCCAAAATCCATGGGTCAGGCATCAGGCTGGAGGCTTCTCCTGACTCATGTGTTTGCAAGGGCTGACAAACCCAAAATTTGCAGATCAAGTAGCAGGCTGCTGGCTCACAGAGTTGCAGGATCTGGAAAATCCAAAATCTGCAGGTCAGGCAGCAGGCTGAAGACTTCGCACATTCCAGGAACTGGAGGTCAGAGGACAATGAGATAAATTCACGATTGGGAGAGAGAACGTGAGTTTTGCCAGAACATCCATATATATATTGGATATAGGTTACATCCCTAAAGAACCTTCCCTTCCAAACTGATCGGCTGCTCACATCAGATCAAAAATGGAGGATGATAACATGATATCTGCCAAACCACTGACAATCATGGCTTAGCCAAGCTGACATATAACATTAACCTTCACACCATGGTACAACATGGTCACTAGAACCATGGAGACGCGCAGACGATTGCCCAGACAAAACCATGAACCTTTTGTTTGTTGGTGTGGAAAGCAACTCTTTATCCACTTCATCTGTTCCACTTAGGCTCTGGAATTCAGTTCCTGTACCCTCATTCAGCCATTTTTTAGACATATTCAAATGTTCAATTTTATCCTTAATTCAAAAGTAATTTCTAAATTCTGACCAATAAGTTAGTTTCTGTCATTTGTCATCTACCATATCTATATGTGTGCGTGTGTGTATGTGTGTATACAACCTGGATAAAAAATAACTAAAATTAATGACCAATATAATTTTATAGCTATTTAGAAAATATGACCTATACCATTACCCCTAAATAAAGAATATGCAATTAGTTTGCAAATGTCACCATTTACTGGGAGTGTGTCATGAGCTAAAGGTGAATGTGTGATAAATGAGCTTAGATGAATCATTTAATTTCCTGCCAAACTGTTCTGAGAAGTTCTCGTAAGTGTCTTCAACTCACATAATTTCCTTTTATCATATGAGCTCTTAGGCTTGATTCTAAATGAAACTACTCCTTTCCCCTTTTAACCTGAAATCTTCAATGTAAAAATAAACAGACCTCACCCTTTGAGAAGGTAGTTTTTAGATTTTTGTCCAAGAATATTTAGAAAGAAAGGCTTCATTCATGTCAGAGAGAGAATGACCTACCTGCCCTTATTTCTTGTTGCAAATAACAGCATGTAACTAATCTACAGAGGCAAAATTAGAGGCATACACTGTGGAATTTTCATCACAAGACCAGGTACAGCGGACATAACCAATTACATGCAGAAGAACCACCCTTAAAGATTTACCAGGATAATCTCAAAGAAATTAAGAAAACAAAAAAATCCTATCTGACTTTAGTAACTAAACTACAGATAGGCTGACCCTGCTCAAACTGTTGGAGTGGCCAATTTGTGTTGGGGTTTCTTTGATCTCTTGTCAATGCACTCAAGGTAGCCATTGTCCTCGTGCTTCCTGTTTACTCTCCTGGTGGATTGCACTGTGGTGTCCTACATCAGCAGTAGCACTCCATGCTATTAAATTTCTAATATTTTTATACTGCCTCAAAGTACTATCCTTTAAATCTTTATTCAGTATTTATCTAGTTAAATGGTTAAAGGCCACCTATAGGAAAGGTAGAAATGGAAAATTGCTATTGGTAGAGTTTGATTCTTTTCTATTACGGGCCCAAGGAATTTAGATCTGATTCTATTTTTTTTTCAGTCCCCGCTGGAGAACACAAATGCACTTTAGGTTACAGGAGTCATCTTCCTAAGAGTTCATTTTAGAACATGCTCCTTGAAGGAGTGTCTCTCCTCTGCCCTTACCCTCCACCAGAAGACCCAGGCAGCTTTTAAAAGTATTCCTTACAAGCATACAGAGTTGTTTGCAATGAATTTCTGGTAAATGCATTTTCCCCCAGTGATGCTTTGAGATTGTTTATAGCACTACATTCTGGGCAGTCTCGTCTCTGCCTCACCACTTACTCTAGCCCTGACCTGATTCTCTCATTCCCATTATCAACTCCCTAAGGTCTTTCTGGCTGATTGCTTTTAGAGTGTGTTAAGAGTCATTGCTAGGATAGGGAGATAAGGCTTGCTGGGAGTCTAGCATTCATAAGCAGTGTAATTTTAGAGAGGAATTAGAAAAACAAATATTGTTCATGACCAGAACCGGGAGCTTTGCAGATGGAACAAAGACTGAGTAAGAACATCAATAAAGAAGATACATTTATATTTTACTTGACAAGACAGGAATGTGCATAAAAACCCTATATTATATATTTTATGTGAAAATGTTATGTAATATAGAAAGATTTTGAAGAGAAATTTTATATACTTCATTATTCAGAGGTTTATAAAATGTATTTTTGAGTGTGGAGTTTATAGTGTATCTAGCCAGAGATTAAAATGTTAACCTAATTGTTGAGGATCATTTTTTAATCACATGAAATGTTAATATTGATTTGGAACAAGAAAGTACAACCTATTTTCAGAGCTTGCTTCAGATCACAGCAAGTAACAAGTGTTTTGCAACACTGTTTATACACCTAAACAGATCTTTTGTTGCACAAAGGTAAAACATCTTTTGAAATGGAGAAGTTACAGCAGAAAGGTTAATGAACTGTTGACATGATCACTTTGATAACCATTGGCATCAGCCTCCTGAAGCCAGGGAGAAGCCATCGATTCACAGTTAAATGACCACCTGAAAATCATACCTGTGTGATCCCGGACAAATCATAGCTTCTCTGGGGCTCAGCTTCTTTGTGCTAAAAAGGAGATAATGTTGATTATAAAAGGACCTACCATCATAAGATTACTAGGATTAAATAAGATAATTCTTTTTTGGAATTATTTTGCAGTGATACATATAGAAACCAACAACTTGGAAATCCTGTGAAGACAATTTCCTGTTGATCCATAACTACACTCACAACACTCATGAAGGAATCAGGAGTTTCTATGTTTCTTTGATAATGGAGATTCACAATCAAAGAGACTAAACCAAATCATTGAAGCTATTCCTCCTATCTAAATCAGAGGATCCACACCATGTCTACTTGCTTGATAAAAAATAGCCACAGAAGATTAATAAATTTACTCCAAGTGAAAGGACTACTTACTCTGATTATTACCTGATCATATACTATGAATACATCTTTAGAAAAAAGTGATTTTTATTTTTTAAATTCTCAACACCAACTCTTGTTTTAGCGTTCTGATTTATTGCCAAATTATCTAAGCAAAACAGCCAGTAATTTCATTAAAAGAAGTTGCTTATCATTTCTTAGAGTAGACAAATCAGCTGATGGACTGAATTTTTCACATTAAAACTGCTAGAAAAGAAGAAAATATTGTTGTTTGCCACTTAAAAAAAGAGTTATAAACATAATTATTCTATTTTTAGTTTTAAATGAGCGGTTAGAATTATGTGTGTGTGTGTGTGTGTGTGTGTGTGTGTGTGTGTGTGTGTGAGTATGTCGTTGCTGTTAGTTGCTTTTGAGTTGATTACAATTCATGGTGACCCCATGTGTGCAGAGTAGAACTGCTCCATAGGGTTTTGAAGGCTGCTGCTCCATAGGGATTTGAAGGCTGTGTTCTTTTGGAAGCAGATTGCCAGGCCTGTCTTCTCAGACAACTCTAGACGGGTTTGAACTTCCAACCTTTTACCTACCAGTCTAGTGCTTAACTGTTTGAGTCACCCAGAGAGTCTTGTGTGTGAGTATATAGCTTTGTAATTATTTTAATGTGGTTTAGTATGATTCGTAACTCTTGTGTCAAAACTAAAGAGAATTGAACAGTCAGTGGCCTATCTTAATTCTTTATAAGATGCAATGCGCTGTGGTTCACTAAATAACTATTAATTAAGACAATCACTCAATTGGCATGTTTCAGCTTCCAGTAAATATGCAAATTAGGCAAAATGTGCTATCTCATTAATTAACATTGGCTGCAAGAAACTTTTTCTCTCAATCAATGTATTACATAATGAATAGTATAATATAGCACTATTTTCAGACTGGTTGTGGGAGAATTCCACCTCTACGTGCATGCATATGTATATTTTTATAGACTATAAAAATGGCTTGGGGTTGGTGTCTGACCCCCTCCAACCCCACAAGGAGGAAGGAGAACCAAGATCAACAGAGCAAGGCTGGCTCCCATGAGGTGGAGGCCAGACAAGCCTCCTCTCTCTGTCATCGCCACCAATTCTGACACCAACCATCCCTCCCACAACACTCTCTACTGTGTTTGATAATTCATTGCAATGGCCACACAGAACTCACAGATCATACTCACAATTATGGAGTTTATTAGGGAATTAACAGTTACAATTCAGGCTCAGGAACACTCAGAATACAGTTCTTCCATCAGGATAGCCTCTTCCCAGCTGTGCTCACAGGCACACCTCTCCCTGGCCCTCAGTCTCTGCCAAAGGCACTCAGCTTTCCCTCTCTGTGAGCTGGGAAGCCCACCATGCCGTCTCCTGCTGCCGAGTCTCTGCTGCTGGGTGTCTTCTTCCTTGATGGCGGTGGGCTCCTCCTCTCTGCTCTGGAATTGGCTCTCTTCTAAGGAAAAATGACCAATCTCCTTGGTAGGCCACAATTATCCTATCACACCATCACCTGGTGGGTGTTACAAGACCATGGCTAGAAAGGCCACACACAAAAGTAATTAATCACAGCACATATAGTATATAATATTTTACATAGTATTATAAAGTGTTGAATGCACAATTACATAGAAAAGAAACTAATATTTGTTGCGAACAGCAGCAAAAGAGCCTGGTGGGGCTTGCAGCAACCAGGCAAACTAAAGGCATCACCTCAGGAAAAGATAGAAGAACTCCAGTTATCTAAAGAGCTAAGAAACATATAAAATTCACCCACTTGCATGACCCCCAGAGATTAATGAGAGTACTAAGACCTATAGTTGTTGTTGTATATGTCAAGTCGATTCCAACTCACAGCAACCCCATGTGATAGAGTAGAACCACCTCATGGAGTTTTCTTGGCTGTAATCTTTACGGAAGCAGATCACCAAGTCTTTTTCCCCATGGAGCCATGGATGGGTTTGAATCACCAAATTTTTTGTTAGTAGCAGAACGCTTAACCATTGCACCACCAGGGCTCCTTGACCTATAGTTAGGTGCTTTATATGTATCATATTATATAACTGCTACAATAACCTTTAGGTTATTATTACAATAATCTGAGAGTAGCTAAAGAAGATTAATGGGAAACATCAGACATCAGGGAAAGCCCTATTTGCTTTCACTTGAAAGCAAGAGATGCAACAAGGGTTCCACTTTGAATCTAACTATTTCTACTTTTTCAAAGGTTTGGAAAATTGATAAGACCAGGCCCTTTTCCTTACAAACTGAATATCTGGGGCAGGAAAAGTCAGCTGAACAGTAAATGACCACTTTAGTATGCTTTGTGTTTTGTAATAGAGACTTCATAACAGAGCTGATAATTTTTGCACGTATAACATTTAAGCATTTAATGTTACCCCTAAACTGGTGGTTCTCAACTTGGGTTGCACAAGCTGAATTACCTTGAGGGCTTTGAATAAATCCTGATAGACAGGTTGCACCCCAAACCAAAGACATAAGACTCTAGGAGTGGCACCCAGGTATCAGGATCTTTAAACGTTTCCCATGTAATTCCATTATGTTGCAAAGGTTGAAAAGCATTCCTTAAGTTGTGTTTTATGGTAGACTCTTAATCTTGAGTGACATTTAGGGAAACACAGTAAGGATGGATATGCTTACTAGATATTTAGAAAAAAATATATTGGCTTGAGAGGCAAACACTATGGAGAGAGAGGATTTTCTAAATTCTTTTATCTTTTTAGTATATGTAGTGCTAAACCTGAAGGATTCAGCTCATAGGGTTACTCCATAGTGTAGAGGGAAGAAAGAGAGTAGGAAAAAGAAAAGTAGGATATATACATCCTTGAGGCTATAGAAGATAACTCCATTTGGATATAGGAAGAAAATGCAAGATTTTCTATCTAAATGTAATTTAATTTTTATCTAAAAGTAAGTAAGAAATTACACTTTGCTAATATTTTACAGATTTTTCAAAAGGTGCCCTAATTCAGTCCTTTATGTTTTTGTTGTTGTTGTTGGTTGCCATGGAGCTGATTCTGACTCAAGGCAACCCCATGTGTGCATAGTACTGCTCCATAGGGTTTTCAGGGCTGTGACCTTTTGGAAGAAGATCACCAGACCTGTCTTTAGAGGCATCTATGGGTGGATTTGAACTGCCAACATTTTGGCTAATAGTCGCATGCTTAACCATTTATACCACCCAGGGACTCCAGTGTTTCATGAGCTACTGAAAGGAAATTCATAGGGACTCTACAATGATAAGCAATATTGTCCTCACCAGTTGGTTTATCTTCAGCATATTGTCATAATATTACAGTAAAATTTGCTTTTTTTCTATTTATTTAGTATGTGCTTTTTAAGTAGATTTACAGATGAGATCCTCTCACTTCAACCAAATAAACCCTTTAAAATGGATAAAAAATTCATTGCCATAAAGTCAATTCTGACTCATAGAGACTCTGTAGGACAGAGTGGAACTGCTCTATAGGGTTTCCAAGGAGCGGCTGGTGGATTTGAACTGCCAGTCTTTTGGTTAGCATCCATAGTTCTTAATCACTGCATCACCACGGATAAGTTGCTTTAAAAAATTATGCGAAGAAGCCAGGCACTGAAGGTAACACTCATGAAGCAAGTACATGTAGACTATAGAACAAATAAGCAACAAGAAAATGGCATCATGGATACTTCTATTTGTTGTTTGAATACATACTTGGCCATATTACAATGTAAAGAAATAGCATTCTATTCACCTCTGACAAGAAATTGGTTAAAAAAAAAAATTAAGACTATCTCAAACATGGATCTTATATCTAGTATTCCCAGTACCTAACAATAAACTTGCCTTTGATGTTTCTTGTACCTTGAAATAATAGCCATTGATATCATAACACTGTCAGAACCATCCCAGGCATCTTCAGGATATTCAGATTTCTTATATGGTGGCTTCCCCAGAGAAAGATTCCAAAATATCAGAGCAGAAGCTGTAAAGCTTTCTTCTTATGGTGTCACTTCTGCCACAATTTATTGGTGATAAACAAGTCATTGGGTCAGCCCAGACGAAAGAATGTGAATATTGGGAAGTGTGGTTCATTGGGTGCCATCACTGAAATTGTTTTTAATAAAAGGAGTAGAAATGCATAGAGCACACAGCTTGCTTTGGAGTAAGTGAGGAGACCAGGAGGAGACCCTGTGCAGAGGCACCACTACAAAATGGGAAAACCCAGACTAGTTAAGAGAATAGATCAGAAAGCTGAGGCCCTAGTTAATACTCCTGAATTCCCCCTATTCCCCTTGAGATATGGATTCTCAGTTGAAAGCCTGTGGGTCTGTCAGATGCCTGCTAGGGTAGAATTAAGTGATTTCATAGCAGAGGTTGAAGATGAACTATCTTAGTATAGTTAGCAGAGGTTGAAGGTGATCTATTTTAGTATAGGTTAGCAGAGGTTGGAGGTGAACTATCTAAGTATGTGTTACATGGAGTATATACCAACCTTCAGATGTCTGAAACTGAGGAGTTGAAGGGAAGCCAATACAGCAAGGGGGCATGGCCAATTCCTCCCAAGAGGATTGTGCAAGGAAAATGAACAGACCAACAATTAAGGAGTTCAGGGACCCAGCAGTCAAGAGACATGACCCTGAAAATTGATGGTAGCCAGCTAGTGCACACACAAAGACAACTGAGAGGCCCAGGGACCTCATCTTTCCAAGAAAGAGGTTCTCCAAGCCATACATCCCTCCCCTGTACACCCACTATCTACCAAGTCTTTGGGAATTTAACATTCTAATTTTTATCCCTCTGTAAAATATTTTTTCTCCTATTGGGTTGAAAATGGGGGTTACTGCCCTGGAGAGCCTGGATTTAGTGAAAAAGGAATTCTATTTTACAGGTAGAAAATTTGAAGCTCAAGAAGGTTAACTTTTCCATCAAGTTCACACACCATTAAGGGGAAGGATCTGGAATTCAAACTCAGGTCTGCTGCCTCACCCTGTGTTTTTTTCTTTTTACTACACTGTCTCCAATATTTATTTCCCTGAAAGGTGCAATTGAAATGCAATTCTCGGGAATTCATCATTTTTTAATCTTCACTTTTCACCAACAAATACGTTTTCTGGTTGTGATAACTGTAATCAAAAAACCGCTACATATTAATAAAAACTGACACTGATTTGTTTTTTAGGTGTTCATTTATGCAGTGTGAATGAAGCCAGCTGTGTAAAAGTGACAGAAGACAGAATTTCTTATGGCTCATTAGTAGAACATACAGCAGCATGTTGTATTTAATAGTCACCACACACTCAGTAAAGGTTTATTTTAGAAAAGGAATTAAACTGGAAAAAAGGCAGTCAAGAAACAAAATATTGGAAGTAGCCATAGAATAAAGTGTTTCAAAAAAAAAAAAAAAAAAAATCAAGCTTTCACCGAATTTTCTGTGGCTTCTTTCAGTTCCAAAATCACGGGTACATGTTACAGATTGAATTGTATCACCCAAAAATGTGTGTCAACTTGACTAGGCCATGATTCCCAGTATTGTGAAGTTGCCCTCCACTTCATAATCCGATGTAATAATCCTATGTGTTATAAATCCTAACCTCTATGACGTTAATGAGGCAGGACACAATCTACAGGATTAGGTTGTATCTTGAGTCAATCACTTTTAAGACATAAAAGAGAGAAGAGAGCAGACAGGAGAGGGACCTCCTACCACCAAGAAAGAAGAGCTGGGAGCAGAGCATGTCCTTTGGACCCAGGGTCTTTGTTTTGAGAAGCTCCTAGACCAGGGGATGATTGATGACAAGGACCTTCTCCCAGAGCCAACACAGAGAAAAAGACTTCCCCGAAAGCTGGTGCCATCAATTTGGACTTCTAGCCTCCTAAACTGTGAAAGAATAACCTTCTCTTTGTTAAAGACATCCACTTGTGATATTTCTATTATAGCAACACTAGATAATTAAGACAACCATCTAAGTTGAACTAGAAGTATCTTTCCACCCTCTTCCTGTCTGTTTTCCCCACCTTAAAAAATCCTACCATTGTTTTTTTTTTAATGTAATATGTCCAATACATTCATCTTAAAATTGATTTGAGAGGTATCCTTAAAAACAGCAACAAAATAATAAGCACTTTCTATGCACCACATAGTATACAAATCCCTTGACACTAATTCATTTAATTCTAACAATGCTTCTATGAGGTTAGTTACTAATATCTTCATGACAGAAAACAAGGTGCAGAGAGTTAAATAAATTCTATAAGATTACTCTCATCTAGTAAATGGTGGAGGTGGGATATGAACCCAGGTAGTCTGGCTTCAAGGGGCCCTGGTGGCCCAATGGTTAAGCACTTGGCCATTGACTGAAAGAGTGACAGTTCGAACCCACCAGCAGCTTTGCAGGAGAGAACACCTGGCTATCGGCTCCTTGAAAGATTTACAGCCTAGGAAACTATGGAGCAGTTCTACTCTGTCATATAGGGTTGCTATGTGTCAGAATTGACTAGTTAGGCACATAACAACAAGAAGTCTGGCTTCTGATTTCACTCTCTTAAGCTACTGAGTTATATGCCCTTTCCCCTCTAGACTGTATTTGTTTGAACAATACTTAAGTGTATTTTCTCCTAAATCTGATCAACATATCATATGCACAAATAGGTAGAGATTTTAAGTATAAATATTTTTGCTGATTAAAACAATTAAGATGCATTAAAAATAAAATCTTAGCCAGTGAGGAGGGGAACAGAATGGCTTTGTACATAGAGCAGACAGGACGAGCACACAGATATGCCAGTGAAGACCCCACATCATCTATAAGACCTGGGAAGCCAAAAAAACACTGTTGTTATTGTCTTTGGATAGGAAGTTTGTGAACATAAAGGAAATGGCCCTACAACCTGTGGTACAATTTTGACAAGACTTCAAGCCAGGCATTCTCCAATAACCACTAGATAGCTCTTTCTAGAAACTGTAGCATCTGCTGTTGAAGAGACTTTGCAGAAGGGATTTACTACCCCAAGAACATAGGAAAGTGTGGTACTTGGTTTTCAGGAAGAAAATCTCTGCCAGAAGTATCTCCAGAGTTATTTGTGATAGGGAAAGGAGATAGACCTACACAGCAAGTATTTACTTTGCCTGCAGTTTAGTTGAAACTGCCATTGAACTACATGTTTATAAATTACTAATCATACAGGGTCTTAGGGCTGCTGAAGGAGGACAGTTCTTCATTTCACTTGCATTAAAGGTCATTGCTACTCTATAAATTATTAAGGAAACAGTTTAAAACAAAAATCCTCAATCTTCAAACCACTAATTCATTCACATATTCATTCAGTACACACTTACTGAGCACCTTCTGTGTGCCAGCAATATTCTTTGTACTGGGAATACATCAGTGAACAAACAAACAAACACCTCTGCCCTTATCAAGTTTATCTTCTAGTGGGAAGTGAAAGATAATATAAATAAGTAAACACATCAATGGAAGTGTATTTTAAAAGATGACATGTTACTTTAGCAACGTTTAATAAAAGGACTATTTACAAATGTGTTGGTATGGTTTAGGAGAAGCAAAAGAAAAAAGCCTTAGTAGTTTGGGATTAGTCCAGCAGGGAGCTGTTACCACATCTAGGCTTTGAGGGTCTAGGAGAGACAGCAGTTATCATAACCAAGAGAGAGCAGTCTGACAAGGGGCATGGCTCTTGGTAGCAGGATAGAGTGAACTCACAATAATCTCGCTCTTTTCACAACTTCCAGAGCACCTACCAGCGCCTTCCAACCAGTGCCCTTGTCTGGCTTCTCCTGAAATAAAACACTAAAACAAGTACTCATGAGCAGGTAGAGCATTCAATAGCTGATACAGAGAACGGAAGAGAGGAACTGGGAACTAAGTTTGCAAGTGTGTATTACTGAGTTTGATCTCCTCCAGTGGCAACTACGACTTGATCCTTTCTGGACCTTCTCGTGAATGTATGGAATTCTTCTTAGATGTGTCCATCAATGACTAGGAGAGAGAAGCATTTATCCTTCCCCTCCCATCCCCCATTGTTTGTCCCAGGGGACATTAACACTGCCTATATTTCCAGCTGCACATGCATGAATCCCACATGGGCTCCTGCTTGTATCTCATGCTAGAGTTTTGGAGAAGCACCAGGGCAAAAAGTGAAATATCAGGGCTTGGGTTTGAAGCAAGAGGCTATTAAATAGAAGTAAGTCAAAGCCTGTAGGTAAATGTTTGTTTCAGCTGCAATTTTAAGAGAGAATGAAAGGATGAACATAAGAGGCATATGATGCACTTCTATCCACCATACACGGCCAGAATTGAGAAGAAAGGAAGTCAGATGATGGCATCCATAAGGGTTAACCTCATGGGACACAGAGCAGGGGAGGAAGGGATAGAGAATAGATCTAGGGGTGCAAATGGCAGATATTCAGCCTTTACAGGCTACTCTCTAAACTGTAGCCACAGTGATCTTTATAAAACCTAAGTCACATTGTGTAATGTCATTTCTCTGCTCAAAACTCTCCCTATTTCGCTTACTCTTCTTTACTTTTTTCCCCATATCACAAACAGAAAACAAGTTTGTTAAAGAAGCAGATAGTTTCTCTGAATATACAAAGAATAATTACACTGTACTAAAGTAAAATACTGTATAAGTATTTGAAACATGTATATTGCACTGAAAAGCACATTTGAGCATAGAATTAAGTTACTGTCACTATGTAGTTTTATATCTTGGAAAGCATGGAAGTATTAATCAGTTGTGGAATGCTAGATTAAGCAGACATCAAATAGTAAAGAAGACAGGATATAATTTGTAGAGTAAAACTAATACAATCTGTGGTGTTTTCTTATTGATAACATTTACCCTGACTGCTGACTTGTTTGCTTAAATTATTGACTTGTTTAAAGAGTGTGTCTAACTCTGAATCTTTGTTTAATAGTTGCACCGTTCCACAGAACACTATCATGTACTTATGGAATGTCGACTGTATAAAAAGCAAATTCCTTTCTTAACTCCACAGATATTTGTTATTCACTGTGATAGAAATTAGGATTTCAAAAATATAAAAATGGAACATAATTCCTTCTCCTGATGGACTTTCAGTATAGTGTAAGTTATATATTCTGGTAAATGCTAAAATATAGGTATAAACAAGTGTAATATAAACACATAGGGTAGAAAATCCAATTCATTTTTCTGTAATCAGGTGTTGATTTCAACGTGATATGATTATTTACATGAATCTTGAAAGTTGAGTAGTATCTAGCAGAGGGAAGAATGAATATACAAGCACTAATATTTTAGCGATCATGGTGTATTCTAGAAGCTACTGGTAGTTCAGCAAAATGTTGAACTTCCAGAAAAGTTTGATGGCTATGAAACCAAATAGATAGTAGAGATCACAGTATGTAGGGCTTTATTTATCTGTTTTAAGAATTTACTCTCCATCCTGAAGGTGATGACTAGCTACTGAAGGCTTTTCAGTAAGGAGTTAATAACGTCAGATTTACACTTAAAAAAAAATGTATTTCTGACAAGACGCAAGAATGACTATAGAGAGCACTAGATACAGGAAAATCAGTTAGGAGCCTCTTGCCATCACTAGAATAAGAGAGATAAATGCCTAAATTAAATTATTGGCTAGGAAATGCAAAAGAGGGTAGGGTTTCATGAACTAGTTACTAGACGTCGTTGTTATTAGGTGCTGTCAAGTTAATTTAGACTGATAACCACCCCATGTGACAGAGTAGAACTTCCCCATAGGATTTCCTAGGCTGTAATCTTTACAGAAGCAGGTCACCAGGTCTTTCTCCTACAAGCCACTAACCAAAAACCAATCCCATTGCTGTTGAGCTGATTCCAACTCATAGCAAACCTACAGCACAGAATTGAACTGCCCCGTAGGGTTTCCAAGGAGCAGCTGGTGGATTCAAACTGCTGATCATTTGGTTAGCAGCCAAGCTGTTATCCACTATGCTACCAGGGCTCCCTAAAACCACCAGGTGGTTTCAAACCACCAACCTTTAGGTTAGCAGCCAAGCGCTTAACGGTTGTGCTGCCAGGGTTCCTTAGTTAATAGATAGAATCTATCAAACTTGGTAACCCCTGGAAACCAGGGTGAGGGAATGGGAGAAATCTAGAAATAGATTTCCAATCTCAGTACAGAAGAACTCCAGGCTTCCAACTGTGTGACTGAGAGTATGACCAGCAGAGGGAATGTAGGAAGTATTCGGATTAAGTAGGAAAGCTGAGAGATGATGAGCTAGTGTTTTGATTATCTATTGCTGTAGGATAAAACCTGCCCCACACCTAGTGGCATTAAAAAAAAACACAAAAAACATTGTTTTTATGGTCATGGAGTCTGTAGGAAAGGAATTCAGAAAGGGCACAGTGGAAATGACTTGCCTCCACCCTACAATGTGTTCTGCCTCAGCTGGGAAGATTTAAATGACTGAGATGATGCAAATGAGCAACCAGTGTCTGGAGTCATCTGGAGCAGTAGATCTCGATTTTTTCTTTTTTTAATTTTTTTGGTCTCAGGACCCTATGCATGCCTAAAAATTGAGGATCCTAAAGTGTCTTTGTTTATGTGGGTTATAACCATCAATATTCACCATACTAGAAATTAAAATAGAAATTGTTTTAATTTGATTTATTTTGTTGTTGTTGAGAATATACACAGCAAAACATACACCTATTCAACTATTTCTACATGTGCAATTCAGCAACATTGATTACAGTCTTCAAGTTTTGCAACCATTCTTACCCTCCTTTTCTGAGCTGTTCCTTTTCATTAGCATAAACTCACTGCTCCCTAATAAAACAAATTTTTAAAGTATTTATTAATTCATTTAAAAATAATGATATAAACTCTTTGTTTCATATATAACTTTCAACTACAGAGTCATATATTCCAAAACAACAAAAATACTATGAGAAGAGTGGCATTGTTTTACATTTTTGCAAAATCCTTCAATGTCTGACTTAATAGAAATCAGTTTCCCATATCTGCTTCTCCGTTCAGTGTTGTAGTATGCTGTCTTAATTGAAGTGTATGATTCTGCCTTGATTCATATTAAGTCCCCAGCAGTTTTACCCATCATGGATTTTACATCGGTTCAAATGTCAACCCAGTGAAAAAGACAGATAATGTCTTAGTATTGTTAAGAAAATAGTTTTGGCCTCACAGACCCCTTGAAAGGATCTCTTGGACTACACTTTGAGAATCATTGATATTTACTTACATGGCTGAACTGGGATAATTTGAAAGTTAGGCTGGAACTATTAACCAGAACACTTAAACTTGGCTTCTCCACGTAGCTTTGGTGTTCTTACAGCATGGCAGCTTCAGGGTAGTGGGAATCTTATATGACTACTTAGTTCTCCAAGAGAGACAGAAGCTGAAGCTGCACGGCCTTTTATGATCTAGTCTCTTCAGTGGCATAGCATCAATATTACCATATTCTGTTGGGTTAAGCAGTTACAAGTACATCCAGAATCAAGAAGGAGGTGTATAGATGCCCGCCTTTCAATGGCAGGAGTATAAAAAAAAATTTGGTCATGTTTTAAAATTTCTACAGACTAATTTCTGGCCATAAATTATTTATATTTATCCACTGTAGAAAGTACACTCATTCAGCCAAAGACTCCCACCAAATACCATCCCATTAGAACAGCAGGCTCAGGAGCAAGATTCAGGATATTGTCATCTAAATCAGGTCTAGGTGTGGATGAGATTCCTTGGGTTTGGTTCTTCAGTATGGTTTCTTGTGATTTGAAAAGCTATGGCCTAAAGATATAGCCATAATCCTGTTGCCGGGAACACTGGGTTCTGCTCAGTGCAACTCCGTCCGGGGCCAAAGAGACCAAGCTGGGGAGAACTAAAGGCAACTTTATTGGTTGGCCAAGCAAGGAGACAGTCGGGGCTAAGTGCCTTCCAAGACTGCTCACAAGCATCCTGCTAAGGATGATTTATATAGGCAAGATCAGTTACAAAATACAAAGTGGCGCACACGCAAGAACAGAGCATTCCAGAATAAGTAAGCATTTTATAGAACCTGGGTTCAATTCCCTGCGTAGGAGGAAGTCTGCCATTTTTTTCCTTTTTTTTTTTTAATTGTGCTTTAAGTGAAAGTTTACATTCAACTCAGTTTCTCATACAAAAATTTAAACACACATTGCTATGTGACCCTAGTCACTCTCCCTGTACTGTGACAGCACACTCCTCCTTTCCACTCCTGATGTCCCATGTTCATTCAACCAGCTCCTCACCCTCTCTGCCTTCTCATCTTGCCTCCAGACATGAGCTGCCAATTTAGTCTCATATATCTACTTGAGCTAAGAAGCTCATTCCTCATGAGTATCCTTTGATGTCCCATAATCCAGTCTAATCTTTGTCTGAAGCGTTGGCCTCAGGAACAGTTTCAGCTCTGGGACATCAAAGAGTCTGGGGGCCATGTCTTCCTGGATACTTCCAGTCTCAGTCAAACCATTAAGTTTGGTTGTTTTACATGAATTTGAGTTTTGCACACCACTTTTCTCCTGCTCCATCAAGGACTTTCTGTTATGCTACCTGTCAGGGTGGTCATTGGTGGTAATGGGGCACCATCTAGTTCTTCTGGCCTCAGGCTGATGGAGTCTCTGGTTTATGTGGCCCTTTCTGTCTCTTGAGCTAATGTTTCCCTTGTGTCTTTGGTGTTCTTCATTCTCCTTTACTCCAGGTGTGTTGGGACCAACTGATGCATCTTAGATGGCTGCACACTAGTTTTTAAAATCCCAGATGCCACTCACCAAAGTGGGATGCAGAACATTTTCTTAATAAACTTTGTTATGCCAATTGATCTAGATGTCTCCTGAAACTATGGTCCCCAGACCCCTGCCACTGCTACTTTTTTCCTCGAAGTGTTTGGTTGTAGTCAGGAAACTTCTTACCTTTTGGTTTAGTCCAGCTGTGCTGACTTCCCCTGTAGTGTGTGCCGTCCTTCCCTTCACTTAATTCTTGTCTACTATCTAGTTAGTGAATTTCCCTCTCCCTCCCTCCCCATCTTTGTAACCATCAAATAATGTTTTCTTTTGTGTTTAAACCCTTTATTGTGTTCTTATAATAGTGGTCTTATACAATATTTGTCCTTTAGCGACTGACTAAATTCACTCAGTATAATGCCTTCCAGATTCCTCCATGTTATGTTTCATGGAGTCATCACTGTTCTTTACTGTTGTGTGATATTCCATTGTGTAAATATACCATAATTTGTTTATCCATTTGTCCACTGATGGGCACCTAGGTTGTTTCCATCTTTTTGCTATTGTGAACAGTGCTGCAATGAACATGGGTGTGCATGTATCTATTCGTGTGATGGCTCTTATTTCTCTAGGATATATTCCAAGAAGTGGGATTGCTGGATCATATGGTATTTCTATTTCTAGCTTTTTAAGGAAGTGCCAAATTAATTTCCAAAGTGATTGTATCATTTTACATTCCCACTAACAGTGTATATGTATGCCAGTCTCTCCGCAACCTCTCTAACGTTTATTATTTTGTGTTTTTTGGATTAATGCTAGCATTGTTGGGGTGAGATGGTATCTCATTTTAGTTTTGATTTGCATTTGTCTAATGGCTAATGATCGTGAGCATTTCCTCATTTGTCTGTTAGCCACCTGAATGACTTCTTTGGTGAAGTGCCTGTTCATAGCTTTTGCCCATTTTTTAATTGGGTTATTTGTCTTTTTGTTGTTGAGGTTTGCAGTATCTTGTAGGTTTTAGAGATTAGATGCCGATCAGATTTGTTGTAGCAAAAATTTGTTCCTAGTCTGTAGGTTGTCTTTTGACTCTTTTGATGAAGTCTTCTGATAAGCATAAGTATTTAATCTTTAGAAGCTCCCAGTTATCTAGTTTCTCTTCTGGTGTTTGTACATTGTTACTTATGCTTTATAATCTGTTTATGCCATGTATTAGGGCTCCTTGCATTGTCCCTATTTTTTCTTCCATGATCTTTATCATTTTAGATTTTATATTTAGGTCCTTGATCCATTTTGAGTTAGTTTTTGTGCATGGTGTGAGGTATGGTTCTTGTTTCATTTTTTGTAGATGGAGATCCAGTTATGCCAGCACCATTTGTTAATGGACTTCTCCCCAGTTAATGGACTTTAGGCTTTTGTCAAATATCAGCTGCTCAAAGGTGGATGAATTTATGCCGGGATTCTCAATTCTGTTCCATTGGTCTATGTATCTGTTGTTGTACTAGTAACAGGCTGTTTTGACTATCGTGGTGGTATAATAGGTTCTGAAATCAGTTAGTGTGAGGCCTCCTACTTTGTTCTTCTTGAGTAATGCTTTACTTACGGGGCCTCTTTCCTTTCCATATGAAGTTGGTGATTTGTTTCTCCATCTCTTTAAAAAATGCTGTTGGAATTTGGATCAGGATTGCATTGTATCCATAGATCACTTTGAGTAGAATAGACATTTTCACAATGTTGAGTCTTCCTATCCATGAGCAAGGTATACTTTTCCACTTATGCAGGTCTCTTTTGGTTTCTTTCAGTAGTCTTACAGTTTTCATTTTATAGGTCTTTTATGTCTCTGGTTAGATTTATTCCTGAGTATATTTTCTTCTTGGGGGCTATTGTAAATGTATTAATTTGGTGATTTCCTCTTTGAAGTTCTCTTTGCTGGCGTAGAGGAATCCAACTGATTTTTATATGTTTATCTTTCATCCTAATACTTTGCTGAAATCTTCTATTAGTTCCAGTAGTTTTCTTGTAGATTCTTTGAGGTTTTCTGTATATAAGATCGTATTATCTGCAAATAAAGATACTTTCACTTCTTCCTTACCAATTTGGATGCCCTTTATTTCCTTTTCTAGCCTAATTGCTCTGGCTAGGACTTCCAGTACAATATTTAATAACCAAAAAAATCAAACACATTGCCATCGTGTCAATTCCGACTCATAGCAACCATATAGGACAGAGTAGAACTGCCCCGTAGGGTTTCCAGGGAGCACCTGGTGACTTGAACTGCCGATCTCTTGGTTAGCAGCTGTAGCGTTTAACCACTACACCACCAGGTTTTCCGTGTTGAATAAAAGTGATGATAAAAGGCACACCTGTCTGGTTCCCATTCTCAAGGGGAATGCTTTCAGACTCTCTCCATTTAGGATGCTGTTGCCTGTTGGCTTCGCATAAATGCCCTTATTATGTTGAAGAATTTCCCTTCTATTCCTATTTTGCTGAGAGTTTTTATCATGAATGGTTATTGGACTTTGTCAAATGCGTTTTCTGCATCAGTTGATAAGATTATGTGGTTCTTCTCTTTTGTGTTATTTATGTTATGGATTACATTGATTGTTTTCTAACGTTGAATCATCCCTGCATACCTGCTATGAATCCCACCTGATCATGGTGAATTATTTTTTTGATATATTGTTGAATTCTATTGGCTAGAATTTTGTTGAGGATTTTTGCATCTATGTTCATGAGGGATACTGGTCTGCAATTTTCTTTTTTTGTGTTGACTTTACCTGGTTTTGATATCAGGGTTATGCTGGCTTCATAGAATGAGTTTGGGAGTATTCCATCCTTTTCTATGCTCTGAAATACCTTTAGTAGTAGTAGTGTTAACTCTTCTCTGAAAGTTTGGTAGAATTCTCCAGTGAAACCATCTGGGCCAGGGCTTTTTTTTGTTGGAATTTTTTAGATTACCTTTTCAATCTCTTCTTTTGTTATAGGTCTACTTAGTTGTTCTACCTCTACTTGTGTTAGTTTAGGTAGGTAGTGAGTTTCTAGAAATTTGTCCATTTTCTCTAGGTTTTCAAACTTATTAGAGTACAATTTTTCATAGTATTCTGTTATGATTCTTTTAATTTCAGTTCTGTCTGTTGTGATATGGTCCATCTCATTTCTTATTCAGGTTATTTGCTTCCTCTTCTGTTTTTCTTTTGTCAGTTTGGCCAATGGTTTATCAATTTTGTTGAACTTTTCAGAGAACAAGCTTTTGGTCTTGTTAGTGTTTTCAATTGTTTTTCTATCCTCTATTTCATTTATTCTTCTCTAGTTTTTATTATTTGCTTTCTTCTGGTGCCCGAGTGCTTCTGTTGCTGCTCTCTTTCTACTTGTTAGAGTTATAGGGTTAATGTTTTGATTTTGGCCCTTTCTTCTTTCTGCATGTGTGCATTTATTACTATAAACTGACCTCTGAGCACTGCTTTTGCTGTGTCCCAAAGTTTCTGGTAGGATGGGTTTTCATTCTCATTTGACTCTGTGAATTTCCTTATTCCATCCTTATTTTCGTCTATAACCCAGTAGTTTTTGAGCAAGGTGTTGTTCAGTTTCCATGTTTGATTTTTTTTCCTTGCTTTTTCAGTTATTGATTTCTACTTTTATGGCTTTATGGTCAGAGAAGATGCTTTGTAATATTTCAGTGCTTTGGATTTTGTTAAGGCTTGCTTTATGGCCTAATATGTGGTCTATTCTAAAGAATGTTCCATGTGTACTGGAAAAGAAAGTACACTTGGCTGCTGTTGGGTGGAGTGTTTGGTATATGTTGATGAGATCAAGTTTTGTTTGCGGTATTTAGATCTTCTGTGTCTTTATTGAGCTTCTCTCTGGATGTTCTGTCCTTTACCGAAAGTGATGTGTGGGTCTCCTACTATTTTTGTGGAGCTATTGTCTCTTTTCAGTGCTGTTAGAGTTCGTTTTATGTATTTTGGAGCCCTATCCTTGAATGCATAAAAATTTATTATGCTTATGTCCTCCTGGCTGGTGTATTGACCCATTCATCATTATATAGTGTACTTCCTTTGTGGTAGATTTTACTTTAAAGTCTACGTTATCAGAGATTAATATTGCCACTCCTGCTCTTTTCCCCCACTTCTTTTTTTTTAAAAAATTAAACTTTAAATGAAGGTTTACAGAACAAACTACCTTCTCGTTAAACAGTTAGTACATATATTGTTTCGTGGCATTGGCTAACAACACCATGACATGTCAGTACTCTCCCTTCTTGACTTTGGGTTCTCTATTGCCAGCTTTCCTGTCCCTTCCTGCCTTCTAGTCCTTGCCCCTGGGCTGGTGTGACCCTTTAGTCTCATTTTGTCCTATGGGTCTTTCTAATCTTTGGCTAAAAGGTGAACCTCCGGAGTGACTTCATTACTAGGCTAAACGGGTGTCTGGGGGCCATACTCTTGGGGTTTTTCCAGTCTCTGTCAGGCCAGTAAGTCTGTTTTTGTTTTTTTTTTCTTTCTGAGTTAGAATTTTGTTCTACATTTTTCTCCAGCTCTGTCTGGGACCCTCTATTGTGATTCCTATCAGAGCAGTCAGTGGTGGTAGCTGGGCACCATCTAGTTGTATTGAACTCAGTCTGGTGGAGGCCATGGTAGTTGTGATCTATTAGCCCTTTGGACTAATCTTTCCCTTGTATCTTTAGTTGTCTTCATTTTCCCTTGCTCCTGAAGGGGTGATACCACTGGAGTATCTTAGATGGCTGCTCACAGGCTTTTAAGACCCCAGACGCTACTCACCAAAGTAGAATGTAGAACATTTTCTTTATAAACTATGTTATGCCAATTGAGCTAGATGTTCCCTGAGACCATGGTCCCCACAGCCCTCTGCCCAGCAATTCAGTCCCTAAGGGAGTTTGAATTTGTCCATGGAGCTTCCATGACCTTACCCTAAACAAGTTGTGCTGGCTTCCCCAGTATTGTGTAATGTCTTACCTTTCACTTGCTCTTTTTTGAGTGTTGTTTGCTTGATATAATTTTTTCCATCCTTTGAATTTTAGTTTGTTTGTGTCTTTAAGTCTAAGCTGTGTCTCTTGTAGGCTGCATATAGACAGATCATGTTTTTTTATCCATTCTGCCACTCTCTGTCTCTATATTGGTGCATTTAATCCATTTACACTCAGTGTAATTATTGATACTTATGAGTTTAGGGCTGCCATTTTGACGCTTTTTTTGTGTGTGTTGTTGACAGTTTCTTGTTCTACTTAATTCTTTTGTGCTGAGCTGGGACAATAGGCCAGGGTGTGTGACAGGTTCCACTTCTGGCCCAGGGAACTTGGCAATCGCTGAAGCCACCCTGGACCAGGTGCAGAATGGGGAGGGGGCAGGTAAATGGGAGATACATTTTTCCCAAACGGGTGTTTTGTCCATGTTGTTGGTCAGACACATGTGCTTATCTTTTGCTAATTAAGTGCTGCTTTTAACTTGTTCTGGAGGCGTGAGTAGACTCTCTACCACTTGGTCTCTCTCAGTGTGGAAAACGTCTGCCAAGCACCACTGCTTGCCTCACTGTGCATGCCAGCTTATCCAGCCTGAAGGGTGCCACCTCCTGCCGGGTCAGGTCTGGCAATTGCTCACTGCTTCTGAACCATATCTTCCTCCCCCTGCCACTCAGTCCAGTTCCTCAACTTTGCCTTTAATGTTCAGGGCTCCTAGGTTGTCATATATAACCGATTCACTTATTTTTGGGGGGGGGGGGGGTCTTTGTTCTAAGAAAGACAACAGGAAGCATCTGACTACCTGCCAGCTTTGCTCCGCCCCCAGAAGTTAGCCATTTTTGTTCATTAGCATGTTAGCTCTGCACTCAGGGGTGGAGAATTTACCATGCATGAGGCAGTTAATGAGCTAAAGGTTATCTGCAGTACCAAGATGGAGGGCAGGACCCGTTTCAGCCAGTTCTGGCTGGCCGGTGGCTGTTTGTTTTCAAAGAAGTTCTGAGGAGAAAAACAACTTCAGGAAATGGGCTGGGTGAGGGGCTGTCCTGAGGAGACAATGATTTTAAGAAAATGGCTCTAGCCCTGTCTTATTCCCTCCTTTTCTTTTGACACTAACAGTTATGAGTTAGTGGCAAGATCAGCAAAAGGGAGACAGGGCTATGACTCTTCAAACTGTTTCCTGTTGCGAAGGGGCAGTGAGCCAGGATGGGACAGCTCTAAAAGTTTAGGGTTCTCCTCTCAGAACTGTTGGACAGCTTCCAGATTAAGATCATAAGATAAGGGTTGTAGTATCATTTGATAACCTGGCTGTTGTGTCAGTACCATATTGAGCTTGATTTAGCTTAGTCTGTTAGTAAGGAATTTGGCTAGGTGGCAGGTCCCAACATGTAGACGAGAGAGTACAGTTAGTCCTACTGCAAGAAAAAAGAAAATGAGACTAAAAGGGTTTTTGAGCCATCTAAACATTGGATTGCTCAGGCATAGGGTTTGGGAGTTGGGTTTGGGGTTAGGAATCCTGAATGCCTTGTACCTCCACACAGAAATATGTAGCCCTAAAGGGGCACAAATTGCACCTGCTCCTGTGTCGTTATTTGGAAACGGGAGTGATCTGGTTAATCTGATTAAACCATGGCTCATTTACTGAGTTGTTGCACACAGATAACAACCCCCAGCGAGTGGGGGCATACAACTGGCTGCACACAGGTGGTCTGGGTTTGGAATTTGTCTTTGAGTCTGTTTTGCAAGGTCCATCTAAAGCTGTTGGATAAATTTGGGATTACATGAGGATTCAGTCATCCAATCAGTATAGTTGCTAAATTTCCACTCTCTGTTCTCATAGGGGGAGCAATTTCCTTTTGCCTTTTCAGTGTCATTTACTTGGGAGTGTTGTATTAAGTTAAAACAAGGCGCCTGGGGTCTGTGATGCCACAGCCTGACACATAAAGCTTGCTTAAAGCTTACTGTAGGCATTAGGAGCTAGGCTATAGTTGTACACCAGAACTGCTAGTGGGTCAGAATTTTCATGGGTTGATTTTGGCACTGAGTGGCAAATCCAACATTTAGTCATGTTGGTTGCACTTGCTAGTGATCAGGCTAATTTGAGAAAAGCATTTTTCTGCCAAGACTATGTGAGAGGCAGAGTTAGAAGAAGAATGAAGGTGAGGTACCACAGCTTCATATTTGCATGAAACAGGGCCTAGCTTAAGAGGTCTACTATTTTAAAACTGGTGAAATATGAACAGGAAGGCAAAAAAAAAAAAAAAAAAAAAAAAAATCACAGTTAACAGAATGAAGACTTTGAAGAATAATCCCATACTCTATGGGCTAAAACTCAGAGACTCTTAAACAGATACTTCAGGTCTTATAACGACTTACAGTTCCAGTTGTCCTGAAGAGTTTTCTTTGTAGGGTCGGGGTCTGGGGCAGGTGTTGCTAGTTAACACCAGCTGGCAGAAGTGTCTCCAAACAGGAGAATGACACACCTAAAACTCAAAACAAATATTGTGAGGAGGGCAAGAGCAAAGCTTACCCCTAAGACCGTGGCAGCATTTACTACATACTGGGGATACAGATGGAACATGTACTGAAGGTCCTCTGTTGTTGTGTGCCTTCAAGTTGATTCCTACTCATAGCGACCCTATAGGACAGAGTACAACCACCCCATAGGGCTTCTAAAAAGTGGCTGGTGGATTCAAACTACTGACTGTTAGGTTAACAGCCTGAGCTCTTGACTATTTCTCCACCAGGGTCCTCTAAGGGCATGTAAGTCCAATTTTCCTGGTTTTGGGAAGTCTGTCTCTTGATGTCTGGTAGCTGGCTCTTCTTGATTTTGGTATGATGAATCCAGGTCCTCAATCCACTGACCCTGACTGCAGAAGGGGTGGCGAGAAGAACTTCAAAGTGTCCAGTCTACTTTTCCTGTAGCTTGTCAGACTTCCAGGTTTTGATCAGGACCCAGTCACTGGGCTTAATGGAATGCAGAGGGACCTCAGTTGTTGGTCCAGGGTCTTGAAGATAAGTATATCTGTGGAGACAGCACAACGCACCCAACAGAGACTGCAAGTATTCTTTTAAGAACTGGGTAGATTTTTCATGTAGGGAGCTGGCTCCCAAATCTGGGGGTGTGCCATATGCTTCTGGGGCTTCTTTAGCAAAGGATGGCCATACATCAGCTCAAAAGGATTGATTTTTAATTTGAACCTAGGGGCAGCCCAAGACCAAAGCAGAACCATGGGGAGGACCTTAGTCCAAACTAGCTTAGTTTCCTGGCAAAGTTTTGCTATGTGCCTTTTGAGCTGCTGGTTAGCTCTTTCAACCTTTCCACTGGATTGGGGTATCCACCCTGAATACAGATTCCAATTGATGTCCAAGGTGGTTGCTACATCTTGAGTAATTTTTGCAATAAAATGAGGCCCATTGTCGCTTCCAATGGATCAGGGCAACCCAAACCCTGGAATGATTTCTTCTAGGAGTCTTTTCACTGCCTCGGTGGCTCTCTCTGTTCTGCATGGAAAAGCTTCAATCCAGTTGGTGTAAGTATCTACAAACACAAATAAATACTTATGATTTCCAGGCATTCTGGACATCTTGGTGAAATCTACCTTTCAGCCTTCTCCAGGTTGTGTCCCCTTTTGCTGGGTCCCAGGAGGTATAGCAATGCTGTTTTGGGGATTATTCTTGGCACAGGTGACATACTTTTGTACCATGGTCTCAATGGCCTTGTAAATTCCCTGTCCAATCAAATATCTCTTTAACTAGTCATACAGAGTGTCAGTACTCATAGTGAGTGGGCTGCTGGGCTTCCCATAGGACCAGGGTGACTAGTGTCTCAAGAAAGAAAACTTTTCCTCCTGGGATATATAACCAGTCCTTTTTCTTTTCTGTGGCATCCCCATTGTTCTGCCACTTACCTGTCCTTTTCACTGTAGTGTGTGTGGTAATTGAGATCGTGGGGACAACGTTAGCTAGAGAACCAAAGACATCACTACCTCTGTTTCTGAGTCTTGGTGGCTTATTTAGCTGCCTGGTATTGGGATCTTCCCACTCAAAGGCAAAAATCTCTTGGCTTTTATGTTCAAGGGGAATATAGAAGAAAGCTTCTTTCAGGTCTAACACTTGGAACCACTTAAAAACTTGTGACAGCATTGATAACAGGGTGTAAGGGGTTGGGTAAGACAGAGTGAACAGTCACAGTTACCTGACTGATAGCCCAGAGGTGTTGCACAAGCCTATAGTTTCTGTTGTTTTTCACAGGTAAGATCAAGGTGTTGAAGGTTGACTAGCAAGAAGGCCTCAGCATTGAGTCCTTCATTAAAGAAGGGCAGAGTGCCTCATGGGGCAGTTGGTACAGATATCAGCTGACACAACACAAAGTAGGCTCACCAACATTAATCCACTGGCATGTTCACATATATTTCTCCATTCTGAAATGAGATCTCAGCCTACCATTTACATAATTGGTCTTATCCTTACAGCAGGACTGGGCAATCTTGCATATATAGAAAGGAGCGAGTGAGTATTTTTCCAGGAAGGGAGCAGGCGAGTGGTTGAGGACAAGGCCTGGAGACTTCTTTCCCTGGCACTTGCACAATGGTAGTTGTTTTTCCTGAAAGAGGGACTAGTTTTTGAGTTAAGATCAAATGAGCAGCCCCAGGGTCCACTAGAAACTTCGTGGGCTTTCCCTCCACGTTCATTGTAACCAGAGGCTCAGGTGGGGGCTTGCCTCTGGTCCCCTTCAGTCTGATTCATCCTCAGAGTATGCCATGGCTGGGAGCTGGGCTCCTCCCAGAGGTTTGTTTGGGCCATAACTGTCACTTGTTTTGAGGTCTCTTGGAGCACTGATTTCTCCAGTGTCCTATCTCCTTGCAATAGGCATGCTCGTTTCCATCCAACTGGGATTTATCACCAGGCTTTGGTCTTGTCTGCTTGGGAGGCCCTTCTTTTCTTTGGCCTCCCTGCCAGGTCCCCAGTCCTTGCAAAGGGGCCGCAAGGAAACTAGCCTGCTGTTTTGCTTGCTTGGTTTCTCTCTGTTCTGAAAGCTTTTCTTTCTCCTTTTCCCTGCCTGTATAGACCCTGAAGGTAGTATCAGCCCACTGAGAGACTGACATGGCTATGCCTCCTTCAACTTTCTGAAGTTTATTTTGGATGTCCAGGGAACTGTGTTCTATGAAAATGGCATTAATCAGTCTTGCATTTTCAGGGGGCTCTGGATCTAAATCAGTATACTGCCTGAAAGCTGAAAAGATTCTTTCAAGAAAAGAGGTGGCATCCTCCTCTGACTTCTAACTTCAGATACTTTATTGAGGCTCTTCTGTTTAGGAAGTCCATTCCTGAGCCCTGCTAGGAGGCAGTCAAGATAGTAAATGAGAAAGTTTCACTGTTCCTGCACATTAGGATCCCAGCTGGGGTTCCTAAGGGGGATGGCATCAGCCGTTGTCTGATTTTGGGCTTGATCAGCATGACACTTGTCAGCTTCTTCGGGAGATTTCTCAAGTACCGTGCCCACATCTCCAGTCAGAGTCTGTCAGAGGGGGTAAAGCCCTGCCTGATGGCTCTGACTTGGTTGGGGACCCTGTTCTGAGGCTAAGTTTGATGCTGATAGGGTCTCCTGCTTCATGTGTGTGGTAGAGACACGAGTGGGGGAGCTGTGAGGGAGCTCCCAGAGGGACCCTGTATGGGTGGTAGTCCTTAGGGCTCAAGAGGAGCTGGAGTGGGTAAAGGCACAGAGGTTGCGGCAGACTCAGGTGGTCTGGGAATTCTTTAAGGGACTGTTTTAAAACTTTTGCCATCATCTGACCTTTAGTCCCCTTGGTGGTCTGAACCACATTTTACACTTTTCCTGAGTATATTTATCTCTATACAATATCATAGACATTTCTACATTGTACTTTTCATCCCACTTTCCCAAGCAAGAACAAAACAAATCTAACTGCAGTATGGTGTTATATTGTAAGGATCCATTAACTACCATTTCTCATCATCTCCTAATTTATATTGCAGGCAGGCTGTGTTACACAAGAAAATAAGTTTTTTCCCCTCGTGGGATCATACCCAAACCTCTGCCAGTTTTTCAGAATACATCCTAAGGGTAAACAGTCAGTAATACTTTTAGAATCACCCATAGCTAAAACAAAATATCAGAACAGAGAACAACTAACTTAAGAACCCCAGGTGGCTATTACAGAGTTTTGGAGTACCAGCTGGCCTCTACAAGGTCACCTTGACACAACTTTTACAAATTATAGGAAAACAGAACAGACTTAAGCACACTATTACAGTGGACTATGGTTAAGGCAATTTTAAAGATGTTACTCACCAAGGAACAAATGTTCTCCTTCCCGGGGAATCACCAGTCACATTTCATCTCCCCTGGGGAAGTCACCATTGGGTCCAAAGAGGTATTGGCCTCGAGGACCTGCCACTGGTTCCTGGGAGAAATCTCCTGGTGCATGGTTGGATCCTCCATCTTATCCACATCCTACACCAATCGATGACTCCTGGCTGACTCATCAGAAAATGTTGCTGGGAACTCTGTGTTCTGCTCGATGCAACTGCGTATGGGGCCAAAAAGAATGAGACTGAGTTGGGGAGAACTAAACGCAACTTTACTGGTTGGCCAAGCAAGGAGATAGTTAGAGCTAAATGCCGTCCAAGACTCACAGGCAGCTTGCTGAGACTGGCTTATATAGGCAAGATCAGTTACAAAATACAAAATGATGTGCATGAAGGTGCAGAGCGTTCCAGAAAGAGTAAGCATTTTCTAGGGCCTGGGTTCAATTTCCCAAGTAGGAGGAAGTTAGCCATTTTTGTTCATTAAGCATGTTAGCTCTCCACCCAGGGGTGGAGAATTTACCATGCATGAGGCAGTTAATGAGCTAAAGGTTATCTGCAGTGCCAAGATGGAGGGCAAGACCCATTAAAGCCAGCTCTGGCTAGCCGGTGGCTGTTTCTTTTCAAAGACGTTCTGAGGAGAAAAACAACTTCAGGAAATGGCTGGGTGAGGGGCTGTTCTGAGGAGACAGTGATTTTAAGAAAATGGCTCTAGCCTTATTTTAATCCTATCTATAAGATAATGCAATAGATACTTCAATTTAAGAATAGAAAAAATAGAAGGCACACAGCAGTCACTGGTCATGAACAATTCTAAAATCCAGATTAACTCCTCTCACCAATTCCTTGAGTAGGGCCCAGTACTGTTTCCTGGGAGTGATTATCCATTGCTCTTCGCTAGATCAGCTGAAATTTTAATTTTGCTGAGTCATCTTTCCTATTCCATAAGAAGTGGCCTATATTTGTAGTAGAATAGTTTTCTCAGTCTCTTCCTGTCCATAGAATTTTGAGGATTCAAAAGCATCTTTTAATTTTGTCTTGCCTGTCTTTTCAACCATTCAAATGGAATTACCCAATTTGCACTTATAGATGTAATGCTAGAGCCTCTATTTGTTGAATATTTAATATGTGAAGGCAATGTTTGCCACTGGAGTATAGAATTTAACAGAATAGACATTGTTCCTGCCCTCATGGAGGGTAGAGTCTAGTCTGACCACTTTTCACCATTGGTATTCAGGACATGAAGGAAAAGTACAGGTCTCTATTGTTGTTGTTAGGTGCTGTCGAGTCGGTTCTGACTCATAGGAACCCTATGTACAACAGAACGAAACATTGCCCTTTGCTGTGCCATCCTCACAATTGTTGTTATACTTGAGCCCCTTGTGGCAGCCACTGTGTCAGTCCATCTCATCGAGGGTCTTCCTCTTTTTTGCTGACCCTCTATCTTACCAAGCATGATGTCCTTCTCCAGGAACTTGTCCCTCCTGATAATATGTCCACAGTATGTGAGACGAAGTTTTGTCATTCTTAGTTCTAAGGAGCATTCTGGCTGTACTTTATCCAAGACAGACTTGTTCATTCTTTTGGCAGTCCATGGTATATTCAATATTCTTCTCCAAAGGCGTCAATTCTCCTTCGGACTTTCATATTCATTGTCCAGCTTTCACATGCATATGAGATAATTGAGAACACCATGGCTTGGGTCAGGTGTAACTTACTTAGTCCTTAAAATGACATCTTTGCTTTTTAACACTTTGAAGAGGTCTTTTGCAGTAGATTTGCCCAATGCAATGCATCATTTGATTTCTATAGAACATAAAAAAGGAGAACAAACCTATTCTGGAAGATCAAGGAAGATTTCCTTAAGAAATGACATTTAAGCTAAACTCTGAAGGATGAGTAAAAACGACTTTAAATGTACACTATTCCTGGATTAATGCTATATATACTTGGGTATTAAACTGATGTTTCTGTTAGCTGAATATAGAATTTGTATTTGTTTAATATAAATCTAAAACAACCTACAAGGTATATGTTTGTATTATAGTCTTTAACATTTAACAGATATGGAGGGGAGGGATTTTCTTCCCCTTTCTGTTGCTGAAATAGTCATTGTTATAATTCAATCCTTACACAGCTCAGATCTATAGGCAGCAATATTTCCATAGTGGTGTTGGGAAGCACACATAAGCTCACATGACTGATTATTCCTCATCATTTGATATCATCCATAAAAAGAATACAAGTTACTGTTGAAATAAATAAGAATAAGGAACACAGCTTAAGGTTATAAGCCTAGCGCCTATGATTAAATATTTAACAAGTTTCCATTGGAAGCCTGTATTTTCAGGGATTTATTTTCTGATATAAAATTCTCCTAGATTAAACTAGGCAGACAGCAACTTTTTATTTTCTAAATCTAGTTTATATTGGTTTGCCTGTTTTATGTTATGGAGATTTAAAGTAAATACACACACACACAACATGGTATTTCAAGTTTTCAATTACATCTGAGCTCTTTTTACCCAGAGTTTGTCTGAATTTAAAAAGTAATAAGAATAAGAAAATAAAAAGGATAGGTTTATAGATGTGTACTTCATGATTGAAAACAAGTGCATGAGATAGGTTTCTGGTAATTGGATGGGTTGTTAAACTAATCACAGTTTCTTCTCTTTCACAATGACTTGTGTGCCATGTGTGCACTGGGGCTTACTGTGTGGTATAGAGTATATAGCATCATTTCTCCTATGTATTGGTTACTTGAATGCCAATTGATTTTTATCTTCAGAGCTAGGTTGATTGGTCTTTCCTTTTTTGGATATTTGCAACTACTGGGTTTTAATTTGGCTTAGCATTATGATAGACATTTGTAGTAGTATGATCTTTTTGTGTTTTGTTTTGTCCAGAAATTTAACACTTTTTTTATGCCACAAACCTTTTGAATAGCTAATTCTAATATCTCTGAGCTTAAAAAGCAATTTTTTCTTTTATTTCTAATAAAAATATAAATTAGGCAGGACAGTTACAGAGCATTTCTTTGATATCACAATATGTGACCAACAATTGTTATTATATATAAAACAAGTGAGAAAATACAGGAAAACCAGAAACAATATAATTAGAGTAAATACAGGCTGTCCCGGGGTTAAGAACGACATCAATTCCTAGCTGTCTTTAAGAATTTGTAGGTAAATCACACCAGGTGCATTCAGTTCTTATTTAGCCTTACTTTAGTGCAAGAAAAGGCATGAAGCCTTTTCAGTGACATAAAAGCTGCATATGCAGCAAATGAAGGTGATTGTGATACAGAATTTGTTGTGAATAGGGTTGGTTCAATCCTTTCAGAGTGAGGCAAATTTACATAAAATTAAAGGACAAGTAGGAGTTGTCTATTGACTATGCAAAGGCATTTGACTGTGTGAATCATAACAAATTATGGATAACATTGCAAAGAATAGGAATTTCCGAACACTTAATTGTGCTCACGATGAACCTAGACACAGATCAAGAGGCAGTCATTTGAACAGGACAAGGGGATACTGTGTGGTTTAAAGTCAGGAAAGGCGTGCATCAGGGTTGTATCCTTTCACCATACCTATTTGATTTGTACGCTGAGCAAATAATCTGAGAAGCTGGACTATATGAAGAAGAACGGGGCATCAGGTTTTGTATGGGAGTCTAACTTGAAATGTAAACTTCATTTAATTACAACAATTAAAAAAAAAAGAATGGGGCATCAGGATAGGAGGAAGACTCATTAACAACCTGTGTTTTGCAGATAACACAACCTTACTTGCTGACAGTGAAGAGGACTTGAAGCACTTTGATGAAGATCAAAGACCACAGCCTTCAGAATGGATTACACCTCAACATAAAGAAAACAAAAATCCTCACAACTGGATCAATAAGCAACATCATGATAAATGGAGAAAAGATTGAAGTTGTCAAGGATTTCATTTTACTTGGATCCACAATCAATACCCATGGAAGCAGCAGTCAAGAAATCAAAAGACACATCGCATTGGGCAGATCTGCTGCAAACGACCTCTTTAAAGTGTTGAAAAGCAAAGATGTCACCTTGAAGACTAAGGTGCGCCTGACCCAAGCCATGGTGTTTTCAATCGCATCCTATGCATGTGAAAGCTGGACGATGAATAAAGAAGACGGAAGAAGAACTGATGCTTTTGAATTGTGATGCTGGAGAATACTGAATATACCATGGACTGCCAAAAGAACGAACAAATCTGTCTTGGAAGAAGTACAACCAGAATGCTCCTTAGAAGCAAGGATGGCGAGACTATGTCTCACATATTTTGGACATGTTATCAGGAGGGATCAGTCCCTGGAGGACATCATGACTGGCAAAGTGAAGGGTCAGTGAAAAAGAGGAAGACCCTCAGTAAGATGGTTCCACACAGTGGCTGCAACAATGGGCTCAAACATAGCAACAATTACGAGGATGGCCCAGGACTGGGGAATGTTTCATTCTGTTGTACATAGTGTTGCTATGAGTTGGAGCCGACTTGATGGCACTTAACAACAACAACAACAGGTCTGTAAGTTGGACATTCCTAGCCCCAGGACTGCTTGTATAGACTTGTCACCAAATTCTGGCTTATCAGAGCTAACATGCACACTATGATGTTTGAAAGTAAAAATATAAGACATATAAAAGACAGAGTAACAAATATATGAAGCTCATTAGGACTAGACATTTTATCAGCAAAAGAATTTAGGAAGTCAAAATAATTAAGTAAAGGTGGATCATTTGTGGGTTAAGGAAGAGAAGGGAAATGAGTGAATGAAGTCACTCACTCTGACAGTGAGTTTGAATGCCCATTAAGATGGTATTGTCTTTAAATAAGATAAGGCACATAGGAAAAAAAGTACACAATCAGATTTGGGGAGAGGATGATATATGGATAGAATAAGAGATTGCCAGAAAGACATTCCAGTGTAGCCAACATATCGTCAGAAAAATGTGACAGAAACTTGGGAGAGGTTGTTTTTGTTGTTGGTTGCCATCAAGTTGATTCTGACTCATGGTTACCCCATGAGTGCAAAGTAGCACTGTTCCATAGGGTTTTCAAGGCTGTGACATTTCGGAAGCACGTCACCAGGACATTGGGAAAGGTTAGGGCTGCAGAGAAGTTGGACTATAGGAAGAAGAATTCAGCATAAGGATTAGAGGAAGACTCATTAACAATATGAGATGACATAACCTTGCTTGCTGAAAGCTAAGAGGACTTGAAGTACTTATTGATGAAGATCAAAGACTACAGCCTTCAGTATGGATTACACCTCAACATAAAGAAAACAAAAATCCTCACAACTGGACCAATAAGCAACATCATGATAAATGGAGAAAAAATTGCAGTTATCAAGAATTTCATTTTACTTGGATCCGCAATCAGCACACATAAAAGCAGCAGTCAAGAAATCAAACGATGTATTGCATTAGGCAAATCTGCTGCAAAGGACCTCTTTAAAGTGTTAAAAAGCAAAGACGTCACTTTGAGGACTAAGGTGCACCTGACCCAAGCCATGGTATTTTCAATCACCTCATATGCACGCAAAAGCTGGACAATGACTAAGGAAGACCAAAGAAGAATTGAGATGTCTTTGAATTATGGTATCGATGAAGAATATTGAATATACCATGGACTGTCAGAAGAATGAACAAATCTGTCTTGGAAGAAGTACAGCCAGAATGCTCCTTGGAAGCGAGGATAATGAGACTTCATCTCACATACTTTGGACATACTATCAGGAGGAACCAGTCGCTGGAGAAGGATATCATGCTTGGTAAGGTAGAGGATCAGCAAAAAAGAGGAACACCCGCAATGAGAGGATTGACAAAGTGGCTGCAATAATGGGCTCAAATATAGCAAAGAATATGAAGATGGTGCAGGACCGGACAGTGTTTTGTTCTGCTGTACACAGGGTCACTATGAATTGGAACCGACTCGACATCACCTAACAACAACAGGGCTGCAGATATATCATTGGAACTCATCTGCATAGAAATGGCAATAGCTAAACTCGCCCAGCAACCTAATGTTTAAGGAGAAAGCAGAGAAGAGTACCAAGTACTTGTTCATTGTGGAATGTCTATATTAAAGAGGATGGAGAAAGAAGAGAAACTGGAAAAGTGAGAAAATAGGTTATTTGAGGAAGGTGAGCTGAGAGAATAACTTGCTCAAGTGTATGTCTACAGTAAGTTTCTGAGATAGGTAAGGGCAGATTTGGGGAGCATTCTCTGTGCGCAATAGACCCTGACTGGTGATGCTCTACGTATAGTAATGACAAAGACCTAGTTCCTTATTTCAATAAGATTGCAATGATAAATAGAGTTATATACTAGAGATTTTCTAGATATTATGGAAATTGTTTGAAAGTAGGATGATCATGGAAGAAGTGGCATTTGAGATGGATAAATACTTCACAAATAGGAATGAGAAGAAGAGAGAAATTACTTCATCTCTGGAAACGGGGAAGAGATAACCCTTTTAAGGGCAACATGAGCAAAGATATTGGGAAACGTTAGAGCTGGGAATGCATGAGGTTTTCATGTCTTTAAACGCACATCATTTGTAAACCTATTTTCTTATAACAGATGTAAATTTCATATACAATTTCCTGAATCAAAGCATTTTTTTCCATTTGACTTCAGGGGAGATAACTGAATGCAAAGATTAGCTGAACTCTGGAGGCAGTTAACATCTGATTTAAACGTAGTCTTCCATGGAGCTTGGGTGATTAGACTACCACTTAGTGAGAATATATCTGTGGGATATCCAGGGGGCATGAGCACCTGTTATCACCACAGCTGGTTTGCAAATGTCACTGCTGCTTCATATAAATAAAGCAATGAAACGGATACACAGCATTTCGGGAGCATATTATGGTGTCATTTTAGGGTATTTTGATTATTTGTGCACCTCTTCATAAATCAATACAGTATATTTGTTAGAATGATGAAGTAACATTAAAAGAAAACAGATGCTCAGCTAGTAATTGAATCATTATGGAATGTAGCATTCATCTACCAATTAAAATTTTTTTTTTCCTCACTATGGATATAAAACCTCTGTCTTATGGAAAAATTGAGTGAGCACGATGGAAAACGAACAGTACAAATGACTATGTAGATGTTATCTACAAAAATCATTCCAATAAATATAAAAAAATTGATTCCTTTTGAAAATAGATCATAGTAAACTCATATTTTCTATGCCCTGGCTGAATTATGATAGGCTATAATCTGTGTAATGAAAATTTCCTGTGAGGGTCAAGGGAGATTTTGTTGTCAAGCCATCCTTTTATGAAGTGTACAGGAAAATTATTGATAAACTACATTAATGATAATCAGATTATTATCAAAGAGTCAAATAGGAACAAATATCTGTTCATGGTTCTTATGTAATACTTTGTGTATACTGTGCTATTTCGTAATAGTCTATTTTAAGACGTTAAATTATGGTTAAATGATAAACTAGAAATAAGGGGAAAAGCATATAAATTATTTCTCTAAAATGGTCAAAACAATAAGCCCCATAGGAATAGCAGATTACATGAAGTCTCCCACATATTGTTCCTCTTAACACAGACTCAAGAGAAAATAAGGTTTCGGGATTTATAATGCAAGGCAGAATGGTAAAGTCAGGAACTACTGGCTCGTAAGGATCTGGCTTCTCAAGTAACAGGATCTAAGGGAACATTTATTGAATGAATGAAAAAAATCAGAATATTGATTGCTGCTATTATATAAAAAAGTGTTTCTAAACCTTTTTTCATGTTATGCCACATGTAGAAAATGCTAATGTTTGAATGACTCTATGGAGTAAGTGAGCTCAGAGTCAGAGTAGACCTACTCAGCCTCCCTAAACCCCAGCCAACTGCCCTGGGGTGTAACATTTTAGCACCCCTGTAATCTCTTCTAGAAAACCTTGACAAAGAACTGATTTTAGGGAAGTGAGGAGTGAAATGACTTTGCAAGTTGATTAAAAATCAATACTACATTATTTTCCTCATCATTATTTTTCTTTTGCCTGTAGAATGATGCCCCAACTCTCCTTCTTATTATTGAGCCCCTTTCTCCTCCTATTGGAAACCCTGGTGGTGTAGTGGTTCAGTGCTACGGCTGCTAACCAAAGGATCGGCAGTTCACATCCCCCAGGTGCTCTTTGGAAACTCTATGGGGCAGTTCTATTCTATCTTATAGGGTTGCTATGAGTTGGAATCAACTCAACAGCAATGTTTTTTTTTTTTTCTTCTTTTTCTCCCCCCACAATTTAGCTCCTTCATATCTATCCAAATTTCTTTTCTGCTATTCTTTTGGTGCTAGGCAAGACTCCTCAGTTTGTGCTCTCATGTGGTCTTGATACCAAGGTTTTTGCTTATGAGCCTTTCCTAAGACACTTTCCCCTTCTCCTTCAGTCTGTCTAAGTGCTAACCATAGCTCACACCCAGTCTCACCTCCTTCATTAGGCTTTCTTTTATTGTTCCATCCTTCATTGGTTTCTCCCCTTCAAATGTTTATTGGCAATTACTGCCTGTAGAATTCATTTTAGCACTTCATTAAATATTAACACAAGGCAGATTATGATTGTTCCATAGGTTTATGTCATGTCTACAGAACTAGATTCTTCTAGAAGGCTTTAGTGGTTTTATACCTCCCTCTCACTCAGTACAGTAGGGCTTGAAAGAATACTTGTCGAATTAAAAAAATGCATAAGAAAAGTAATTGACGTCATAACTGAGGTTTATCTTAAGGAAATTAGTCAACAATAGTACTATAATGAATATTCTTAACTTAAAAAGAAAATAAAGTGATCTTCCTAGCCACATAATGCTAGATTAATACACCAGCAATGTGCAAACACCACTATTGAAGTGCAGTGTAATTAAGCACCCGGATTAATACAAACAATCTGTGCGGCCAAATCAAATGTAACTACAAAAGAGTAATTAAATAAGCCTAATAATAGTCTCTGGAGATGTAGCCAGAGTTTCTGGGTGGTCTCCTCTTCACCATTTAGCTATATGTTATGTGAGATTATTATGTCCTTTCTATTAATGCAAACTATATTCTTTCCTTGATTGGCAAGAATGTCAGATGTCTTGCTATAAATTAAAGGAGGGAACCTCTGGCCTCTGTTCACATGAAGATGCTCAGAAGGATTAGGTATAAAGAGATAATCCAGCCTGGCAATTTACCAACCTCTTTGAATAACTGAATGCAGCTAAATTTTGTTGCCAGATACCAGTGACCTGTGATATGCTTTTGGGATTGCAAATAAATGCACATGGAATATCTTACTATCAATTTTCCAAACATATTAAACCCACTGTAAATTTGGTGTATCTATTATGCTCCTTTTAAAATTAATTTCAAATTATATGTTATCTATCCACACTGTAGCTTTTAAAGGAAATCATTTTTTAATTATGCTAGATTAATGATTGCAGTATTTCCTGGTTAAGACTCGGAATGGAAATTAAATTGTATGTTAAAATGAATAGTTTGTGTTTTATAGAGAAAAGAAGCCTGAGTTTGATAACATCACTTTCTGGGATATATTGAAAGGTCTTCTAGCCATGGCTTCAAACTGGTTCATTCTGGTTCGACCCCTGGCTGAGAATTTGCATTTCCACACCAGATATACTGAATCAGAATCAACATTTTAACAAGATTCCCAGGTTATTATAATGTTATGTAAAAATCACCTGGGAATCTATAAGAAATCACGTTATTACGTTACATAAGAATCACCTGGGGATCTTGTTAAACTGTCGATTCTGATTCAGTACATCTGGTGTGGAAATGCAAATTTGCAGCCGGAGGTCAAACTGGAATGAACCTGTCTGAAGCCTTGCTTATAATAAACACTGAATATTAAAATGTACTCTTCTTATTATATTAATATCACCAATTCTTACTGTTTTACTATCAGTTATGACATTTGAGAACATCCCTTATAAATATGAAAATGTTCCAGTCTATCAAAATAGTAAGTTTCCCTGATAACTTTAAATATGTTCTTAAATATTTTTAAATTTTACTACTGCCAATTAGAATAGAAATACTATAAAAGAAAGCTTTCCCTAATTATTCTTGCTTACACTGAACCCTTATCTTAATATACTAAGAGGATCAAAGCTTATGGAGATGGTCACCTGAGGATAAGTTGACAATTTCCAGTGATACGCAACAAATATATGTTATAATCCGTTTCTCTTAAACTTGTATCTTAATGACTAACAACTGTTTCTGGAAAATTTGAATCCATGTTCTCCTGTTTTAAGAAAAGAATATTATGTAGTTTTCTTCTTGCTGATAATATTTTATTGTCACTCACTAGACATTGTCTAAAAGTGTCTTGCTAAAAAATATTATCATCACAGTGGTTCAAGTGAACTATTCTAAAAGTAAAATCATTATTTGTGCCTGTATCTGCAAATATCTAACCTGTTTATTTCCAGCTACTCTTTATGCGAATAATTTGTATTGAATTTATATGAATGTATGATTTAAGAATGATTTAAGAATACAAATTAATAAACGTTATGAACATTAAATATTGGTAGGGTCCTTCACTGAAGTTTTTGAATGGTAGTTTGGCAATTAGTAACATTTATGTTACTATTTTTCTAGATGAAAATAATTGAGACTATTGTCTATAGTGTGAACACTTTGGTGATTTTATCTCAGTGTTGAAGTAGACTCATTCATCTTCTGAAGAAAATCTCAGGCATGCTCAGTGCAGAAGTGGTGTATCTCATTGGGTACTATATCAGGTCTCCTTATGTTTATATGAGGATATCACTGCTTTCTTAACTCAAAATACAGCTTTGGCCCCACCTGGAAGCTGAGTTCATCGGCACTCCAGGCTTTTAACACCAAATATAACCTTGAACCCTGAATATGTTAAGTGATTGACAGTAAGAATGCCCACCCATTTCACTAGATCATCTTGTATTTAGTTAGTTATTTACTTAGTTTAGTTTTCGTAAGCTATGGGGGGGGGTGGTTTGGAAAATGCCTTTGTCTGTTATTGCTTTGCATTGAAGAACATGATATTGTATTTAACATACGAGTGTATTTTCTTAGGAGGACATATGGAAGACATTTTTAAAATCTTAGTACCAGAAAGCATGTCATGTTTTTGGAACAATTCAAAAATACAGTAAACAATAAAAGTTTGTAACTGAACTTGTCCACCTCTTGGCTTTGGCTTCTAGGAAACTAAAAGAAAATTATTTACTTATTTCTGGCAACTTATGGGATAGATGACTACATACTCTTCAAATAGTTCTTGGTTCAATTTTAAATCCAAATACCTTGAGGGATCTCAAGGTATATCACAACTTGTGTTAGGGAACAAGGAAGAATAGATGCCGTATAAGAAAGAAAAGCAAATACATCTGTGGAGTTTAAACGATGTCTGCTATTCTTCTAAACATTTAATAAATTCTGTCTCATTTAATCATTATAATACCATGTAGTCCAAATGACTATAAAAATACCTGTTATGTACTGAAACTTATTTGTTCCAAATATTTTTTTTTTACATATATTTAAACATAAATGGTAGGTACTAGAACTACCCATGAGGCACAAATAGGGTAAATGTTCTGACCCAGATCATACAGCTTAGTGTGTGGAGGAACCAGGCTCTAAACCCTGATATTCTAGCTCCAGAGCCTCCACTCTTAATGTGTGTCTCCTTATTATTCCCATTTAACCAGTAAGGAAATTGTGGGCTTCCAAATACATGTAAGTAATTTGCTATCAGCAGTGAGTGCTAGATTTTAGATTTGGAACCAGTCTGTTCATCACTAGAATCTGTACTTATGTTCTCTATACCACTCTGTTTTCCAAAACACATTTTATGTCCCAAGAATTGCCCTAGGGTAGCTATGAGTCAAAATCGACTCAAAGGCAATGGATTTTTTTTGGAGTGTTTCAAAAAGACCTTAAACCAAAAATATCCCCTGAAGTCTCCTTAAAACCAAACAATAGTTTAGTTTAACTAGTAAAGAATATCTGCCTTGAGCATTGTGCTCTTTTAAGATCTATCTATATGGGATCAAATAGACAACAGCCACTCCACAGGTTAGATGGGATATTTAGGAGGCAGTGTGTTTATGTTAATGGCGGAGGAACAACTCAGAAAAGGAGGGTTAGAATGGTTGCACAACTCGAAGAATGTAACCAATGTCACTAAATTGGGCAAGCCGAAATTGTTAAATTGGTGTATGTTCTGCTATGTACATTGTCAACAAAAAAATAAATTATATAAAAAAAGACCAGATTGGAATAACTTTTAGAGATTAATTTGGATCTATGTGCTTATATGTTGAAAGGACAATAAAACACTGATAAAGCAGGTATCAATGGGAATGTTAGGATTTCTCTAGAGAAATATACTAAGTCACAAAACATCAAATACTGAAATAACTATCTTTATTATGTGGGCCAAATTCTATTTTACCTGCAACATATAGGTAAATTTCTCCTGAATCATCTTAAACTGTCCCTTATTTCTTCCTTAATTTTAAATTACCATCATTTCCATGGTTTCAGGAGACATGTATGTCAACTGGAATAACAGTTTTTTAAGAAAATGTTCTGCATCCCACTTTGGTGGGTGGCGTCTGGGCTCTTAAATGCTAGCAAGTGGCCATCTAAGATGCATCAGTTGGTCCCAACCCACCTGGAGTAAAGGAGAATGAAGAACGCTATAGATACAAGGAAAATATTAGCCCGAGAGACAGAAAGGGCCACATAAACCAGAGACTGCATCAGCCTGAGACCAGAAGAACTAGGTGGTGCCCAGCTACCATCAATGACTGCCCTGACAGGGAACACAACAGAGGGTCCCTGACAGAGCAGGAGAAAAGTGGGGTGCAGAACTCAAGTTCTAGTAAAAAGACCAGACTTAATGGTTTGATTGAGACTGGAAGGACACCAAAAGACATGGTTCCTGGACTCTCTGTTAGCCCCAAACTAAAACCATTTCTGAGGCCAATTCTTCAGACAAAGATTAGACTGGACTATGGGACATAAAATGATACTCGTGAAGAGTGTGCTTCTTGGCTCAAGTAGATACATGAGACTAATGAGCAGATCCTGTGCAGAGGTGAGATGAGAAGGCAGAGAGGGTCAGGAGCTGCTTGAATGGACACGGGAGATCCCGGGTGGAAAGAAAGAGTGTACTGTCATAGTAGGTAGAGCAACTAGGGTGCCATAATAATGTATGTGTAAATTTTTGTATGAGAGATTAACTTGAATTGTAAACTTTCACTTAAAGCACAACAGTAAAACAAAAAGAAAAATAAATAAATTATCATACTTTGTCCAACCTTCTTATGATGCTAAATTGATTATCTCATCTTTGAAAATATTCTTGGCTAAGATAATAACTCATTTACTTAGAAATACTAAATGCAAAAAAAAAAGTTCCTGTTTAAATTTAATGTGTTAATACTTGATTCTAAATAAAGTCTGAAAGGCAGAGAAAGAAGCAGAGTTCTGGCTGAATCTAAATGATGATAGTTTGGAAGAAAGTTTTATGACTTTCAGGCTTATTACTTTCAATGACTATAAACCAAAATATCAATGGCTATTAGTAAAATGAACTAAGTTAATGAAAACATAAAATTTACAAATAGCTTACATTGCAGGATTATATCTCATAATATTATATTTCCAGATTATTTCATTAATTTTGTTTCACACACAATGAGACTCATGCAGAGTGTCCACGTCATTACACTTTCTGAATTAGCAGGGTTCAAGCTAATTTCCTCTAGAAATATTTTAGCTCTAACATTCTCTGGGGAAAATCTTTTGGTAGTAAACCACATGGATGTCCCATCTAACCCATTGGTGGCTTAAAGTAGTAGAACATGTTAATTCTTCTATTCAACTACCACATGACCTTGATTATAAACTTCCCTCAGTCTTGATTTCTTCAACTATAAAATGAGAATAATAGTACCTAGTTTGAAAATTTGTATGAAAACTGTGTTAGTTAGAATCAAGCTTAGCTTATCTCACAGCTCTAAAGGTCAGAAGTCTGGGCACAGCATGGCTCATCTGGATCCCCGGCCTAGGTTTCACAAGGGCAAAATCAAGATAATGGCTGAGGTGGAATATTGCTGAAGGTTTTAGGGAAGAATCCACTTCCAAGCTCATTTCGGAGCTCATCCAAATATTTGGCAGAATTCAATTCCTTGCAGCTGTAGGAACTAGTCTCCTCCATCCTCAGAATCAGCAACGGCATTTTGAGTTCTTCCTACGTATTTCAGATTTCTCTGACTTTTCTTTTTAATTAATAGACTTTACTATTTAGAACAGTTTTACATTTACAGAAAAAATGAGCAGATAGTACGAAGAGTTTCCGTGTATCTCCCCTACACACACATACAGTTTCCCTTGTTTTTAACGTTTTGCATTAGTGTGGTATATTTGTTACAGTTTTTGAACCAATATTGAAGCATTATTATTATTAATGAAAGTCCACAGCTTACATTAAGGTTCAGTCTTTGTGTTGTACGTGTCTGAAGGTCTTGACAAATGCATAATGTCATGGAACCATCGTTAAAGCATCATACAGAATAATTTCACCACCTGTCTTAGCTACCTAGTGCTGCCATTACCAAAAAACACGCCCAGTGGGTAGCTTTAAGGAAAAGGAGATTATTGCCCCATAGCTTTGGAGGCTAGGAGTCCAAATTCAGGGCAGCAGCAGGGCTAGGCTCTCTCTTTTTCTGTGGGCTCTAGGGGAAGAGCCTTGTCTTTCTGCTTCTGTAGCCCCGGGCATTTCTTGGCGTCCCTTGCCTACATGTAGATGTATCTTCACCTGGCAGCTAGCTTTCCCTGTGTGTGTCTGTGTCTATTCTGCTTTTTTATAAGACACCATTTAGAAGGGGTTAGGTGCAGGATTCACTCTACTCCCGTGTGATATCATTGACATAACAAAACAAAAACTCTATTACCAAGCAGAGTCACATTCACAGTTATGGGGGTTAGGACTTCGACATATTCTTTTGAGGGACACAACTCAATCCATAACATCACCCTAAAAATCCCATGCTTCACCTATTTACCCCTCCCCCCATCTACTCAAACCCATGGTAACCACTGATCCTTTTGTTGTCTCAATAGTTTTGCCTTATCCATAATGTCATATAGTTGGAATGATACAGTATGTAGCCTTTTCAGACTAGCTTCTTTCATTTAGCAATATGCACTTATGGTCTTTTCATATCTTATTTGTGACTTGATACCTTGTTTCTTTTTATCACTGAATAATATTCCATCGTAGGAATATACCACAGTTTGATTATCCATTCACCTATTGAAGGACATCTTTGTTGCTTCCAGTTTTTACCAATCATGAATAAAGCTGCTATAAACATTCATGCGTAGATTTTTTTGTGAACATAAGTTTTCATCTCAAGTGGATAAATGCCTAGGAGTATGATTGCTAGATCATAAGGTTAGATTCTGTTTAGCTTTGTAATAAACTGCCAAACTGTCTTCCAAAGTGGCTGTACTATTTTGCATTCCCACGAGCAATAAACGAGAGTCCCTGTTGCTCAGCATTCATGCCAGTCTTTGGTATTGTCAGTTTTTCTTTTTCTTTTGTTTTGGCTTATTTGTTGCTTTGCTTTGTTTTTAATTTTAGCCTTTCTAATTGTTGTATAGTAGTAACTTATTGTTGCTTTAATTTGCAGTTCCCTAATGACATGTGATGTTGAGTGTCTTTTCATATGCTTATTTGCCATCTGTACATCTTCTTTAATGAGGTGCCTATTTATATCTTTTGCTCATTTTTTTAAATCATGTTGTTTGTTTTCTTACCGTTGATGTGAAAAATCCTATGTATATATTGGATATGAGTGTTTTATCAGATATATGTTTTGCAAATGTTTTCTCCCAGTCTGTGGCTGACTTTTTACCCCATCTTTCCGATTCCCTCTTTTGTCCTCAGCCATGAGAAAGCTCTACTTGTAAAGGTCCTCCTGGATAATCCAGGATAATCTCCCTAATTTAAGTTCAGTAACCTTATTTACATTTGCAAAGTACCTTTCCATGTAATGTAACGTATTCATGAATATAACACCACGAGGTAAGCATTATGGGGATCAAAATCCTTCAGGTACTAAATAAGAAACTATGAGGAAACACCTAGGGTAATGCCTGAAATACAGAAGGTATTCGATATAAATCTGTTCCCCCATATGATTCCATAATTTGAGTATTTGTTTCTATTTGAGGTTATAGGAATTTTTTATTTTTTGTTATCCACATCAGAATACCTACCATCACTTCTCTGTGCGTAAGTACTAAACTTTTATGTAACCCTAAAGGACAGAGTCGAACTGCCCCATAGAGTTTCTAAGGCTTTAAATCTTTACAGAAGACTGCCACCTCTATCTCCCACAGAGCAGCTAATGAGTTTGAACCACTGACCTTTTGGTTAGCAGCCAAGTGCTTTAACTGCTGCGCCACCAGGGATCGTTTATCTCCAAGTCAGCCTTTCAAATCTATTCCTCTTATATATGGGTGAAAAGTTTGCATATTTCAAATACATCCTTTAATTTAGAGGATTGCAGGGATTAGGAAGCACAGTCTTATTATCTCTACCCAGCATTTGATGGATGCCTTCCATGGTCATCTGTTTGAGAGCAGGAACAAAATATTCCATAGCTTTCATTCTAATTTTCCTGCCAGTTATTGAGCCATTTTGTAAACAAGCTGTTTACAAAATATTTTAAAAGGATGAAAGAAAAGTAGTATATGCAAAAAGAACAAAAATTAAACTGTTCATGAATGTAGTTTAATTAGAGAAATAGCATGTTGGAAAACTGTTTCCTTTCAATGGCAGTCTAATTGCCAGGCTTTTATATCAAAGTTAGATGCACTGATTTGACAAGAATGGCACTAGACTTATTTTTCCCACATAAGCTGCTAAAGATTTTTACAGATAATATTTTAATGGTAAGAAAAATTCATATTTGAGATTTGAATGATCAAATTATGACACATCCTATCTTGGTGAATATTTCATATGCACATGAAAAGAATGTATATTCTGCAACTGTGGAGTAGAGTGCTCTGTAAATATCAACTAGGTCAAGTTGACTAATAGTGTTGTTGAAATTGTCTATATTATTGATTATTTGATTACTTCATATCAAACATTGCATGACTGTACTAAAGTCTCCAGCTATGACTGTGCGTTAATCTACTTCTCCTTTTACTTTTATAAATTTTTGTTTCAAGTATTTTGGAGGGATATTACTAAGTATGTATATGGATTTTTCAGGGTGGCTTCTAAAATTCAGGATTGTCTCTCTTTTGGCTGAATTTACCCTATTATTACTATGAAATGCTTCTCTTTATCTCTGGTAACATTTTTAGTCTTCAAGCTAATTTTGTCTGATATGAATAGAGCCACACTACCCTACTTATGCTTTTTTTATGTAGTTCTCTTTTTATACTCTTATACTTTAAATTTGCATATGTTTCTACATTTCGAGTATATTTCTTGTAACTAGCATTTAGTTGGGTCTTGGTTATTTATCCAGTCTGTAAATCTCTGCCCTCTAATTACAGTGTTTGGTCCATTTACAACTAATATAATTGTTGATATGTTTGGGATTAAGTCTATCATTTTACCATGTATTGTCTATTTTCAAATATGTTCTATGTTCCCTGTTTCTTCTTTCATTTTCTTAATTATTTTTGGGGAAATCAAGTATATTTTAATTGTAACAATTTTTATAGATATTGCTCTGGAGATTACATTATGTTTATTTAAGTTTTCATAGACAACTGTAAGTACTTATTATAGTACTTAATGAACAAATTAAGACACCTATAATAATATTATTTCAACTTCCTTTCTAATTTTTGGGCTCTTGTGATTATACATTTTTCTTCTTATAATGCTGTGAATGCTAAAAAACAGTGTTATTATATGTACATTAAATTTTATACATACTATTTCTACAGATCCAATATTCCATTTATTATCTATCTTCAGTCAGTAAAACATCTTCTAACTTTTCTTGTATTACAGGTCTACTGGATTTCAACTCTCAGCTCTGTCTCTTGGAAAATGTTTTTGTTTTACATTCATTTATGAAGCATGTGTTATGGATTGAATTGTGTCACCCAAAAATGTGTGTCAGCTTGGCTATCCATGATTCCCAGTATTGTGTGATTGTCCACCATTTTCTCATCTGATGTGATTCTCCTATGTGTTGTAAATCCTACCACTATGATGTTAATGAGGTAGCATTACGGGAAGTTATGATAATGAGGCCTCCATGTGTCTGTCAGTTTGTTGTACTGTGGGGACTTAATGTGTCGCTGAGATGCTGGAAACTATGTCACCAGTATTCAAATACCAGCAGGATCACCCATGGTGGACAGGTTTCAGCTGAGCTTCCAGACTGAGATACACTAGGAAGAAGGAGAAAAATTAGTCAGTGAAAACCTTATGAATACCAATGGAACATTGTCTCATATAGTGCCAGAAGATGAGCCCTTCAGATTGGAAGGCACTCAAAATATGACTGGGAAAGAGGTGCCTCCTCAAAGTAGAGATGACCTTAATGACGTGGATGGAGTCAAACTTGTGAAACCTTCCTTTGTTGATATGACATGACTCAAAATGAGAAGAAACAGCTGCAAACATCCATTAATAGTCATAACGTGGAAGGTATGAAATATGAATCTAGGAAGATTAGAAATTGTCAAAAATGAAATGGACCACACAAAGGTTGATATTCTCGGCATTAGTTAGCTGAAATGGACTGGTATTGGCCACTTTGAATCAGACAATAATATGGTCTACTATGCCAGGAATGACAACTTGAAGTTGAATGGTTTTGCATTCATCATCAGAAAGAACATTTCAAGATCTATCCTGAAGTACAACACTGTCAGTGAGAGGATAATATCCATACACCTACAAGGAAGATTGGTAATTACAACTATTTTTCAAATTTACACGCCAACCACTAAGGCCAAAGATGAATAAATTGAAGATTTTTACCAATTTCTGCAGTCTGAAATTGATCAAACATGCAATCAAGATGCATTGATGATTACTGGTGATTGGAATGCAAAAGCCGGAAACAAGGAAGGATTGGCAGTTGGAAAATATGGCCTTGGTGATAGAAACGGTGCCATAAATCATGTGGTAGAATTTTGCAAGACCAACGACTTCTTCATTGCAAAACCTTTTTTCACCAGCATAAACGACTACTAGACACGTGGACCTCCAGATGGAATACTGAGGAATCAAATAGACTACATCTGTGCAAAGAGACAATGGAAAAACTCAGTATCATCAGTCAGAACAAGGCCAGGCGCCCACTGCAGAACAGACAATCAATTGCTCATATGCAAGTTCAAGTTGAAGAGAAGAAAATTAGAACAAGTCCACGAGAGCCAAAATATGACCTTGAGAATAACCCACCTAAATTTAGAAACCATCTGAAGAATAGATTCGACGTGTTGAACACTGATGACTGAAGACCAAATGAGTTGTGGAATGACATCAAGGACATCATACATGAAGAAAGCAAGAGGTGATTAAAAAGACAGGAAAGAAGGAAAAGAGCAAAATGGATGTCAGAAGAGACTCTGAAACTTAACTTATAAATGTCAAGCTGCTAAAGCAAATGGGAGGAATGATGAAGTAAAAGTGCTGAACAAAAGATTTCAAAAGGTGTCCTGATAAGAGAAAATAAAGTATTATAATGACATAAAGACCTGGAATTAGAAAACCAAACGGGAAGAACACACTTGGCATTTCTCAAGCTGAAAGAACTGAAGAAAAAATTCAAACCTCGAGTTGCAATACTGAAGAATTCTGTGGGTAAAATACCGATGCAGGAAGCATCAAAAGAAGATGGAAGGAATACACAAAGTCACTGTACCAAATATAATTGGACGATGTTCAACCATTTCAGTAGGTAGCATATGATCAAGAACTGATGGTATTGAAGGAAGAAGTTGAAGCTGCACTGAAGACATTGGTGAAAAACAAGATTCCAGGAATTGATGGAATACCAATTGAGATGTTTCAACAAATGGATGCAGCTCTGGAAATGCTCACTCATCTATGACAAGAAATTTGGAACACAGCTACCTGGACAACCCACTGGAAAAGATCCATAATTATGCCTATTCCAAAGAAAGGTGAGCCAAACAAACGCAGAAATTATTGCATAACTTTGCTAAAGATCATTCAAAAGCAGTTGCAGCAGTACCTGGACAGGGAACTGCCAGAAATTCAAGCCAGATTCAGAAAAGGATGTGAAACAAAGGATATCATTACTGATGTCAGATGGATCTTGGTTGAAAGCAGAGAATACCAGAAAGATGTTTACCTGTGTTTTACTGACTATGCAAAGGCATTCTACCGTGTGGATCATAACAAATTATGGATAACAGTGAGAAGAATGGGAATTCCAGAACACTTAACAGTGCTCATGAGAAGGCTGCACATTGATCAAGAGGCAGTTGTTCAGACCGAGCAAGGGGATACTGCATGGAATAAAGTCAGGAAAGGTGTTTGTCAGGGTTGTATCCTTTCACCATACTTATTCAATCTGTATGCTGAACGGATAATCTGAGAAGATGGACTATATGAAGAAGAACAGGGCATCAGGATTGGAGGAAGACTCATTAACAAACTGCATTATGCAGATGACACACCTTGTTTGCTGAAAGTGAAGAGGACTTGAAGCACTTACTGATGAAGATGAAAGACCACAGCCTTCAGTATGGACTACACCTCAACATAAAGAGGACAAAAATCCTCACAACTGGACCAATAAGCAACATCATGATAAATGGAGAAAAGACTGAAGTTGTCAAGGATTTCATTTTACTGGGATCCACAGTCAACACCCATGGAAGCAGCAGTCAAGAAATCAAAAGACACATTGCATTGGGCAAATCTGCTGCAAAAGACCTCTTTAAAGTATTGAAAAGCCAAGATATCACCTTAAAGACTAAGGTGTGCTTGACCCAAGCCATGGTATTTTCAGTTGCATCATATACATGTGAAAGCTGGACAATGAATAAGGAAGACGGAAGAAGAATTGACACTTTTGAGTTATGGTGTTGATGAAGAATGTTGAGTGTACCATGAACTGCCAGAAGAACAAACAAATCTGTCTAGTAAGTAGTACAGCCACAATGCTCCTTAGAAACACAGATGGCGAAACTTCGTCTCACATATTTGGGACATGTTATCAGGAGAGACCAGTCCGTGGAGGATATCATGATTGGTAAAGTAGAGGGTCAGTGAAAAAGAGGAAGACCCTGAGCAAGATGGACTGGCACAGTGGCTGCAACAATGGGCTCATGCATAACAACTGTCATGAGAATGGCACAGAACCAGGCAGTGTTTCCCTCTGTTGTACATTGGGTCACTATGAACAACATTAATAGGCAGGACTCAATCTACAAGATTAAGTAGTATTTTAAGCCAATCTCTTTTGAGATATAAAAAGAGAGAAGGGAGCATAGAGACAGGGAGACCTCATAGCATATCTTTTGGACCCAGGGTCACTGCTCTGAGAAGCTCCTCAACCGGGGAAGACTGATGACAAGGACCTTCTCCAGAGCCAACAGGGAGAGAAAGCCTTCCGCTAGAGCTGGCACCCTGAATTCAGACTTCTAGCCTCCTGGACTGTGAGAGAATAAATTTCTCTTTGTCTAAACCATCCACTTGTGGTATTTCTGTTGTAGCGGCACTACATGACTAAGACAGTATATTTTCACTACATACACAATTCTAGACTGACATGTTTTTATTTTTTTCAGCACTTTCATGATGTTTCATTTTCTCCTTTGCTCCATTTCTCTGATTAAAACTCAGCTGTAATTCTTTTTATATTTAATGTGACTTTGTGCTCTGGCTGCTGTTACAATTGTCTTTTTCTGTATTTAGTCATTTGTTCATGTTATTCCTAGTTTTGTTTTGTTTTTTTTTCATAATAACTTTTTAAAAACATTTTATTGTGCTTTAGGTGACAGTTTACACTGCAAATTAGTTTTCCATTCAATAATTTATAAACAAATTTTTCCATGACATTGGTTGCAATCTCTGCAATATGTCAGTGCTCTCCCCATTTCTACCCAGGGTTCTGCATTTCCATTCATCCAATTTCCCTACCCCTCCCTGCCTTCTTGTCTTTATTTTGGGCAAATGTTGACCTTTTTGGTCTAGTATAGTTCATTATTCTAAGGAGCACATTCCTCAAGGATGTTATTTTTTATTTTATAGCCAGTCTATTATTTGGTTGAGAGGTGGCCTCTGGGAGTGGCTTCAGTTCCATGTTAGAACGGTAACTGTTATGGATTGAATTGTGTCCCCCTAAAATGTTGTTAACTTGGCTAGGTCATGATTCCCAGTATTGTGTGATTGTCTACCATTTTGTGATCTGATATTATTTTCATATGTGTTATAAATCCTACTTTTATGATGTTAACAAGGCAGGATTAGAGGTACTTACCTTAATGAGACAGGACTCAATCTACAAGATTAGGTTGTATTTTGAGTCAATCTGTTTGAGATATAAAAGAGAGAAGCAAGCAGAGAGATGGGGGAATCTCATGCCACAAAGAAAGAAAAACCAGGAGGGGAGCGTGTCCTTTTGAACTGCCATCCCTGCGCTGAGAAGCAACTAGATCAGAGGAAGATTGATAATAAGGACTTTTCCCCCAGAGCCAACAGAGAGAGAAAGACTTCTCCTGGAGCTGGCACCCTGAATTTGGACTTCTAGCTTCCTGGACTGTGAGGGAATAAATTTCTCTTTGTTAAAGCCATCCACTTGTGGTATTTTCGTTACAGCAGCACTAGATAACTAAAAGAAAATTTGGTACTGGGAGTGGGGTGCTGCTTTAACAGATGCCTAAAATGTGCAAGCAGTTTTGAAACTGTGAATGGATAGAGGCTGGAAGAGTTTTAAAGTGCCTAATAGTAAAATCCTAGGTTGCCTTGAAGAAACGATTGATGGAATTATGGTTGTCAAAGACAGTTCTGGTGAGTACTCAGAAGGAAGTAAGGAGAGATGTTACACTGTAGATGGCACAGAGATCAAAAAGCAGCAGCAGAGAGGAGGAACCAGCAGAACCAGAAGACTGGTGTGAGATGGCACTGAAGCCAACCCACAGAGTGAGAGAGCTGACTGCTTTTGTGCAGGAGGCTTCCTGGAAGAGTGGGGTGCCTCTGAGCACTTACTGGTTGAGCTAAAGAGCTTTGGAACACTTGCCCCAGCAGGGCAGATGTGGGTGGTGAGGCCCAAAAAGCTGAGAGGCCAAGGAATCAGGAAGCAGAAGCTGAAGAGACAAGGAACACAGGAAGCAGAGTTGCCTCACTCTCAAAGGGTAGGGCCACAACCTCTGCCATCTCAAAGGGTGGAACCATGGCCTCTGGAATTTCTAAGAGTGGGGCCACAGTGTCCTAGGTTTCAAAGAGTCAGAACTTCATCAACTCGGTTCCAGAGTGTGGGACTACCGTTCATGACTGCCAGCGAGATGGGGGCAGATCTGCTGTTCAAAGCTGAGGTGGGTGGAGCTTCCATGCCCAAAGGACAAAAGTATGGGGCCTCCCGGGGCTGAGGAGGTAGAGCTGCCACTCAGATGGACTAGGAGAATGGGGCTTCCCAAATGCAAAGGAGCAGATTGCCATTCCAGTGGGTCTGGAAAGTGGAGCTGAAGTCAAGGGTCAAAGGACCTCTACCCAGAATTCAGAGAGTGCAACCAACACCCAGAGTCTGGAGGGCAAGAGCCCTTGCCTAAATGATCTCAGAGAACAGAGGATTATTTTCAAGCCATGAGAGCTAAAGTAATATGTTCTACTGACTTGCTTGTTGCCTCTTATCCCTTTTTTCCCTCCAATTTCTCCCATTTGTAATGGAAATATCTATCTTGTGCCGTGCCACCGTTGTATTTTGGAAGCAGATAACTTGTATTCTAGATTTCACAGATGAAGAGGAATTTTTAGATGTCGGATTTGGAGTTGAATTAAGACTTTTGCAATGATATGATGGACTAAATGTGTTTTACATATAGCAAGGACATGAATTTTGGGGGGCCAAAGGGTGGAATGTTATGGATTGACTTGTGTCCCCTAAAAATATGTCAGCTTGGCTAGGCCATGATTCCCAATATTGTGTGATTGTCCACCAGTTTGTGATCTGACATGATTTTCCTATGTGTTGTAAATTGTACCTCTATGATATTAATGAGGCAGGATTAGAAACAGTTATGTTAATGAATTAGGACTCAATCTGCAAGATTAGGTTGTGTCTTGAGTCAGTCTCTTTTGAGATATGAAAGAGTGAAGCGAGCAGAGAGATGGGGGAACTCATGGCACAAAGAGTGAAGAACCAAGAGGGGAACGCATCCTTTGGACACAGGATCTCTGTGCTGAGAAGCTACTAGACCAGGGAAAGATTGATTGCAAGGACCTTTCCCTAGAGCAAACAAAGAGAGAAAGCCTTCTCCTGGAGCTGGCATCCCAAATTTGGACTTCTAGCTTCTTAGACTGTGAGAGAATAAGTTTTTCTTTGTTAAAGCCATCCACTTGTGGTATTTCTGTTATAGTAGCACTAGATTACTAACAGTGACTTAGGGAAATAAACAGATGCAGTGCTGAATATACCACATACTGCCAAAAGAATGAACAAATCTGTCTTGGAAGAAGTATAGCCAGAATGCTCCTTATAAGCAAGGATGGCAAGACTTTGCCTCACATTCTTTGTACATGTTATCTGGAGGGATCAGTCCCTGGAAAAAGACATTATGCTTCATAAAGTTGAGGGTTAGTGGAAAAGAGGAGGACCCTCAATGAGATGGATTGACATGGTGGCAAAAGCACTGTGCTTAAGCATAATGATTATGAGGAAGGGGCAGGACTGGGCAGTATTTTGCTCTGTTGTGCATAGGGTTGCTATGAGTCAGAACCAACTCGAAGGCACCTAACAGCAACAATGGCTAATGATAGCGACCATCTCTTCACATGTTTGTTAGCTGCCTGAATGTCTTCTTTGGTGATGTGTTTGTTCATGTATTTTGCCCATTTTTTAAACTAGATTGTCTTTTTGTTGTTGAGTATTGGAGTTTTCTATAAATTTTAGAGATTAGACCATTGTGAGTCATTGACAAAAATTTTTTCCCAGTCTGTAGGTTCTCTTTTTACCCTTTAGGTGAAATATTTTGATGAGCATAAATATTTAATTTTTAGGAGGTCTCCATTATCTAGTTTATCTTCTGCTGTTTGTTCATTTTTAGTTATGTTTGATACTCTTTCTATGCAATAAATTAGGACCACTAGTTTTGTCCCTTTTTTTTTCTTAAACCTTTCTTAAATTTCTTCCATGAACTTTATAGTTTCAGGTTTAAGATTTAGGTCTTTGATCCATTTTGAATTAGTTCTTGTGTATGGTGTAAGGTATGGGTTCTGTTTCATTATTCTGCAAATGGATATCCAGTGTTGCCATTACCATTTGTTAAAAGACTATTTCTTCCTCATTTGATGGACTTCGACCCTTTGTCAAAGATCAGCTGTCCTTAGCTGGATGGATTTGTTTCTATATTCTCAATTCTGTTCCATTTGTCTATGTGTCAGTCATTGTACCACTGTCAGGCTGTTTTGACTACCGTGGCTGTGTAGCAGGTTCTGATGTCGGGAAGTGTGAGACCTCCTACTTTGTTCTTTGTCAGTAATGCTTTAGCTATCTGGGGCCTCTTTCCTTTCCATAGAAAGTTGATGATTATTTTTTCCATTTTGTTAAAGAATGTTATTGGAATTTGGATAGGGCTTGCATTATATCTACAGATTGCTTTGGGTAGTATTGGCATTTTCACAATGGTAAGTCTTCTTATCCTTGAGCACAGTATTTTTTTCTTCATTTATGTAGGTTTCCTGCAGTAGTGTTTGGTAGTTTTCTATGTATAAGTCTTTTATGTTCCTAGTTAGACTTATTCCTAGGTATTTTATTCTTTCGGGGGTTATTGTAATTGCTATTATCTTCCTGATTTCCTTTTCAGAGTTCTCTTTGTTAGTGCAGAGGAATCCAACTGATTTTCTGTACATTGATCTTGTACCCTGCCATTTTGGTAAAGCCTTCTATTAGTTCCAGTAACTTTCTTGTGGAGAGTCTGGGATTTTCTATGCATAGGATCATGACATCTGCAAATAGAAATAGTTTTACTTCTTCCTTACCAATTAGGATGCCCTTTATTTCCCTTTCTTGCCTTATTGCTCTAGATAGGACTTCCAGTACAATATTAAGCAAGAGTGGTGACAAAGGGCATCTTTGTCTTGTTCCCATCCTCAAGGGGAATGCTTTTGGTCTCTCTCCATTTAGAATAATGTCAGCTGTTGGTTTTGCATATGTGGCCTTAATTATGTCTATTTTGCTGAGAGTTTTTATCAGGAAAGGATGTTGGATTTTATCAAATGACTTTTCTGCATTGATTAAGATGATCATGTGATTCTTTTCCTTTGTTTTAATTATGTGGTGGATTACATTGATTGATTTTCTAATATTGAACCATTCTTGCATCCCTGGTATGAATCCTACTTGATCATGATATATTATTTTTTTGATATGCCGTTGTATTCTAGTGGTAAGAATTTTGTTGAGAATTTTTGCATCTGTAAAAGGATATTTGTCTACAATTTTCTTTTTTAGTGGTGTCTTTGCCTGGCATTGGTATCAGGGTTATGCTGACTTCATAGAATGAATTAGGAAATATTCCTTCCTTTCCTATGTTCTGGAGTAATTTGAGTACAATTGGTGTCAACTCTTCTCTGAATGTTTGGTAGAGTTCTCCAGTGATGCCATCTGAGCCTGTGTTTTTTTGTGGTTGTTGGAAGTTTTTTTTATTACATCTTCAAATTCTTCTTTTGTTGTGAGTCTGTTCAAATTTTCTACCTCAGTTTGGGTTAGTTTGGGTAAGTAATGTGTTTCTAGAAATTTGGCTATTTCTTACAGGTTGTCAAATTTGTTGAAGTAGAATTTTTCATAATATTCTGTTATGATCCTTTTTATCTAATTTGGTTCTATTGTAATGTCATCCATCTCATTTCTTGTTTTGGTTATTTGCATCTACTCATTCGTTTTCTTTGTCAGTTTGGTCAGTGGTTTGTCAATTTTATTGATCCTATCAAAGAACCAATTTCTAGTCTTGTTGATTCTATTGCTTTTCTGTTTTCTATTTCATTTATTGCTGCTCTAATCTTTATTATTTCCTTTCTTCTGGTGACTGTGGGCTTCTTTTACTGCTCTTTTTCTATTTGTTCGAGTTGTAGGGTTAGGCTATTGATTTTGATCCTTTCTTCTTTTTTGATGTGTGCATTTATTACTATAAATTCTCCTCTGAGCACTGCTTTTGCTATGTCCCAAAGGTTTTGGTATATTGTGTTTTCATTCTCATTTTGATTCTAGGAATTTTTTTTTATTTCATTTTTAATTTCTTCTTTACCCAGTTGTTTTTAAGCAAAGTGTTATTCAGTTTCCATGTATTCAATTTTTTTTCCTTGTTCCTCCTGTTGTTGATTTCTAGTCTTGTAGCACTGTGATCAGAGAAGATGCTTTATATTATTTTGATGTTTTTGAATTTATTAAGGCTTCCTTTGTGGCCTAAAATTATGGTCTATTCTGAAGAATGATCCAGGTGCATTGGAAAAGAATGTGTACTGTGTTGCTGTTAGGTGAAGTGTTCTGTATATGATATGAGGACAAGTTGGTTGATGGTGTTATTTAGATCTTCTGTACTTTTGTTGAATTTCTTTCTAGTTGTTCTGTCCTTCATTGAAAGTGGTGTGTTAAAGTCTCCTAATATTATTGTGGAATTGTCTATTATTCTTTTCATACTGTTAGAGTTTGTTTTATGTATTTTGGCAGAATAATAGTTTCTAAAATCAGGTAGTGTGAGGCCTCCCACTTTGTTCTCCCTCTTGAGTAATGCTTTACTTCTCTGGGACCTTTTTCTTCCCTTTTCATATGAAGCTGGTGATTTGTTTCTCCATCTCACTAAAAAGTGCCATTGGATTTTGGATTGGGATTGCATTGTATCTGTAGATCACTTTGATAGAATAGACATTTTTACAATGTTGAATTTTCCTATCCATGAGCAAGGTACGTTTTTCTACTTATATAGGTCTCTTTTGGTTTCTTCAAGTAGTATCTTGTAGTTTTCATTGCATAGGTCTTTTACATCTCTGGTTAGATTTATTCCGAAGTATTTTCTCTTTTGGGGGGCTATTGTAAATGGTATTGATTTAGTGATTTCCTCTTTGAAATTCTCTTTGTTGGTGTAGAGGAATCTAACTGATTTTTGTAGGTTTATCTTATATCCTGATACTTTGCTGAAATCTTCTATTAGCTCCAGTAGTTTTCTTGTGGATTCTTTGGGGTTTCTGTATATAAGATCATATCATCTGCAAATAAAGATACTTTTAGTTCTTCCTTACCAATCTGGCTGCCCTTTATTTCTTTTTCTAGCCTAATTGCTCTGGCTAGGACCTCCAGCACAATGTTGAATAAGAGTGGTGATAAAGGACATCCTTGTCTGGTTCCTGTTTTCAAAGGGAATGCTTTCAGACTCTATTTAGGATGATGTTGGCTGTTGGCTTTCTATAAATGTCCTTTATTATGTTGAGGAATTTCCTTTCTATTCCTATTTTGGTGAGAGTTTTCATCATGAATTGGTGTTGGATTTTGTCAAATGCCTTTTCTGCATCAGTTGATAAGATCCTGTGGTTCTTACCTTTGTTTTATTTATGTGATGGATTACATAGATTGTTTTTCTAGTGTTGAACCATCCCTGCATACCTGCTATGAATCCCACTTGATCATGGTGAATTATCTTTTTGACATGTTGTTGAATTCTATTGACTAGAATTTTTTTTGAGGATTTTTGCATCTATGTTCTTGAGGGATATTGGTCTGTAATTTTCTTTTTTTGTGGTGTCTTTACCTGGTTTTGGTATCAGGTCTATGCTGACTTCGTAGAATGAGTTTGGGAATATTCCATCCTTTTCTATGCTCTGAAATACCTTTAGTAGTAGTGGTGTTAACTCTTCTTTGAAAGTTTGGTAGAATTCCCAGGTGAAGCCATCAGGGCCAGGGCGTTTTTTTGTTTGCAGTTTTTAAATTACCTTTTCAATCTCTTCTTTAGTTATAGGTTTATTTAGTTGTTCTACCTTGGTTTGTGTTAGTTCAGGTAGGTAGTGTGTTTCTAGAAATTTGTCCATTTCCTCTAAGTTTTCATATTTGTTAGAGTACAGTTTCTCATAGTTTTCTGTTATGGTTCTTTTCATTTCAGTTGGATCTGTTGTGATATAGCCCATGTCATTTCTTATTCTGGTTATTTGCTTCCCCTCCTGTTTTTCTTTTGTCAGTTTGGCCAATGGTTTATCAATATGTGTCTTTTATTTCTCATATTATTCTTTTTCTCACTTCATCACAAAGAAGCCATGTGAAGTATTTTAAGGCATTATCTCCTTCCACTCTCAGTATTCTAAGAAAGGGGGTGCCAATATATTTTTACATTTGTTTTCACAGGGTTGCACTACTGAAGATTACAAGGTCTTAGCATTGAGAATTTTTCTGTCTTCTAACTGGAAAGAAAGCTCAGAGACTGAGCATCCATTTCCAAATATGAAAAGTAAACGTTACACTCTACAAAACCTTGGGGAAAGTAGTATTTAGGAAGGCATTAAAAGCATCATGCTTTTTCTTGCTAATAGAAGCCTGAACTGAGAACTGATTTAGTGCAAAGAGAACTTTAAAATGATATGTCATATCCTCCTCTTTTTTTAATAGGAACTAGATACAGAAATTGCATTGCATTGGGCAAGTCTGCTCCAAAAGACCTCTTTAAAGTGTTAAAAAGCAAATATGTCACTTTAAGTCCTAAGGTAAGCCTGACCCAAGCCATGGTGTTTTCAGTTGCCTCATATGCATGCGAAAACTGTACAATGAATAAGACTGAAGAAGAACTGATGCCTTTGAACTGTGGTATTGGTGAAGAATATCGAATATACCATGGACTTCCAGAAGAACGAATAAGTCTTTCTTGGAAGAAATACAGGCAGAGTACTCCTTGGAAGCAAGGATGGCGAGACTTCATCTCACATACTTTGGACATGTTATCAAGGGACCAGTTCCTGGAGAAGGACATCATGCTTGGTAAAATACAGGTTCAGCAAAAAGAGGAAGACCCTCAATGAGATGGACAAACACAGTATCTGCAACAATGGGCTCAAACATAAAACTATTTTGAGGATGGTGCAGGACAAGGCAGCATTTCATTCTGTTGTGCATAGTGTTGCTGTGAGTTGGAACTGACTCAGTGGCACCTATCAACATTAACAGAGACAAAAATAACTATACCCAGAAAAAAAATACAGGAAACCTATTTGAATCCAAGTCACACTAGACAGAGGGTGTACTTAGGGACATTGTTTGTATTACTTTATATTGGTTGGTTAGTTAGTAGATGGAGTGTCATACTAAGACATCAAGATCTTGAGTTTTATCAATTTTATCTTCCAAATATCTATGAGTTCCAAATTTAAGACTTATGGTTATCTAACAAATGTATATCACTCAGCCAAACTGTTCTGAATGACAAAAGGTAGATATGTATTAAAATCATAATAATCATCTAATGAAAATGAATGATGTGTAGGTTTGTCATGATTTTTGTATGAGAAATAGTATAAAATAAAAAATGAATTAGCCGTGTATAGTAGATGCCAAGAATTGATAGACAATTTAATTGTACATTATATTTATATAATATATGAGAGTTTACAAAGTCTTTTCACCTATACTGTCTGAGTTAATCTTCAAATGAATCTACAATATACCCCTGTAGAAGGCTGATTCGAGGTCACCCAAAGAACAACAACTTCTTCCTTGCAAATACCTTTTTTCAACTATATAAACGGCAACTATACACATGGACCTCACCAAATGGAACATACATGGACTTCACCAGATGGAATACACAGGAATGAAATTGACTACATCTGTGGAAAAAGACGATAGAAAAGCTAAATGTCACCAGTCAGAACAAGGCCAGGGGCTGACTGCGGAACAGACCATCAATTGCTTACATTCAAGTTCAAGTGGAAGTTGAAGAAAATTAGAACAAATCCACAAGAGCCAAAGTATGACCTGTAGTATATCCCACCTGAATTCAGAGACGATCTCAAAAATAGATTTGATGCGTTGAACACTAATGACCGAAGACCAGACGAGTTGTGGGATGACATCAAGGACATCATAGATGAAGAAAACAAGAGGTCATTAAAAAGACAGGAAAGAAAGATAAGACCAAAATAGCTATCAGAAGAGAATTTGGAAGTTGCTCTTGAACTTAGAGTATCTAAAGTGAAAGGAAGAAATGTTGAAGTGAAAGAGCTGAACAGAAGATTTCAAAGGGCAGCTTGAGAAGACAAAGTAAAGTATTATAATGAAATGTGCAAAGACCTAGAGATAGAACATCAAAAGGGAAGAAAACACTCGGCATTTCTCAAGCTGAAAGAACTGAAGGAACTATTCAAGCTCTGAGCTGCAATACAGAAGGATTCTACAGGGAGAACAGTAAATGATGCAGGAAGCATCAAAAGAAGATGGGAGGAATACACAGAGTCACTGTACCAAAAGAATTGGTTGACATTCAACCGTTTCAGGAAGTAGCATAGGATCAAGATCTGACGGTACTGAAGGAAAAGTTCTAAGCTGCACTGAAAGCATTGTTGAAAAACAAGGCTCCAAGAATCGACAGAATACCAAATGAGATGTTTAAACAAATGGATGCAGTGCTGAAAGTGCTCACTCATTGATGGCAAGAAATTTGGAAGACAGCTACCTCGCCAATCCACTGGAAGATATCTAAATTCGTGCCCATTCCAAAGAAAGTTGAATCAACAGAATGTGGAAAGTATTGAACTATGTCGTTAACATCATACAAAAGTAAAATTTTACTGAAGATCATTCAAAAGTGGTTGCAGCAGTATATCTACAAGGAACTGCCAGAAATTCAAGCTGAATTCAGAAGAGGACATGGAGCAAGCGATATCGTTACTGATATCAGATGGCTCATGGCTGAAAGCAAAAAATAGCAGAAAGATGTTTACCTGTGTTTAATTGACTATGCAAAGACATTCGACTGTATGAATCATAACAAAGTATGCATAACATCACGAAGACTGGGAATGCCAGAACACTTAAGTGTGCTCGTGAGGAACCTGTACTTAGACCAAGAGGCAGTCGTTCGAACAGAAGTGGATACTGTGTGGTTTATAGTTAGGAATGGTGTGCATCAAGGTTGTATCCTTTCACCATACTTAATCTGTATGCTGAGCAAATAATCTGAGAAGCTGGACTATATGGAGGTGAATGGGGCATCAGGACTGAAGGAAGACTGATTAACAACCTGCGATACACAGATGACACAACCTTGCTTGCTAAAAGTGAAGAGGAGTTGAAGCACTTACTGATGAAGATCAAAGACCACAGCCTTCACACACCTCAACATAAAGAAAACAAAAATCCTTACAACTGGACCAATAAGCAACATCATGATAAACAGAGAAAACATTGAAGTTGTCAAGGATTTCATTTTACTTGGACCCACAATCAATGCCCATGGATGCAGCAGTCAAGAAATCAAATGATGAACTGCACTGGCAAATTTGCTGCAAAAGACCTTTTTAAATTGTTAAAAAGGCAAGATGTTACTTTAAGGACTAAGGTGCGCTGGACCCAAGCCATGGTGTTTTCAGCTGCCTCATATGCATGTGAAAGCTGGACAATGAATAAGGAAAACCAAAGAAGAATTGATGCCTTTGAATTATGGTATAGGTGAAGAATATTGAATATACCATGGACTGTCAGTGGAACAAAAAAATCTGTCTTAGAAGAAGTACAGCCAGAGTACTCATTGGAAGCAAGGATGGGGAGACTTCGTCTCAGATACTTTGGACATGTTTTCAGGAGGGACCAGTCTCTGGAGAAGGTCATCATGCTTGGTAGAGTATAGGGTCAGCAAAAAAGAGGAAGACCTTCCACAAGATGAATTGACACAGTGGCTGCAACAATGGACTCAAGCATAACAATGATTGTGAGGATGGCACAGAACTGGGCACTGTTTCATTCTGTCGTGCATGGGTTTGTTATGAGTTGGAAATGACTCAATGGCACCTAACAACAACAAAGAGATGTAGTCCTAACCCTCAGAATTTGTAAATGTGAGGTCTGTGATTATGAGATTACCCTGGGTTATTGGTTGAGCCCTAAATGTCATAACAAACGTCCTTATAAGAAAGAGGCAGAGAGAGATTTCACATAGAACAAGAGGTGGCAATGTTCGCATGGAGGCAGAGATTGAAATGATGTGTCCACAGGTCAAGTAATGCCAACAGCCACAAGAAGCTGGAACAGGCAAAGAACAAGTTCTCCTCTAGAGTCTCAAGAGGAAGTGTGGCCCTACTGACGTTTTGATTTCAGACTTTTAACCTCCAGAACTGTGAAACAATGAATTTCTGTTGGTTCGCCACTCAGTTTGTGGTAGTTTATTACAGCAGCCTTGGGACATTAGAACAGCCCCTTTTGCAGATATAGCCTTGAAATAATAGTCTGAAACTGAGAGATTCCCTGCTCCTGTTTGCTAATCATGCAAAAATGTAAGAGACCCATGGAAAATTGTCTCCTCAACAGTATCAGCCCTCAGTTTTACACTGTAGGCAAAAGACACAGGACTGTGTTTAGTGTGAATAAGAAACTTAAATTTTCAGTTAATTTAGTTAACTTAAAGCTAAACGGTCACATGTGACTACTGGTTGCTGTATTGGACAACTTAGTCTACATAACATAAACATCTCCTTCATAAACATCTCCTTATCTAATTACATGTAAACCAAAAAAATAGTAAGAAAAAAAAAGACAAATTGGTTCTATGAGGAATGTCCTAGAAGAACAAGGATAGTATCTCACTGCACTGAAGATTTCAATAAATTATACGTTTCAGAAAATCATTTACTATATGGAGTAGAATAAAGTTCTAAAAAATATTTGTCATCCACAGAAGAATAAGGGTGACAGAGAATGGAAGCCAAACTAAGAATTAAAGGTATTTCTGATTATGAAAGGGCAATGTAAGGAACAGAATCAACAATCAAAGACAAAACAAATTTTAAAGACATCTCTCCTGAAACTGAAAAGAATCACAAGTATGCAGACCAAGAGAGTTCATTAAATTTTAGATCAACTTAATGAAAAGAGACACCAAGAAAAATCTTCTTAAAATTTTCATAAAAGGTTAATGAAAATAATCCTACACTCACCCAAACTGCCTATAAAAGAAAAAAAATCAAGCTGTTCTTAATCTTCTATTTGCAGTAAAATATTCATGAAGCTAATAGTGTCTATAGAGTTTTGAGAGACAAGAGTTTTGTGATCCAAAAATTCTAAAATAGCCTAATTGGTTTCAACATTTGAAGGAAAGACAAAAACATCTCTCAAAATACTCAAGGGCTCAGAAACATTAACCACCATGAATATTCCTTGAAAATAATGATTGGAAAATAACTAAGTCAACTAAGAGTTTAATCAAAATAAGAACACAATGTCAGAAAAATTTAAGCATTTAAAATAGTTAAAATCATATCCAAAACTATTTTTAAATTTTGTTATAATGTCAATTTTATTAATGTGATAATATGTTAAATGTAAAAAATAAAATGACAAACTGGTTACTTAGATATATGTTACCTTTACAAAACTCTCATATACAGAAGTGGGTAGAAAATAAAAATAAAAACATAGACATTTATTCCTATTTCATCCTAAATTGTTCAGTAAAATAATAAGTTAAAAATATTTTTGAAAATTTTAATGGGGAGTATTTGTAAAATAAACAAAACTCCAGTAAGCATTAACTGTACTAGATAAATGTACTAGATAAAAAAAAGGTGAACTTAGCAAAAGTTGAAAAAGTAAAACAAAAGAACATGAAAATTACAAAGAATTAGAACAAGGGGAAGTATGAGCAGGCATATCTATTACGATAATAAACATAAATTTGTTTTTCCCTTGTTAAAAAATAAAGTCAAATAAAAATCTGTACTGTTTATGTGACTCTAGCTTAGAATAAAATTTCCGAAAAATGTCAAAAATGAAGATTGGTATAGTTTTACCAAGCAAACGCAAATAAAATGCAAATGACTATCATTATTAATTTTGAGTAAAGTAAAATTCATAGTAAAAAGCACTGAATGAGTAAGTAATTTGATATTCATAAAAGGTGCAATGTGCAAACAAAATGTAATATTTATGAAGGATTGTGACACTGGAAAGTAAAGCAAATCTTATTAAAAATGCAAGAAAACAATGATAGAATAAAATTGTGCATTAATTTAACAAGCTTTTATTAGTTTTTTGACAATACCAAAAACCAAAAACCAAACCCATTGCTGTTGAGTCGATTCCGACTCATAGCGACCCTACAGAACAGGGTAGAACTGCCTCACGCGGTTTTCAAGAAGCACCTGGTGGATTCGAACTGCCAACCTTTTGGTTAGCAGCTGTAGCTCTTAACCACTATGCCACCAAATGATGACAGATGATTAAACTATGTAATTAATAAGGCAGAAAAAAATTAATTTTGTACCACAGTGAAAGATAATATTCCTGCAATAATCAGAAAAGAAAAAAAAATCATATGATCAGTAGAAAGCATGAAGCAAAATAATCATAGTGTATAGAAAATATCAATGTCTGTTTAGAGTATCAAAGAATCAGTAGACTGACTCTCAAATTTTAAAATTTGCCAAAGTGGCAGACCAAAAGTCAAATAAGCAAAAGCAAATAGCTAGCCTGTACAAAAACAAGAAGTTGCATTCGTAATAATATTAAAAAAAATTTCTCAGAATAACTGTTAACAGGGACTATGTGAGAACTATATACCAATAAATGAAGAAAGAAAGAATCATACCCATTTACACAGGGTTAAAAAGAATAAATCACTTAAAAGAAAGAAGCACGTTGTAAGGAGGGTCGTTTATTTTAAATTCACTTATATGATTAATGAGACCTCCATTAATGTTCTAATAGATTTCTTTTACAAGGGAACAATTTTAGAATTAAAATCAAAGACAAATATCACAGCAAATACTGAAACAAAAGTGATGAAGTAACACCTCTATTCTTCTTTTTGAATAACACTACAGTGTTTCACATATAATGATATTTTTGCAAAAATTAAATAATTAATTAACGGAATAGAATAGCTAGCACTTGATGAAGACATTAAAATACATGATAAAATATGGACGTTAAACAAGGGTTGAATAATCTTATAGAAGAATTCTGGAAAATTGGCTATTTGAAAGCAATCATGCTTAGCTCTTACCTCATATCAAACATGCAAATAAAACCAAGAAACTTTAAAATACTAAGTGTAAAACTTCAGATCATAAAAACAAGACAAAATTATTGTCCTTAATGTATAAAAATTACATAGACATGTATAAACTTAATATAAAATTATTAAGTTTATATGTTTTGTATATCAATCATAGTATAGTCTAGTATAATTTATAGTAAAGTATAATAGTAAATTCTGTTACTCCAAATGAGCAAATGACAAAAATTTTCTACTCACAAAAAATAGATGCCATAAATAAAACTACAGAAAACATTTCTCTACTACACAAATAAATAAGAAATAAAATTAAAATATATTATTATTGGACTTGGTTCAATGTAATCACATGAGCCCTTAAAAGAAGAGGAAGGCAGAAAATTCAGTTAGAGAGATGGGATGGAAGAAGAGACCCCAGAGATGAGGCAGAAGGGAATTTAGAAAAATTAAAGTCAAAATACCAAAAACCAAACCCATTGCCATTGAGTCAATTTCAACTCATAGTGACCCTATAGGAGACATTAGAACTGCCCCCATGAGGTTTCCAAAGCTGCAATCTTACAGAAGAGATTGCCACATCTTTCTCCCATGAGGTGGCTTCAAACTGCTGACCTTTTGGTTAGCAGCTGATTGCTTAACCACTGTGTCACTAGGGCTCCTTTCTATTCTGTCCTACAGGGTCATTATGCATTGGAATCAACTCAACAGCAATGATCAGAGAGATCAGAATTATGAAAAGGACTTGACCTTCTTTTGCTGGCTTTGAGGATAAAGAAAGGGTTCCAGCCAAAATACTTGCGTGGCTTTGAAAGCTGAGAACCACTCCAGGGATGGTCAACAAGGAGCCAGGGATCCCGGCCCTATACTGCATGGAAGTGAGTTCTGCCAAGAACCTGAATGAGCTTGGTTCTGGATTTATTCTCAGAGCCTCCAGAAAGAAACACAGTCTTGCTGATACCTTGATTTCAGCCTTGTTAAAACCAAGAGCAGAGAATCAGCTAAACCACACAGCTAAGCCACAGAAGTGCCTAGATTTATGACTTACAGAACTCTGCGATAGTAAATATGTATTGTTTTATGTTTCTAAATTTGCAGTCATTTGTTACAGAAGCAATAGTAAGCTAATACAAATAGAAAAATAAAAGTTTCTCTTGATGATTTGGCAGAGATTAAACAAAATCATTGCTAGTAAAGATTCAATGATGGCAGGCAACTACATTTACTACTGGAAAAATATAATTTATTTTAGATTTTCAAGACGCCAATTTGACAATAGGTCTCTAGAGCTTTAATGATGTCCATACTCTGCAATTGGCTAACTCTGTCTTTCAAAATCTACCCTTAGGACCTGATGGGAGCTATGGACCACAATTACAATATAAGCGTATTATTCATAATAGCAAACATTTGTATTATTTGAATCACTTTTCCTTCCTGTGACCTGCCATAGGAATAACATGCCCAAAGTAGCCACTTACTCCAGAATGAAACAAGTGGAGCAGACCTGAATCCAGTTTGCAGTCTGGAGTCAGCCAAGCCCAGGTAAGTCCAGTCAAGATCAACCTAATCTCCACTGACCCTGCTTGGTGAAAGTGAAGAGGACTTGAAGCACTTACTGATGAAGATCAAAGACCTCAGCTTTCAGTACGGATTATGCCTCAACATAAAGAAAACAAAAATCCTCACAACTGGACCAATAAACAACATCATGAAAAATGAAGAAACCATTGATGTTGTCAAGGATTTCATTTTACTTGGATCCGCAATCAACACCAAAGGAAGCAGCAATCAAGAAATCAAGTGACACACTGCACTGGGCAAATCTGCTGCAAAAGACCTCTTTAAAGTGTTAAAAAGCAAAGATGTCACTTTGAGGACTAAAGTATGCCTGACCCAAGTCATAGTATTTTCAATTGCCTCACATATATGTGAAAGCTGGACAATGAGTAAGGAAGACTGAAGAAGAACTGATGCCTTTGAATTATGATGTCAGTGAAGAACATTGAATATACCATGCACTGCCAGAAGAATAAACAAATCCTTCTTGAAAGAAGTACAGCCTGAATGTTCCTTAGAAGCAAGGAACACTTACTTTGGACACGTTATCAGGAGGGACCAGTCCCTGGAGAAGAACATTATGCTTGCTAAAGAAGAGGATCAGCAAAAGAGAGGAAGATCTGCAATGACATGGATTGACACAGTGGCTCCAACAATGGGCTCAAACATAGCAACAAGGGATGGATTACCAAATAAGCAATGTAAGCATGTGCTTAGGACGTCAACAAAACAGGGACACCAGTTGTCCAAAGCAAAAACTCATAGATGCCAAGTAGACAGGACACAAGGAAAAGTGAGTGCTGCAGTGGAAGGGAACTGGCAGGGCAATGAATGAAACTGTTACCAGCTCCAGTGTGTGAGAATGTGTCGGATGGAAATAAAGTTCACACAGGGTGATGAGGGCACACATGGGCAAAGTTGTTTAAGCTATGAAGCCCTTGCCACTTCAATTCCTGCACTGACACCTGTCTCCTACAGTTCCCTTTCCTTTAACTGAAATTCCTTATCTTGGCGAGTCCCTTGGGAGTATACTATTTCTTTCTAATAAACAAGAAGTGGGAGTGGGCTGTCAAGTCTAACTCTTGACACATTCACCCAATATGCAACTGGGTCCAACATGAGCGGTTACGTGGCAGGGACAGATTGTATTAATAGATAATAGGTCTATGATCCCTTTTGAGAGAATTGTCTTGCACATCCACATCTGCTGATCCAGCAACTCTAGTCAGGAGGACAAACAATGCTCTTTGCCATAATACAAACACTAGGCTCTGCTCTTGCATACGACCTGGTAAACAACCAGTGGGAACCCCAGTCCCAGATGATGCTCGAAAGTGAGACAGCTCAAATAAGTCAACCATTGCAATGAATTTAATCAAGTTACTTTTTAACTGTATAGCAATTACATACAGAGTTATGTCCTAAGTTTTGTAAACAATAACGTTTGTAACTTTAACTTTAAAATATGTTTGACATACATGCAGATGCAATCTAGCATACATTTAATATAATACTAGCATGGGTAATAATTTAATATAATACTAACATTGCAAACGTCCAAAAATACTGGAACTATTTATCTAACATGAAAAGGTTTAATTTATGTATCAAGTGAGTTTCATTTTCCTTTGTCTGCTTGATATTACTCTACATATGTTAATAAACAAGATATTAGGTACATTATGAGGATGCAAAATTCAATATTTATTTATCATGCACAGTATGTGGCTGTTTTGCAACAGTGAGTATGTTTCTAAATTTGTCTTCCAAGAAAGCAACAAAGGGCGTTTCTCAGGACATTATATTTATATTTTATCAGAATACTTATGTATCTCCACATAAGACTATTCAACTATTCCTCAAGGAAGTAAATTAAATGAATATTAAGATAATAAAAATCATATGAATGTATTTTACTTTCCTTTTCCCTTCAGACTGACTTTCTTTTAAGACAGTGATTGACATTATTATGACTTGCAAAACAAACTTGTTCATCAAGAAGTGGTGCTATTGTTACATTAATTATGTATGTATCTCCGAATATGGGAGTTGAATAATCCCACAAAAAAATAAAATGTACATTTTATAAATTTTGTGTACTACACTACAGTTATGTTTTCCTTCTCATTTTGGGCCAATCGGCTATAACCTCACATTCAGTGCTCTCTTACTGCCCACATAAGAACGCACCAATGGCATTATAATCACATGGCGCGTGACTTATCTGGTCCTGTCCTGCACAAAGTGAACCAAAATATGTCTTCATATTCTTTTACTTGTATCATGCTCTTTGTGATCATTCTTGCCCTCATGGAGAATCAGTAGTAGTCCCATGAACTGTGAAGATGGAGCATCAAAGGATAGAACATGCATGTACAAGTTTCTAACCATTATTTCAAGATGAAAGACACTCATGGAGATTTTCAAATGGCCCACAAAAATACATTGTATGACAAACAAATGAAATTATTTCTGACTGCCTTGTAAGTATTATTTCTTTTGATTATCTCAGACCTGAAGAACAAAATTACATGTTCCAAATCAAATTGTTTTTACTTACTAATTTTCAAATTCCCTACACATCAGTCAGTTTGTTGTACTGTGGAGGCTTGTGTGCTGCCGTGATGCTGGAAACTATGCCATCGGTATTCAAATACCAGCTAAGTCACGCATGGCAGACAGGTTTCACCCGAGCTTCCAGACTAAGACAGACTAGGAAAAAGGACCTGGAGGTCTACTTCTGAAAAGAATTAGCCAGTGAAAATCTTATGAATAGCAGTGGAACATTGTCTGACACAGTGCTGAAAGATGAGCCCTTCCAGAAGACACTCAAAATACGACGGGGGAAGAGCTGCTTCCTCAGAATAGAGTTGGCTGTAATGATTTGGATGGACTCAAGCTTTCAAGACCTTCATTTGCTGATGTGGCAGGACTCAGAATGAGAAGAAACAGTTGCAAACATCCATTAATAACTGGAATGTGGAATGTACGAAGTATGAATCTAGGAAAACTGGAAATAGTCAAAAATGAAATAGAACACATAAATATCGATATCCTAAGCATTAGCAAGCTGAAATGGACCAGTACTGGCCATTCTGAATCAGACAATCATATGGTCTACTATGCCGGGAATGACCACTTGAAGAGGAATGGTATCACTCATCACCAAAAAGAACATTTCAAGATCTATCCTGAAGTACAACGCTGTCAGTGATAGGATAATATCCATACGCCTACAAAGAAAACCAGTTAATATGACTATTATTCAAATTTATGAACCAACCACTAAGGCCAAAGATGAAGAAACTGAAGCTTTTTACCAGCTTCTGCAGTCTGAAATCAATCGACCATGCAATCGGGATGTATTGATAGTTACTGGTGATTGGAATGCAAAAGTTGGAAACAAAGAAGGATTGGTAATTGGAAAATATGACCTTGGTGATAGAAATAATGCCAGAGATCACATGATAAAATTTTGAAAGACCAACAACTTCTTCATTGCAAATACCTTTTTTCAACAACATTAATGGAGACTATACATGTGGCTCTCACCAGATGGAATACACAGGAATCAAATCCATTACATCTGTGGGAAGAGACTATGGAAAAGCTCAATATCATCAGGCAGAACAAGGCCACGGGCCGACTGCGGAACAGACCATCAATTGCCCATATGCAAGTTCAACTTGAAACTGAAGAAAAGTAGAGCAAGTCCACAAGAGCCAAAGTATGACCTTGAGTATATCCCACCTGAATTTAGAGACCATCTCAAGAATAGATTTGACGCATTGAACGCTAACAACCAAAGACCAGATGAGTTGTGGAATGATATCAAGGACATGGTACATGAAGAAAGCAAGAGGTCATTAAAAAGAAAGGAAAGACCAAAATGGATGTCAGAAGAGACTCTGAAACTTGCTCTTGAAAGTCAAGTTACTAAAGTGAACAGAAGAAATGATGACATAAAAGAGCTGAACAGAAGATTTCAAAGGGTGACTTGAGAAGACAAGGTAAAGTATTACAGTGACATGTGCAAAGACCTGGAGATAGAAAACCAAAAGAGAAACACACGCTTGGCATTTCTGAAGCAGAAAGAAGCAATGAAAACATTCAAGCCTCGAGATGCAATATTGAAGGATTCTGTGGGAAAAATATTAAACGATGCAGGAAGCATCGAAAGAAGATGGAAGGAATACACAGAGTCACTGTATCAAAAAGAAATGGTCAATGTTCAACCATTTCAGGAGGTAACATATGATCAGGAACCAATGACACTGAAGGAAGAGGTCCAAGCAACACTGAAGGCACTGGCGAAAAACAAGGCTCCAGGAACTGATGGAATACCAGTTGAGATGTATCAACTAATGGATGCAGCTCTAAAAGTGCTCACTCATCTATGCCAAGAAATTTGGAAGACAGCTTTCTGTCAACCCAGTGGAAGAGATCCATATTTATGCCTATTCCCAAGAAAGGTGACCCAACTGACTGTGGAAATTTTCAAACAATATCATTAATATCACATGCAAGTAGAATTTTACTGAAGATCATTCAAAAGTGGCTGCAGCAGTGTATGGATAGGTAACTGCCAGAAATTCAAGCTGGATTCAGAAGAGGATGTGGAATGACGTATATCATTGCTGATGTCAGACGGATCTTGGCTGAAAGCTAGAGAATACCAGAAAGATGTTTACCTGTGTTTTACTGACTATGCAAAGGCATTTGACTGTGTGGATCATAGCAAATTATGGATAACATTGCGAAGACTGGGAGTTCCAGAACACTTAATTGTGCTCATGAGGAACTCGTACATAAATCAAGAGGCAGTTGTTTGAACAGAAGAAGGGAATACTGTGTGGTTTAAGGTCAGGAAAGGTGTGTGTCTGGGTTGTATCCTTTCACCATACTTATTCAATCCGTATGCTGAGCGAATAATCTGAGAAACTGGGCTATATGAGGAAGAACGGGGCATCAGGATTGGAGGAAGACTCATTAACAACCTGAGTTATGCAGATGAAACAATCTTGCATGCTGAAAGTGAAAAGGACTTGAAGCACTTACTGATGAAGTTCAAAGAATACATCCTTCATTATGGATTGCACCTCAACATAAAGAAAATAAAAATCCTCACAAGTGGACCAGTAAGCAACATCACGATAAATGGAGAAAAGATTCATGTTGTCAAGGATTTCATTTTACTTGGATCCACAGTCAACACCCATGGAAGTAGCAGTTGAGAAATCAAACAATGCATTGCATTGGGAAAATCTGCTGCTAAAGACCTCTTTAGCTGCTAAAGACTTCTTTAAAGTGTTAAAAAGCAAAGAGGTCACCTTGAAGTCTAAGATGCACCTGACCCAAGCAATGGTGTTTGGTTTTTTTTTTTTTGTTGTTGTTGTTGTTTAATTTTTTTTTGTTTATTGTAGTGTAAGCGAAAGTTTACATTTCAAATTAGTTTCTCATACAAAAATTTATACACACATTGTTATGTGACCCTAATTGCTCTCCCTATATCATGATAAAACACTCCTCCTTTCCACCCAATTTCCCATGTCCCTTCAGCCAACTCCTAACGCTCTCTGCCTTCTCTTCTAACCTCCGGAGAGAAGCTGCCCATTTAGTCTCAGGTATCTACTCGAGCTAAGAAGCACACTCTTCACAAGTATCATTTCATGTCCCATAGTCCAGTCTAATCTTTGAAGAATTGGCCTTGGGAATAGTTTTAGTTCTGGGTTGACAGAGAGTCTGGGGTCATGCTTTCCAGGGTTCCTCTAGTCTCAGTCAGACCATTAAGTCTGGTCTTTTTACTAGAATTTGAGTTCTGTACTCCACCTTTCTCCTGCTCCATCAGGGACTCTCTGTTGTGTTCCCCATCAGGGTGGTCATTGGTGGTAGCCAGGCACCATCTAGTTCTTCTGGTCTCAGGCTGATGAAGTCTATGGTTTGTGTGGTCCTTTCTGTCTCTTGGGCTAATACTTTCCTCATGTCTTTGGTGTTCTTCATTCTCCTTTACTCCAGGTGGGTTGGGACCAATTGATACATCTTAGATGGCCACTTGCTAGATTTTAAGACCCCAGATGCCATTCAGCAATGGTGTTTTCAATAGCCTCATACTCATGGGAAAGCTGGACTATGAATAAGGAAGACTGAAGAATTGACGCCTTTGACTTGTGGTGCTGGTGAAGAATATTGAATATACCATGGACTGCCAAAAGAAAGAACAAATCTATCTTGGAAGAAGTACAACCAGAATGCTCCTTAGAAGCAAGGATGGCGAGATTACTTCTCACATACTTTGGACATGTTATCAGGAGGGATCAGTCCCTGGGAAAGGACATCATACTTGGTAAAGCAGAGGGTCAGCAAAAAAGAGGAAGACCCTCAACGAGATGGATTGACACAGTGGCTACAACAATGGGCTCAAGCATAACAATGATTGTGAGCATGATGCAGGACCAGGCAGTGTTTTGTTCTGTTGTACATAGGGTCACTATGAGTCAGAACCAATTTGATGGCACCAAACAACAATTTTCAAATATAAATTTTTGTGTTACCATTCAAATTTGAATGTGCATTTTATTTTATAAATTGTGCTTGTTTTATAAATTTTACTTATTTTCAATTATTCAAATATATTTGCTATGGTAGAAACAAATTTAAAAAGTGACATAATTTTATATTCATGTAAAATGAAATGACAACAACTAAGTGGAGTACAAAAATTAAAGCTCCCAGAAGATAAAAAGATTTGTGAAATCCAAACAAAAATTCCAAAATTAACTTCCTTTTTAAAAACATAGTGAGTCAGAAGAGACTTCTTCTGTTGAACACTCAAGTTTAGTGGGTGCAAATCATTGCACTAGTACCGCTAGTGCTGAAATTACTAATAGCAATACGAATATAACAAAATTTGTTCCAAATTCTGCATCCATTCCTTGCTGTAGTAAAAAAAAAATCAATAATGGCGTAAAAAGTGAAACTATTTAAGCTTCCGTAATGGTAGCATTTGTAGACCCCACTAACAAGAGAAGCACAGATCCTGCTTTGTGGAATAATTTTGCTTCTAAAGATGTAAGTTATTGAATCAAAAGAGGGCCAAGTGATTGTCAACATCACAGGGGACCATCTGAAAATTCGTGTAGAAAATTTCTGGATAGTAAACAAACCAGGTTCTGTAGCCAGAATAAATTGCTAGGGTGCAAAGCTAATGGTGAAAATTATAAGAAGGAGCGGCTACTGTTTTCTCCATCAGTTGGCTCTATATATTATTTGCAAACTATTCAATCTTAAATCATTTAATTCTCAATTTGCTACAGATGGATTTATCTATTAGCACAACTCAAATATTGATAAACATGAAAACAATTCAATTCACAGAGATTGTATGTTGTCATATGGAAACCAATGGTACGTTTTTGGCTTAACCCATAACTGGAATACAAATTAATGAAGAATGTCACTATGGGAAAGCAGTTTTGCAATGAGCTGTTGCTGTCATTACAACAATCACTGAACATGGACTGCCTTTTCGAAGAAGAAATGAAGGGTTTGGGTCCCCACAAAATGGAAATTTTGGGGGTTTACTTGAACTTGTTGCTCAGTTTGATCCATTTGTAACAGGTCACATTTCAAAATATAGTAACACAGAAAAGGGCAACTCATCATACATGTCTAAAATAGCATGTGAAGAATTAATAAATCTAATAAATGATAAAGTTCAGTCAACTGTTGTCAGTGAAATAAGTATAGCTAGATATTTCAGTTTGTCTGTAAATCCCATTCCTCATCTTTCTCATACAGATCAGCTAAGTATTGTTTTAAGATATGTACCTCCAACAGATGTAAAACCTGTTGATTTATCACATTTACTTGCTTAAAAAGTAATACCAGTGAAGAAATTGCAAATCAAGCACTTCATTATTTATGTGAAGTTCGCAAAATTAATTTTTTTTAATTCAGAGGCCAGTCCTATAACAATACTTCCAATATGTCAGGGCATTATAAAGGCATGCAACAGAAAATTTTAGAATGTAACAAATACACCATTTTCATACCATGTGCTGGGCATTCACTTAATCTTGTAGGACGTAGCTCAGCAGATTGTTCTCCAGAAGCAGTTGATTTTTTTTTTTCTACTGTTCAGTTACTCTACACATTTTTTGACACCTCTACTCACTGATGGACCGTTCTTAAAACATTTAGGCAATGATGAAGTATTAAGATTATAATCCAATAAATAAAACTAAAAATTAATAATAAAATCAGAAACGGAAAATTTATTCCATTCAGAAATTTTTAGAAGTCATATAATCTGTTAGTAAAAGAAAGGTTAGAATCAAAACTTTATAGTGTCTTGAACACAATAATAAATGAAAATGCATTAGAACAGAACACATGGAATACAGTTAAAGCCGTGTTCAGAGGAAATTTTATAAGCATAAGCTCTAAAATAAATTAGAAGAATGAAAATAAATGAAATATTGAACTCAAGCTAAAAAGATCATAATAGACATTAAAAAGTATAATCACAGCAGAAAGAACATGAAATTCATAAGTCAGAATATGAGTACAACATACTGCAGTCTTTCATACACTTTCTAAGCAAGTTAGTTGACTGCTGTTATTGTCTGTGTCCTCGTCCAAAAATTTCTTCTAAGTAGAATTTCATTCACTGGAAACATTTCTCTTACTTACCCTTGTCATAATGAGCACATACAGATTTCTTTTATGGTCGATCTTTCAAATGGTGATAGCAGTGATTGCTTAAGTGGTGTGATTCAAAGGATGCCAATTCAGCTCCTGACCTCAACTTCTCCTTTGTTGGCTGATATTCTACCTTTACTCTATTAAGTGATAGCCATAGATGCATAGACGTTCCTGTGGAAGAAGGAGAAGGTAGTAAAATAAGGATATAAAAAAGAGTTCCAGTTGTTTGCCAAACCTTCCTTTCCAGTGTCACTAGTTGATCAGACCTAGATACATCTGTTGAATTAGGAAAAATTAACTCATACACATCCAGTTTGAAGATATTAGGTAGAAGAATGGTCTTGAATTCCAAAGCCTTGTTACCTTCAATCTAGTTAGCTAAGTCATGGAATTTCATCTTGTCTGTTAGTATTTCAGGGAAATAGAAGCTGCTTTACCTAAATTTAAATACTTTAGTATTATCCCTTGCCAGGGAAGTCCTGGCAACACTCTAGAAGGAGCCATTTGAATATTAAACCTTCTTACTTCCTCAGAAGTTAGCCTTGATTTATTGTTTTAATCACAACGTTTTCTCACACTCTTACAGAAAAGTATAAGGGCTAAATTAAGGTAGCACTCATGAAGAGAAAGATGTTTATAGGGAGACAAATCTCTTAATTTCTGAAAGTGATAATTGCCCTTAAAGAAATAATGAGTTTCATAAATTCACTTGGAGAAGCAAACGTTATTATTGGTAAAATAATCTTATTTGTATAAGAACAAAATTCAGCTTTATCCCTAGTGTACTAGCCATTGTTAACAGAGTGATGGCTAAAAATCTGCCATCTTGAAAAATATTTACGTGCTCATAAAATTCCATATCTAGGAAGATAATTCACTTTTTGTTGCATTAGAAAAATAATTTCAATATCATTCTATTGGTATTTGGGGATAGGGAATTAAGAAATAAGCATCCTAAATATACTACTTTAGATTGAAGTTCTGGAAATATGTCTTTTTGATTTTTTATTTTAAAAATCTATTCTTAGAAATAAATATTTTATTTCCTGCTAATAAATTTCTGAACCTTTTCATTACCCTTTTTTCTACCAAAAGAAGGGAAAATCCTAATAAGAATGCAATCTAATTTGACACTACTGTGTCCGGGATCCACTACTTTTATAACCACCCTAAGTCAATTTTGTGATCTCCCAACGTTTTGAAAAGAGATAGCTGTAATTTACATTTTACTACTAATAAAAAATATCCCCTTAGAACATTTTGTATGATCTGTTCTTACTGAATCCAGGATGCCCTAGTCTGCCCTCGACATGAAATGTTCTGTTACTTGAGTTCATGTTCTAGATACCAGGTCCTTCCCTTTTCTCATTCAATAAGCATTGCAGCTATACGAAAAATAGGCAGTTGAGGACTTTTTTTTTTTAATTTTAGCCAACAGGGTATTTAGGAAATAAGATGTTGAAGACCTTTTCATCTGCCAAAAAGAAGGGGAGGGGGCAATATATATGATAATCACAAATATGAGAACCCACTGACACAGTGTGCCCTGACAGTGATTCAATATTTTTCATTAAATATGTTAGAAAAATTTCAGCTCAAAGTAACTTAGATACTGCTGACAGTGATTATTTCCAAGATTAGTAGAAATAATCAGTAATAATGAAAGCAATTTTACTTTAAAAATATATATGTATGGAATAATTATAAATTGATGTAGTTTTATAAGTCATTCATAAGCCACTTGTCCTCTTATCACTTATTTCTGGGATTAGTCCTTACACCAGTAGTTCTACTCTTTGGTGTGTGTCTGAATTACCTGTGTTAAAATATAATGATAATAATGCAGACGCCTGAGTCCCACTCCGGTGGATTCTGACTTACAAGGTCAGGGCTCTGGCCTGGATGCAGGTATCAATGGACAACACTTATGAGAAAGGACACTGCTGTAATCTCTGGGTTTCCTAATAGTGGTTTCCCGCACTCAATGTTATTGTGATTCTTTTACTTGAAAAGAATGTAAAAAATATACAGTCTTTTTACGTTTTGTTTCTCTACTTTGTATCCAGCATTGCTTTGCGATAATTCAGCCAAAGGTAAGTCTTTACAAAAAAGTTTATCAAGGTGAGTGACCTACAATGGGCCTCTTACAAGAGTTCTTTATATTTCTCAATAATTTATCCCTTCCCTGACTCCCAGTCACTAAGAAGGAGAGAAACTTATTATTTCATTCTCTCTTCCCTTTAAGTCTAGTTATCTCCAGCCATAATTACCCAGCGTGCGCCAACTTCAGTCAGCTGCCTATGCCTTCAGTTGTTTTTGTTTATTGGTCTTCAGATATCTGTCAATTCTTGTATGTTTAATATATCATAAAATACAGAGTGGCATGAGATCAAAGCTGCTCAAAGTGGGGACCTGCTTATGTGTATGCTTGAGGCACGCCAGGTGATGCCCTGACTAATAATAACAGCAACAAAACTTCTCTGGAACATAACATTCCACTTTTCAGCCATCACTTGTTTAAATTAAACATTATCCTCACCAGACACCTCCTTCATTAATGCACATACAGTGGGGAGTCTAGCTTTCAGAGCCTAAACTTAAAGAGCCTTTTAGGACTCACAATATGTGATTTTGAAAAGTTACTTACATTTAAAAACGACAAGTGAACATTATATGCAATGTTGTGAAGATCAGATAAAGTAAGGTCTTGTAAGTATTTTGCCTTGGGTTAGTGTAGAGTTATATCAAGTAATGAGGTAAACATATTGGTCAGAACTTGAATTCTTATTAGTTTAACCAGTGAAATCAGTCAAATCAATTCTTCTTGCTCATGATGTTATGATAGTCAAATGAGAGTCTGTCTGTAACGCACTATAAATTCTAAGATAATAATCATGTTTTGTCTAATAATAGTGCAGATAGTAGTAATGAGGTTAACGGTGCCTGATTTATAGTGCTAGAAGAGAATGGCCACCATTTGCTCATTTAGGTACATTTCATCTGCTCTGAGCAATAGCTAGTTCAGGACAAATGCCATCTGAAAATTTGGACTTGTGTAATTAGGATGATGGGACTTACTTAATGCTGAGGGTGTAAGACTATATGTATATATATATATATATATATAAAATTTATTCGTACTTGTATACAAATATACACACACACACAAACCCACTGCGGTCAAGTCGATTCTGACCCATAGCAACCCTATAGGACAGAGTAGAACTGCCCCATAGGGTTTCCAAGGAGCAGCTGGTGGATTTGAACTGCAGACCTTTTGGTTAGCAGCCGAGCTCTTAACCACTATGCCACCAGGGTTTCTGTATATATGTAATATATACACATATAGATACACATATATATGAGCCCTGGTGGTGCAGTGGTTAAGAGTTCGGCTGCTAACCAAAAAGGTCAGCAGTTCAAATCCACCAGCCGCTCCTTGGAAACCCTATGGGGCAGTTCTACTCTGTCCTATAGGGTCGCTATGGGTCAAAATCTACTCAACGGCACCTAACAACAACAACGAATATATATATATATGTGACATATATAAGCCATGTTTTTGTTAGTTGCCAGCAAGTTGGCTCTGACGCATTGCAACCTTCCGTATAACAGAATTAAATGTTGCTCGATCCTGCACCAGCTTCATGATTATTGGTATGCTCGAGTCCATTATTGGGGCCACTGTGTATTTTGAGTGCCTTCCAACTAGGGGACTCATTTCTGAGCGTTATATTGGGCAATATTTTGTTGTGATCTATGAGGTTTTTCATTGGCTAATTTTCGCAAGTAGATCACCAGGCCTGTCTTTCTCACCCGTCTTAGTCTGGAAACTTCACTGAAACCTGTCCACAATGGGTGACCCTGTTGGTAATTTGAAATGCCAATGGCATAGCTTCCAGCATCATGGGAATATGCAAGCCACCACAGAATGACAAACTGACAGATGAGTGGTAGATATAAAGACATATGGTCAGCTAATCCAATGCATAGCAGTTATGGGTGGGAAAACAGAACATTTCAATAATAATGTGATGGTTCTGAAACATTTGTTCTTGATTTTTAGACAATACCACAAGACAATGGAGATGTTGTTCATTCATTCACTTTCAATGGCCTTTGTATGGTTATTTGGCATCTTTATTCCAGAGGTCCCTACTCCTTTGAAGACTTTAGAAAATACTAGAGTTTAGGCAGTGTCATGTCCCAGCCTCCTCTGTGCTCTGAGGAAAATGATAGCAATGTTCAGATAGAGCAGGGATCTTTTAAAATTAAAATTAGGTCCACGTTGGAAAGGAAAGGACAGATAAGAAAGATCAAGGCAGAAGGCAGCTGCCCCTTAAGTACAACAATCTTAAAATGTCAATGACAGATAAATGGTCGACATAAAAGATTGTAATATAACTAAATTATTAAAGTGAATTTATTTCTGTCAAGGAAAGGGCTTGCATTGCATTAAAATATGAGGAAATAACATTGACCTTTTTTTCCCCCTAAATTAGGGCACCCTGTTTAAGAACTGACACTATTTAAGCATGTTTACTATTTTAATACATTTTTTTATTAATAATTCTGCAGACATAGTCTTTCTTTAATGAGAAAGTGTATATAGTTTAACAAAGCATATATAATTTTAAATGGAGGAGTAAAGAAGTACCTTTAAGAAAAATGTTTGTTAATTTTTAAAAATCTGCAATAAAAATTCATAACTTAGTGTCGCTAAAAGAAACACTGGTATAAAATGCATACTATTTACCCAAAAGTTTCTGGGTGATTACAAATATGTATTTTCCATACATGTAGAATAATGCATTAAAAGGGAAATATCTATCTCTTTTTAAATGAGATAATCCACCCTCCACCACTGTCCTTTATGTGTTACAGACTTTAATTTTTAATGTCTATAACTATCCTCAATGAAGATTTTTGTGTCACAGGGATAGCTGCTGAACACTGAAGGTATTTGGGACTGAAATTTTGAGCATAAAAATAAGAGTCTACCATACATTTCAAGGAGGCTCCACTTTTTTAACAACTGCTGCCCCCACATAGACACACATAATCCAATCTCTGACAAATTCTTTAATGAATCTCTTTGGGCAGCCGTGTGCCCTCCCAGGTAGCCCGTGCTGAGTCTAAGGCAGACTTTTGTCAGGGTGGCATGGCTGGTCAGCAGTGGAATTGTGATTCAGCTCATCTAATGCACACAAGGATATCTGATCAGCATGCATGATGCAGAAGCAACATTGCTGAGTCACCCTGGTGCCCAGTCTCTGTGAACTGCAGGACTGATTACCATTGTATAAAGTGGAGAGTTATAAACGCTGCTGGTAGTCTAGAGCTCTTAGTTTTCTGAATTTGGCCCTTTATGCCCACAGTTCATTTTTGCTGTCTTAAGGTAAATAGTGTTTCTTTACCTCACAGAGGTTCTGCTGTATCCAACTGTTTTGACTCTTTTAATTCAAGTTTTACTTTGAAAATAATGTGTGCTGTATGGTTAAAATCACTTTTGCAGTAAGATTGTTTTTCATTTAAAATTATTTTTTTATTCTAATTAAAAAAACTAGAAATAAAGTAAATCCAAATTTTTATTTAAGGATGTTTTAGATAAAAATTAATTAATTAATTAATTAATCATAATTTCAGTTAGCATAGATAATGTTTACAAGTGGATGTTTTTAAACTGAGTTACCATGTTAAAAACTTTCTTGGTAATCATCAACTTACGGTCTTTTTCAATTATCACAAATACCAGGTAAATAGAGGCCAAATTAATTCCCTTTTGTAGTACTATTAGTAGGTGTATTATATTTGAACAACTAAATAGTGGTTACATGAAGCAGAGAAGAGGGAAAGAAGGTCTGGGGGAGAGACTGTCTGTTTTCAGGTGTCTAAATGAGCATAATGTGAAGATGAGATCATTTAATTTTTTTGAATGAACAACTTGATTGTGCTTAGGTATTGCTTGCAAAATTTTATAAAATAGCCGTTTTAGGACCCTGCCCCAGAACTACTGAATAAGAAGAGTTAGGAGTGACCCCCGAGGATCTGTATTAATAAAATAAAATAAATTCTCCAGGTAGTTATAATTAAGCAGCCATCGTTGGGAATTCCACTTTTATGTCAATAATGATAGAATCAGAAATAATCAGTGTAGTCCATGACTGTAAACTCCCTGGGAGCAGAATTTACAATTAATTAAATTTCAATCCTATTTCTCCTGTATAATGCCTGCTGCATAGTAGTTATTCAAGTATTTGTTAGAATAAGAAATGAAGATTTGGGGAGGTATGCTTCATTCAACTGCAATAAACAATTTCCTGTCAATTAGAATTGTCACTTTCCATGACTACAGCAGTCAAAGAAGAGGCCAAATATGCACCCACAGGGGCATCAGAAGAGTGCAGGGTCCAGCTTATAGTAGGCACTAAATAAATGCTTCCAAATTAATGAATAAATTAAATTAAATATCATTTAATTCTTAATCAAATTATATTGGCTGTGAAACAGATCAATAGCAGATTTATAACCAGATTAATAAGAACAAATGAGTCCAATAAAAACTCATTTAATAGAAGCGTCTAGATACGACTTTAATATAAAGATATAATTGAAAGAAACTACTTTCAATATACTTTAAAAACAAACGTTTAGGATGTTCTTACGTCAGCTTTACAAAATATATTTTTGACTATTACTAAATGGCTTTTTAGCATTTCTCAGTTTTAGCAGAACACAAACGCCTCTAAGATCCGTAAGCTCAACTACTAAATGCACTGTTAAAACCCTTCACCAACATTCTTGGGCAAAATTAATCACTCCCAACACTGTACTCTCCAAACACGTTATACTTACCTTTATTATATCATTTATCATTTATTTGAGAATTTATCTGTTTTTTTTTTTTTTTAAGCAAGCTTCCTGGAGGACAGGGACATTTTTATCCTTATGCCTTCCTCCAGCCTCTTCCCAATGTACAGCCCAGGTCCTCATGACTTGGTAGTTGTTGAGTGCTCACTGTTTAATACTCTGGGCTGTTTCTGACTGTGTCTGAGCTTCCCTGTTAATTTTACCAATGCATGGAGCACTTTCTGTAACTTGGCAATTCTCTTGATAATCAATTCTAAGCTGCTGTCATATACCCAGGCACTAAAATTGTTTGCTGATTTAAAGACAAAAATCCAATTATACTTGCATACTTTATATCTGATTCTTTACCTCATTAGAGCACATGGATCTTATTCCTTTTTCTTTAGAAGGAAGGGTATCAAATCATCTTTTTCCCCTTTCATGGAAGCAAAACAAAATTTTTGGTTCATCTCAGGAAAAGGATAAAGAAAACCCAAATAACAAGGGATTGCATTGTTGACATGAACAATCTTCTTCAAGGCTTTGGGGAAGCCAGCAGCATGTTTGGATTTCTTTTTCCCTGCCCCGCAGGATTTGTTTGTTTAAAAAAAAAAAAAAATGCTCGTGCTGAGATTGCTGCCATCTTGCACAAACTGGCACTTGGTCTGCAAAATTTTTGATGGCTTTTACCTGTTCTTTTTGAAGCAAGTTACACAATCTACATTTGACAGTGGTTGATTTATGCAATTCCAGGGATGATTGATTCATATATATTTTTTTCAAGGTAAGACATGCTTCATTTTATGCAGTCCAATTTTCACCATTGTCAGGATTTAGTTTCCTGAAGTTCTAAAGGAAAATTGAGTTGCCTCTGATTCTGTAGCTCTATTAGTTTCTCATCTTGCTCCCTTTCCTCATAGAATTGGCTGAAAAACTATTTGGCAAGTCCTTTCAAAGACATATTATCATTGTCTGAGTTGTAAGGTACCTAGAGCTCTGGGTTGAAATCGTGGTTGGGAACAGGCTTCAGATTGAAGGTATTGATGGTATACAAAGTGATTGCAGGATTTTTATAGTCGAAGGAAAAGTACAGGTGGTGGCTGCTGGCTGGCTGAAGTAACAAGGTTTCTCTCTCACATCTTTCTTTCTTTTTTTTTTTCCTTTTGATATGCAGCGCACCCCATTCATGTGTGGTTAAGGTTTGTTCAGAAGTTTGGATACAGTCTATACAGTTTTGAGGTTCCTCCTCTCTGCTCTTTTCTTCCCTGAATTTTCTCACCTTCCGTTGACTGTGGTTTACCCCAAAGTCTGTCAGGGCTAAAGCTGAAAAAATGGTAAGGTCACCCTCATGTCAGTCCCTTCTTCATGTTTTACAGTTCCCTCTAGAATCTGCTTGGTCTGCTTTTGTTCATTCTCTTGCGTCTCCAAGTAGTTGTTTATGGTATTTTGTCTAGTGTTTATAGTTTTTATTGGCAGGGAGATGGGTCTGGTAGGAGCTTCCTTGTCCATACTGGAAGAAGAACCTCCCTAGCATTTTTGAAGTACTGTTCATTTAATGTTAATGTAGAATTGTGGCTTATCATGACTACATTTTCTTCTCCGTGATTACTTTTGAAAGAACTTGTCCAGCCTACTTTGTATAAGTAGAGCTGACCTTAACATTATAAATTACCAACTTAGCCATTTAAATTAGACAAAACATTTAATCAGTTGGTAAGGATAGGGATCACAAACATGGTTAAGGGAGGCTCCTTGGAATTCATCAAGCTTTGTACCTAAAATTAGATTCCCTTCCACATATCTCTCTACAAGATAACTCATTACCATCAAGTTGATTCTGACTCATAGTGACCCTTTAGGACAGAGTAGAACTGCCCCATAGGGTTTCCAAGGAGTGACTGGTGGATTTCCACTGCTGACCTTTTGGTTAGCAGCCATGCTTTTAACCACTGTGCAACTAGGGCTAGCTACTATTGATTTTGAAAAATGTACTGAGAAGATTGTTAGAGATGGCATCAGAATAAATGGGAAGAGTTGTTAAAAAATGGTAAAGTAACACACAAGTTTTCTCACACTAATTTAATCTGTAACGTTTTCTATTCCATTTTTGAATTTCAAGTTTCTAAGATAGGTTTCCAAAAAATTCATCTCACATATTTTGGACATGTTATCAGGAGGAATCGGTCCCTGGAAATGGACATCATGCTTGGAAAAGTGGAGGTCAGTGAAAAAGAGGAAGACCATCAGTGAGATGGATTGACACAGTGGCTGCAATGGTGGGCTCAAACACAACGATTGTGAAGAGCGCACAGTACCGGGCAGTGTTTTGATCAGTTGTGCGTAGTGTCGCTATGATTTGGAAGCGACTCAACAATACCTAACAACAAGCAGAAGCTACCTTTGCCATTATACAGTTTTATTTTTTTTTTAACTGCATAATGTTTGAACTTATAGAAATGACATTCTGCTGACTATGCCATAGTAATTATCCCTCTTTTGTTTTTTTGGAAGGCTAAAGTAAAAAGGAATCAATTATTTCAGTTCTCTAACAATAAATAAGAAAACAAGCTTTGGATCACTTTGGTTTGTTTCGTAATAGTTAAGGTCAGCCTCAAAGCACTTCTGAAACATAGAAAGAATTTAAAACAATATATTGAGACAATGTGAAAATCAAATCTAAATGACAAAAAATTATACAATTTCTAACCATATATAAACACGATGAAGTTAAGAAAACATTAGAATCTTTATATTTGGATTCCAATATCAACATCAAAGAACATTTGAAATGACCTTTAAAACTTTTAAGCTTTTGCCCGACACTCATTAATTTTCAAGGAATTATGAGCATTGGATTATCTCACTAACTATTAAAACACTAAATTCAAATAAACATGTGGAAAAATACTTTTTTTTTTTTTTTTAATACTCTTACTATTTATGAAGTACGTTGCTCTCAGGGACAATTATACATGGTAAATAACTCCATGTCTTAGTTATTTAGTGCTGCTATAAAGAAATATCACAAATGGGTAGCTTTAACAAATAGAAATTTATTTTCTCACAGTTTAGGAGGCTAGAAGTCTAAATTCAGAGCACCAGCTCTAGGGGAAGGCTTTCTCTCTCTGTGGCTCTGGAGGAAGGCCCTTGCCTCTTCTGAGATTCTGCTCCTGGGTGATATTCATTGGGTTGGCATTTCCCTTCCCCCATCTGTGTTGCTCACATGCCTGTTCAATCTCTTTTATATCTCAAAAGACATCGACTCAAGACACACCCTACACTAATCTTGTCTCATTAACATAAGAAAGACAACCCATTCCCATATGGGATTATAACCACAGGTATAAAAAAAACCATTGCTGTCGAGCCAATTCTGACTCCTAGCAACCCCATAGGACAGAGTAGAACTGCCCCGTAGGGTTTCCAAGGAGTACCTGGTGGATTCAAACTGCCAACCTTTTGGTTAGCAGCCATAGCTCTTACCCACTACGCCACCAGGTTTTCACAGGCATAAAGGTTAGGATTTACAACACACATTTTGGGGTGACACAACTCAATCCATAATATTCAACCATCTGGTCCCCAAAATTCATATCCTTGCCACATGTAAAATACATTAACCCCATCATATCATCCCAAAACTCTTAAATCAACTCCAGGTCCAAAATCTTATCTTCTGAATCATCTAAATCAAATATGGGCGAGACTTTTCGGCATATTCCATCCCAGGACAAAATTCCTCTTCATCTGTGAACCTAATGAAATCTAGAATACAAGTTATCTGTTTCCAAACCGCAATGGTGGAACAGGCACAAAGGAGATATTTCCATCACAAACGGGAGAAATTGGAGGGAAAGAAGGGATAACAGGCACCAAGTGAGTCCAAAACTCAGAAGAAAAATTTACATTAGCTCTCAAGTCTTGAAAATAATCCTCTGATCTCTGAGACCATCTGGTCAAGAGCCCTGACCTTCAGACTCTGGATGTGGGCTATGTTGTCTGGATTCTGGGTGGAGGATCCTCGGCCCTGGACTTCAGCTCCACCTTCCAGGCCCAATGGGATGGCAACTCTGCTCCCTTGGCTTTGGGCGGCCCCATTCTCACAGTCCACCTTAGTGGTGACCTTACCACCTCGGCCCCTGCAGGCCCTGTTCTTCTGCCCCTTGGGCATGGCAGTCTTGCCCTCTCAGCTTTGGGCAGCAGTCTCATCCCCCGGCACTCATGAATGGCAGCCCCACACTCCAGAACCTAGTTGGTGAAGATCTGACTCTTTGAAACCTAGGAGGCCATGGCCCCACCTTTTGAAACTCAGCAGGCTGTGGTTTCACCCTTTGAAATCAAGAAAGCTCTGCTTCCTGTGCTCCTTTCAACAATTCTGTTGATCTCCAAGTTGCTCCAGGGATGATTCTTTCTTTTCTTGGAGGACAACAAATGCAGCTCCTTTGGCCTGTTTCCTGCCTGTAGAATTCCAAGAGGCAGACATTGTTCTTTCCTTTCTTTCTTTCTCTGTCCCCTTCAGTCTAAGCTGATGAGTTTTCTGCTGTGGTAGCTGATCATTAGTCACAGGCTTAATCTCTTTAACAAAAGATCGTGTAGCCATGTCCTTGGTGACCATTCTAAGACACATGTCCTTAGTTTGTACAACAGAATTTTCCAAATCTTTGTAAGTTCTGTTTTCATTTTTCACAGTTCATGTTTAAGCCTATCTCTTTCCTATAGCATTTTACTATAAGTGGCAAGGAGAAACCATGCGGCCCCTTTAAGATCTTGCTTAACAATCTCCTCAGCCAGATATCCAGGTTCATCACTTATAAGTTCTAACTTCCACCAAACATTTGAACATAATTCCGACAAGTTCTTTGCCACTGCAGAAAAAGCATCACCCTTCCTCCATTGTCCAATCACACTTTCATCACTTTCTGTTAGAGCCTCACCAGAAGCACATTTAACATCCACATTTCAGCAACTTTCTGTTGCTGGCACCTTATGTATTCTCTAAGATAATGGAAACTTTCTCTATAGCTTTCTCCACTTCCTACTGAGCTGTCACTAGAATTGCCTTTGACATCCATAATTCTACCCACAGTTTCTTCAAAACAATCTAAGTTTTACTATTAAACCAAAAACCAAAACCAAACCTGTTGTCGTTGAGTTGGTTCCAACTCATAGCAACCCTAAAGGACAGAGTAGAACTACCTTACAGGAGTCCAAGGGGCAGCTAGTGGATTTGAACTGCTTTTACTATTAGGCACCTTAAAACTCTTCCAGCCTCCACACATTACCTAATTCCAAAACTGCTTCCACATTTTAGGTATCTGTTAGAGCAGCACCCCACTCTTCCAGTACCAAATTCTCTTTTAGTCATCTAGTGCTGCTATAACAGAAATACCACAAATATGTGGCTTTAACAAACAGAAATTTTTTTTCTCAGTTTAGGAGGCTAGGAATCTGAATTCAGGGTGCTGGCTCTAAGGGAAGGCCTTCTTTCTCTATTGGCTCTGGAGAAAAGTCCTTGTCTATTCTGAGCCTCTGTTCCTGGGCCATCTTAATGTGGCTTGGCATTTCTCTTCCCCCATCTCTACTTTTGGCTTGCTTGTTTAATCTTTTTTGTATCTTCAAAGAGATTGACTCAAGACACACCCTACACAAATCTTGTCACATTAACATAACAAAGACAACTCATTCCCAAATGGGATTATGACCACAGGCATAGAGGTTAGGATTTCCAACACATATTTTTGGAAAATTCAATACATAACACACCACTAGGGACCAGTACAAAAGATTGAGGATAAAAGCTGAATCTAATCACACAGTCATAATATGATAATTTTCTAAAATGAAATTCAATATTGCATCCATACTTTCCCTTAGGATCAGTGAGCCACTGGTGTTTTTTATCAGTAAGAACTTAAAAAAAAAAAAAAAATCTGCCAGCTTAGTGCACAATCTTAAACAAAACATCACTGTATCATTCCCCCACAACCAAACATTATGGAGAAAAAAAATGTAGCATAAATATTGTTAATTTTATGATAAAGCTATAGTCTTTCTATATTATTATAAGATGGGTATGGAAGATCCACTATTTTTAAAACACCAAAATATGGGAGCATGGCTTTGTATTTGTTTTTTAATGTAGATGCCATTATTGTATATTTAGTTATATTGCAAAATGTAGGCCATAGAGTAAATTTAATAGAGGAAAATTTAGTGAATGGATTCATATTAGCTAAGTTCCCCTAAGAATTGTCTTTCATGAGAGTGGACATAAAACCCTCTTTCTTTATTCCTTTCCAAAGCCAGTTTTTTCACTTCCTGGGAGCCAGTTTTTTACTTCCTTCTAACATGTAAGAGGCCATCCATTACTGTCTCTCACTTTTATCTTCAATCTCTCCTTCTCTGCTTTTTCCTTTTAGCATATCAATATGTTCTCATACTTCCCATGATAAAACAACAACCACCACCACAAATTATTTTCAAGACTTTTCTCTCCCGTACTGACAGGATACTTCTGTCCTTCTTTTAAAGAGAGCCAAGCTACTGAAAAGTACAATGTACAATTTAGATCTCTTCTTCACTGTCATGGATTGAATTATGTCCCCCCAAAATGTGTGTATCAGTTTGGCTGGGCCATGACTCCTGGTACTGTGTGATTTTCCTATATGTTGTAATTCCTGCCTCTATGATGTTAATGAGGGAGGATGGGTGGCAGTTGTGTTAGTGAGGCAGGACTCAATCTATCAGATTGGATCGTGTCCTGAGGCAATCTCTTGAGATGTAAAAGACAGAAGTGAGCAATGAGACAGGGGGACCGCATACCATCAAGAAAGCAGTGTCGGGAGCAGAGCACGTCCTTTGGACCGGGGTCCCTGTGCAGAGAAGCGCCTTGTCCGGGGGAACACTGATGAGAAGGCCAAGAGAGAGAAAGCCTTCTCCTGGAGCTGACACCCTGAATTTGGACTTTTAGCCTACTTTACCATGAAGAAATAAACTTCTCTTTGTTAAAACCATCCACTTGTGGTATTTCTGTTGTAGCAGTGCTAGATAACTAAGATATTCACCTTCATTCCTCAGCACATTGAAATCAGATTTTGTCTTAGTCATCTAGTGCTGCTATAACAGAAATGGATGGCTTTTAACAAAGAGAAATTTATTCTCTCACAGTCCAGTAGGCTACAAGTCCAAATTCAAGGCATCAGCTCCAGGGGAAGGTCCTCTCTTTCTGTGGGCTGTGGAGGAAGGTCCGTGTGATGAATCAATCTTCCCTTGGTCTACAAGCATCTCAGCACAGGAAACTCAGGTCCGAAGGACACGCTTTGCTCCTGGCACTGCTTTCTTGGTGGTATGATGTCCCCCTGTCTCTCTGCTCGCTTCTCTCTTTCATATCTCAAAAGAGATTGGCTTAAGACACTATCTAATCTTGTAGATCTCATAACATAACTGCTGCTAATCCATTTATTACATCATAGTGATAGGATATACAACACATAGGGAAATCACATCAGATGACAAAATGGTAGACAATCACACAATACTGGGAATCATGACCTAGCCAAGTTGACAGACATTTTTGGGGGGCACAATTCAATCCATGACAGGGTTTTACCCACATCAGACTTGACAATGTTATCAATGAATGCCCATGTTGTCTGCTTTCTTCCTACTGGAAATTTTTGTCCACTCTAAGCTTCAGTCACAGTTTTGTTTTTTGCTTTCTTCCTTCTTCTACTACTTCTGGCTATTTATTCTCAGTCTTTTCTGTAGATTCTGGTTGCAATACCTCTTATTTACTAGCTGCTATTTTCCAAGATTTTTGTCCCTGGTTCTTCGTTATCAATCTGTTGCTTTATCAAGTCAGGATAAACTAAGTCATAACTAACAATGCCTAGAGTCCCAGCAGCTTAAAACAATCAAAGTTCATTTCTTGCTCCTATTACATGTTCATCTCAGTTCAGCTGAGGCACTCCTCCATGTTGTTTTCACACAGGTATACAGGCTAATAGAGCCTCCACTACCTAGATTATTCCTTGTCACAGTGCAGGAAGAAGGGAACAAGGAAAATTTTGCTCTGCTTCTTAAAATTATTTCTGCCCAAAAGAGGCACAGATCTGTTTCACTCAATTTTGCTGAGTTGAAGCAAGTGATATGGACAAGCCTAACTTCAAAGTGCACAAAAGGAGGAAACAAGAATATAAGAGAATAGCTCTAATGACCATCTCAGTCTCTGAGTGATTCCATCCTACAAATGTGGTTTCAATTATCATATAAATGCTAATGACTTGCAAATACATATCTTGAACTCAGACCTCTTAATGTATGTACCCATACATACAATGTCCTTCAAGACATCTCCAGTTGGATATACAAACCTTGGACTCAACCCACCCTAACTCATTATTAACTCTCTTCATCTTGGTCACTTTCCAGGAACACAATTCAGACTCCTTGGAGTTATTCCTAATTTATTGCTCTTCCTTATCTCATATAGCAATGGTAGCCTACTCTAATTCAATCAATGCTCTTAATATTATTAGAAACTACCCCTTCCTCTCTGTTCAAATCATTGCTTTCTTAATGCAATCTCTACATTTATTGCCTAAATTGCAGCCGTTTCTTTTTGTGGTCTTCCTGCTATCAGCCTTCGTTCTTCATACACATACTTGCCATTGCTGCCAAAATTATCTCTCTACATCATAAATTTGATTACTTATTGGTTTAAGGTATTTATTTCTCCCTATTGATTCTAGGATAATATCCAAACTTCTTATATCACACCAGACTTTTTATCTGGCCAGATTCATTTCACTCCACTTCCCCAGCCCATCATATTCCATAATCAGAAGTTGATGCTCAAGCTTACCCACAGATAAAAGAAAAGTAAAGATAAAACAACAACATAAACACCTTCAGAAGGAGAAAAGAAAAACAAACAGAAAAAGAAGACCTTTAAGTTGGATCCAGAATCTGGAATAGCCTGTGATCCCCAGGAGAAAGTTCTCTTCTTTTGGCCAGACATTTCTTTCAGCTGGATGCAGTTCATGTCTGAGTACGTGAATGGCAGAGGTTGTCCTGCTTTTAGAGAAGGACAAATAGCTTGCAGAGCAGTAGGTCCTGACTGCCAACTGAGAAGATAACTTAATCCTTACATTTATGACATCTATCCTTTGATAAAGGAGTCCTGGTGGTACAAAGGCTAAGTGCTTGATTGTTAAACAAAAAGTTGGTGGTTCAAACTGATCCAGCAGCAGCTCCATGGAAGAAAGACCTGATGATCTACTCCCATAAATATTACAGACTAGAAAACCCTAGGGAGCAGCCTTACTCTGTCACATGGGGTCTCTATGAGTCAAAATCGGCTCAATGGCACCTAACAATAACAACATCCTTTGATGAAAACTTGTTTCCGTAGGTGATACCAAGATTACTACGTGAACAGTGATAACTCCTCTTGGTTACCTAGCAATGGCCAAATGAGCAGCCCCTTGTAGTATATTGTTGTTGTTGTTAGGTGCCGTTAAGTTGGTTCCAACTCATAGTGACCCTATGTATGACAGAATGAAACACAGACCAGTCCTGCACCATCCTCGTGATCGTTTTTATGCTTGAGCCCATTGTTGCAGCCACTGAGTCAATCCATCTTGTTAAGGATCTTCCTCTTTTTCCCTGACTCTCTACTTTCCCAAGCATGATGTCCTTCTCCAAGGACTTGTCCCTCCAGATAACATGTCCAAAGTACGTGAGACAAAGTCTTGCCATCCTTGCTTCTACAGAGAATTTTGGTTGTACTTCTTCCAAGATGGACTTGTTTATTCTTTTGGCAGTCCATGGTATATTCAATATTCTTCACAAACACCATAATTCAAATTCTTCTATGGTCTTCCTTGTAGTATACAGGGGTTGTCTATTCCAGGGATATGAGAGAGACACGTTCTTTATGAACATAGTACAGGATTAGGACAGAAATGATTGGCAGATATAATGATTGGCATTCTCTAGCATTATTTAAGTATTTAAGTGTTACAGATCCAAGCATAACATTTTACTCCAAAATGTTTAAGACAGGAAAAAAAAGAAAATCAGAGAAATCTGCCTATCTTGAAGTAAGATAAAGAAGAAAAAAACAAAGAATAAGACAGAATTATCTTTTCACAGCTAAGAAATTCCTGCTGCTAGATCTTATACAAGGGCTAGGCCTATAGAAAATGGGAAGGAGGTGAAGTTTTTATAGAAGTTGTTTTTTGTTTATTTTTTCCCCTTTCCCCATATCCATCTCCTTTTCTTATGCAAATTAAGGTGAGAAAAATGTAATTCCCGAAGTAGGCTGCAGCTTTTTTAAATATTTCTTTTGTTTCCTACTAAGGGGAAATCAGGAGCCCTGGTGGCACAGTGGTCAAGAGCTCAGCTGCTAACTCAAAGGTTGACAGTTTGAATCCACCAGCCGCTCCTTGGAAACCCTATGGGGCAGTTCTGCTATGTCCAGTAGGGTCTAAATGAGTTGGAATCGACTCAATGGCAAAGGTTTTTTTTTTTTTTTTTTTTTTAAAGGGAAATCATATGCAAACAGGAAACCTTCCCAAGTTACTAGTCCAACATAAGTGAAAAAAAGAAAAAAAAAAGTAGATGCTTTTCCATCAAGTGACTAACATTTATAAGCAGAAGGATGAATTAGCGGAATGACAGGTGTTGGGAAATGACCAAAGGAAACAGATTACTGATGGGAATCAAATTACTTAGTCCTCAGTTACATTCCAGACATAGAGTAAAACAATTTATCTTTTACTTCTGCCACCTGTAAATCTGCAGGCACTGCATGCTCAATAGCATTAATGAATTGCAATGGAAAGACAGGACTTAATTTATTCTCTACTCCCTAACTTTAAAGTCACCATATTTGGCTAGAATCATCTTCTATAGTCTGTATGGCAGTCCATGAGGCAGGATGGCTTACTTCCTGATGGAATTCTCACAATTTTTTTAAAGGGGTTAGAACACTTCAACATTCATCAGAAATTAAGGTGGGATGTCACAGCCTCAAATTAGGCACTGATGGGTGCCTAATTCCTGGATTGTAAGGCAAGAGTAGGAGTCCTTGGATAGTGCAAATGGTTAATGCACTCAACTGCTAACTGGAAGGTTGGAGCTTCGAGTCCACCCAGAGGTACCTCAGAAGAAAGCCTTGGCTATCTACTTCTGAAAAGTCAGGTATTGGCAACCATATGGAGCACAGTTCTACTCTGACACACATGGGGTTGCCCTAAATTGGAGACGACTTGATGGTAACTGATTTTTATTGTTGTTGTTTGTTTTAAGGCAAGGGTAAAGATGGGAGATTAGAGAAGGAGGAACTGGAAAAAAACTTTCTGTGCTGTTTCTGCTTCTTATGGTTTTTTTCATTAGCATTTTGAGATTTGGGGAAGAAAATAGAATGAAAAGAAACAGACTATTATTTGTGGCAGATGCCACTACACTTCCACAGTTTTCTGGATCTCTTCAAGATAATTTTTCTTTTAGAAATTACGTCTTCACATAGACTGAAAAATCTGAGTAGGTACTAGAACATCAAAGACATCTTACAACTATTATAGTTGTGTAATAGTAAATTAGCCTGGGTGAGTTTGATCATAGCCTCGATTCCTACCTAAACGCTACTATGTATTTAAGAACGTTCACCTATTTGTAAGGGGTGCCTGTGCTGTCTTCCTGTTTTCCTGATGCCTGACACAAATCTTCATTCTTTGGTATAGTTTTCTCTGATACACACATGGCCCCACCAGGCAACTGGGCATATGCTCGACCGTCACCAGCTCTCCTAACTCTGAGGTCAAGAGGAGACACATCAGTAAAAGATCTCATGGGAATTTTGATAAATATCAGCCTCCCTCTCATTTTTTGAGGAAAAAAAAAAGTTAGTTTTTTCTGCATTATAAGCATTATTCCCTTTGCAACATCTCTAACCCAAATTCAAAAGACTCTGCTTGTTTATTTAGTCAGCATTTTCTTCTCCTAGATTGTCACCGAACCCAGTTGTTTCTCTGTAGGTCATGCCTCTTTTGAGTGACTTCTCAGTTAATCATAAGTCTTGTCATGACTACTGCAAGCAATTGGATTTTGTTTGGTTTTTAATGCAGCCTTGCACTGCGATGTTTCATTTCCATTTTTGGCTTGTGGTGATAACTTATTCGCAAAGTTCAATGAGAGGGAACGGGGCGGGGGGAGAGATGAACATCTTGGGTCATTCTGGCTTACTCTAAATTTTAAATATATTCTCAGCAATTGTATCCCCCATACGCCTATAAACTAGCTGAAAGCTAAATACTGCCTAGATACAAGCAGAAAAAGAAAAAGAAGTCATTCTGGCCTCTTAGAAATTCCCTACCCTGTGGAGCTCCCAGTAGTGTTTTTCATCTCTTAAAAATGTTTCTACTTTGATTACATTTTTTTCTTTGGAAACAAGCTTTGTAGTTAATTGCTGATAACATCCTTTTTATCTAGTTTTACACAGAGCAATCAAGCCTGCTTTCTTCTCTTTCAATCTAGCTTCCAAAAACTTTGGCTATTTTAAGGATTTTTCCTCCTGAGGTTAGTTTGTTTCCTAGAGCTAAGGACAAATGCATTAAATGGACATCCAAAGAAAAACTGCAATCTGATTTTTTTTTTAAATCTTTAAAAAATATATTCTCTGACTGATTTTTGCAACTATGACTCTAAAGAATAAGACACCTTGATTAAATTACCCAGGACATTTTCCCCAGATACTTACATGGTGTAAGATGCTGGCTAAGATAGTCTGGACTAAGCCATGGGTAGTTCTAGCTTCTGCTTGACCTCAGCTAGTTCTATCCAACTTTGTGTCTTTATAACACCTTTCTCTACCTTGCCCCCAAATATTTTTAATAAAAACAAAAATTATACATTGATTCCATAAAATATATACTCCTGGGATCAGGGAAAGGGATATAGGTATCTTCTAATACAATCCATTATTTAGCTTGTTAGTTGTTACCCTGGAGGGGATAAGAAAAGGATAGTAAATGTTGGTGAGTAGGTAAGGGACGTGACTGAGGCAATGGCCCAGGGTGCCAGTGAGTGAAGTGGACTTGTGTTGGCAAATCTAGCTTGGATTTGAATAAAAGTGGCTGAACTGTAAAGAATATGGCAGAACCAGCTGGCCAAGAATCAGCATCATATCTCTAACCTATAGCCTATTCTGTAACCTACCATTTCCAGCCTTGCTCCCTTTTTTTCTCCCCAAAATGGCTAAAATAAAAAATAAAATAAACAGAAAAACCTACAGACATAGAAAACATTTAACTCTACAGAACAATCAAACAGAAAAAGAAAAAAAAATCCTTTGTATCTCCCAAAGAACTATGAAAGCATGCATTCAAAGTGTTTCTAGCTCTTTAAAAGCTGCAGGTCCTGCAATGATGGGACCATTACAACAGGCCTGGAATAAAGAAAGCATTAGCACACCCCCTGCCTCTGAGAGCCTTTATAACTTCAGCTGGGCTAACGAACTTTAGGAACAAAAATTACTATCTGGTTTTGTACTGTGCTGGTTTCTCTAAACTTTTGTACATATTATCAACCAGTAACCAGCTGCTGGCGAGCTGAATTCAATTCATAGTGACCCCATGTGTGTCCGAGTGTAACTGTGCTCCATAGTGTTTTCAATGGCTGATTTTTTCAGAAGTCAATAACCAGACCTTTCTTCTGAGTCATCTCTGGATGGATTTGAACCTCCTTTTCAGTTAGCAGCTGATACTATTAACAATTTGCACCATGTAGTGACTCCGACATGTTATTAGGGATGATAGATAGATACATATATGTATATATGTTCATATATATACTAATATATATGTTAGTTGTCATTATTTCTGATATTGCTACCGCAGGGTATATTGAGGATTGGAAAAGAAACTTAAATTTAGACAAATTTGACAAGTTGGTCTTTGGGTTTCCACCTCCCCTCATTTTTAAACTATTTGCCCTCTATGGAGTGTGCTCATTTGTTGGTTCTCATAGGCGCTAGTATCCTCCTTTTTTCTCTTTGTTTACCTTATTAGAAAAATATTTAATCACATTTATACAAAATGGAGAAAAATGATGATTTTTCTAGTGTTTTTATTCCCAAGGTATCTACATTTCAAAAGGGTTCTAATCCATGAGCTAAAAATTAATACTTAGATAGTAAATGTTTAAGAACCAATGAGAGGTAGGCAGATAGCTATCTCTGGAACCCAGTCAAAGTAGACAGACATTAAAAAATTAACTGTTAGGCGACAATTCATGGAGGGGTTGGAAAGGTCAAATGAGATGGCTTGAAATTTGGTGATTTTAATTATTATTTTTCTTTTTAGGTGGCAAGGTCTATTAAATGAATATCCTTGCTCATCCCTCATGATTGATGGGAGCCAATATCTATCTACCTCTGCTCTCTGGAAAAAGGGCCCTAGAATACTCATAAGACAAATGTTTAGACCCTAAGACTGTCTTGTAAAGAAATAATATTGCTACTTTTACTTAGAAATGATGATTTATTCAGCAACCCAAAGCAATATTATAGTTTTCAACCTATTGCCTGGAAATAGTTTAAAAATAGTATAATCATTTATGCATATTCCCTTTGGTTTTAGAGAGTGTACTCCTAATGACTTCAGCATAGAAAATAAACTTACTTGAGTTAAAACTAAACCTATGCAAATAAACACATCCACCAGGCACACACACATATGCACATATACACACACACACGAGGATATAGCTAGTTAAATATCTTCAAATGAAATTTAATTTAACTTAGTTTATTGTTACCGTTATTTGAAGAAATGTTTCTAAATTTAGAATAAAATTTCTTTCACTACCAAATCTTACAAAACCACAGTATGAGCATTCACATATATAAGGAAGCTATAGGTGAAAGACCTAGGTTATATGAAAATATTCTTGATATGCTATCAACATATTATACATATTTTGCATATTATGCATGTTTTCAAATTTGCTGGGAAATTTGAGCTGTGTGTGGAGTTTTCAAATAAGCTCGTGATGATGGAGCCAGAACCTTTAAATACTTCTCCTTTGTCAGCTGGTGAAATGTTTGGCTTTGTCAAGAGATGTTGCTGGAGAGACATTGCAAAGCAGTAGTCACGGAAAATCACATCCCTTCTAGGTTCCAACCCTCCTTCACTATTATTCAGCATGGGAGCCCAGTGGCCTGCATAACCCAGATCTAGCCATACTCTCAGTTTTGGAAGTCATTTCTACTGGTAGCTCCAGCGATGCTCTCAGGCAACTTATGCTCAAGTCATCTTATTAGAGGGTGGAAAAATCAAGATTGCAGTTCAGGTATGCTTAACTCCAAAGTCCATGTTCTTGCTAACAGAGTAAGTTATGATTTGGAGATGGAGAACAGACTAGAAAGAGGCACCTGGTAGGCAGGTAATAACAGTGTATGTTGATGAAAACATTCTCTTCTCACCAAATCTGAGTTATCTTGATGTGTTGTGATGCATGTCTTGGGTAATTGTAAACTATAATGTGTTACTCTGCAGTGATTTAAAAACACCTGGTACAACCCTCCATTGCTATCAATCACAATTCCCTCCCCTTGCCAATACAGAAGCAGCTAGAGTTCTTTCCAACATACTGCTGGAAGCCATCAGATCAGAATTGACTTCCGGGATGAAACTATATTTGTCACCCAACCCGGCTAGATAGTGAAGAGACCTGTAGAAAACTTTATGTAATCAGAAAGGCTGTAGCTATAAATAAACATAGATGTGGATATAGATACATAGTAAGTCACCTTTCTATAAGGAGGTCTCCTAGGGAAAAAAGAGAAGACTGGAGCAGAAACTCTGAGGTAAAGAAAGACGCCACTGCCAACATTTGAATTAAGCAATGACTTTCCTAGCATGAGTAGAGCTGCAAGAACTGGTTCTGCTTAGGTAAGTTATTGCCTCAGTCTCGGGCCTGACACTTGTTAAGGAAAGGACTCTGAAGACAGTTCCACTCTTCTCTGCTTCCTAATATATTAACCTGAATTGTACCTATATGTTGAGTTGTTTGATAATATGGCAAAATTTGAGTCTGATTGTTTTCTGGCCAAATTACAGATTTCAGAGTTTCCTTAAAATGTGTTACATCAAACACTTTACTATCTGTGAAGACACTTCATGGACCACTTTTCAGATCTAAATTACATGAATCATCTGCCATCACACTGTGTCAGTTCATAAATAGAATGAGTAGGGATGATTTCCAAATGCAGCTGGTACCTTAGTTTTGTATGTAAGTGTGTAAGTAAGATCTGTGCTTCAGTGCAGCCAAGTACTTTTCCACACTAAGCTGCACAAAAATGATTGCAAACCCAGGAGCAACACCTCCAGTAACTGAAAGTAATACTAACAGAATCTAAAAGGAATGTTCTCACAATTCACTTAGAATTTCAGGTGACCACATCTATTAACTGTCTTCATACTGTCACAGGGAATCTTTTCTCACTCATTGGTAAGGGGTGAGGGCTCCAAAAACAGAATAACAAACCCTTTGGAGTTAGCTGGTAGGCAATCTAGAAATCCACTATTATAGTAGCCAATATTTATTCAGCTCATCTTACTATTTTTTTCCAGACTATATTTTAAATGCTTAAAATACATGTTCTCACTATATGCTCACAACTCTGTGAAGTAATAAACTATGGTTATTTCTATTACATAGGTGAAGAAGCCCAGAATGGTCAAGAAATTTGCCCACAGTCACACAGACAGTAAATGATAGAGCAAGGATGTGAACCCCGATAGCCTGAATCAAAAACCAATACTCTCAGTGGGTTTCCTAGACATTTGCATTATAAAGGAATATTTGATTCCAACGTACAACAAATATTGCTAGCCACATGAGCCAAAAGTAAATAGTTTTTAAAAATAAATTTGTCTGTCTGTTTACATCTAATGAAATTCTCTTAGAAAAATGCTAAAACTATGAACCCTAGGGGAAAAAAGCCTTTACTTTTTGCAATGCTTTTTACAGTCATAGCCAGCTTCAGATGACACAGCCCATTAGTCTATTTTTTACTCCCTACCTAATTTGCACTGAATCTGTAGATTAAAAAATTAACCATTTGGAAATCAGTGGGCAAAACAATATACAATGCTTTAAAGTATTCTTAAATCAGAAGCTCCCCAGCTGTTGGGAGACTTCCCAGCATTGCTCCCCTCAAAAAACCATAGCCCTGGATTCAAAGTCTTTCCCCTCCACATGTTCTCTTTTCCCTCTTCTCTTCTTTTCAGTAGAACACATGCATATCGTGTACAAATGTGCAAAAGCTTCCCAACTACAATTTGAAACTCTGAGCATAAATTTTGCAAGGTGTCCTTAATTTATGTATACATTTATGATACAAAGGTTTTACAAAGTTGTAACACTGATAGCTGACCTCAGGGAAATAATTTTGTAAATGATAATAATGTTCTTGAGCTAGGCCATACAAGGCAATTTAACCTCTAATGCCATCTGAAGTATCCTACTAATGGTACAATCGCTTCACAAAATTGTCCTTTGTAGCATCTCAGAAAACGCAGATGATACAGCTTCCTTCCTTCATAATACTGGGGGCAAGGTGAGGCAGATTTACATAAGATAGATTTTCCTGGGTACGTACGAAAAAGCATCTCGTTAGATCTAAAACAAATAAACAATAATAATAGCAAGCACTTAGTAATGTATGTGTCTGTCTACCTATTTATCTATCTTCTGTCTATCTCTCCAACTATTTATGCCAGCTAAGTGCATTAAATAATTTAACTCATCAGAACATCCCAACAACCCGATGAAGTAGTTTCTCTTATTTGCACCATTTTATAGATCAGGCCATTGAGATACTGAAAGATTATGTGTTTCGCTCAAGTTCACGCAGTCCGTCAGTGGTGTAGCTGGGATATGAGCCCACGCAGTCTGACTCCAGGGTTTGTGCTCTAACTACTGTACATCTACCCTTTGATCTCTGTAAGAAAGCTACTCAACCAATCCACTTTGCAATGGATATGATTCAGAGCTTCAACTTAGGCATTCCCAGTGCTGGATTTCATGAGTGAGGCATTTATATGTTGAGATTGTAAAAGCTGAGGTTCTCATTATTCATTTACGTGTAATCATGATTCCCTTCTCCTCTGGAAGAACAACACCCATCGCTCGTTTGGTTCACGTTTCTTCTGGCCACAGATAAAGAGTCCCTAGGTCCAACTCTTGGTTTTAGACTTGACTGGTTCTTCTCCAAATCATCCATATTTAAATTTGATAACCCACAGTTTTTGCTCAAAGAATTTTTGTTCATGAGAGCCTCTCTCTGTATGCTGAGAAGTTTCAAGGGATCTGTATAAGCCCCTGACATTAGATGCATATACGTGGGGAATGATCAATGGCTTTAACTGATTATCAGAATGCCTTCTGATTCTTATCTCCTGAAGACTTCTTGGTCAATATGATATGATAAATGATTGATATGTGTAGTTATCATAAGTGAAGACAAGAGGATGCAGACTATTTAAGTAATTCTGTTTTACAGAGTGTGTATACACATAGTATTGTTAGTAACGTTTTATCCACCGAATTGAGACTATTTTGTCAAATTATGTCCCGTGGAACACTAGTGTTATGCAAACTATTTTACGTATTCTACACACACACATAATTCTAGTAGGGGGATTTCATGTTCTCCTCTCAGAGATTTACAACTAAAGGCTCTGAAAAGCCTTATGTAGTAGAAACTTAATTCTTTGATTTATCATACACCAAAAGTGTATGACCTACAGAATGCTTTTTTTGGTGAAATAATAAACAAAAATTTTATTTTCAACTAGGAGAAATAAATATGAGAAAATTTAATATATGCATATATATATATGTACATAGGTGTATACATTTATTTACACATCATACTAAAAATAAAAGTAAAAACTAAAAAACCTGTTCCTGTCCAGCAAATTCCTACTCACGCACACACTTTTTATTTACAAATTGTCAGGATGGCTCAAAATGTGCTTAATTTACTTTTGTCATAATGGTAAGACCTGAACTAGGTAACAGGAACACGGATCTTTGTAGCTATTGAAGGTGTCTGTGAATATATGATCAGCAGGAAGAAAATGACGTTTTCCTTTACCTGTATTTAATTGCTGATCAGGCAGAAGTGGGCAGTTTTCAAAATGCTGTTCTATGCAACAGCTGTGCAATCTTTCATTTGAATTAAATCATTTTTAAAAAGGGTCCTTAGAAAAATCACATAATACCCACTTGAGTATTTTCTGCAGGTCAGGTCCACTGTGATGAAGAGTGTGCTCATATATTCACTTGCTTCTTATCTAGCTGAACAAAATAACAAAATTCACCTATCAGCACAAACATTATGTAGGAGAGTAAACGGGGCTAGAAAAAATATAAAACTTTTATCATCCTTGCATTATTTCTAGATGTTGGAATTTTTTTCAAGTATCTTTAAATTTCTACGCTTTTTGCATCTGTCTACTCAGAAGGATTATAGAAAAGCGGAGCAGCATCATAAAACCTTGTTGCCTGCTTCTCTCCTTTTGGCTTCACATGGCTCAAGAGTCTGCCTCGCATAGCCACTGTGGGGGAAAAGTCTCCCTTTGCATCCTCCCTGGAATCTGTTCCGTTTGTACAGTTAATCATTCGGCTGTGACCAGCAGCTGCTGCCTAGTGTAGTCCCTAAACCTAAGGCAGACTCTTAAGGGGCCCTGAGTCATTTAAGAATCTGTCTTGGTGAGGCACATGAGAGCTGCTGAGAATATCGGGTGCGTGCTGAGACTTTACAGTGCCTCTCCCTTGCTCGTGGTGATGCCCCTGAAGACCAAAAAAACCAAACCCGTTGGCGTCCAGTCGATTCCGACTCTTAGTGACCCTATAGGACAGAGTAGAATTGCCCCATAGAGTTTCCAAGGAGCGCCTGATGGATTCGAACTGCGCACTTTGGATAGCAGCCGTAGTACTTAACCACTATGCCACCAGGCTGCATATATGTTAGTATTCAGGTGAATCCTACTTCATCTTAGCTCTCAGCATCAGTTCATTTAAGGTGAAAAACCAGTTGCTGTCAAGCCCATTCCAACTCAGGATAACTCCGTGTGTGTCAGAGTAGAACTATGCTTCATAAGGTTTTCAATGACTGATTTTTTTGCAAGCAGATCACCAGGCCTTTCTTCCTAGGTGCCTCTAAGTAGACTTATAACTTCCAATCTTTCTGTTAGCAGCCCAGTATGTTAACCATTTGCACCACTGAAGGACTCCTTCTTATGGATCATAAAGTAGTTAACACATTGATACTCAGTTAATCTGTCTTTCTAAACACATGATAAAGAAATTCAAATAAATAATTAGGTGGGATATAAAAATGATAATAAATATAACTGCCCTGATTGAAAGGAGAGTGGCCACTGGAACCAGCCTACTCACCTTCTCATCTGTCCTTATGCATCTCCATGGAATTCCTAGAATCTGAGGGGAAAAAAGTTTAGAATAGGTATCTAGCAAGTTTCACTAACTTAAAACACAGTTCCATTACATTCTTTTAGAAACAGAATGGTATTCTAGGAGAATATGGGGAGAAGGCAATTTATATGAAACGTGTTAATCAAACTGTTGATTTGATTTGGTCAACATTGTGGCACTTCTTTTACAGGAATTGGCTGATCTGCCCAGGAACTACGGTGTAAATGTGCCATGTGAGTCTGGCTTAAATAAGCGGACATTCAGTAATAACTACTCCTTCAGTTTTTCCAGTGACACTAAGCTTTGAACTATTTCTAGAGCAGGCAGGAAATTTCAAGACATTGTTCGCTTTTTATGTGCTTTCCCTTTGATTAGAAAGCCTTCAAACTCTTCTTTGCTCGGGAAACAATGACTTATCCTTAAAATCTCATTTAAGTTTCACCTGAATGAGAACTTCCCCTTATCCATCAGGCAGTTTGATGCTCTATCGCTGTGCTCATTGGTATCTATGCAATAATAATGATGATGATTCTGGGATAAGGCTGTTGAACATCATAAACATCATAGCTAACACTAGTTAAATGCCTACTCTGTGCCTGAGCCCTAATGCAAACAAAACAAAGCAAACATTTAATTTTGTAAGGTATCTACAATTATTATCCCCAATTTCCAGATTAGGAAATCAAAGCACAGAGAAGTTAATAAGCACCACCAGTGAAAGAATTAGTAAATACACAGACAACATTTGAATGAAGCTTATCTTCAGAACCCAGGATTCTAACCATGATGATACACTGCCATTGCCACTTAGGATAGCAATCCCCAGAGCAGCTATCTAGTTAGAGGTCCTTCTCAATTAAAAGATGAACACTTAGAGAGCAGAAAATATGTATATACATTTTAAAAGCTTAGTATAAGCTCCTTAGAGAATTAACATTTAACATATTCAAAAAATGAATACTGAACAATGAATGAATATCAAAGATCAGTAGACCGCTTTTTGTAAATCACTTTTTCTACTTTAGAGATATAATGAGGATATTATGTGCTAAACTGTAATTTCATGAATTCTAAGAAAGGTATTGACATCACATATTTTATAACTTTTTAGAATTTATATTTTAATGTTTTAAAAGACACATTCTTTCAATATACTTCTCTAATTCTTTAAAGCACTTCTTACTAACTTTATAAAAGGAAAATAATTTATTAACCTATGTTTGCCCCTCCCCTAATATCTGTAGTCTCAAAAGCTAGTGGACCTCAGGATCTGCCCTGGTATATGCACAGAGTCCTAAACTTTTAAGATTTTAAACATCAGAGGAATAATTTCCTTGATCTATTTGCTGAACTTATTTTAGTGAGGTTGTTCAACCCAGTTCGCCACATAGCTAATACACGACAAAGGTGAAGAGTACTAGAATTATTAAAGTTAAAGCAAAAATGGCACTGCTACCGCTGATTATATTATTTGGTCTCCTTTTCAGGCACTAATAATTTGTGGGTTTCTTCTTTTACTGTGACTTACTGACCTTGCATGTTTGTTGATTACTCTTCAAACCAAATGCAGGTAGCTGTATCACATGGTTCACATGAAGTAATAAATACTAGTTGCCAAAATGAACAAGCCTAAGTTTTCGTAAGAGTAAAGAAGGAATATAAATGACTATATAAAAACATACCTGTGTAAACTTGTTTCCCAAGTGCAGATACACCTATGTATCTGGCACTAAAAAGCCAACATAAAAGAAATACATGATGGATAATAAAATCATTGTTATTACTACAAGTTAGATTACCTGTAATAAAATGTGACCTATTACATTTGTGATATGAATTTCTTCATTGTTTTAATGGCATTAGTATAGGAAACACGGAAACTACATACTAGATAAAGACTCCCCTACCACAGGAAGTTAAGATAGTCATTACTAGCAATGCCTGCATTACACATCTCCACACTTTGATTAATTATAGCATAATTCATCAACTATTTTAATAAATAATAATATTTACCTAAAATTCTGGATGATAGCATAAAAAATTAAGGAGGGATTGTATATCAGTTAAGACTACATTTGGCTGCAAGTAATACAATACCTGATTAATGGTAACTAACAGAAATAACTCTAAGAGCAGGGTTTTGTTGAGATTGTCTCAGATTCCCAGTAAAGTCATCAGGGGACCAAGCCTCCGTTTTTCTGGTCTGCCATTCTCATCAGATGGATCTGTAAACTCACAGTTGCTAGATGGTTGTGGTAGCTCTAGTGATTATGGCCACATTCAAGGTAGGAGAAAGAGAGAAATTTGGAAATCCAGCCACACCTGCCTCATTTTATCAGGAAAGTAAAAAATCTATATTGTTTAAAATCTGAAAATAAAATGTGTATTTAATTTAAAATATGCAGGTTTTTGAAATAACAAGAAAAGTGAGAGAACATGTGGATATATGAGACTGAGGAAAGTCTCACATATATTAAAAGTCAGAGAACAGCAGTGTCTTAGTCATCTAGTGCTGCTATAACAGAAATACCACAAGTGGATGGCTTTAAAAGAGAAATTTATTTCTTCACAGTAAAGTAGGCTAAAAGTCCAAATTCAGGGCGTCAACTCCAGGGAAAGGCTTTCTCTCTCTAGTGGCTTCTCATCAATCTTTCCCCAGACTAGGAGCTTCTCCATACAGGGACCCTGGGTTCAAAGGACGCGCCTGGCTCCTGACACTGCTTTCTTGGTGGTATGAGGTCCCCCGTCTCTCTGCACGCTTCTCTCTTTTATCTCTCAAGAGACTGCCTCAAAACACAATCCAATCTTGTAGATTGAGTCCTGCCTCACTAACACAACTGCAGCCCATCCTCCCTCATTAACGCCATAGAGGCAGGATTTACAACATATAGGAAAATCGCACAATGCCTGGAATCATGGTCCAGCCAAATTAATACATACATTTTTGGGGGCACATAATTCAATCCATGACAAGCATCCATAATAATAGCAAGCTAGATCATCTGAGGAAACTTCTCTCTGAAAAACAAACTGTTTTTTACATACAAAAATAATGTTGACTTGTGGGGCTGATTTGTGCTCTAAAGAAGAGTTAAGGTATTGCAATATATATTTAGAATCTATATTATATATTCAGGAAAACAGCAAAGTTAAATATTAAATAATAGAAATAGTTCATATGTATTTCTAACTAGTTAAGGGTAAAAAATAGAAAACAAAATAAAATGAATTTTTAAAACTAACCAACTTTTAAAGCCATAAAAGGCACATACAGAATTTTAAAAACCAGAATATTAGAAAAACTCCAATATTAATAATTATAATACTCATAAATGGGTTAAACTCCAGTTAAATGAAAAGATTGTCAGATTAGATGTTTTTAAAACTCTAGCTGTATGTTGATGTCAAGAGATACAATTAAAGAAAAATGGCAAGGACTTATTGAAAATAAAAAGATGGAAAAAAAACTGAACAAATATTTACCAAAAATTTTCTATAACTGTGTTAATATCAGACAAACTTTCAGAAAAAGGACAATATTAGGAAGAGCAGACCGTTAGATAACAATAAAATGTTTGTTTCTTTAGGCAAATAAAATACTCCCAATTTCTATGCACCTTGTAAAGTTAGATTTGTATACTTAGCGTAGTGGCTAACACAGAATAAGAGCTCAATAATTTTTAGATACTATTATAAATATTTAAATAAGAAATAACCAAAAATTTAAGACTAGAGGATCCATAATATAAATTACTGTGGTTCAGATCAATGGGAAAGAATAGAAAATCCTGATTTAGACCCTATTACAAAAAAAAATTTAGTATTTGATGAATGTAGTAAGGTAGAATAATGGAAGAAGTATTTGAAGAAATATAAATTGAAGTAATACAGAATTTTTTTACTATAAAACCATTAAAATGTAAAAACAAAAACAAAACAGATAAAATTACTAGTGAAAACAGAGTAAAATAGGCACTTTCATGCACATCTCATATAGGTAAAAAATTGGATTGGTACAAAGTTTCTGGAAAGAAAATTGTCAGTATGTATTAGCAGACTGATATTCGATATCATACACAATAGGAATAACATTCATGTGACTGAACAATGAAAACATTGCTTTTAATAGCAAAGATATATAAACAAAGAATATGTGTAAAAATACAGCAAAGTTTCAGTAAATCTATATTTCTCAGTGATTATTATGTGACTATTAACATATATTCTAAAATACACAACAAAAAAATCATTCATGATGACAAAAAAACCAGATATGAATTGTAGCCATGGATATGATATAGTTATAGGCAGACCGTAACAACCAACCCTGAACATTCGGTGTGGTTAATAATTTCTTATTGATGAAGTTTATATGTTGCTTTTTTTTTTCTTTATATTTTAAATCTCTCCACTTATTGGTTACATAGTAATAAAAATTAAATATAAAAGATGATATTAAGTCTCTTACAGTATATATATGTTACATATGTTCCATCAAAAGAGTAATTATGAAGATATTAGTAAGTAAAGTTTTCATTATTTTTACTAAATGCTTTATCTTATTTACAGTTTCAACTTTACATATATTATTTAAAAGTTATAACATCTACTATGTTTCTCTCTGATCTTTTCAGTAACTGCTTAATCTTCAGAATTTTAAATTTTTTTTAATTTTGCATAAGACAGATCATTATACACTGTTAGGAAAGAAAATCAGAATACTTGAATTGCACTTTGTCTTGCTTGATATTTAACTCTATCACAGGTACTTTCTATGCTAAGTCATTCTTGAGGGAAAAAATATCTTGTAGCTCATTTTTTTTCAATAAATAACAAACTATTTCTCAAGAATTTCAAGATGGTTTAAAGATTGCTCAGTGTTTCCCAGATCATCAGAACATCATCTGAAAATCATTACAGCCATCTGTTTTCAATCCCATAACATATGAGAGAACAGTTAGTAAAGATACATTGAGCAACCCAGGCTGAAACAGGGAAACACATCTACATAGTTTGAAGAAGACTTCCTTCGGTGACCTAAAAACGATTCTATTTTCGTCAACACCATATCCCATATATTCCTTGTAGCAATCAATTTTGGCTAATTTAGACTGTGATAACATACAATTCCCAAATTTCAATGCCTTGCCATACAAAGGTTATCACTCCTTCTTGTAATGTCTCCAGCAATAGTTCCAGTCAGGTCTTTGCTGCCGGAGTCACGTCATGAAGCAGTGCATATTACAAACTTACGGTCTCTTAGTGAAGAAAAAAAGTTGGTAAAACAAGAGGTGGATCTTGTAGTTTCTGCTCAAAATTTGATATTCAGGACTTCTGTTCACCTTTTATTCACAAAAGGAAATCAAACGGCCCTTCTGAGTTGGTTGAGCAACCGGCTATTAACCAAACGTTCGCCAGTTTGAACCAACAAGCTGCTCTTCAGCAGAAAAGACAGTTCTGGTCCTGTAAAGATGATAGCCTAGGAAACCCTATGGGACAGTTCTACTCTGTCCTATAGGGTCACTATGAATCGGAACCAACTCAATGACATCACTATTCATCTGTCAGTTTGTGGTACTGTGGTGGCTTGCATGTTGCTGTAATGCCATGGGTATTACAAATACCAGCAGGGTCACCCATGGTAGACAAGTTTCAGCAGTGCTTCCAGACTAAGACAGAGTAGAAAGAAGGAACTGGTGTCTACTTCCAAAGGAGTTAGCCAATGAAAACCACATGAATAGCAGCGGAATATTTTCTGATACACTACCAGAAGATGAGTCTCTCAGAGTGGAAGGCACTCAAAATACAATTCAGGAAGAGCTGCCTCCTCAAAGTAGAGTCGACTTTAATGACATGAATGGGGTCAAGGTTTCGGGACCTTCATTTACTGATGTGGCACGACTCAAAATGAGAAGAAACAGCTGCAACATCCATTAATGATCAGAACGTGGAATGTACAAAGCATGAATCTAGGAAAATTAGAAGTCATCAAAAATGAAATGGAACACATAAAAATCGATATCCTAGGCATTAGTGAGCTGAAGTGGTCTAGTACTGGACATTTTGAATCAGAAATTGGAATACTATGCCAGGGATGACAAATTGAGGAGGAATAGTATCTCATTCATTGTCAAAAATATCACTTCAAGATACATCCTGAAGTAAATGCTGTCAGTGATAGGATAATATACATATGCCTACAAGGAAGACCAGTTAATACAACTATTATTCAAATTTACACAAAAACTACTAAGGCCAAAGATGAAGAAATTGAAGATTTTTACTAACTTTTGCAGGCAGAAATTTATCAAATATTTTATCAAGATACATTGATAATTACTGGTGATTGGAATGCAAAATTTGGAAACAATGAAGGATCATTAGTTGGAAAATATGGCATTGGTGATAGAAACAATGCCAGAGATTGCATGATAAAATTTTGCAAGACGAATAACTTAATCATTGCAAGTACCTTTTTTCAACAACATAAATGGCAACTAAACACTTGGAACTAATCAGATGTAATACACAGGAATCAAATTGACTATATCCGTGGAAAGAGACTATGGAGAAGCTCAATGTCATCAGACAGAACAATGCCAGGGGCCAACCGCAGAATAGCCAACTGATTGCTCACATTCAATTTCAAGCTGAAGTAGAAGAAAATTAGAGCAAGTCCATGAGAGCCAAAATATGATCTTGAGTACATCCCACCTGGATTATGAGACCATCTCAAGAATAGATTTGACACATTGAACACTAATGACAGAAGACCAACGAGTTATGGGATGACATCAAGGACATTATATGTGAAGAAAGCAAGAGGTTATTAAAATGACAGAAAAGAAAGAAAAGGCCAAAATGGATGTCAGAAGGGACTCTAAAACTTACTCTTGAATGTAGAGTAGCTAAAGCAAATGGAAGAAATGATGAAGTAAAAGAGCTGAACAGAAGATTTCAAAGGGGAGTTCAAGGGGACAAATTAAAGTATTATAATGAAATATGAAAACACCTGGAGTTAGAAAACCAAAAAGGAAGAACATGCTCTGCATTTATCAAGCAGAAATAACTGAAATAAAAATTTGAGCCTCAAGATGCAATATTGAAGGATTCTACAGGGAAAATATTGAACAACATAAGAAGCATCAAACAAAAGAAGGAATACACAGAGTCACTGTACCAAAAAAATTAGTTGATGTTCAAGCAATTCAAGAAGTAGTGTATGATGAAGAACTGATGGTACTAAAGGAAGAAATCCAAGATGCATTGAAGGCACTGGCAAAAAACAAAGCGGAATACCAACTGAGATGTTCAACAACTGGATGCAGCATTGGAGGTGCTCACTCATCTGTGCGAAGAAATTTGGAAGGCAGCTACCTGGCCAACTGACTGGACGAGATCCATATTTGTGCCCATTCCAAAGAAAGGTGATCCAACAGAATGCAGAAATTGTCAAATAATATCATTAATATCATACACAGTAAAATTTTGCTGAAGATCATTCATAAATGTTTTCAGCTGTACATCAACAGAGAACTTCCAGAAATTCAGGTTGGATTCAGAAGAGGAGGTAGAACAAGGGAAATCACTGCAGACGTCAGATGAATCTTGGCTGAAAGCAGAGAACACGGAAAAGATGTTTACTTGTGTTTTATTGACTATGCAAAAGCATTCAACTGTGTGGATCATAACAAATCATGGATAACATTGCAAAGAATTGGAATTCCAGAACACTTAATTGTGCTCATGGGGAGACTGTACATAGACTAAGGGGCAGTTGTTCAAACAGAGCAAGAGGATACTTTGTGGTTTAGAGTCAGGAAAGGTATGCATCAGGGTTGTATATTTCACCATACGTTATGGATTGAATCGTGCCCACCAAAATGTGTGTCATCTTGGCTAGGCCTTGATTCCCAGTACTGTGTGGTTGGCCACCATTTTGTGATTTGATTTAATTTTCCTATGTGATGTAAATTCTAATCTCTGCCTGTGGTTAATGAGGCAAGATTAGGTTATGTTAAAGAGATTTAGGGTGGGATGCAATACCCTTACTCAGGTCACAGCCCTGATCCTATGTAAGGAGAGTTTTCTGGGGTGTGGCCTACATCATCTTTTATCTTACAAGAGCTAAAAGGAGAGAGAAGTGAGCAGAGAGATGGGGAAGTCCTACCATCAAGAAAGAAAAGCTGAGAGAGGAGCATGTCCTCTGGACCGGTGGTCCCTGTGCTGAGACACTCCTAGACCACGGGAAGATTGATAACAAGGACCTTCTCCCAGAGCTGACACAAAGAGAAAGCCTTCCCCTATAGTTGGTGCCCTAAATTTGGACTTCTAGCCTCCTAGACTGTAAGAGAATAAACTTCTGTTTGAAAAAGACGTCTACTTGTGGCATTTCTGTTATAGCAGCACTAGATAAGACACCATACTTATTAAATCTGTATGCTGAATAAATAATCCAAGAAGCAGGACTATATGAAGAAGAACTCAGCATCAGGATTGGAGGGAGACTCACTAACAACCTGTGATATGCAGATGATACAACTTTGCTTACTGAAAGTGAAGAGAACTTGAAACACTGATGAAGATCAAAGACTACAACATTCAGTATGGATTACAGATCAACATAAAGGAAACAAAAATTCTCACAACTGGACAAATAAACATCATGATAAATGGTGAAAAGATTGAAGTTGTCAAGGAAATCAATGAGGCATTACATTGGGCAAATCTGCTCCAAAAGACCTATTTAAAGTGTTAAAAAGCAAAGATGTCACTTTGAGGACAAAGGCATGCCTGACCCAAGCCAAGGTGTTTTCAATCGCTTCACATGTATGCAAAAACTGGACAATGAATAAACAAGACTGAAGAATTGATGCCTTTGAATTATGATGTTGGTGAAGAATATTGACTATTCCATGGACTGCCAGAAGGACGAACAAACCTGTCTTGGAAGAGGTACAGCCAGAATGCTCCTTAGAAGCAAGGATAGCGAGACTTCATTTCATGTACTTTGGGCATGTTTTCAGGAAGGAACGGTCACTGGAGAATGACACTGTACTTGGTAAAGTGGAGAATCAGTGAAAAAGAGGAAGACCCTCAATGAGGTGGATTGACATAGTCACTGCAACAATGCACTTAAGCATTAACAACGATTGTGAGGATAGCATAGGAACAGACAGTGTTTTGTTGTGTTGTACATAGGGTTGCTATGAGTCGGAAATGATCTGAGGGTACCTAGCAACAAAAAGAAGAATGGAACACAACAAAATAACAACAAACAGTGGGGAAGGACACAAAATACACCCTCAGAAAGATGCACCACAAGTCACATGGCCTGACTTGGTTGTACTGGAATAGGGAATTCTCCTCCCCCAGAAAGAAACAACCAACATTTTAATGATATTTCAATCTACCCCACATCTGGAAGCCTAAATATTTTCTAATATTGTTCATACAAGTTTCAAATAATACTTATTAAAGTCTGCTATATTCCAGGAAAGGAGTGCTGTTGGCTCAGTGGGTAAGCACTTGACTGCTAACTGAAAGGCTGGCAGTTTGAACTCACCAGTGGCTCCTTGAGAGAAAGGAACTGGAGATCTGCTCCTGTAAAGATTAACCAGTTGCCCGTTGCCGCCGAGTCAATTTTGACTTCCAGCGACCCTATAGGACAGAGTAGAACTGCCTAATAGAGATTTCAGTGATCTGCTGATGGATTTGAACTGCTGACATTTTGGCTAGTAGCTAAGCTCTTAACTACTGTGCCACAAAGGCTCTCCTGTAAAGATTGTTATTGTTGTTAGATGCTACCGAGTTGGTTGTGACTCATAGCGACCCTATGCACAACAGAACAAAACACTGCCAAGGCCTGCACCGTCCTCATGATCTTTGTTATGCTTGAGCCCTTCACTGCAGAAACCATCTCGTTGAGGGATTTCCTCTTTTTCCACGACCCTCTACTTTACAAAGCATAATGTCCTTCTCCACAAACTGGTTCCTCCTGACAACATGTCCAAAGTACACCAGACGAAGTCTCACCATCCTTGCTTCTAAGGAGCATTCTGGCTGTACTTCTTCCAAGATAAATTTGTTTCTTCTTCTGGCATTCCATGGCATATTCAATATTCTTTGCCAACACCATAATACAAAGGGGTCAATTCTTCTTCTGTCTTTCTTATTCATCGTCCAACTTTCTCATGCATATGAGGTGATTGAAAACACCATGGCTTGGGTCAGGTGCACCTTACTCCTCAGTGATATCTCTGCTTTTTAACAAATTAGACAGGTCTTTTGCAGCAGATTTGCCTGACGCAATGTCTCGTTTGATTTCTTGACTGATGCTTCCATGGGCATTGACTGTGGATTCAATAAAATGAAATCCTTGACAACTTCAATCTTTTCTCTGTTTTTCATGATGTTGCTTACTGGTTCAGTTGTGAGAATTTTTGTTTTCTTTATGTTTAGCTGTAATCTGTACTGAAGGATGTAGTCTTTGATCTTCATCAGTAAGTGCTTCAAGTCCTCTTCACTTTCAACAAGCAAGGTTGTTTCATCTGCATATCGCAGGTTGTTAATGAGTCTCTCCAATCCTGATATCCTGTTCTTCTTCATATATTCCAGCTTCTTGGATTATTTGCTAAGCATATAGATTGAATAAATTTGGTGAAAGGATACACACCTTTCTTAACTTTAAACCATGAAGTATTCCCTTGTTCTGTTTGAATGACTGCCTCTTGGTTTATGTTCAGGTTCTTCATAAGCACAATTAAGTGTTCTGGAATTCCCATTCTTTGCAATGTTATCCATGATTTGTTATGATCCACACAGTTGAATGCTTTTGCGTAGTCAATAAAACACAAGTAAACATCTTTTTGGTATTCTCTGCTTTCAGCCAAGATTCATCTGACGTCTGCAGTGATTTCCCTTGTTCTACCTCCTCTTCTGAATCCAACTTGAATTTCTGGAAGTTCTCTGTTGATGTACTGCTGAAAACATTTATGAATGATCTTCAGCAAAATTTTGCTTGTGTGTCATATTAATGATATTGTTTGACAATTTCTGCATTCTGTTGGATCACCTTTCTTTGGAATGGGCATAAATATGGATCTCTTCCAGTTGATTGGCCAGGTAGCTGTTTTCCAAATTTCATGGCATAGAAGAGTGAGCGCTTCCAGTGCTGCATCCATTTGTTGAAATATCTCTATTGGTATTCTGTCAATTCCTTGAGCCTTGTTTTTTGCCAATACCTTAAGTGCAGGTTGGACTTCTTCCTTCAGTACCATCGGTTCTTGATCATATGCTACCTCCTGAAATGGCTGAATATCGACCACTACTTTTTGGTATAATGACTCCGTGTATTCCTTCCATTTTCTTTTGATGATTCCTGCATCATTCAATATTTTGCCCATAGACTCCTTCAACATTGCAACTCGAGGCTTGTATTTTTTCTTCAGTTCTTTCAGCTTTAGAAATGCCGAACGTGTTCTTGCCTTTTGGTTTTCTAACTCAAAGTCTTTACACATTTCATTATAATACTTTACTTTGTCTTCTTGAGCCACCCTTTTTACTCTTCTATTTAGCTCTTTTCCTTCATCGTTTCTTCCATTCGTCTTAGCTACTCAAATTTCAAGAGGAAGTTTCAGAGTCTCTTCTGACATTCATTTTTGGTCTTTTTTTAATTTCCTGTCTTTTTAATGACTTCTTGCTTTCTTCATGTATGATGTTGTTGATGTCATCCCCAACTCATCTCATCTTTGATCATTAGTGTTCAACACGTCAAATCTATTCTTGAGATGGTCTCTAAATTCTGGTGAGATATACTCAAAGTCATACTTCGGCTCTTGTGGACTTGTTCTAATTTTCTTCGGCTTCAACTTGAGCTTGCATATGGGCAATTGATGGTCTGTTCCAAAGTCGGCCCCTGGCCTTGTTCTGACTGATGATATTGAGCTTTTACATTGTCTCTTTCCACAGATATAGTAGATTTGATTCTGTGTACTCCATCTGGCAAGGTGCACGTGTATAGTCGCTGTTGATGTTGTTGAAAAAAGATATTTGCAATGAGTAAGTTGTTGGTCTTGCATAATTCTATCATGAAATCTCCACGATTATCTCTATCACCAAAGCCATATTTTCCAACTACCGGTCCTTCTTTGTTTCTAACTTTTGTGTCCCAATCACCAGTAATTACCAATGCATCTTGACTGCATATTGGATCAATTTCAGACTGCAGAAGTTGATGGAAATTCTTCAATTTCTTCATCTTTGGCCTTAGTGATTGATGCATAAATGTAAATGATAATTATATTTTGAATTAACTGGTGGTCCTTGTAGGTGTATGGATATTATCCAATCACTGACAGAGTTGTACTTCAGGACGGAACTTGAAATGTTCTTTGTGTGTGTGTGTGCTTTGGATGAAGGCTTACGGAGCAAATTAGTTTCTCATTAAACAATTATTAAACATATTAAACATTTGTTGCCAACCCCACAACATGTCAACACTCTCCCCTTCTTGACCTTGGGTTCCCCATTGATAGTTTTCCTGTCCCCTCCTGCCTTCTTGTCCTTGTCCCGGGCTCGTGTGCCCTTTTAGTCTTGTTTTGTTTTATGAGACTGTCTAATCTTTGGCCGAAGGGTGAACAACAGGAGTGAATTCAGTACTGAATTAAAAGGGTGTCTGGGTGACATACTCCTGGATATTCTCCAGTCTCTGTCAGGCCAGTAAGTGTAGTCTTTTTTTGTGAGTTAGAATTTTATTCTACATTTTTCTCCAGCTCTGTATGAGACCCTCTATTGTGATCCCTGTCAGAGCAGTTGGTGGTGGTAGCTGGGCACCATCTAGTTGTGGTGGATTCAGTCTGGTGGAGGCTGTGGTAGTTGTGGTCCATCAGTCATTTGAACTAATCTTTCTCTGTGTCTTTGGTTTTTTTCATTCTCCCTTGCTCCAGATGGTGTGGGACCAGTGAAGTATCTTAGATGGCTGCTCAAAAGCCTTTAAGGCCACAGACACTACTCATCAAAGTAGGATGTAGAACATTTTCTTTCTAAACTATGTTATGCCAATTGAGCTAGATGTCCCCTGAGAAATATTCTTCTTGATGATGAATGCATCGCCATTCCTCTTTAATATGTCATTCTTGGCATAGTAGACCATATGGTTATCTGATTCAAAATGGCTCACTAATGCCTAGGATAGGAATGTTTATGCGTTCCATTGTATTTTTGACAATTTCCAGTTTTCCCAGATTCATACTTCATACATTCCCTGTTCTGATTAATAATGGATGTTTGCAGCTGTTTCTTCTCATTTTGAGTCATACCACATCAGTAAATGAAGGCCTCGAAAGCTTGACTCCATTCACGTCACTAAGGTCAACTCTACTTTGAGGAGGTAGCTCTTTCCCAGTCATATTTTGAGTGCCTTCTAACCTGAAGGCCTCATCTTCCAGCACTGTATCAGGTAGTGTTCCACTGCTATTCATAAGGTTTTCACTGGCTAATATTTTTCAGAAATGGACTGCCAGATCCTTCTTCCTAGTGTGTCTTAGCCTGGAAGCTCAACAAAAACCTGTCCAACATGGTTGACTCTGCTAGTATTTGAATACCGGTGATGTAGCTTCCAGCATCACAGCAACATGCAAGACACCACAGTGCGACAAACTGACAGATGTTTGGAGCTGTAAAGATTACAGCTTAGGAAATCCTATGGGCAATTCTGCTCTGTCATATAGAGTCACTATGAGTCTGAGTTGACTTGATAGCATCAAGAACAACACATTCCTGGAGATGTGCACAACAGAAGGATTAAGAGGTTATAAGACAGATGAGTCTCTGTTCTCTTAGAGATCACAGATGGTCAACAGACAAACATATATGAATACAACATATGGTCAGATTGTGTTCAGAGCAATGGCATAGAGCATTGGTTAGTAAATGTTTTCTTAAAGGGTTTGATAGTAAATTTTTTTGGCTTTATGTGTCATACGGAGGTTGTAGTCCATCCAGAGTTTCCTTGGTGATCTACTTGCAAAAAGTCAGCCATTTTTTGAAAACCGTACGGAACAAAGTTCTACCCTGATCCACATGGGGTCACCATGAATCAGAGTCAGCTTAAAGGCAATTGTGTTTTTTGTTTTTTGTTTTTTATAGGCCATATGGTCTCTGTCACACTATTCCACTCTGATGTTGTAGCACAAAGGCAGCCATGGACAGTATGTAAATAGATGAGTGTAGTTGTGTTCTAATAAAACTTTATTTACTAAAACAGGCAGCTGACTTGTGGGCTGTAATTTGCCAATCCATGGGATAGACAATAAATGGGTGTAATGGGCTTCTTTAGACAGGATTGGCAGGTAATCCTCCTCAAAGGATATGAGGGTGCTGGGGTCTGAATGCTGAGAAGACTGGCATGGGAACATGTGGGAGCAAAGTATATAGGCAGGGAGAACATCATGTGCAAAGATCCTGGGGTGGAAGAAAACTTGATATTCTTGAGGAACAGAGAGAAGGCCAGTGTTGCTGGATCATAGCCAGCAAAGGTTTGGGATGTAAGATAAGAAAAGTATACATAATCAAGATTATATAAAGCTTTATAGTCCTTGTAAGGAGTTTAGATTTATTTGAAATGCAATTGGGAGTCTCTGGAAACTTTGAAGCAGGGTGTAGCATAATCAGATAGACTCTGGAAAGTGATCATTCTGGCTGCTGTTGGGAGAAGGAATTGAAAAACAAGAGCAGGAGCAGTGAGGTTATTGCAGTTATCCAAGTGAAAGATAATGGTGGTTTGGACCAGCCATGAAGATGAAAAGAACTGAGCATATTCAATACATTTTGAATGTGGAATTAGTTGAACTTAACGTCTCACATGCTTTGGACATGTTATCAGGAGGGACAAATTCCTGGAGAAGAACATCATGTTTGGTGAAGTAGAGGGTCAGCAAAAAAGAGGAAGACCCTCAACAAAATGGATTGACACAGTGACTGCAACAATGGGCTCAAGCATAACAACAATTGTGAGGATGGTGCAGGACCAGGCAGTATTTGGTTCTGTTGTACGTAGGGTCACTGTGAGTTGGAAGCAATTCAACAGCACCTAATAACAACGACAACAACATGTGAAACAGATGAGATGTAGGCCTTCAGAGTGTTAGGTATGAGCACATGGATAGTTGATGAGCTTTTTCAGCTTCACCAACACATATAAGATAAATTTGAAAATTAAAGCCGTTATCTGGATATTTTAAGCAAAAAGAGCATGTCTATTAAAAATGGAAAGATTAAATCTACCTATCCAGTGGCAACACATACCCAGGTGAGAGATTTGGCAGTTTGGATCCACTCAGACATCTCTAAACAGCAGAGTTTAGCTCTATGGTTACAGAATGAAATAGGTTCCCAACACAGACACAGCTGTTGCTGTTTTTTTTTTTTTTTTAAATATAATTTCAATCACTATGGATGTAGATGTACCTCCAAATCCAGGAACTTAGTGTTTTGTCATTTTTTTTTCTACATTGTAGGCATGTATGCATTTATTCAATACATTATTTATTGAATACATTCTATGTGCTGGGAATACAATGGCACAACACAAAGACAACATGAACATTATATTGGGACAGTTAGATAATACTTAAGTAAATAAATAAAGCAATATGTATAAATTATGATTAATGTTTAACAAACACTTAATCTATCTCAGGTAACAATTCTTATTTCTGAATCTTATTTCTCAACATATGTCCTCTTTTTCCACTAAGTGAATTTGACTTTTCCATTTCTCATGATCTACACATTAGATACTAGATTATAATAAAAATGGGAGGATAAATTAAAAAAAATGAACATGATTACAGTTCCTCAAGTAGAGAAAAGAAGCCTTTGTGCCCTGATTGACAAGACTGTCTTTGCTGACGAACCTCACCCAGTGGATTCAAGACGATAAGAATACATAGCACACAAAGCAGATAGACTTAAGTCAATTCAGTTTCATTGTCATGGTCAGTGAATTTGTTTCCCCATGTGTAATAACATTTTTTGTGCAGGGAATGGTTGATGGAACAATTTTTCCATTGAGATGACCTCTTTATCAGTTTAATGACCTCTTTTTCCAATGTAATTTGCAATTATAACTATTGAAAGATGGTGTGACAACCACCAGATCCTCAGATTATTTTCACTATAATTATTATAGGATAGTGTTAACAAATGAAAGAAAAGTCATGTAAATTGAAAGTCCTAGGGTGCTGAATTTATGGTTGTGAGTAGAAATCCTTTCAGAGAGGAGAATTTTTTTTCTATCACAGTTGAAAGTATATATATATATATATATATATATATATAAAAGAAAATAGGAAATATATATATATAAGAAAATATGAGAATATCAAGGCAATTGAAATTTGAACTGGAACAAATGAGATTGAGCAGAATGAAAGTGGAAACCTCAGGCCATCTCTTGTATTGACCTACAATCAGTCAGTAAGTATTAAATTCAGGTGAGTCAGATCTGAAACCTCCTTTTCTTTTATTTCCCCATTTATTTTTTTATTGCCTGTTTCTCAACCTTTCTGTTCACATACACTTATTGCATCTTTTATATTTCATTTACTTTTTCTTTTGGCCTGTATCACATCTTAAAAATAAATCATATTCTCTGTTTTTCTCTAAAAAGAGACCACATAAATAAAATCACTGTTCTTTGAGTGAGTATGCCACCCACTACTTCAGTCTATTAAAATGAGAATTTTCTCTGTCTGACAGCTCATAAACCAAAACCAATTTCTTTCTAGTCAATTCGACTTGTGGCAACCCTAGGTGTTTCAGAGTAGAACTACAGTCCATAGTGTTTTCACGGCTGTGACCTTTCAGAAACAGATCACCAGGCTTTTTTTCTGAGGTACCTCTGGCTGGGTTTTGGTTAGTAGCCAAATGCTTAATTGTTTGTACCACTCAGGAACCCCTGATAGCTCATACTGTTGTTGTTGCTAGTTGCCATTGAGTTGATAATGACTCATGGAAACGCCATATGTGCAGATTAGAACTGCTCCATAGAGTTTTCAAGGCCGGGACCTTTCAGAAGCAGACTGTCAGGCCTGTCTTCGAAGGCACTTTTGAGTGAGTTTGAACCACCAAACTTCTTGTTAGGTAGTCAAGTGCTTAACTATTTGTGCTACCCAGGGATTCCTTACAGCTAACTCTACCTACCTATTCATTGTAACAGTCCTAGAAAGTAGTGAAATAAAAATCAATATAACAGAATGTTGATCTGCTAAAATGAATATTTGACAAGTATATGTATTAGTGCTCATCTACAGTATTTACACAGGAAGAAAAAGAGTTGTGCAACTTACTGAAGAGTCATTTGAACATTTTGGAAATTATTCTAAATTATTATTTTTACATATTTAAAATATATTTCCTCTCAAAGTTTGAAGAGCAAATACAATTTCCCTTATGCAACATGCTGCGATTTTTCCCTTTAAAATTTTCTTTTATTAGAGGCGGGGCCAAGATGGCTGAGTAGTCAGATGGTTTCCTATATCCCTCTTACAACAAAGACCTGGAAAAACAAGTGACTTGATTGTATATGAATATCTAGAAGCCCGGAACAAGGCAAAGTTGAGCAACCTGACTGAGTGGCAGGAGGAGAGGGAGACTGTTTCCAAGAAGCAAGGAGTAACAGACCAGCGGCAGGAGCCGCAGCTCTTCAGCCCCGACTGGCTCCAGGTACGCAGTGAAGCAGGCATATAGCTCTGAGCACAAACTCAGGAGGCAGTTGCCACGTCGAGAGAGATCCGGCAGCAGTTTCTGCTTGGACACTCTGAACCAGTGAAAAGCAGCTCCCAAGTGGCTAAAGATAAGTATATGCATGTGGCCTTTTGTGGGGATTTTTTTTTTTAAAAAGCTCATTTGGGAAAAATATCTCTTCCTTTTACCTCCTCCCTCCCCTTCTGCACCCACTTCCAAAGTCTCTGAGTCTCTTGGGCCTGAAGTAGATCCCATAAGATGCCCTGACCCATTCTCCTGGCCTTGAAGAGGGAACAAATTAACAAACAGGTGAAAAAATAAGCTACTGGCTCCCCTAAGCCAGGAGCTCAGGGTTGGCACAGCTCCTTTGCTAGGCACAGGCATAAGGGGTCTGCAGACTTTGAGTGCCTTCCACCCCTGTATAGACTTTTGTGGACCCATCTCAACAGCATAAGCACTCACTACCACAGTACAACAGGGTAAACACCTGAAGTTTAACTTCAGCTGTTTCAGCTGTGAAGTGGCAGATTTGTGATGCTTGACAAAGCCCTGCCCTTTAAGCAGGCACCTTTACTGGTCAGCATCAGGGGCTTGAGGACTGGTGGCTCCACCTATGCCACGTAGTCACCTGCTACAGGGGTCCAGGAATAAGTGGTGCCCCCGAGTCTTTACAGCCAACAGAGTAGGGTGCTCATAGTCTGGCTGGAAAACTCACCTACCTACCTGATCTAGGGAACAGGGGCACGCTTTCCTTTCAGACACTCAGGGGCAGCCGTCAGCCCCTTGCCTTGCTCAGTGCAGTTAGATAATCAATAACACCAGATAACAACGCAAGACTAGAACACAGGACAGAGCAACCAGATATAGACTCAGATAGGGAAGTAAAAAATACATCAAAACTAAAACATTGAAAATACGGAAACAGGGATATCAATATGTAAAAAAAGGACAACGTTAAAACAAAAAAGAAGAACTTAAAAAATGCAGACATTGATTTTTAATATGGAAGGGAAGTTAAGGCAATATAAAGTAATAAAGGACTGGTATACACTTAGAAAAATAGGGATAAATATTAAGGTAACCACAAAGGAATCTAACAATCCTACAAATCAAAATAAAAAAGTAGAAAAACATAAAGACCCAGCAAAAACAAAATCTACAACAATGAAAAAGATAAAAAAAAAATACATAAAGAAAAGTGACTCAGCACAGAAAATTAAGGGGAACAAAGAAACTGTGAACAACACACAAAAAGAGACATCAGGATGAGAGCACTAAACCAATACTTACACTAAATGAAAATGAACTAAATCCACCAATAAAGAGACAGAGAGTGGCAGATTGGATATAAAAGCATGATCCATCTATACGCTGCCTACAAGAGACACACCTTAGACTTAAAGACACAAACAGGCTAAAACTCAAAGGATGGAAAAAAATATATCAAGCAAACAACACTCAAAAAGAGCAGGAGTGGTAATATTAATCTCTGACAAAATAGACTTTAAAGTAAAATCCACCACAAAGGATAAGGAAGGGCAGTATATAATGATTAAAGGGTCAATATACCAGGGGGATGTAACTATAATAAATATTTACGTACCCAATGACAGTGCTCCAAAATATGTACAACAAACTCTAACAGCGCTGAAAAGAGAGATAGACAGCTCCACAGTAGTAGTAGGAGACTTCAACACGCCACTTTCACTGAAGGACAGAACATACAGAAAGAAGCTCAACAAAGACACGGAAGAGCTAAATGCTACAATCTACCAACGTGATCTCATAGACATATAGCGGACACTCCACCCAACAGCAGCCAAGTGTACTTTCTTTTCCAGTACACATGGAACATTCTCCAGAACAGACCACATATTAGGCCATAAAGCAAGCCTTAACAAAATCCAAAACGTCGAAATATTACAAACATCTTTTCTGACCATAAAGCCTTAAAAGTAGAAATCAACAACACAAAAAGCAAGGGAAAAAAATCAAACACATGGAAACTGAACAACACCTTGCTCAAAAACTACTGGGTTATAGAAGAAATTAAGCATGGAATAAAGAAATTCACAGAATCAAATGAGAATGAAAACACATCCTACCAGTACTTTTGGGACAGAGCAAAAGCAGTGCTCAGAGGTCAGCTTATAGCAATAAATGCACACATCAAAAAATACGAAAGGGCCATAATCACAACATTAACCATACAACTGGAACAAGTAGAAAGAGAGCAGCAAAAGAAGCCCTCAGGCACCAAAAGGAAGGAAATCATAAGAATTAGAGCAGAATTAAATGAAATAGAGAATAGAAAAATAATTGAAAGAGTTAACTAGTCCAAAAGCTGGTTCTTTGAAAAGGTCAACAAAATTGATAAACCATTGGCCAAACTGAAAAAAGAAAAACAGAAGAGCAAGCAGATAACCTGTATAAGAAATGAGAAGGGTGATATCACAACAGACCCAACTGAAATTAAAAGAATCATAACAGAATAATATGAAAAACTGTACTCTAACAAATATGAAAACCTAGAGGAAATGGACAAATTTCTAGAAACTCACTACCTACCTAAACTAACACAAACAGAGGTAGAACAACTAAATAAACCCATAACAAAAGAAGAGATTGAAAAGGTTATTAAAGAACTCCCAACAACAAAAAAAAGCCATGGCCTAGATGGTTTCACTGGAGAATTCTACCAAACTTTCAGAGAAGAGATAACACCACTTCTACCAAAGGTATTTCAGAGCATAGAAATGGATGGAATACTCCCAAACTCATTCTATGAAGCTAACATAACCCTGATACCAAAACCAGGTAAAGACACCACAAAAAAAGAAAATTACAGACCAATATCCCTCATGAACATTGATGCAAAAACCCTCAACAAAATTCTAGCCAACAGAATTCAGAAACATAACAAAAAAAAAAAAAAAAATTCACCATGATTAAGTGGGATTTATACCAGGTATGCAGGGATGGTTCAACATTAGAAAAACAATCAAAGTAATCCATCACATAAATAAAACAAAAGACAAGAACCACATGATCTTATCAATCAATGCAGAAGGGGCATTTGACAAAGTCCAACACCCATTCATGATAAAAACTCTCAACAATATAGGAATAGAAGGGAAATTCCTCAGTATAATTAAGGGCATTTATACGAAGCCAACAGCCAACATCATCCTAAATGGAGAGACTTTTGAAAGCATTCCTCTTGAGAACAGGAACCAGACAAGGATGCCCTCTGTCACCACTCTTATTCGACATTGTGCTGGAGGTACTAGCCAGAGCAATTAGTCTAGAAAAAGAAATAAAGGGCATCCAATTAGTAGGGAAGAAGTCAAAGTATCTCTATTTGCAGATGATATGATGTTATACACAGAAAACCCCAAAGAATCCACAAGAAAACTACTGGAACTGATAGAAGATTTCAGCAAAGTTTCAGGATACAAGACAAACATACAAAAATCAGTTGGATCCCTTTACACCAACAAAGACAACCTTGAAGATGAAATTACCAAATCAATACCGTTTACAATAGCCCCCAAGAAGATAAAATACTTAGGAATGAATCTAACCAGAGACATTAAAGATCTATACAGAGAAAACTACAAGACACTACTGCAAGAAACTAAAAGAGAACTGCGTAAGTGGAAAAACATACCTTGTTCATGGATAGGTAAACTCAACATAGTGAAAATTTCAATTCTACCCAAAGCGATCTACAGATACAATGCAATCCTGATCCAAATTCCACCGGCATTTTTTAATGAGATGGAGAAACAAATCACCAACTTCATACGGAAAGGGAAGAGGCCTCGAATAAATAAAGCATTACTCAAGAAGAAAAACAAAGTGGGAGGCCTCACACTACCTGATTTTAGAACGTATTATACCGCCACAGTAGTCAAAACAGCCTGTTATTGATACAACAGATACATAGACCAATGGAACAGAATTGAGAATCCAGACATAAATTCATCCACCTATGAGCAGCTGATATTTGACAAAGGCCCAAAGTCCATTAACTGGGGAAAAGACAGTCTCCTTAACAAATGGTGTTGGCATAACTGGATATCCATCTGCAAAAAACTGAAACAAGACCCATACCTCATGCCATGCACAAAAACTAACTCAAACTGGATCAAAGACTTAAATATAAAATCAAAAACGGTAAAGATTATGGAAGAAAAAATAGAGACAATGCTAGGAGCCCTAATACATGGCATAAACACAGTATGAACCTAAGTAACAATACACAAGCACCAGAAGAGAGACTCAATAACTGGGAGCTCCTAAAAATCAAACACTTATGCTCATCAAAAAACTTCACCAAAAGAGTAAAGAGACAAACTACCGACTGGGAAAAAATTTTTGGCCACAACAAATCCGATCAGCGTCTAATCTCTACAAGATACTGCAAAACCTCAACAACAAAAAGACAAATAACCCAATTAAAAATGGGCAAAGAATATGAACAGTCACTTCACCAAAGAAGATATTCAGGCACCTAACAGACACCTGAAGAAATGCTCACGACCATTAGCCATTAGAGAAATGCAAATCAAAACTATAATGAGATATCATCTCACCCAAACAAGGCTAGCACTAATCCAAAAAACACAAAATAATAAATGCTGGAGAGGTTGTGGAGAGACTGTAACACTTATACACTGTTGGTGGGAATGTGAAATGGTACAACCACTTTGGAAGTCTATTTGGCACTTCCTTAAAAAGCTAGAAATAGAAGTACCATACGATCCAGCTATCCTGCTCCTTGGAATATATCCTAGAGAAATAAGAGCTGTCACATGAATAGATTTATGCACACTCATGTTCATTGCAGCACTGTTCACAACAGCAAAAAGATGGAAACAACCTAGATGCCCATCAACAGACAAATAGATAAACAAATTATGGTATATCCACACAATGGAATACTCCGCAACAATAAAGAACAATGATAAAGCCATGAAACATCGTATAACAAGGAGGAAGCTGGAACTTATTATGCTGAGTGAATTTAGTCAGTCACAGAAGGACAAATACTGTATAAGACCACTATTATAATTACTCAAGAAAAGGTTTTAAACACAGAAGAAAACATTCTTTGATGGTTACTAGGGTGGGGAGGAAGTTGAGGGTTATTTACTAACTAGATAGTAGATAAGAATCATCTTAGGCAAAGGGAAGGACAGCACACACTACAGGGGAAGTCAGCACAACTGGACTAAACCAAAGCTAGGAAGTTTTCTGAATACAATGAATACAATCAAACACTCTGAGAGACAGAGTAGCGGGGCTAGGGGTCTGGGGACCATGCTTTCAGGGGACATCTAGGTCAACTGGCATAACAAAGCTTATTAAGAAAATGTTCTTCATCCTACTTTGGTGAGTGGCGTCTGCAGTCTTAAAAGCTTGCAAGTGGCCATCTAAGATGCATCAGTTGGTTCCAACCACCTGGTGTGGAGGAAAATGAACTGCACCAAAGATGCAGGGGAAGTATTGGCGCAGGAGACAGAAGGGGCCACATAAACCAGAGACTTCATCAGCCTGAGACCAGAAGAACTAGATGGTGCCCCGCTACCACCAATGACTGCCCTGACAGGGAACACAAGAGAGAGTCCCTGATGGACCAGCAGAAAGATGGGGTGCAGAACTCAAATTCTAGTAAGAAGACCAGACTTGATGGTCTGACTGAGACTGGAGGAACCCCAGAAAGCATGGCCCCTGGATTCTCTATTAGCCCAGAATTAAAATAATTTCCAAGGCCAACTCTTCAGACAGGGATTGGACTGGACTGTGGGACATAAGGTGATACTCATGAGGAGTGTGCCTCTTAGCTCAAGTAGATACAGGAGACCAAAGGGGCAGCTTCTGTCTGGAGGTAAGATGGGAAGGCAGAGAGGGTTAGGAGCTGGTTGAATGGACATGGGGAATCAGGGGTGGAAAGGGGGTGTGTGCTGTCGCAGAACAGGGTGAGCAATTAGGGTCACATAACAATGTATGTATAAAATTTTGTATGGGAGACTAACTTGAAATGTAAACTTCATTTAAACTACAACAATTAAAAATTTTTTTCTTTTATTAATGAGGAGGTTTGCTTTAACTGGAAGTATTTTTAGAGAACTATGACATCCACCCCCACCTCAGCCCCCTACACACACTGTTATTACTGCTATTTGGTGCTAAATTAAATTAGCATTTCATTGTCACATTATTTCCTGACCCCAGTTAAAATTTCTTTATAAAGCAAATGGCTTCTCCATTTCATTTCCTAGCATCCTTGATATTTTGTTTTTCTTTCCCCTCCTCAATAACTCTTGTGCTTTTCCATTCTCTTTTCAGTGTTCAGGTTCTCATCAATTTTTAGTATTCAGTTATTCACTAGATAATTAAATAATTCTCCAGAACTTAAAAATTATCCTTAAAATCTGATTGGAGCCTCAACTGTCTATGTATAAATAAAGAGATGTACACTAGCAACAGATAACCTCATATATAATGTTTCTTTGACATTGCTCATCCTTACATGAAACAATTATACGAAATTCTGAAAACAATTAGAAATGAAAAGTCAAGGTTTTTTTTTTTTTTCTTTTGGAAAGTATACTTTTTACTTTCATTAGAATCTACTAAATATTCGAATTACTATCTGTAAGAAAAAAAATTTTTATTAGTCCCTCTTTTTAACTTTTGAATAAAATTTCATGAATTAGAGGGAAATGTATCAACATTTGGTTAAGTAATTCCAATAAATACGAAATAAACAGTTACTGTCATTATCAGCCATGTTTTATTGCAAATACTACTTCACTTAATCCTCAGAAAAACTTCACTGGGCAGTTATAATGAAGAAGCTCGTCTTCTAAGGTATTGTCAAGGAAATGAGTACAGTATAAGGTATGTATAACTAGGGTGACACCAGCATGTGACAGTAGAAAACCACTCCACACCCTTTCAGGATATATAAACTAATATCTTTAAAAATAAAAGTTTCAGAAAGTTTAATTAATGTGTCCTGCATTATAGTGCCAATAGTGATGGAATTAGCAATTCATCTGAGATCCATTTCTGTACAAATTCTTTATTTATATTTCTGCCATGTAGGAGACTGGATTATTATTACACTTTATTATTTAAGTTCCTCCCAATTGAGGCTTTAGAAATTTTTTTTTCCCCTCTTCCTGGAACATTCTCAAACTTTCCATAAATGGTTCTTCCTCAAAATTTTGATAATAGCCAGACGTAATCACCTTAATGCCTTTGCCCTCTACCTCATCAAATTTAGGATGGACATTCTCTAATCAATACCTTCTTCATTTTTTTAAATGACAGTCATTACTAGCTAAAGGTCTCCTATGATTTTAAAGAGAGAATGATAACTTGAACTGAGAAGATATCCCTGGAGATGGAAATGGGTGAATAGATTGGAGAGATACGTAAGAAATAAAATTCATTGGATATGGTGACTGATTGAAAATGAAGAAAAGACGTAGAGATGGTGACATGTCAAGAACAACTTCTAAGTTAGATTATGGTGCCACCATGACCTCTTGAGTGGTGTTTCTCATTGAGTAACAGAGACTAAAGACAATGGTTTCAAGGTGTTCATGTTAAAGCACAAGCCATACATTGTCAACATCAGTTCTGATATTGTGTTGCCATCACTGCCTTTGGACTGGTAACTGCAATAGCTAAGACTAATGGCCATAGCATCTCACTATTAAGAAAAGCCATTTGTTTTTGCAGGTGAAAAGATCAGCACTAAGTTTCTCTCACGGTCTAACAACACTTTGCATTTCCATCAGTGGCCTTTCACATTTTCATACTGTGTTGTCTGGAATACCTGCAATGAAGCTACCTTCTTGCTTCAGTGCAGTTGTTGAACTCTAGCCAAGAAATAGTCTTTCTTTCCATCCTCTTACACAGTAGCTCAAATGCCTTTAGTACTATTTCTTCTGAAATTTGTTGACAACCCGCTGTCAGCAAGCCCACCTGCAACTGTAAGTTGCTAAACAGTATTAGAATAAGTAGCTAGTATGCAAAATATTCAGATTATGCTACCCAGAAGATAAATGCTGCTTAGAATGACACCACTGACTCATTTAAAACATTTAGAAATTATAACTCTCTTGGATACATTCTTACTGAAAAACAAAAATTGCCTAAACCTTAGACTGTATAAAATACGATTCTTGGAATATCCTTTATCCTGAGACACACACACCCACACGTAGACGCCAAGAAAAACAATGAAATATAAATGTGTTACTCTTATTTCCTCAATTAACCACATTTTTATTTTTAGGGCGAGGGCTACTCCTTCCTCTATGAATAAAAATATATAAAGTAAATCAGGCAAAATAAATACTGATGAAGGAACAATCATTGTATTCCTAGAATGCTCTCTGTCACCTTCTGACATCCCTTCTGATGACAAAAAATTGCACAGAAGTAATTGAGATTGTTGTTATTGTTAGGTGCTGTCAAGTCAGTTCCGACTCATACCGACCCTATGTACAACAGAAGGAAACACTTCCCGGTCCTGCACCATCATCACAATCATTGCTAATTTTGAGCCCAATGTTGCAGCCACTGTGTCTATCCATCTTGTTGAGGATCTTCCTCTTTTGCACTGACCCTCTACCTTATCAAGCATGATGTCCTTCTCCAGGGACTGGTCCCTCCTGATAACATGTCCAAAATACGTGAGATGAAGTCTCACCCTCTTTACTTTCAAGGAGCACTCTAGCTATACTTCTGTCTGTCCGTGGTATATTTAATATTCTTCACCAACACCATAATTCAAAGACATCAATTCTTTGATCTTCTTCATTCATTGTAATTGAGACTAGAATGGGGTATTCCTGTATTCTTGAGAAATTGTTTTTCCATGACACTACCCATTTTTAATTGAACACTTGAACTTAAAACAATCCATGCTTTCAAGAATTGTTAAGTAAGTGGAAATAAACTGAGGCCCAAACAATACTAATGATAATAAACTTAAAATAGACCAAGATTTTTCTCCTGAGGGCCTAAAATATTGGCTAAAAATTAATATCATGTAAGACTTTTTAAGTTAAATAACCCATAGGTATCTCCTGGAGAAGACTTCATGAGACCTCAGGGAAAATTTTTTTCAAGTAATGAAAATGCTTACATTTAGAAATTTATGCTGTTTATGTGATAGATGTCATTAATTTTGTATCTACATAATAGATACAAAATTCATATATTGATGTCCTCAGCAGAATGTCTTACTGTTTTGTTCTTTTTCCCCTTAGGAAAGCTTTCATAACATATGGAAAGTGCTCTCTGAGTGATTTACAAAGATTTATCATCAACTGAGATCTTTTATTGATGCCTAAACTATATTCTTTTCAAAAAACTTTCTAATATTAGTTCAAGCATCATAAGGTTGTAAGAATTGGCTTCTCTTTTCTGCTGGAAGCATCTAACATGTTGCGACTGTTTAATACATATTTTAATATGTAATGAGTTTTATCGATGTTAATGCTGGTATTTGGTCATTAGAGAAAACAGTTCCTAAAAATAAATTTATTCTTAATCATAAATTCAACTCATTTTTTTTTTTTGCCCATAGTGGATGGGGCAGTAGGTCTAAACAGACTTAGTCTTGGTTTCTTGCTCTTGCCACCTTGCCTTCCAGTGCCTGTTTCAGTAGATAAATATCCTGTACTTACCATTTAAATTTTAATGCCATAAGAAAATACGTGTTGTAAGCTTTTGTAAAATAGAAAAAATCCGCTTATATTATGCAACATCCCAATATGTATGGTAAATAAAACAAGTTCTTTACTAAACTTGACCAGTGATTTGCTATATGACTGTCAATATCTTTCAATTTCTGTTGGCCTCAGAGTTTGAACTCAGTTATCCCTCATAATTTAGTTCATAAAATCATCAATTTAAAATGTTTATGAATATAATTGTATATAAGTCAAATGAGAGTTAAGGCTAGCTAATCATTGGATTTCATTTAGAATTTATATTTTGAAGAACCTAGAAAGATAATTATAGTGTCATTTTTAGCCTTGTTGTTATTGTTATGTACCTTCGAGTCGGTTCTGACTCATAGCAACCCTATGTACAACAGAAGGAAACACTGCCTGGTCCTGCACCAGCCTCACAATCGTTGTTATGCTGGAGCTCATTGTTGCAGCCACTGTGTCAATCCTTCTTGTCAACAGTCTTCCTCTTTTTCACTGACCCTCTACTTTACCAAGGATGATGTCCTTCTCCAGGGACTTGTCCCTCCAGATAACATGTCCAAAGTACATGAGATGAAGTCTCTCCATCCTCTTTTCCAAGGAGCACTCTGGCTGTATTTCTTCCAAGACAGGTTTGTTCATTCTTCTGGCAGTCCATGGTACATTCAATATTCTTTGCTAACACCATAATTCAAAGGCATCAATTCTTCTTTGGTCTTCCTTATTCATTGTCCAGCTTTTGCATGCATATGAGGTGACTGAAAATATCATGGTGTCATGGATTGAATTGTGTCCCCCAACAATGTGTATCAGTTTGGCTAGGCCATGATTCCCTGTATTGTGTGATTGTCCACCATTTTGTCATCTGATGTGATTTTCCTATGTGTTGTAAATCCTATCTCTATGATGTTAATGAGATGGGATTAGTGGCAGTTATGTTAATGATGGAAAACTCAATCTACAAGAGTAGATTGTATCTTGAGCCAATCTCCTCTGAGATATAAAAGAGAGTTAGCAGAGAGACACGGGGGACCTCATACTACCAAGAAAAAAAGCACTGGGAGCATAGTGCGTCCTTTGGACCCGGAGTCTCTGCTCTGAGAAGCTCCTTGACTGGGGAAGATTGATGACAAAGACCTTCCCCCAGAGCCCACAGAGAGAGAAAACCTTCCCCTGGAGCTGGCACCCTAAATTCTGACTGCTAGCCTCCTAGACTGTGAAAGGATAAATTTCTCTTTGTCAAAGCCATCCACTTGTGATAGTTCTGTTATAGTAGCACTATATAATTAAGACACAAGGCTTGGATCAGGTGCACCTTAGTCTTCAAAGTGACATCTTTGCTTTTTAACACATTAAAAAGGTCTATTGCAAAAAAAAAAAAAAAAGTTCTTTTGCAGCAGATTTGCCCAGTGCAATAAGTCATTTGATTTTCTGACTGCTGCTTCCATGAGTGTTGATTGTGGATCCAAATCAAATGAAATCCTTGATGTCAGTCTTTTCTCCGTTTATCATGATGTTGCTTATTGATCCAGTTGCGAGGATTTTTGTTTTCTTTATGTTGAGGTATAATGCATACTGAAGGCTGTGGTCTTTGATCTTAATCAGTAAGTTCTCCAAGTCCTCCTCACTTTCAGCAAACAAGGCTGTGTCATCTGCATGTTACAAGTTGTTAATGAGTCTTCCACCAATCCTGGTACCCCATTCTTCATATAGTCCAGCTTCTCAGATTATTTGCTCTGCATACAGATTGAATAACTATGGTGAAAGAATACAATCCTGATACACACTTTTTTCATTTGAAACCACACCGAGACGAGCTGAGTACATAGTTTTTGGAGCCCTGGTGGTGCAGTGGGTAGGAGCTTGGGCTGCTAACCAAAAAGTCAGCTGTTCGAATCCACCACCCAGCTCCTTGGAAACCATATGGGGTAGTTCTACACTGTCCTATAGATTCGCTATGAGTTGGAATCAAGCTGAGGCAATGTTTCTTTTTTTTTTTTTTGGTGGGGGAGGGATTTTACTGTCCCCTTGCTCTGCTCAAAAGACTACTTCTTGGTTTATGTAAGGTTCTGCATGAGCACAATTAAGTGTTCAGGAATTCCCATTCTTCACAATGTTATCTGTAATTTGTTATAATGCACACAGTCGAATGCCTTTGCATAGTCAGTAAAACACAGGTAAGCATCTTTCTGGTATTTTCTGCTTTCAGCCAAGATCCATTTGAAATCAGCAATGATATCCTTTGTTCCACATCTTCTTCTGAATCTGGCTTGAAGTTTTAGCAGTTCTTTATTGATGTACTACTGCAACCGCTGTTGAATGATCTTTAGCAAAGTTTTACTTGCCTGTGAAATTAACGATATTTTTCAATAATTTCCACATTCTTTTGGACCACCTTTCTTTTGAATGGGCACAATTATGGATCTCTTCAGTCGGTTGGCCACGTAGCTGTCTTCCAGATTTAGACAAGTAAGCAATATTAATTAATCTAATATAGGTTTACTGACATCACATTTGCATAAAATAATAAGAATTGTTATTTTATATATGATATATATAACCTTATCACTATATATATCACATATATATGCATATATATAATATCATTATATATGTTACATATATATGCATATATAATTGAAATGTATATGTTTATTGATAAGCTTATATAATGATAAGGTTATTTGGCTATAACCTTATCATTACATATGTATCATATTTATAATGGAAACATATAAGATGTGCAATTTCACTTAATCCTCACCATAAGCCTAGAGAAAAGCCTAATTCTTGTTTCTGTTACATAAATAAGGAAATTGAAGCCAAGAGAGGTTAAGTGATTTGTCGAAAATTACTTATAGCTGTGGCTGGGATTTGAACTCAGGCTTGTTTGTCTCTGTAATTTTTGTGCTTAGGCTGTGTACTTTGCTCTCAAGAACGGTCAGTTATGGTGACTGTTCCTTAGAAGAAATATTAAGGGGATAAAAAAGTTTACCTTAAATTTCACACAGTAAGCGTCAGGAATCCAGTAGGAATTATACATACAAAATATAAAATTTGAATGAAATTAAATACTTGAGTATTTTGTTTTTAACAAAAATTGAAATTTTTATAGGAAGCATTACACTCAGGAGATCTGAATTCTAGTATGAATTCCACTACTGATTATTTGTATTACTTACTTTCATTGAGTTTCATTTCCCTTATCTGGAAAATAAATATGTTTTTCTAGGATATCGCCAAAGACCTATCTAACTCTAAAATTCTAAGCTTTCTAGAATTATTTATTGGTTAATTTATATTAAAAGTGAAAGAAATTCCATGTAAGGTCATTGCTTATTATCTAATTAAACCTTTTTAAAAATGATTTTCATTAATTTAGCCTTGAAAAGAATAATGACTTCCTAATTCCTGACATGTAAAGTAATTAAATTGATCCACATAAAAGTTTACTAATTATCAAAAATATTTGAAATATTTAAGATCTGACACACTACATTAGTAACCAAAAGTTGGAGATTGGAGTCCACCCAGAGGCACCTTGGAAGAAAGACCTGGCAATCAACTTCTGAAAAATAAACCATTGACAATCTTACGAAGTATATTTCTATTCTGATACACATGGGTTTCCATAAGTCAGAATCAACTCAATGCCAACTGGTAACTGGTTTGTGTAGTCAGCTTTTCAAGAAGCATTCCTGCAGTTTAAGCAGTTTCTGCAGGAAAAGTTACCTCCCTCTGCCTCCCAGTCAGTATCTGCAGCATCACAGTTTTCTCCAAAGATAAACAGTCTCCTCCTCCACCGACTCAAAATACAGGAACACATTATATAGAAGGCCTAAGAGACATTCCCAAACAATTCTTTCCAGCCCAGCGAGAAGTATCTTGGGATGTGATATGGCACTAACTCAGATAGAGAGAAAATTTAAATGTTAACAAGTTTTAGGATTCGTCCTCCATTCACTAGTTGCATTGGATCAGATGACATAACCTGGATCTCTGAATTTCCCTCTGCAAAAAAGAAGAATCCAGACATACTTCAAGTGCATAATAAATTCTCGGTATCTGAAACCAAATGTTGAAACTGGTTCTTTTGTCCCTGTTAAACTGCTGAATGGACATTGTGCAAATACGAAGGAATTGATAGAGCGGAATAGTAGTGAAGACTGAAAACTTGTCTCAGATGGCATAATGACAGCTGGAGAAGTTTAGATAAGGAAAAATGAAATGTCAGAATTCTTGTCTTAGAGGTTTGTAGTCTGCCAGCATATGCTTCTGTTGAAGCTGTGGGAAACACTGCCTTAATCCAATTGTTGAAATGTGCTAGTTGAAAAAAATACACAATGCACTTCTTACTATGATGCTGAAAAGGCTCCTGTCTAAAACAGTAAGATAACAAAGAACAGTTAAGCTATATATATATTCAGCTTCTCCAGTTTAGAAAATTAGAGAAGGAAAGTATCTACATAGTACTCAAAGTGAAAAGCAATTTATAAAAATGTAGGCAGGGATATTTTAGTGCTGAGAGAGAGTAACACTTAAAAAATTTGAAACCCAAACAATTCTACCTCTACTCTGTGAAAATCTCATTGCGGTGTCGCTTTTATTGAAGCTTGTCAGAGATAGATATATGAATGAATACTGCTACACTGCCACCTGGTGATTAGGCAAGTAGGAGGGATTTGAATAAAAGTGTCTGACAAAGGAAATGTCAGTGCTTGTTAATTAGCATTTAATATGCTGTATTTGTCTAAGATAGCTAAGTTTGCTAATAACATGGAGATGCTTTGGATCCCGTTACATAGTATTTAGGAGACTGTTCCTGGTAATTTTTCAATTGATTTCTATCAAAATGTGTGTGTTCTCCATTTTGTGTCTATTTTCAGCTAAATCCTTTTGGTCATTTATTAGTTTTATTTATTTATTTGTTTATTATAGTTTGCATAAAGTAAATGAGCAAACTATTTGCAGAGGTTCAGGAGTTAGTGACATATTCCTGGAAATGGGAGAGGAAAAGAATAACATGACCTAAATTTCTTCTATTTCAAATGCTGCATTTTATGTTAGCAATCTGGACTTCCACTGTCAAACTACTCACTCAATTTAGAGTTACTCCTTCATTTTATAGTACTGCCTTTTTCTTTTAAAAATGATTGTGCCTCAAAAAGAATGGCTTCAGCAATTTCAAGTCACGCGTCAAAGGCAACAAAGGCAAAGAAATTGAGGGAATGAAAAATGTGAGCATTCCACGAAGTGGTATGTTTATTTTTTTAAACTGGTGAGAACTGAAAATAGTTTTAATATGCCCATAGAGGTGTTGAGACAATGCAACTGTTAGACAACTCTCATTCTTTGGACAGTTTTGTTTTGTCTATCTAGTCACAGGTACAGAGATGAAGTATTGATATTTATTTCCCTGTCTGATTCTCTCCCCATACCCACTGAACTATAAGAGAAGCTAGGAGAATGAGGGGTGGGGCAAACACTCACTACTGTGAGTCAGCTCTTCCCTCAACAGAGCTAAAATGCCTTCAGGAATTCAAGAAGTACAAAATGGGAAGAGTTCTTGTCAGTGTTTTTGTATACTTACCATTACCAGTTGTCGTTAAGTCGATTCCAACTCATGGCAACCCCACGTGTCCAAGCAGAATTGTGCTCCACAGGGTTTTTAAAGGCTAATTTTTGGAAGGAGATCACCAAACCTTTCTTCTGAGGTGCGTCTTGGTAGACTTGAACCTCCAACCTTTTGAGTATCTGAACTTATTAACTGTTTTCACCACCCAGTGGCTCTTTCATATACTTAGCATATTGTTAATGATTCTGATAAATAAAGAGAGAGAATTAACTACAAACGTGGGTTTCCAGGTGATTTAGATCATTCTCTTTTCAGACCACTATTCAAATGTGATATCATCTGTCTTAGTTATCTAGTGCTGCTATAACAAAACTACCACAAGCGGATAGCTTTAACAAAGAGAAATTTGTTTCTTCATGGTAAAGTAGGCTAGAAGTCCAAATTCAGGGCATCAGCTCCAGGGGAAGGCTCTCTCTCTCTCTCTGTCAGCTCTGGAGGAAGGTCCTTTTCATTAATCTTCCCCCAGACTAGGAGTTTCTGTGCACAGGAACCCTGGGTCCAAAGCACGTGCTCTGCTCCCAGCACAGCTTTTTTGGTGATATGAGGTCCCCCATCTCTCTGCTCGTTTCTGTCTTTTCTGTTTCAAAAGAGATTGGCTCAAGATAGATTGAGTCCTGCCTCATTCACACAACTACTGCCTAGCCTACCTCATTAACACCATAGAGGTAGGATTTACCACACAAAGGAAAATCATGTCAGGTGACAAAATGGTGCACAATCACACAATACTGGGACTCATGACTAGCCAAATTGATACACATATTTTTGGGGGACACAGTTCAATCCATGACACCATCTAAGACTTTTTTTTGCTAGGAGATAAATTAATCATTTACTTATTATAACCTTCAAGTATGCATCATCACACACACACACACACATTGCTGGGGAGATTCAGCACAACTGTAAATGTAGACATGTTGAATCGTTTGCCTGATTCATATATCACTTGTGGCTTCACTGTATTCATGAAGGGATTACCTGTTATTATCAGTTGTCAGCAAGTTGTTTCTGACTCATGGCAACCCCATTGTGTCAGAGTAGAACTATGCTCCACTGGGGTTTCAATAGCTGATCTTTCCAAATTAGATCACCAGGTCTTTCTTCCAAGGCACTTCTGGGTAGACTCAAACTTCCAAACTTTAGGTTAGCAACCAAGCACATTAACCATTCGCACTACTCAAGGACCCATAAAGGGATATGTGTGTGCTATTGGTTATCAAAGAGAAAGAGATTTTGACATCCTTTTTATGTCAATGCAGCCAAAAAGACCATCAAAGGCTAGGCAGCAAATAAGGAAAGCTGTCTTGGGAGGTTATAATGTTTATGGTGCTGTATTCATATCTTGAAAAAAATATTTCCCTGTCCACCCAATTTTTATCCACTGATGATATTTTTATTCCTTACGCTTTCCCATTAGTATATTAACTTGTCTAGACTAACAGTCAAAATCGGAAAGCTGCCTTTCCTGTCGGAGGTTGAGTGGAGTCGGCTCGTGGGACTCAGAGATCCGAAAATTGAGAGCTCCTTTGCTCCCTGGAGGCTGCTGCCAGCAGCTTTGCTGCGGTCACCGTGCCGTAAAACGAATATATTGAGTTACACCGTAAGCACTATGGATATCGTTTGGATTACCATGAGAAAAAGAGGAAGAGAAAGTCGAGAGGCTCATGAACGTTCAAAAAAGGCGAAAAAGATGATTGGTTTAAAGGCTAAGCTCTACCATAAACAGCGCCATGCTGAGAAAATACAAATGAAAAAGACTATCAAGACGCATGAAAAGAGAAACACCAAACGAAAGAACGATGAGAAGACTCGGCAAGGTGCAGTACCTGCCTAATTGCTGGGCAGAGAGGGGCGTCCCGAGCTAAAGTACTTTCCAATAGGATTAAACAAAAGCGAAAAAAGAAAGCGGGAAAATGGGAAGTCCCTCTGCCCAAAGTCCGTGCCCAGGGGGAAACAGAAGTATTAGAAGTTATTCGAACAGGAAAGAGAAAAAAGAAAGCATGGAAGAGGATGGTTACTAAAGTCCGCTTTGTTGGAGATGGCTTCACGCAAAAACCACCTAAATATGAACGATTCATCAGACCAATGGGCTTAGGTTTCAAGAAGGCTCTTGTAACGCATCCTGAACTTAAAGCCACCTTTTGCCTACCAATACTTGGTGTAAAGAAGAATCCCTCATCCCCACTATATGCAACTTTGGGTGTTATTACCAAAGGGAAATATGCCCAAGTTACCAACATCCTGAAAATGATGGATGCATAAATGCAGTTTTACTAGTTTGATAGCAGTTTCATACAAGTAACTCCTTATAATTATCGGCAAAGACTACAAACCATTCTGGAAAATCACCATTACCATGCGCTTACGAATACTACCAAACAGCCTTACGTGTCTGCAGTCATCGAGAGAGCTATTTATTATGTTATAAGAAGCATTAAATTGGCCCAGTTTTACAAATTGGTCTTTATTTTTCCATCTTCATGGTTTGAAGATGTTCCTAAGGCAGTGATTAAAAGCCTTTATAGAAATAAACGTCATCACTATCTGTAGTGATGAGTAGGTACTCAGCAAAGCAAATCTGTCATCACTACTGAAACAAACGACCAGTGTTAGTTTAAAACACCTTTTTCATACATAAAGGTTAATCAGTTGCCTTCAAGTTGACTCCGATGACTGGCAACCCCATGTGTGTCAGAGGAGAACTGTGCTCTGTAGGGTTTCCAGTGGCTGATTTTTCAGAAGTAGATTGCCAGGCCTTTCTTCCGAGGTGCCTCTGGGTGGATTTGAACTTACAACTTTTCAGTTAGCCTAGTGCTTAACCATTTGCACTGCCCAAGAACTCCACATAAAGGTTGGAACACAAATACAGTGCCTAAGCCAGGAAAACTTTGTCTGGGACCTTCTCTGAAAGTTCAGAAGAGTTCCTACTTAGATAAATCTTTTCACCTCCATGATAATTCCTTAGAACTTCTTTATATAATAAGTCACTGAATCAGCACTTTAAACTTTTTTTTTTCCTTTTATCATTTATAGATGAATGGAACTATATTTTAATACTGTATTTTCTAATTACATAAGAAAAAGGGACATAAACACACTGAAATGTTAAAAAGAAAAAAATTGGAAACCTAATTTACTTGAGCCGTAATTTGTTCATTGTACTTCAGGAAGAAAAAAATGCACCATAATACGAAAAAGCCTGAGGGAAGAGTACTGGATAAAAAACTTAGAAAGTAGAATATTTTTCTGAAAATGAACCATCACACTTAAAATACTGTGGGCAGTTCCATTCATTGCTCTTTTGAAGGACAATGAGAGATGGACTATTTATTTCCTCCTCAAACTGGGGCATGCTCCCAGTGTTTCTCCCGCAGGCCCATATTCACAATCACCAACCAAAAGCAGGATATTGGTTGAACAATTTTAGAAGCACTGAATAAGTGACAGAGGGGTTAGAAGAGAGGTAAAGAGAAGAAACCGGCTACGTTCATCCGTGCATTACCAACAGGCAGTGAAGTGTTCAGCAGATAGCAGGCACTAATAAATCTTTGTTTCACTGAAATTTTTAAAAGGGCAATCTATAAAGCAGTTTTTCCATCTGGAAATATGAAGGCTAAAAGAATATGTGATTCATTTCTATAAAAACACAAAGAGCTTGACTTGATCACCAAATATCAGATCTGTCCCTCACTCATGATGTCTGAGGGCAGAATACTTTATAGCATACAAAGCATTTTAATATGCTTTATCTTACTTCATTTTATGAGCAATACTGAAAGGCAGAAAGTATTCTCATTGTAAATTTGAGGAAACTGGAGCTCAGATTAATTGAATTATTGCCCAGGCCGCAGGATCTTGGAGCTCATGACTCAAATTCAAATCTTTTAAATTCGTTTGTCTCTAAACCGCATTACAGCTGGCTGAGTGGAGATTTTTTTAAGACAAATAAGAGAAATCCTACTTTACACAACATGATTTGCACTAACTACTCTCAGAAATACTTTAGGTGCAGAAAGGAATTAATTCAATAAGATTTTGTAGATAATAAAGGTTTATGGTATACAGGGTTACTGGCGTTGTTCAGTTAAAATTTCTATTTTGAGATTGAAAACGTGGAGAGAAATTTCCACATTAAAACATATGTCTCTTGATAACACTGGTAGTACATGCAGTTTTTACTCTCTACATTTTCTCTCCCCATAAATACAATGGTAGCTACTATTTCTAGGTCATGAAAAATTTAGAATACATTATTAGCTTTTCAAAAAGGGACTCTGCTTCTAATTAATAAAAGCCTTCACTACTACGTAGAAACTTGTAGAAACTTTTTTAGTACAATATTACTCAATATTACTCAAAACCATGTAAAACACTTTGAAGAAGTTAAAGGACAAGATTAGCTGTTTTATAATGAAAATTATCTACATAGTTGAAGAAGAATATCAACCAACATTTGATAAATTTTGTAATTGATCTTTGAAATATTGAGCACAAGGGGATTTATTTGTTCCATATTATTGTAGATGCCACATCAAACAAAATAATTCGAAAACACTGTCAATTTGTCAAACTTTGCCTGTGCCATAACAATAGCAGTTTGGTTTTTCATTTTGTTCTGAATCGATGTACTTTAAATTACTTTAGATAATGCTTGCAAGATTCTGAACAGGGAGCAAACTAAGGTAAATGATCACAGGGAACAGTCTGCATTGTTTCTCCCATCTCTTTTCAGCTACTTTTAATTGATGGACTTTGTTGGGTATGTAACCTTCGCCAAAATAAAGAAAATGGAAAGATTTATGAGTGACTCTTAAAGAAGTAATAGGTCCAAGCCTCCTGATTCGTTGTCAATAGGAAGATGTTCTCTTTGCCTTAAGTTTTGCACCTCTGTAGCATACACACGAGCCCTGGTGGTACAGTGGTTAAGAGCTCCACTGCTAACAAAAAAGATTGGCAGTTTGAATTCACCAGCTGATCCTTGGAAACCCTATGGGGCAGTTCTGCTCTGTCCTGTAGGGTCACTTTGCGTTGGAATCTATTCGACGGCAACTCATTTAGGTAGCATATATCATTAAAAAAAGAAAAAATTGAACCAGAATAAAATTCTAATGTGCTTTGTAAATCCTTTTATAGACATTCACTTTCTAAATCTTTAGAGAAGAAAGAAACTGGAAGATTTGCACATAATCATAACAACATGGTGGTAACTAACGATGCTTTTGTACTATATACACTTTTCGTTTTACATATATAAATAAATTAAAAAGGAATATTGCTTTCTTCTTTGAAGGGACACACTTCCATCACTTGACATTTCAAAAATAATTAAAAGCCTTTAAAGTAAATTGATAAATATTAAAACTTGAAATAGAATGACAAACTAGAATGGTAGAACAATAGAACAACAAATAACAAGCTAGAATAAGTTCTTTCCTATATCTCTTTTCATAACCCCTTAACCTACACAAATGTAAACAAGAATATTAAGAATGATTGCCATCTATCCAGAAACAAGATGGCATTGAAGATCTCTGAGAAGAGTTAGAAGGTAGCAACTCTTCTTCCATATCTCAAGCCTGATGAATAACTGTGGTTTTAGTTGATATCTGGAATTAACCATGACTGGAATAGGAAAAATGAACTAGATGAGAATTATGCTATGTGGTTAGCTCTGTTTTGTGCTATTAGTCTTCCTAGTGCAACAATGCAGCTTATCAACTGAACACCAATTTTCTATCTCCCAGTCATTCACTTACTCTCTAATGGGCAAGCTTCATTTTACCAAAATATACATCTTTAATTCTCTGTTAGGAGCATACAGATCAGGTCTAAATTTGGCATATTTATTTAAAACATATATTTTTACAAATGAAGGGGTCCTAGTAAAGATAAAGAAGAACAATTTTTAAAGAAGGAAGAAAAGAGAAAGGAATTTACATGGATTCTTAAATAAGTCCAGGCAGAAATTGAAGAGAACATAATAAAAGAAGGTAATACAGTTACATCCATTTTCAATCATTCCTCACTTTCTGTATTCTCATTCTTCTATCTTTAAAATATGGTTTTCAAAGTTTTACCCCAGTAGGCAGTATGTACTATTTAAGTGGCATTTTTTATAGTGAAATTCCAGGTGTCCTCTGCCTTCCTTTTATTAAATGACAGTTGTGTGACAGTAGCTTAGTGAGAACTGTAATAATACATGTATTATAGAGTAAATCATCACATTCTAAAGATTATTAAAATAATGATGACCTTGCAGAGTTGTATTAATAAGTAAAAGCTACACCTGTAGTTGAAGAACTGTCCAAAATGAACATTTTCTTGACAGAATTCAGCATCTAACTATTACTGTGTACTTAGATTCACAAATCAACCATGGCATTTAGGAATTACATTCAACCAGCAAATAAATGCATAAGATGGGTGGTATATGTTGGGAACAAAAGACACTATTTTGTATTCTAGCGTCTAACTTAATGCCCTACTGCTTATAAGCTAACTAAAAATGTCAAAATTTCAGCCACACATCATATTTTTCTACAAGGTATCTTCTTTTGCTTTGCAATTATATACACAATTATATGCTGCAAAAATGTAATATTGACATTTGTATTTACATTGTGTATTTTAAGATTTTGAAGACTGCATATAAGGGAAAGCTCTAAGACTTTTTCTCCAAGAGTTTACATGACTTTTTTCAATTAATTTTTTTTTTTTTTTGTCCATGGACCACATTGTGGTTAGCAAGACTTTAAATGATCCCTTGTTTTATAATACCACTTGAATCAGGGAGCCACTGAAGAAATTACGTGTGATCAGGTCTGGGGGGTGGGGGCAGGGGGAAGGTTGGGAATACATTCAGGCATAGTTTTGAAGAGTAGAGTACATATTGCCACACACATATCTTCATGGAAATGGGTTTCCAAGAATTTGCAAAACAAAACAAACAAAACAAAATCAAAAGAAAAATAAATGAATGCATAACAACTAAAATGTGTCATTAAAAAATAGTTTATAATACACTGAAAATGTTATGTGTCATGTGTTTGTCATGACCAAAACTCATTAATAGGGAAGTTAGATATCATTTAGCATATTGATGTCGTTTAGCATGTTAAAACCATACTAGTGGCAGAGCAGCTTAAATCAGACTATCCCTTCCAAATGTAAAAACTACAAACCCTGGAAAAAACAATTTAAAACATGGAGGGGAGTCAACCCTTGAAAGAAGAGAAAATACACTGGAAAAGAAAATATGTTTATAAGGCTTTCCACCTAAAAATACTGTCTAAATTTGGGGAAGCTGGAACTTAATCATGAAGTCACCATTTTACTGACTTGAAGGGTTAGAAATCAGCAGTAAGGACTTCTAGAGTATGTGGAAAATGAAGGGGTAAATTCTAGGAAAGAGGGAACCACAGAAGGAGAAGCACCAAAATCTACGTATTAACTCCCCCCTCATCTTTGGCCGACCACATACACATGCACAAAGAAGAACCCAAGATATCCAGTGAAAAGCAACAGGTAGACCATGGAAAGAAAAGAGAAATTTCAGCTGCTGACAACCACAGTGGTGTTTGGAGTTAAACCAAAATAACTGTCTGCTAAAACAAAAATCAGCACTCTACAATAAAACCCAAATCCTTTGCCATCTATTCCAACTCATAGTGACCCTATATGATGGAGTATAACTGTCCCATAGGGTTTCCAAGGCGCAGCTGGTGGATTTGAACTGCTTTTGGTTAGCAACGGAGCTCTTAACCACTGTGCACCGGGGCTAGAGAGCATTAAATATCAGTATCTAGTTTCTATAATGTTGCAAATGTAATGTCCAATATAAAAACAAAAATTGCTAAACATGTAAAGAAACATATACACAACTTTTAACCCTACAATTACACTGCTAGAGTTTCAGAAGATATACTCTTAAAGTGTACCCAGATATGTATGTATGCATTGTTCATGTTAATGTTTTTAAATTGTATGATTCACTTTCATTTGGCCACAACAATAATGAAGGCTATCTATATGTGGACATACATCAAAAAATATAACTAAGTAAAGAGCAAGCTGTTAATCAGTATAATATAATTAATATAGTATGATGTAATATAATGTAATGTAATATGATACAATACAATATATTATAATGGAATGTAACACATACAATAAAATGCAATGCAACATAATGTAACATAACCAACCAACCAACCAACCAAACAAACCCATTGCCATCGAGTTGATTCCGGCTCATAGTGACCCTATAGGACAGAATAGAACTGCCCCATAGGGTTTCCAAGGAGCAACTCGTGGATTCAAACTGCCAACCTTTTGGTTAGCAACCTAAGCACATAACCACTGCTCCACCAGGGCTCCTACATAACATATAAAGTCTTGACTTTTTTTTGTATGTAATATTTCTAGAAGGATACACAAGAAACCTAACAGTTTTGGAATTATTTTTAACTTTAGGAAAAGGGAATGGGAGTTTTATTTTTAACTTTTATTTTTATTGTTAACATTTTACACATGCATTACTAATATTTTCATTTTACTTTACTTTTAAATATGCTGAATGGACTACCTAAGTGGTGGGAGTAACAGCCACCTTTTTTTTGATCTTGTCCATACGTTTCTGAATTAAAAAAAATACATATTCTAAAAATAAAAAGAAAGTAAATGTAAACTCATTTTCTAGCTTTTAATTTATTCACCCAAAGATTTATATATACAACAACATATCTACATATACATATGCATATATATGATATACAAAATAGCCTAAAATTTACATGGCTAATAATGTTATTAACATTTATTCCTTTATTAAGCTTATTTACTATGTTCTAAGAATTTATGTATAATAAATTTAGTCTTCCAGAACAACTTATGAAGTAAATACTGACATATTCGATTTTCAGATGAATAAGTTGAAGCACAGAGAAAGTTAAATACCTTGACCAAGGTCGCAGAGCTAGGAAGTGGTGGAGTGAGTACATGTATACCTAACCAGAACTGATCCCTCTAGAGTCCAAGCTCTTTAAATATTCTGTTTATCAAGTATCAACACCACTGCTACCTTTACCTTTCAAAGTTAAAACAATAATAATTGAAACAAATTTTAAGGTCATAACGTCTTCGTGTGAGAAAAACAATTATTCAAAATTATGGAAAATAATTAGTTTCTAAGTGTGAAAATAAAAAAAGAATTCAATAAATATAAACACGCAAAATAGATTTCTGGTTCAAGACCAACCCATTGCCGTCAAGTTGATTCCAACTCATAGCGACCCTATAGGACAGAGTAGAACTGCTCCCTAGGGTTTCCAAGGAGCGGCTGGTGGACTCGAACTGTTGACCTTTTCGTTAACAGCCATAGTGCTTAATCACTGTGCCCATTATATCTAAATATGTAGGATCACTTTATTTTTCCCCTAACTCTTCCATAATCTGAAAGCTAGATTGGGGGATTTAGCAAATTGTTGGGATTACATATTTTAATTTCAAGTAGATATCAACAACAATAATTTACCTTTACCAAAAAGATCTATTAAACTTTTAAAAGAAAAAAATAAAAATTAATATAAGAAGATGACAATGCATTGAATCTTACTAGTTCTAATTAATTTTGATAAAACTTGTGAAGTAATCTTAAAGCTCATTTATATGAAAAATAAATCAAAGGTTAATGTAGTGCAATTTTTAAATCCCTTCTAAAACACAGTTAATAATCACAATTTGAGGCTAATTGACTTTAATTAATTGTACATGCAACCTTACAATATAGGTTTTCTTAATAAAATTTTTTTAAATTCTGGTATTCTTATGAAAAAGCCCTGGTGGCTCCGTGGTTAAGAGCTTGGCTGCTAACCGAAAGATCAACAGTTCGAATCCACCAGCCGCTCCTTGGAAACCCTATGGGGTAGTTCTACTCTGTCCTATAGGGTCGCTATGAGTCAGAATCAACTCCATGACAACAGGGTTATTCTTATGAATGTTTACAGATAAAGAGAGAAAGGTTGGTCAACCAACACTTACTGCATGTCTACTTTGTGTAAAAAGGAAAAGGGGAATATATTTCCAAGTTCGGTTAGAGAATATTATCATAGCATCAGCTGTTGTATTATAAAGATCACAGCCCAACCCAAAAAGACTGCAAGTGAGTTTGCAGTTTACTTCTTGTCTTAGTCATCTAGTGATGCTACAACCGAAATACCAAGTGGATGGCTTTAACAAAGAGAAATTTATTTCTTCACAGTAAAGTAGGCTAAAGGTCCAAATTCAGGGCGTCAGCTCCAGGGAAAGACTTTCTCTCTCTGTCGGCTTTCTCATTGATGTTGCCCTGGACTAGGCGCTTCTCCGCACAGGGACCCTGGGTCCAAAGGACAGGTTGTGCTCCTGGCACTGCTTTCTTGGTGGTATGAGGTCCCCGTGTCTCTCTGCTCACTTCTCTCTTTTATTTCTCAAGAGATTGCCTCAGGGCACAATCCAATCTTGTAGATTGAGTCCTGCCTTACTAACACAACTGCCACCCATCCTCCTCATTAACATCATAGAGGCAGGATTTACAATATATAGGAAAATCACACAATACCAGGAATCATGGCCCAGCCAAATTGATACATATATTTTTTGGGGAACATAATTCAATCCATGACACTTCCTATAAAGCATTTGATCTTTTACTTCCTATAAAGCATACAGGATAGTAATGCATCCATTTTAACACATAAACTACAAAAAAAAATGGCTCAAAACAGGAATCAGGTTGTGTGTGTATGTATGTGGGTGTTTATAGTAACTGTTGTTGTTGTTGTGTGCCATCGAGTCAATTACGACTTATAGTGACCCCGTACAACAGAATAGAACTGCCCCATAGGATTTCCTAGGCTATAATCTTTACAGGAACAGATCACCAGGGCTTTTCTCTGACAGAGACACTGGTGGGTTGGAACCACTGACTTTTCAGGTTAGCAGCAGAGCGGCTTAACCATTGCACCAAGAACACTCCTATAGTAACTGTAAAGGTACACATTTACAATTAAATGCAGAGACAGCTATATTTTAAAGTTTAAGATTCTTAGAATTTAGTTTCACTTATTGATTCTGCATCTCCAGACTACTTTTTTGGGAGCCTCAAATTGGTGCACATCAAGGGAGGGTCTCTGTCTCTATACTTCTCAAATTCTGTAGCCAGTGTGGGCTGCCATTGTTATCAATAACTATGACCTTGTGGTCTGTTCTTTCAACCTGGGTCTTCACTTTGTTTCTCACGCATTTTCCTAGCATGAGATCAACAGTTCTTTCTATTCTCCCTGTCTGATGGTCCACATTTACTGAACTGAATCAGCATTCACTTATACCCACTCAACCCCCCAACATCATCTTGGACTAACTCAGAACTAAATTATTTGACTTGATGTGGACCCATAAAATATTTGTAGATTTCTCTATGATACTTTCAAGCTCATGGGAAATTTGGGAGGCATTTTGGATCACAATCCGTGCCATGAATGATGTCACAGTGATCCTCAAGCTACTGGAAATCTATACTGGACAGGCGGGTGAAGGTTTGTCATCTCTCCTACAACTTTGAGAGGGCCCTCAAATCAGCCCCTGCCAGACTGATAATCCTGCCACCTCAGTATTATTTTGAGGAGTAAGAAATTCTACTCTGTCTCGCCCTTTCTAGTCTTCTTCCTAGACACCACACTCTATCTACCCCCTTAGATCGGCCTCAGGAAAAGACAACTTTCAGTGCAGTCAGTAAGACAGAGGCGTAATATGCTAACTATGCTATCTAATTTTAATCTGAATTCTAGACTAACAGCTATGTTTCTTGAGAAAAACATGTTTTTCCTCAGTGGTCAAAACCATGATATGAAACCATATGCCCCAGACGGTCTTAACCAAGTGATCATCTGCACCCCTCAAAACACATGTACTCAGGAAGAGCGCTGTCCGGGTGCTATTGCCAACAAGACATTTTTGTAAGCTAGACAAAGAAAATACTTGTAAGCATCTTGGGACCATGATCTAAGCATCCTATGAAACTTTCTGTAACCACTAGCTATACTCTTAATAACCAGTAACCGGAGTGTGATTATTACAATATTCATTGATTTTCCTATAATTGCCCTCCCTATGGTTTGGTTCCTTTTTTTACCCCGTAAGAATACTTGTATAATGAAACTGCCCCAGGACTACCTGGTTCCATTTTCATAGTTCCTCAATTGTAATTGTTTTAAACCCTTAATAAACCTCTCTGTTTTGACTTGAAACTGAGTTCAAGTTTTTCTCTTCAACAGGTCTAAGAAATTTCCTGCTAAACTACCTGGAACCAGAAAACAATTCTTCTGTGGCTTAAGAAGCTAAAGAACTTGAAGCTTTTGGGTTACTCTTCTCTGGCAATTACTCCATTCCGCCCCCATACAAAAAAAATGGAAAAAAAAAAAATACAATGGTATTATTGAAATAGTTCCATATTAAAACAGTAAACCTTTAAATTGAGGTGTTAAGCAAAGTAGAACTATAAAACCAATAGTGAAATGTCATCTGTACAACAAATCATAAATTTCAGCATATCTAAAAGCATGTTTTCCAAACAGGGATGTTGAAAGATCAGATTATACCTAGGGTTAAATATCATAAAACTGTGTCCTCAAGGTTTGAGAGCAGAGGACAAGTGTGGTCCCTTGAATTTCAAAGACTTTTCCAAGGTGAAAGTGTTATAGAAAAAAAGTACACATATAAAAATTATTTTTTTTTTTTTAAAGAACAATAGCAAAGCACTTCAAAAATGTACTTGAAACAATAAAGAATTCTCAAAGTTTTGGGGAGCTAAATTAAATTTCCATTTTCTATCTTTTTTGTTGGAAACCCTGGTGGCACAGTGGTTTAAAGCTACGGCTGCTAACCAAAAGGCTGGCAGTTCAAATCCACCAGGTGCTCCTTGGAAACCCTATGGGACAGTTCTACTCTGTCCTATAGGGTCCCTATGAGTCAGAATCGACTCCACGGCAACGGGTTTCTTTTTTTGTTTTTTTGTTTTTTAAATCTTTTTGTTGGTGTATTAGTAATGAAATCTTGGTGAAACTATTTCAACATTTTTGGCACAAATCCTTATTCTTTATTTTTCTTTACTAAGTTGTGAGGAGACAATTCTTCCTCCCACTACGCTAATATTGATGGTATTAAGTGTAGACAAGGAGTTATTGTCTGAATGTCAGATATATAAAAATAAACCATATTCAAAGACCAAGGGGGTTAACTGTGGTACAAAGAGCTCTGTTTGGCCTTTTGTCTCTGGTTTCTGAACATATCCTGAGTAATTAATGAGTTGACAGTGCCCAACTCATCACCTTGGCAATAAAGGGGTCAAGATGAGGCCTCCACCACCTCATCCTCTGAGGCCTAATGCTTGCCCATGTAGTGTGTCATGTGGGCTTGGGGATACAAAAATGGCTGCGTGATGGACCTCATGGTCCCTCAGCCATGGTACTAGGTGGAAGTACGTGTAGTATAAGTGTTCAGCCCACCTAAGTAGGCCTATCTCGTCTGCGGGACTGGCAGCAGGAAGCTCCACCTTTTTTAAGTCCCACCCCCACAGCACAGAGTGGGATGGTCATGGAATAGTTCTCATCTTCCCCTAAACAGCATTCTCTAGTTGGAGGGATGCCCAAAAATGAATGCACATTTATTCTGGTGTGCTGTTTGCTTATTGTTATAAGAAATAAAAGCTACTTTCCATGCACTAATGCTCTGGGAACATCTAGTGCATTCAGGCTCTGATCAGAAGGATGTGATGTTCGTGGAGCAAACACATTTAGTGATTGGTTCCCTTTTTCTAATGGCCTCCGGTTTATTTAGAAATCGAGGATAACCTGTGAGTACTGCATAGTTTTGGCATGTTGTCTTGCAGCCTGTTCTTTATTTTTCCTTTATAAGTTTTAAAATATTTGCATTTGTATACGGTGAGCCTAAATTTGATTTTCTTAGGAAGAACAATGAGAAATTGAGAATGACTGTATCTTTGAAACAGACTGTATTTTTAAAATGATGGGGAAAGGAAACAAATTTATGCTAATAGGATAACAAATGAAGAACAGTGGTTTGGTCAGCCAATGAGTATTTATTGAGTGCCCTGAGGTGTCATTAAAACACGGGAATGTCATTAAGAAAATTCAATAATCATAAAGAATGACACTAATCCATACATCCAACATCGATAATTTGCTAAGCTAATATCTACACAAATCATTTAAGTCCAAGAAAACTGTTATTTATTTCAAGGTGATTTTCGACCTCTTTGATCTGCTTGACAGATGCATGGGGGTTTCTCTGCTTAGATCTATATATTATCTTTAATAATTATTATCATAAAAGAGAGTGTCACCATACTACTTCCATGAAAATACTTAGGGAAGTAACAAGTCTATACTTTTGGACATGGATGACACTATCTATATATTTATTGACAGGCTATTTCCCTGACCATTATACAGTATGTAAATATAAACATTTTGTTAGATGATTAGTTCATTTTCTTTTTATTTTTTGCCACAAGTAAGTCAAACATTCAAACCACTCTGCTCTTAGATAAGAAGGTTGAATTACATTTGGAGAGAGATTTTATCAAAATTATTTCCAGAGAATATATGTTGTCTTGTGATAGTAACTGGTAGTGTATTACTCAAAATAATCTGTTGATTTGATTAATTTGTTTGATAATAGTGGTCTTTTGTGAATGCTTCATAATTTGCAAATAACTAGAACATAGTTTGCATATGCATATCTAGTGGAACATAATGTCTGTTCATTCAGAGATAGGCCATTGTCCTAACTTCATACCAACACTTAACTTGTGCTTATGCACTGTTATGGATTGAATTTTGTCCTCAAAAAATATGTGTTGTAAGTAATTCCCAACCTGTATGTGTATGGTTATAATCCCATTTGGGAATGAGTTATCTTTGTTATGTTAATGAGGCAGGATTTGTGTAGGGTATGTTTTTAGTCAATGTCTTACAAGATATAAGAAGAACCAATCAGGAAGCAAGCAAGCAGAGATGGGGGAAGATAAACGCCATGCCACATGAAGATCACCAAGGAGCCAAGTAACAAGGACCCTCCCCCAGTGCCAACAGAGAGAGAAAGCCTTCCCCTAGAGCAGGTCCCCTGGATTTGTACTTCTAGCCTCCTAAACTGTAAGAAAATAAATTCTTGTTTGTTAAAGCCACCCACTTGTGGTATTTCTATTACAGCAGCACTAAATAACTAAGACATGCACTTAAGTGTTTTTTATCTGAATTCTGACCAGTTTTTTCCTAGGATGTTGAAAACATGCTATAGTCTTTAAGATATCTGTGAGAAAGTTATTTTTGCTTATATTTTCTATTTTTAAAAGACCCTATATAATAAACACTACTGATTTTTTGACTTGTGTAAATTTCCGTCCTTCATATTAAAACAAAATGCATATCTGTGGCTTTCTCTTCAGTAGTATGATGGGCTGCAATGAGCTAAAACACATTTTTCTTCCTTCCTGGTACCATTATACCAGAGGATTATGCTATATTCAGAATGGAAGGGTTTGCCTCTGTATGAAGTTAGAGATATGTATTAAAAACAAGATACATGGAGATTACATTTCTAGTAATCTCATATTCTATATATCAAAGTGTGTGTGTTAAATAAAAATAATTATGTGTATGAACTAAATTCCCTGCAAAATACATGCAGTGTTGCTAAGAGAAACGTTACTATTTTTTCTTATTGTAACCACACAGTATGTACGTTTAAAATTGTAATAAAATAAAGTTTAATTATTTAATAAAATTTCTTTGCAAATTATCTACTTTTTGTTGAGTCTGTGACAATTGTTACATTTATCATTATGTAATGTCCCTCTTTGTCTCTGACAATTTTCTTTGCTCTGAAGTTTAGTTTATCTGATGTTACTACGGCTACTCTTTTCTTATTAATATTTGCATAGTATATCTTTTTTCCATGCTTTTACTTTCAACCTAATTATGTTGTAGAATTTGAGGTGAGTTACTTGTAAGTAGTATGTAGCTAGATCATGTTTATTATCAACCTTGCCAATTTTTTTTTTTTTTGGTAAAATACATGTAACACAAAACTCGCCACTCTAAACATTTTTAAGTATACAATTGAGTGATACTGATTACATTCCCAGTGTTGGGAAACCACTACCACTATCCACTATCCACCTCCAAGAATTTTTTCTTATCCAAAACGGAAAATCAGTTATCCTTTAAATAATAACTCCTCATTCCTCCCTCCCCCCAGTCGCTGGTTACCACCGTACTATTTTTGTTTCTATTCATTTGCCTATTCTAGATACCTCACATAAGTGAGATTACACTATATTTGTCCTCTGTGTTTTCCTTTCATTGTCTCTTGCAAATTTCCAGGGTTTGTAGTTGTGTTTAGCTGAGAAGACCAGGGAAAATTGGATCAATGCCATTTTTTCTGGACCAGAAGCCTCAAATGTACTTTTAAAATGCTATTTTAAAAAAATAAATAAAATAAAATTTTGATTTACATGAAAAATCTAAACTATATTTTTGTTTCTAGAATGTGTTGGCCTGACATAACTGAATTTCTTTAAGTAGCTTGTAATGCTTAAAGGGTGATAATACACTTTATTTTCAGTCCCGTCACGTTTCATACACTATGGCTCTTAGACACAGCATTAAATGCTACTTAGCCATTCACCCAGGGGAGAGTGATGGGCTTTATTTTGCTAGTTTCTATCATTCGTTTTCTCTTTTTTCTGTTTCATTGTTTAGATAATCACTTTCAAAGTTCAGCAAATAGTTTGAACACAAACCTACAAGAAAGGATGCCGGGAGGGGACTGGTGTTAACTGGCATCTTCCGTCACTCACAGTTACAAGCACCATTAGTAGCCTTGCTTTTGAACAAGGAGGATAATGGTAAACAAGAAAACACATTTAACCATTATGTTCTGGCAAAAGGCTTCTCTATTTAATTACTTATTGGCATGACAATTATCCCTGGATAAAACTATCAAAAGGGGAATCAGCTATTTTTGCCTTGGTTTGTAGAATATAGTGATAGTATTGTTTTTTTCTCCTTTGAGGCTAAAGTGTTACATGTTGTTGTTGGTAGGTGCCATTGAGTTGGTTCTGACTCATAGCAACCCTATGTACAATAGAACGAATCCTGCCTGGTCCTGCACAATCCTCACAATTGTTGTTATACTTTTGCCCATCATTGCAGCCACTGTGTCAACCTATCTCATTGCAGGTCTTCTTCTTTCTCTCTGACCCTCTACTTTACCAAGCATGAAGTCTTTCTCCAGGCATTGGTCCTTCCTGTTCTGATAATATACTCAATGTATGTGAGACGAAGCCTCGCCATTCTTGCTTCTAAGGAGAATTCTAGTTGTGCTTCTTCCAAGAAAGATTTGTTGGTATTTTTGACAGTCAATGGTATATTCAATATTCTTCACAAACACCATAATTCAAAGGCATCAATTCTTCCTCAGTCTTCCTTATTCAATGTCCAGCTTTCGCATGCATATAAGGTTATTCAAAACTCCATGGTTTCGATCAGACTCACCTTTGTCCATAAAGTGACATCTTTGCTTAAAAAGTTTAAAGAAGTCTTTTGCAGCAGATTTGCTCAATGCAATGCATCATTTGATTTCTTTACTACTGCCTCCGTGGGTGTTGATTGTAGATGCAAGTAAAATGAAATCCTTGATAACTTTAATGTTTTCTCCATTTATTGGGATGTTGCTTATTGGTCCAGTTGTGAGGATTTTTGTTTTCTTTATGTTAAGGTGTAATCCATACTGAAAGCTGTGGTCTTTGATCTTCATCAATAAGTGCTTCAACTCCTCTTCACTTTCAGCAAGCAAGGTTGTATCATCTGCATGTCACAGGTTGTTAATGAGTCTTCCTTCAATCCTGATGCCACGTTCTTCTTCATATAGTACAGCTTCTCAGATTATTTGCTCAGCATACAGATTGAATAAGTATGGTGGAAGGATACAACTCTGATGCACACCTTTCTTGACTTTAAACCATGCAGTCTCCCCTTGTTCTGTTCAAATGACTGCCTCTTGGTCTACATACAGGTTCCTCAAGAGCACATTTAAAGTGTTATGGAATTCCTATTCTTCACTATATTATCCATAATGTGTTATGATCTACACAGTCAAATGCTTTTGCATAGTCAATAAAACACAGGTAAATATCTTTCTGGTAGTCTCTGCTTTCAGTCAGGATCCATCAGACATCAGCAATGATATCTCCTGTTCCACATCCTCTTCTGAATCGAGCTTGAATTTCTGACAGCTCTCTGGAGGGTTGGAATCAACTTCTTCCCAACACCTGTTAATGTTGATATTTTGACCTCCTCCGGTGAATCATGAATGTTCTTAATGGCATCTACAATGGGGAATCCTTTCCAGAAGATTTTCAATTTATTTTGTCCAGATCCATCAGAAGAATCACTGTCTATGTTACCTGCAGCCTTACAAAATGTATTTCTTAGATAATAAGACTTGAAAGTCAAAATTACTCCTTGATCCATGCTCTACAGAAAGGATGTTGTGTTATCAGGCATGAAAACAATATTAATTTCCTTGTACATCTGCAGCAGAGCTCTTGGGTGACCAGGTGCATTGTCAATGAGCAGTAATATTTTGAAAGGAATCTTTTATTCTAAGCAGCAGATCTCAACATTGGGCGTAAAATATCCAGTAAACCATGTTGTAAACAGATGTGTTGTTTGTTCTTCCATTTGTAAATCACAGGCAGAGTAGATTATAGCATAATTCGTATGGGCCCTAGGATTATCAGAATGATAAATTAGCATTGGCTTCAACTTAAAGTCACTGGCTGCATTAATCGCTAAAAAGAGAGTTAGCCTGTCCTTTGAAGCTTTGAAGCCAGGCATTGACTTCTCCTCTCCAGCTGTGAAACTCCTAGATGGCATCTTCTTCCAATATAAGGCTGTTGCATGTACATTGAAAATCTGTTGTTTAGTTTAGCCACCTTCATCAATTATTTTAGTCCAATCTTCTGGATTACTTGCTGCAACTTCTACATCATCATTTGCTTCTTCACCTTGCACTTCTGTGTTATGGAGACGGCTTCTTTCCTTAAACCTCACGCTAGATTCAAACTTTTCTTCTGCAGCTTCCTCACCCCTCTCAGCCTTTGTAGAATTGAAGAGAGTTAAGATCTTGCTCTAGATTAGGCTTTGGCTTAAGGGAATGTTATGGTTTGTTTGATTTCTATGCAGGCTACTAAAAATTTCTCCGTATCGGCCATAAGCTGTTTTGCTTTCTTATCATTCATGTGGTCACTGGAGTAGCACTTTTAATGTCCTTCAAGAACTTTTCCTTTGCATTCACAGCTTGGCTGTTTGGTACATGAGGCCTAGCTTTCAGCCTATCACAGCTTTCAACATGCTTTCCTCACTGCTTAATCATTTCTAGCTTTTAATTTAAAGTGAGAGACCTGTGACTCTTCCTTTCACTTGAACACTTAGAGGCCATTGTAGGGGTTATTAATTGTCCTAATTTCAATACTGTAGTGTCTTAGGGAATAAGGAGTCTGAAGGAATGGAGAGAGATGGGGGAAACCACCTGTCGGTGGAGCAGTCAGAACACACACATTTATCAACTAAGAACACCGTCTTATATGGGTGCAGTTCGTGGCATCCCCAAACAATTACAATAGTAACATCAAAGATCAACTGATCATGGATCACCATAACAGATAGAAGAATAATGAAAAGGTTTGAAATATTGCTAGAATTACCAAAACGTGACACAGAGACACGAAGTGAGCACATGCTGTTGGGAAAATGGCAGCAATAGGCTTGCCCAATGCAGTGCTTCCACAAACCTTCAATTTGTAAAAAATGCAATATCTGTGGAGTGCAATAAAGTGAAGCCTGTAAAACAAGATGTGCCTGTACTGTAATAGCAATTAAGCAAATAGCTATTTATTAATTACCTATTACAGTCATCATTCTATTAGGCATTTTGGCAGTTACATGTTAGCAGAGGGTGTGGTTCCTGCCTGAAGTAGTCTAGTTGATAAGGACAGTCCTGAAAGAGTTGACAACCTAAAATTCTCTGGAATTTAGTGTTTTTTTATGTGCTTTGTTTCTAGAAAACAAATGAAGTAGATAAACGGTTTCTACAGCTGCACTGCAAAGTGTAGATGAATGTGGTCATTACTTCATTAGTTTATGGGTCAGGGGATCCTAAGTAGCATCAGAGGGTGGTGCCTGGCATTTGACAAACTGCTGAGGAGACTAACATATGACTTTAGAGGGACCTGTTAGAATAAATTCCAATTTAATCTGTGAAAACACAAAAATATGTTAACGACTTACCCTTATTCCGCTACATATTTTAGAGAGCTAGTTTCTTGTAAAGTTTTGCTGCTGCAAAGGGAGAATTGCTTGAATGACTTACAAAGTTTTTTTTTTTTTTTTCACCAACAATGTACTTTATTTCACTTTGAGCCTAGGCTACATGATGTGTGAAAAACTAGTTAATGATAAAAGTTCAGCCGAGTAAGTAATATAGAATTTTATAGAAACTAAATGATTTTTGGTGTTGTTTGGATATAACCTATAGAACAAAACTTATCAAGTGTGGCCTTAAAGGACATGACAGCATGGTGAATATTTTTCTAGCAATCATATTTTACTTATATAGATAATCCATTATGTTATTCAGTGCTAAAAAAAGGTAATAACAGACATTAAAAATCAATAGTATAGGCAAACATGCATATTTTGATGTATTATTAAACAATTCACCCAATTTACCAATATTTATTAAATGCCTGATATAGGTCCATTAAACCCAAACATGATGCCATCGAGTCAATTCAGACTCATAACCACCCTACAGGACAGAGTAGAACTGCCCGGCGGGGTTTCCAAGGAGCAGCTGGTGGATTTGAACTGCCTATCTTTTGGTTAGCAGCCAAGCTCTTAACTACTGCACCACCAGTGCTTCTATAGATTCACTAGGGACTAGAAAATTAGCCATATGTTTTGAAATTGCCTCTCTTTTCAATCAGAGTAAATATAATTATACAGTCGAAATAAGACAGTAATAATATTATTCTTGTGCTACCTTTTTTATCCCTTATAAATCATCTCCACAATCTTTAACATATACTTTTTCCGAAGCAGGATATATTCACTCAGTTTTACACTACTAAAATTCATAACCTGACCAGGAGCTTTTTCTCCAATCCCCTCTTTATCAACCATAAAAATGATCACTGTGGGTTCAGGTCAGTGAGTGCATTCCCTTTTGGATGTACCAGGTTTTAGATGACTAACTCAATTTCATCTGCACCTCCCCATGAGCCTAAGACATGTCTGGGTAAAAACATACAAAGCCAAAATTGGTATGAGAGTTCTAGTATGCAAATGGATAAATAATGATTCCTCTCAAGAAAGCAACAGGGCAGGTTCAATGGAGGAGAACAACTGTACAGAAATAGGTAAGACAAATCACCCGTATTTATCTGGAGTTAATAGAGACAGAGAACTGATGAAAAATCTCATCTTGTAAGAAATAGCAAAGAATAGTAAAAGACAAGAAGTAATATCTCTTATTAAGAAGCCCTAGTGGCACAATGGTTAAGTACTTGGCTGTTAACCAAAAGGTCGACAGTTCCAACCCACCATCTACTAGGCAGGAGAAAGATGTGGTTGTCTGCTTCTGTAAAGATTTCAGCCTTGGAAACCCTGTGGGGCAGTTCTACTCTGTCCTACAGAGTCTCTATGAGTCAGCATCGACTTGATGGAAATGGGTTTTGGTCTAATATCTCTTATGAGTCCTTAGTCCAAAGGGTAAGAGTGATACCCAAAATAAAGGTGGGAATCAGAGGTCAGAAGTCAAGAAAATGCAGAAATGGAACAAAGCAAGAATGTGACAAGAATGTTCAGGAATTTTTTCTTATAAAGGCTAAGTCATCCAAAAATTCTTCTTAATAGAGGTTGATACTGAGGTTGTTACATAGGTTCACTTATATTAAAGGCACAGATTAAGGAACTTATTATTAAAACTATTAAAATTATGTACTTTACACATAGATACATAAATATATGGCCTAACAAAGTTTGACACCCAGTTGGGTGTGTTGTTCTTGTTCGGTGCCATTAAGTCGGTTCCAACTCATAGTGACCCTATGTACAACATAATGAAACACTGCCTGGTCCTGCACCAGCCTCAAAATCACTGCTAAGTGTGAGCTCATTGTTGCAGCCACTGTGTCAATCCATCTCATTGAGGGTCTTCCTCTTTTCCACTGACTCTCTACTTTACTAATCATGATGTCCCTCTCCAGGGACCGGTCCCTCCTGATAACGTGTCCAAGGTATGTGAGATATATTCTCACCATCTTTGCTTCTAAGGAACATTCTGGCTGTACTTCTTCCAAGACAGGCATGTTTGTTCTTTTGGCAGTCCATGGTGTATTCAATATTCTTCACCAACACCATAGTTCAGAGGTGTCAATTCTTTTTTGGTCTTACTTATACATTGCCCAGGTTTCACATGCATGTGAAGCGACTGAAAACAGCATGGCTTGGGTCAGGTGCACCTTAGTCTTCAAGGTGACATCTTCACTTTTTAACATTTTAAAGAGGTCTTTTGCAGCAGATTTACCCAATGCAATGGATCGTTTGATTTCTTGACTGCTACTTCCATGGATGTTGGTTGTGGATCCAAGTAAAATGAAATCCTTGACAACTTCAATCTTGTTTTCCATTTATCATGATGTTGCTTATTGGTCCAGTTGTGAAGATTTTGTTTTCTTTATGTTTAAGTGTAATCCATACTGAAGGCTGAAGTTGGGTTTAGCAAGAGTAATATAACAAGATGCTAAATGGGAATTTCACTGTTTAAGTTTTGGTACAATTCTCAGAATAATAGTTCCAATTGTGTATACTACCAAAGGGAAAGACCAGTTAACAGGACTTGGTCAAAAACCAGTTTTGCAATCATTAGCTGTCCTCAGGAAGACCACTTGGAGAATGTGTTTTGGGTCTCTTAAAGCTTGGAGCACGAATGGACTTGTGACTGAATCATGCCAAGTAATCTAAAGCATGAGAGGCTATGACTAGCTGGCTGCTCTAAAGTTAAAGGCTGATTATGGGGTGGTTTTAGATCCTGCCCAAGAGTACTGCCTGAATGGGAAAGACCAAAAAAGAAAGAAATTTATCAGAAGTATACCTAGGATGCAAAGTGATCAGAAAGAAGAAATTTGCACACATCAAGGAAACTTCAAGTGAGAGACCCCCAATGACTGGAAAGAGAGCTGTCTCCTAAGCACACAAGAAAAGGACTCCATAAGAGGAAAAAATCAATTTAAATATTCTCCAAGCCAGGGAAGTACTTGCTGCTAGACCACCATGAGAGTAGCAGTAAACTTCTGCTCTGAAGGAGTCTGATATAGCATAAAGAGAAGCAGAGAGGAATAGAAACTCAAGGTAGAGATGGAGAGAAGCAGGTATCACACAGACCATTTACCCACTGCTAGCATCTAGCTAGGAGCCCTGGTGGCATCAAGATTAAAGCATTTGGGTGCTAACCAAGAGATTGGCAGTTCAAACCCAAAAGCTGCTTGGGGGGGAGAAAGATGTAGCAGTCTGCTTCCATAAAGATTACAGTCTTGGAAACCCTATGGGGCAGTTCTACTCTGTCCTAAAGGGTTCTATATGGTCGCTATGGGTCAGAGTGACTTGATGGCAACAAGTTTAGTTAGTCTCTAGCATCTAGCTAGAAACATTGCAAAGCTGGGTAGAAGAGAATTTTTGTAGTGATTGCTCTAGCTGTTATAATATACATCTTAATTTATCACAACCTGTTGTTTTTAGGTTCCCTCAAGTCGGTTCCCACTCATAACAACCCTATGTACAAAAAAAGGAAACAATGTCCTGTGTTATCCTCACAGTTGTTTGATTTCTTGACTGATGCTTCCTTGCACATTGATTGTGGATCTAAGTAAGATGAAATCCTTGACAAATTCAGTATTTTCTCCATTTATCATGATGTTTCTTATTGGTCCAGTTGTTAGGATTTTTGTTTTCTTTATGTTGAAGTGTAATTGATATTGAAGTAAGTGCTTTAAGTCCTCTTCACTTTCAATATATCACAGGTTGTTAATGAGTCTTCCTCCAATCCTGATGCCACGTTTTTATTCATATAGTCCACCTACTGGGATTATTTGCTCAGCATACCAATTGTCAATAAAACACAGGAAAACATCTTTCTGGTATTCTCTGCTTTCATCCAAGATCCATCTGACATCAGTAATGATATCCCTCATTCCACATCCTCTTCTAAATCTGGCTGGAATTTCTGGAAGTTCCCTGTAGATGTACTGCTGCAACAACTTTTGAATGATCTTCAGCAAAATTTTACTTGCATGTGATAGTAATGATCTTGTTTGATAATTTCCACATTCTGTTGGATCACCTTTCTTTGGAATGGGAACAAATATGGATCTCTTCCAGTTGGTTGACCAGGTAGCTGTTTTCCAAATTTCTTGGCATAGACCAGTGAGCACCTCCAGTGCTGCACTGTATGATGAAACACCTTAATTGGTATTCATCGATTCCTGGAGCCTTGCTTTTTGCCAATATCTTCAGCGCAGCTTTTTAATGACCTTTTGCTTTCTTCAAGTATGATGTCAATGATGTTGTTCCACAACTTGTCTGGTCTTCGGTCATTAGTGTTCAGTGCATCAAATCTATTGTTGTGATGGTCTCTAAATTCAGATGGGCTAAACTCAAAGTTGTACTTTGGCTCTCGTGGACTTTTTTTAATTTTCTTCAGCTTCAACTTGATCTTGCATATTAATAATTGGTGGTCTGTTCCTCAGTCAGCTCCTGGCCTCATTCTGACTGATAATATTGAGATTCTCCATAGTCTCTTTCCACAAATGTAGTCAATTTGATTTCTGTATATTCCGTCTGGCCATATCCATGTGTATACTAGCTGTTTATGTTGTTGAAAAAGGTGTTTGCAATGAATAAGTCGTTTGTCTTGCAAAATTCTATCATGTGATCTCCAGCATAGTTTCTATCATCAAGGCCATATATTCCATCTACCGATCCTTTTTCTTTATTTCCAACTTTCACATTCCAATCACCAGTAATTATCAATACATCTTGTTTGCATGTTTGATCAATTTCAGACTTCAGAAGCTGGCAAAAATTCTTCAATTTCTTCTTCTTCAGCAGCAGAACATTGTCTTATATAGTGCTGGAAGATGAGCCCCTCAGGTTGGAAGGCACTCAAAACATGACTGGGGAAGAGCTGCCTCCTCAAAGTAGAGTTGACTTTAATAAAGTGGATGGAGTAAAGCTTTGGGAATCTTTATTTGCTGATGTGGCATGACTCAAAATGAAAAGAAACAGCTGAACAATCTGAATGTGGAATGTATCAAGTATGAATCAAGGAAAATTGGAAGTAGTAAAAAATGAAAGAGAAATCATAAGGGTCAATATCCTAGGCATTAGTGAGCTGAAATGGACTGGTATTGGTCATTTTAAATGGGACAATCATATGGTCTACTATGCCAGGAATGAGGAACTGAGGAGGAACTGTATCGTATTCCTTGTGAAAAAGAACATTTCACGATCTATCCTGAAGTACAATGCTGTCAGTGCTGAGATAACGTTCGTATGCCTACAAGGAATACCAGTGATTGTGACTATCATAATCTACTTCAAGTTAATTCTAGTAAAATATATGAATGTTGCCTCAGTGTAGCTCAATTTTTCATCTTTCCTTTGTACTATTTTTTGTTTTATAAAAAAACAAAACAAAACAAAACCCGTTGCTTCGAGTTGATTCTGACTCATAGTTACCCTATGGGGCAGAGTAGAATTGCCCCATACATTTTCCAAGGACTGGCTGGTGGATTCGAACTGCTGAACTTTTGGTTAGCAGTCAACTCTGCAGTGTTACAATTATTGCTTCATATATATTCATGTTTTTAAAGAAATTAAGAGAACAGGAAAATATATTAATGTTTTATATCATCCAACGTATTTTCTCTTTTGGGTGTAGCTCATTAATTCCTGTTAATTTGAATTACTATCTGGTATTATTTCCTTTCCTCTCTAAAGGCCTTTATTATTTCTTGTAGGGCAGGTCTACTAACAAGCTATTCTCTCAGTATTTGTTTATCTGAGAATTAATTTATTTAATGTTCATTTTGAAAGTATAGCTTTGTTTTCCCTGAGAAGGAGGCTTCAGCAGAGCTGCCCAAGGAAGTCCTCTGCCTAAGGCCCCTGATAAAGAGACCTCCATATGGAGGACCCTGGGCTAGGGATACACATAGGCCAAAAAAAAGAAAAACATGGCTGGTAGGGGAGGAAGATTGAGTCCTTGGCTGCAACTCCCTTTAGAGATTGCAGTGCATTGGTAGAGCACCAAGTCTAGTTGGGGAGGAGAGCTTTCTCCCTGAGGTCTGCCAGGTAAAGCCTTTGTAATTGTCTGTGGTCAAACCTGAAAAATCACACAGAGGTTTTACAGGAGCCAGACTCCCCATTCCATATAGACAAACTTCCTTCCAGTTAGTTTAAATGTAAAACTTGAAAACACACAAAAGACAATACAGCAGAAGAAATCCATGTCCTCAGGATAATAAAACTTTCTTAAAATGCAAAAAAGGCATAAAGCATAAAGGAAAAGGATTATAAGTTTGACCACATTAAATTAAGAATTTTATCCTCAAAAGACACCATAAAGATAGTGAAAAGACAAACTGATCATTCTTTGTCGTATATGAAAATGTTTTCCACCTTATTAGCACTCAAAAAAACACAAATTGAATTCACAGTGAGATATCACTTCACATCCAACAAATTAGCACAATCTCAAAAGTTAGATATTAGCAAGTTTTAGCAAGAAGATAAACAAAAGCAAATTTGTTCCTCTGCTTGTATAAGTGTATATTGATAGAATCATTTTGGAAATTATTTTGAGATTTCCAAGAAAAATTGAACATGTTCTCGCTCTGTGAGTTAGCAATTCCACTACTAGGTATATACATTTTAGATATTCTTGCATGTATATATCATGTAACATATACAAGATTGTTTGTAAGAAACATCCTATACCTAATAGCCAAACAAACAAACAAAAATAAAAAATGGGTAACTGGAAACTACTCAAATATTCAAATATCTGTTAATAGTATAATTGATAAATAACCTGTGGTTTATTTTTACCATGGGATAGTATAAGACCAAAAAAACCAAACCCGTTGCCATAGAGTCGATTCCAACTTATACAGACACTATAGGACAGAGAACTACCCCATAGGGTTTCAAGGAGCGGCTGGTGAATTCAAACTGAGGGACCTTTCGATTAGTGGCTGTACCTCTTAACTACTGCAGCACCAAGGCTCCATGGGATAGTATAGAACAATGCAATTTAACCATATGTATTTACATGGCCATCTTTAAAATATAGTATAACCGGAAAAAACAAACCCGTTGCCATCAAGTTGATAATTCGACTCATAGTGATCCTGTAAGACCGAGTAGAACTGCCCCTACAGAGTTTCCAAGCAGTGGCTGGTGGATTTGAGCTACCAACCTTTTGGTTAGCAGCCAAGCTCTTCATCACTGCCCCACCAGGGATAAAGTCAGTCACTGAATAATACGTAGTGTGTGGCTTTGTTTATATAACTTAAACGTAGATAGACCTTAATAATGTACTTTTGGGGAGATATAGGCAGTTGATGATAATTATTACCAAAAGCAAAAGGAAAATTGAGAGAGATTTTAGAAGATTGGTTTCCTTTGGATGGTTTGCTAAAGGAGGTTAATAAATACCTATTTTCCCTTGGGTTGTGAATATGTTGCTGTTATTGGGTGCTGTTTAGTTGTTTTCAACTCATAGTGTTTTAAACTCTCTATGTCTTATTGATATTAATTTTGAGCAGGATATGCCTGTTCAAGCTTTTTATAAAAAGAGGATTAGCAAAAAGTAGATGGTTATTTAAGTCGTATCATGTTTCATTTATTTATATTATCAGAATGATTGAAATAAAGCAGAAAATGGGATAAAGTTCTTTCTGTATGATTTAATATTATATAGTGCCTTGTCCTAAATAACCTAAAATTGCCTTCTGTAATCATAACATCACTGATATGTGTCCTCCATTTAGGAAAAAACTGAGATAGGTTAATAATGAAAGACATATATTTGGCTTCAAGAAACAGAAAACCTAATCACAGTACCATAAATAATGTTTATTTTTCTCTTTTTTTAAGGAATCTGGAAGTCCACATCTACACTCACATCTATACTCAAGTCAGAAGAAGGTGGAGAAGAAGGAAGAGAAAGAACCAAGCCAGCTGCATCTACCTTATTTAAGCAGAAAAAGGACAGTTTACCGGAGTATATCCAACTCTTTTCTCTTAGGCCGTATTGGTCTGGAATGGAAAATGTGGCCACTCTACCTGCCAAGAAAGGTGTTAGCAAGAACAAAGAGGCAGTGGTCACTAACAATGTCTACTATAATCATCGTTGTTGTTGTGCCATGGAGCTGATTCTGAGTCATAGCAACCCTATAGGACAGAGTAGAACTGCCCCAGAGAGTTTCCTAGGCTGAAATCTTTACAGGATTACATCTCCAGATCTTTTCTCCCGTAGAGATACTGGATGGGTTTGAACTGTGGGCCTTTCCATTAACCATTGTGTCACTAGGGTTCCTTACTATAATCATAGTATATAAATATTTTTAAAAATAAATTTTAAAGCGAAAAAAGTTTACACATAATATATACAGTATCATTCTGTTTTTAAAAAGAAATTAATGAGTGTATGTGTATAATTATAGATAAAAATGTGTTTCTGTGTGTTAAAAGAAAAAATTGGTGACTTTTTTCCTCATATCTACTTTAAACAATGAATTTAAACTATTTATTAAAAATAAGATGAACATATTTCATTGGCTCCAATTTTGTTCAATTTTGTTAGAGTTTAGAAAATAGTCCAGGTGCTTGGAGAGCCTTCCGTCCGCTCACCTAGTATCTTAGTGTCCCAACTACCAAAATCTCTCTCCTGCATGCAGCCTTGCGAGCTTCTTAACTGGGCTAAGAGGCATTACATGCTTCTTGCTCAGCAAACGAACTGTTTCGTTTGGGAAAGTTTAAACTGTAGATAGAGATCTGACTTTCACCTTCTATTTATCCCTTCATAGCAGGATAAAGAACTGTGAAGTTAGGGCAGTGCTTACAGTTTCGACACAAGGGCTTTCTCTCTGTTCTAATTCTCCAGATTTGTTGGTCTTTAGACACACTGTAAGTTACATCTGTTTGATTTAGCAATTGTAAAAATTTCATTACTGTTGACACAGAAAGTATTCTACAAAAACTAATGGATTTCCAGAGCCGCATCTGTGCATGTTTGTATGAACTGCATGGCTCTGCCATTTTGTTCTGGTATCTGAATGGCTGTCTGTCTAATGGTGTCCTGGGATAGTTGGTGCTCTTTACACATTCAGCCACTAGACAAAGTTTTTTCTTTGCTTGTCTTTTGTTTGTTTGTTGTCCCTTAATTTACATATTTTAATTTTTTTGAATTAATGCTTAACCATAATGGTGATTCAAACTTAAAATCAACTGTGCATTCAATGAAAATTTCTGGAAGCCCAAGAAATAACCTCCATGTATACTTAGTATTAAAGCAAGGTCACTGGTCCTTGTCAGTAAGAAGTAACAGCTCACTCCAGAATCAGTGGGCATAACAGGCCACTCACTTTGGCATAGGATTGCTGCTTCTTATTTACTGCCACTGGTTTTCTCTTTAACTGGCAGGGGCAGGGACTTCATCTCCAGCTTTTCTGAAAATCTCGATATTTAGGTGTAAGCCCAAATTCTATAGTATGGCTGTCTGGCAGTTCTGCTGACTGCACCTCATTTACTACTTTCATAAGAACATTTTTTTAAAAAGTTGATGTAGAGTTGATTTGACTGACAGTTACCCCATTATATATGTTTCAGAGCTGAATTGTGCTCCAGAAAGTTTTCGGTAGCTATGATCTCTCAGAAGTAGATTGATCACTCCACCTTTCTTTTGAAGCACCTCTGGGTGGATTCAAACTGCCAACCTTTTGGTTAGAAGCCAAGCACTTAACTGGTCATGCCACCCAAGGATTCCACCTACATAATATGGGGGCACAAATGCATATATTCAGATACATGTAATCATACAGGTTAAAAAAAAGAGGCTTTTCTATATACCACGGCATTAAAACTTTTAACACAGTCTGACTATAAACGATAACTGCAATTTTGTTTTAAATTCAAAATCAAAATAAAACTTCATCCTTTCACACACTTGTTTCACTCTGTCACATTTATCCAATGGGAACATCTGGACACAGTATTTAGAAATCATAATATTCGTGAATTTGAAGCCAAGGCAGCCAGCATGAGGGTGATAAGAGCCAATGAATCGTTCATATCCGGGAGTCAAGCTGATTCATTTTGGAGCCATTGAAGTGGACACAGGGCTTTCATAGAAGACCAGCATAAAATACTTCCCAGTTGTCAAGCTAGATTGCGCAAAGGAGCAAGTTATCTGAGCATCATTTCAGAAAGTGTCAAAAGGAAATGCCAACTGAGTGGCAGCAGATATTTTAGAGTTTCTAAACTGCACGATTTGTCAAAACAGAACTTTAACCATTTTATTTTTTATACAGTATTCCAAGGATGAAACTATTACAAGTATTTCTACCTTATGCTGACATTTAAATGGTATTTATGTGTAAATGTGTCCCTCTTTATACAGAATAATGAAGTTCATAGAATTTATTTCTAAATGTAATGGAGGTATAAATTAAGGAGTTAATGAGAGGAAATGGTGGAATGACAAGCAAGACTCTTCAAAATCACCCTAGATACTTATGTCAGGCTGCCTGGAAGAATGCAGGCTCCAGGGGAAGAGACCTCCTCCCCACCTCCTTGCATTCCTGTCCTTGCATGATCTCCTCCTCTTGAGAGTGGGCTGGACCTAGAGTCTTCTTTCTAACCAAAAGAATAAGGCAAAAGTAACGAGATATCACTTCTGTGATTAGGTTATAAAAGACTTTGACTCTGGTCTCTATAGCTCTCTCTCTCTCTCTCTCTCTCTCTCTCTCTCTCTCTCAGATGGGAACTCTCTCATGTGCTATCTTGTCTTCTTGGCTTGTTTATTTTCTGAAACAAGGATTCCTGACCCACAAAAACAGTGAGATTATACACATATATTAAGATGTTACATTTTGTAGTAATCTGTTTCACAGCAATACCAAAACCAAACGCATTGCCATCGAGTCGATTCTGACTCATAGCCACCCTAGGACAGAATAGAACTGCCCCATAGGGTTTCCAAGGAGCACCTGGTGGATTCGAACTAACCTTTTGGTTAGCAGCCATAAATAACTAATAAACCAAAAAAAAAAAAAAACCCAAACCTGTTGCCATCAAGTTGATTCTAACTCACGGTGACCCCAGGTGTTACAAAGTAGAACTGTAATCCATAAGGTTTTATTGGATATAATCTTTACAGAAGCAGATCGCCAGGCATTTCTTCCAGGCCCATGGGGTGGATTCGAACCACCAACCTATAAATTAGTTGTTGTGTGCCATCAAGTCAAGTAGTAGCTGAATGCAAACTGCTTGTTCTACCTAGGGAGCTGAGATGACCAATACAGCTACCTAACTTCCTGTGGACCCCGTAGTTTCCAAGTGCTCAGCAGCTAACGTGTCACCAGGGCTGCAAACTGCTGACACTAAGATCAGGTAGCCTGGGGACCAAATAAGTCTGTTTGTACAAAGGGATTTTCTTGTTTGCCACACATTTTAGGTCAAGTTGTTCAGAAGCAGATCCTGGGCTGGGTCAAAGTTATCTTGTGCAAGTGATTTACTAAAGCAGAACTCCGTGGAGAACCATGTAAAGCACTGGGGAAAGCTGATCAGGGAAGGGGAAGAAGCCAAGCAAAGACGTTACTTTAGGCAAAGTCTGAAAAAGAGTAGCCTTAGCCTGATCCCAGACTCCCTGGGTAGTGTAAACAGTTAAGCTGAAAGGTTGGCTGTTTGAACCCATCCAGAGGTGCCTTGGAAGACAGGCCTAGAGATATACCTCTGAAAGGCCACAGCCTTGAAAACCCTATGTAGCAGTTCTACTCTGCAACACAGGTAGTAGCCATGAGTAGAAGTCGACCTGATGGCAACGAACAACAGCAGGATCCCACAGGAAAACTCTGGAGTGTATGTTCCTCAGATCTCTAAGGGTTGTAATCAACTCAGCTGCAGTGGGATTGGTTTTTGTTTGTTTGTTTAAGGCAATAAAGAGGTCCCTAGGTGGTGCAGTTTATGCTAGGCTACTAACTGAGAGGTTGGCGGTTCTAATCCACCCAGTAACTCCATGGAAGAGAACTGGTGATCTACTTCCATAAGATTAAACCCATTTCCATCAAGTTGATTCCAATTCATAGTAATGACACAGGATAGAGTAGAACTGTGCCATAGAGTTTCCAAGGCTGTAATCTTTACAGGAGCAGACTGCCAAGTCCTTTCTCCCGCAGAGCGGTTGGTGGGTTGGAACTGCAGCTGAGCTCTAAACCACTGTGGGCACAGGACTCCTTTCCATAAGATTAACCCGTTGCTGTTGAATTGATTCCGACTCATAGCAACCCTACAGGACAGAGGAGAACTTCCCCACAGGGTTTCCAAGGAACAGCTGGTGGATTTGAACTGCTGAACTTTTGGTTAACAGCCGTACCTCTCAACCACTGTGCCACCAAGGCTCCTTCATAAGATTATAGCCTTTGAAAACCCTGTGGAGTGCAGTTTTACTCTGAAACATGGGCTGTGAGTCAGAATCACAGCTACTAACCAAAATGTTGGTACTGTCATACTGACCCCATGTGACAGAGTAGAGGAGCAGCTGGTGGGTTCAAACCACCAACATTTCAGTTAGCAGCCCTGCTCTTAAACATCTGAGCCACCAGGGCTCATAAGTAAAGCAACTGAGCTGGGCTTGCGTACACTCACAGTTGCTGCTTATTGGCTAAGGGCAGCCTAAGGAGCCCTGGAGGTACAAGTGCTGGGGTTCCATGGAACAAAAGACCTGGATCTGCTTCCCTAAGATTGTTGTTGTGTGCCATTTAGTCAGGTCTTTTATCCCATGGAGGCTGGTGAGTTTGAACCACCAAACCACAGACCTTTCGGTTAGCAGCTAAGTGCTTAATAGTTTCGCCACCAGGGATCCTTCCCCTAAGATTACAGCCTAGGAAACCCTATTGGGCAGTTCTACTCTGTCACGTAGGGTTGCTATGAGTCGGAATCAACTGGACAACAAAAGCTTTTGGTTTATGAGTGGGAATGGACTTGAGGGCACACAACGACAATGACAAAGGGCAGCCTTGGGGGATGGGACTGTGTGGTGGAATATAAATTTCCAGGCACTTTTCTCTCTGTGTGTTCACAGGGATAAACAGCCCAAGGACGTGTACTGAAGAAGAGTCTCAGGAATGAACTGTAAGAAGCAAAAGCACACTGAAGTCAGCAGAGGGGTGCAAGGAAATAGTCAAATGCATCTGAGGAAATCTGGATAGGGTACTGGTAGAGTCCCTGATGACACTGTAAAAATCCTACAGAAGCTCAGTACACCTCACTCTGTCCTGGCGCAGGTACACTTCTCCACAGGACACTGAGCAATGGGGGGCCCGGCTTACCCACTGCTCTTCTCCCTGTGACTACCAGCCTGCCTAGGTAAGGTTCCTGGTGTTTTCTCAAAGCCTCAAAACATGATAGAAACTTTACAGAATGCCTTAAATAGTGAAATTCTATCTTTAACTTATAAATGCAGTGTGCAGTGAAAAAAAATGGGACAATTGATACTATAGGTGACAAAGTTAAAAATTTTTAGTCATGGATTTGTAGCAATTAGAACCATCCACTGGTGATATTCATAGTGACCCATGTGTGTCAGAGCAGAACTGTGCTCCACATGGTTTTTAATGGTTTATTTTTCAGAAGTCAATCACCAGACATTTCTTTCAATGGGCCTGTGCGTGGACTAGAACCTCTAACCTTTCGGTAAGCAGCCTAGCGTATTAACCATTTGCACCACCCAGAGTTGAGTTGACCTGATGGCAAGTGGTTAATGGTGACATAAAAAAGAGAAAAATGTCAGTATTATGCTGTCGTAAGATCATGGGGATGGTGCGAGACACTGGGCTGCATTTTGTTTTGTTGTGTATGAGGTCTCCCAGAGTCAGGAGCCAGCTCAAGGCAGCGAACAACAACAGGAAGCTGGGATTGAGGAGGACTCAGCCTCCTCTGTGGGATTAAATCCTGCTGTGTGGGAGCTAGCCTGGGAAGTGTCTTGTCAGGGGTAGGCTCCAGAGCACAGTTTTGTAATAGTTGGGTCCACCAATACTGTGCCTCTGTAATTTTGAACCATCTTGATTCCTTTACATAAAATTAGAACCAGAAGATACTATGTAGTCCTTTCCTTAAAATTATTATATTCATGGCAATTAAAAAAAAAATTTTATCCTTGTTATCCTTGTTTTTCAAACACGGTATGTTTTGTGTTTAATCAGTGCGTCTCTTTGTTTCTTAAAAGAATTCGGCAACTACGAATTTCTCCTATGGTACACAAACAGTTTGTAAACTGAGTTAGGCATTTTCCCTATCTGCCTGTTCCGGCTATCTTTTCCACTGTCCCACAGAACTCAGTTCCCGTAAGGTTCTAGGATATCAAAGAGGGGTTCCTTCCTGCTCTTTAGTCTCAACATGTAAAAAATGAGAAATATCCGAAGTTAGTCAGTTGAGTGAAACAACAAATGAACCAAAAGAACAGAGAGAGATGAGGACACTGCAGAGTGATGTCTTCTGCATGTTTGCCTTCACCTGGCACAAACCTGTGGGCTGATTCTGACACACAAGAGAATCACAGGTGCTGTCAGGCTTCTGTCAGCCTCTGCCTGTCCATCTGTCAGAAGAAGTCACCTCTGAGTGCCGAGGATGCCTGTACAATCCGGGCCAGACAACTGATGTCACTGAGGGGAAGACGATCAAAATGTTTCAGAAATCAAAACTGACAATCATCCCTTGCTTGCTTGCTGGCTATGAAGGAAAAATATTCAGTACAACTTTGCCCTATTAAAGGTGGGGAGTACGAGGAGGCATACTTTCTGACGGAGAATTAACCCCAGGGAACAAAATTATCAGGGGCTTTCCCAGAAAAAAAAGTCAATGAAGCGAGCCTTTAGAACTGTTGACCTGCCAGTTTGACATTTGAAGCCTAAAGAATGGGCTGGCAGATAATTTTAACTCACTACCTTTTGCTACTTTGGTAAAATATGAGTAATTTTCTTTTCTTCTCTGTATAGTTCTATTTAAGAGAAAGGTTATGCATGTCACAGTTTCATGTACTCTCAGAAAAAAAAAGGGGGAGCTTCCCTAGGCACCCCATATACTGGGTGGAGGTTCGGGAGTGATGAGGATGGGAAAGAGAACAGGAAGAAGAGCATTTCAGTACTCATAAGAGCAAAGTTTACATTCTGAATGGTACTACTGTAAACGTTTCTGGGATGCCCAAAGCAGACCTTAAAATATTGCATAAAGGCACCTGTGAGAATTTTCTTTTCTTTCCCTTCCTTTCCCTACCCCTTCCTCCCCTCCCCTCTGCCTCCCATTCTGCTGCCTTCCTTCTCTCTCCCCTTCTCTCCCTCCTCTCCCTTCCCTCTCCCCTTCTCCCTCTCTCCCTTCCCCTCCATCCCCACACATCCTCCTTTTCCCCCCTTCTCCTCTCCCCTCTCCCCCCTCCTTCCTTTTTCTTCCCTCCCTCCCCTCCCTCCCCTCCCTTTATCTCCTCTATCTCCTTCCCTCCCCTCCCTCTGCCCCCCCCCACTCTCTTTCCTTTCCCTTCCTTCCACTCTCTCCCTCCTTTCATTCCTTTTCTTTTATTTAATCTCAAATTTAAAGACCCTCAGTTGTTTCTCAGGAGGAAGATTTTAGGGAAAAGGCCAGTATGCATTGATTTTTAATAGGGCTTCTCCCAGGGATTCTTGCGCTGAGATAATGAATCAGATGAGGACTAGCTTACTGCCATCACAGGCACTTGACTTCCTCATTATCAGCATCTCCCCGCAGGCCTGACCTCAGTTTTCCCTAGGCTTTCTGGATAAGGCTTAGCTCGTTATTTTGAAGCACCTGGTCAATTGTTAGCTTATTTCAATCAATAGCCTGCCATCAGGTTGTCACAAATCTTTGGAACACAACTGATGTTGTGAATGTTAATAGTGGCCCAATAATGTATCATTTATTATTTATAGCCATGCATGAAACTTGTTTTTAATGGGTACAATAGTTTGTGTGTTTTTGGTTTTGTTTTTTTGATTTTTTGCTGTTGAGGTTATTTCAGAATTATGTTCTTCAGATTGTCTGCAGTGTTTAGACTAATGCACCAAATTGAAAGAATAGATTAGTAAATATAATGAGAAGGGTTATTTTAGCGTCATTGCAATGGTATGCCTTGGGGAAACAACTATTGATTTTATCTACAACTAATTTCCTAAGAAACTAAGTGAGAATTAACATTAGCGAAGTTCAGGGTTGTTTGCAGAATTCGCGTGTGTCGTCTGTGGGTGACTCTGTGGCTCTAGGATTGGATTGTTCTCTCAAGGAAACAGCCGTCAATGAGAACAACCATAAAATTGTCCAAGGAGAACTGTATCCTATAATTATTTTTCCTACTTTATTGCTTAGAAAATGGTCCCAAAATAATATCCCAAACTATTCAAGTCAAAACCAAATTCCATCAGCATCATATACATGAAAAATTTTCACTACAGTAAAGAAAACAGAAACTAATCATTTGGCTTGGAATTGTACACTGTGCACATTAAGAGACATGTATTAATATTTTATATACAGGGTATTTTTCAACACTTTAGTATCCTTATTTTACTTGGAAACAAATCGTATGTTGTTACCTTGAAAGGAAAACTTAAACATACTTTATAATCTTATTTTTCACTTAATAAAATCATTTGCTTATCCTTGTAAACAAAATTCTGTTAAAATTCAACATTTTTCTTACATTGACAGGCTGTTAAAATTTCACCTTTTCTATATCACTATTACTTTTATCTGTTTTATTGACAAAATTCAAGTTCTAATATTTTTCAACCTGGAAATGTTTCTGTTAGCTTTAAACTTTAGCTTTTGTATGAGTAAAATGATCATTTCATCAACATACCAATGGCTGCTTGGTTACTTTATTGTTTTAAGATTTCTTACATTACATATTAAATAAATTCTACCAACATACAGAGGGAAGAGTCAGCTCTGTATGGCTGAAGTCATTTATGGATGGCTTCATGAGGAGTCACTTGAGCTAGATGTGAAATATGAGCACATGTCTGGTAATGAGTGAGGGTTAGAATATATTTCAGGTAGAGGAACTGGCAGGTGCAAAGACATGGCATATTCTAGATGACCACTTAGTAGGCCATTACAGAAAGGATCTGAGGATGTGATGGGGACTTGAACCACTTTGACCTATAAAGGACTCGTAGCTCATTGAATCTGATTTAGCTCCAAGAAGACCACACTTTATTGGGTATGAAATACATCACAGCAACATCTAAGAATATGTCCCGTTAATACCATTTGGAAATAATGGTGGTAAACAATATGATTAGGAAGATTATTTTAATCATGATGCAAGAGGAAATAATTCTCACTTGTTTCCATGCCAAAATTTATCGTGCTAAAATGAATCATCTGTATGCAAGGATGGTTCAACATTAGAAAATCAATCAACGTAATCCACCACATAAATAAAATGAATCATCTGAAGTGTTCTAAAAACACAGGTTCTGCATACAATACTGTAGCTAGTGAATAAAAATTTAGAGACATAAGAAGGTACATTGTTAATAAACACTCTGGTAAATTTTGGTCATGTGATCCTTGGATCACACTTTGGAAAACACTGGTCTATCTAAGAACAATTTAAAATGGAAAAACAAAACAGAAGCAACAAACTTTTGTTCATATGCCAAGACCCAGTTCAACATCATCTTCTCCATAAAGCTTTCTGAGACAGTTCTAGCAAGAGTAATTACTCAACTCTCTGTTGTACTCCCACATCACTCTATTCACATTGAAATTATTTAATTACACTGTATTGTAATTACCTCTTTACTTGCATATTTGCCCAACTATGTAGTTCCTTGAATATGGGCTATCTTTGTAAATCTAGCCTCCAGAGAAATGCCTAACACATAGCTCACAATAAACATCTATCAAATTGCCAATGACTATACATTATAACCCCCACCCATCCATCAGTATGGCATATTGTGGTGGCTTGCATGTTGCTGTGATGCTGGAAGTTATGCCACAGGTATTTCAAACACCAGCAGAATCAACCGTGAGGAACAGGTTTCAGTGGAGCTTCCAGACTAAGACAGACAAGGAAAAAGGACCTGGCAGTTACTTCTGAAAAAATTGGCCAGTGAAAACCTCATGAATAGCAGCAGAACATCATCTGGTATAGTGCCAGAAGATGAGCCCTGCAGGTTGGAAGACATTCAAAATACTATTGGAGAAAAGCTACCTCCTCATAGTGGAGCTGATGTTAATGACATGGATGGAGTCAAGTTTTCGGGACCTTTACTTGCTCATGTGGCACGACTCAAAATGAGAAGAAATAAATAAAAACATCCATTAATAATCTTAACATGGAATGTACAAAGTATGAATCTAGAAATATTGGAAGACACCAGAAATGAAATGGACCATATAAAGGTTGATATCCTAGGTACTAGTGAGCTGAAATGATCTAGTATTAGCCATTTTGAATAGGACAGTCATATGGACTACTATGCCGGGAATAACAAATTCAAGAGGAATGGCGATTCATTAATCATAAAAAAAAGAACATTTCGAGATCTATCCTGAAGTACAATACTGTCAGTGATAATATCCATCCGCCTACAAGGACAACTGTTAATACAACTATTATTCAAATTTACGCACCAACCATAAGGCCAAAGATGAAGAAACTGAAGATTTTTTACCAACTTCTACTGTCTGAAATTCAAAAAACATGCAGTCAAGATGCATTGATGATAATTACTGGTGATTGGAAGGCAAAAGTTGGAAACAAAGAAGGATTGGTAGCTGGAGATCACATGATAGAATTTTGCAAGACTAATGACTTCTTCATGGCAAATACCTTTTTTCAACAACATAAACAGAGACTATACACATGGCCCTCAACAGATGGAATACGAAGGAATCAAATCAACTACATCTGTGGAAAGAGACGATGGAGAAGCTCAAAATCATCAGCCAGAACAAGGCCAGGGGCTGAATGCAGAACAGACCATCAATTACTCATATGTAAGTTCAAGCTGAAGCTTAAGAAAATTAGAACAAGTCCATGAGAGCCAAAATATGACCTTGAGTATATCCCACCTGAATAGATTTGATGCAATGAACACTAATGACTGAAGACCAGATGAGTTGTGGAATGACATCAAGGACATCATACATAAAGAAAGCAAAAAGTCATTTAAAAGACAGGGGGAAAATAAAGACCAAAATGGATGTCAGAAGACACTCCGAAACTTGCTCTTGAATGGAGAATATCTAAGGCGAAAGGCAGAAATAATGAAGTAAAAGAGCTGAACAGAAGATTTCAAAGGGTACCTTGAGAAAACAAAGTAAAGTATTATAATGAAAAGTGGAAAGACCTGCAGTTAGAAAACCAAAATGAAACAACACCCTCATCATTTCTCAAGCTGAAAGAACTGAAGAAAAAATTCAAGCCTTGAGTTGCAAAACTGAAAGATTCCACAGAGAAAATATTGAATGACACAGGAAGCATCAAAGGAAGATGGAAGGAATACACAGAATCACTGTACCAAAAAGCATTGGTAGATGTTCAGTCATTTCAGGAGGTAGCATATAATCAAGAACCGATGGTACTGAAGGAAGAAGTTCAAGCTGCACTGAAGGTATTGGTGAAAAAACCAGGCTCCAGGAATTGACAGAATACCAAGTGAGATGTTTCATCAACGGATGTAGTGCTGGAGGTGCTCACTTATCTAAGTTAAGAAATTTGGAAGACAGCTACCTGGCCAACCAACTGGAAGAGTTCCATATTTGTGTTTATTCCAAAGAAAGGTGATCCAACAGAATGCAGAAATTATCGGACAGTCTCATTAATATCACACGCAAGTAAAATTTTGCTGAAGATCATTCAAAAGTGATTGCAGCAGTACATCGACAGGGAGCTGCCAGAAATTCAAGCTGGATTGAGAAGAGGATATGGAATGAGTGATATCATTGTTGATGTCAGATGGATCTTGGCTGAAAGCAGAGAATACCAGAAAGATGTTTACCTGTGTTTTATTGATTATGCAAAGGCATTCGACTGTGTGGATCATAACAAATTATGGATAAAGTTGAGAAGCATGAGAGTTCCAGAACACTTAATTGTGCTCATGCGAACCAGTACATAGATCAAGAGGCAGCTGTTTGAATAGAACAAGGGGATACTGCCTGGTTTAATGTAAGGAAAGACGTGTGTCAGGGTTGTATCTTTTCACCATATTTATTCAATCTGTGTGCTGAGCATATAATCCAAGAAGCTGGGCTATATGAAGAAAACAGTGGCATTAGGATTGGAGCAAGACTTATTAACAACCTGTGATATGCAGATGACACAACCTTGCTTGCTGAAAGTGAAGAGGACTTGAAGCACTTAATGATGAAGATCAAACACTACAGCCTTCAGTATGGATTACACCTGGACATAAAACAAAAATCCTCAAAACCGGACCAATAAGCAACATCATGATAAATGGAAAAAAGATTGAAGTTGTCAAGGATTTCATTTTACTTGGATCCACAATCAACACCCATGGAAGAGCAGTCAAGAAATCACATGACATACTGCATTGGGCAAATCTAATGCAAAAGACCTCTTTAAAATGTTGAAAAGCAAAGATGTCGTTTTGAGGACTAAGATGTGCCTGACCCAAGCCATGGTATTTTCAATTGCTTCATATGCATGTGAAGGCTGAACATGCATAAGGAATAAGGAAGACCGAAGAAGAGTTGATGCCTTTGAATTACGGTGTTGGTGAAGAATATTGAATAGATGGACTGCCAGAAAAATGAACAAACCTATTTGGAAGAAGTACAGCCAGTATGCTCCTTAGAAGTGAACATGGTGAGACTTTCTCTGTTGTACTTTGCAAATGTTACCAGGAGGGACCAGTCCCTGGAGATGGACATCATGTTTGGTAAAGTAGAGGGTTAATGCAAAAGAGGAAGATCCTCAACGAGATGGATTGACAAGGTGGTTGTAACGGTGGCTGAGTCCTCAAGCATAACAACAATTGTGAGGATGACACAGGACTGGGCAGTGTTTTCCTTCAGTTTTACACAGGGTCGTTATGAGTCAGAACGGACTGGATGGCACCTAACAACAACAACAGCAACATGCATTATAAAGTAAAGATTGAGAAGTGGACAAAAAGAAATAAGAAAATAAAAAATGTAGTTGAATGAAGGAAGATAATAAGGGCATAAATAATCCCCAGAGAGATGGAAATGGCTTTCTCCTCACTGTTCTGACAAAGAAAAAACTGAAATAATTTTTAGAGCAATTTTCTTGTTGCTCTATGTTCTTGTATGTGATTTAATACTCAATTTTAGCATGGTCAAAAAGTTCAGAATCAAGTTTTAGCTGTTTTAGCAAATTGAATGTAGATATCAGGGCATCCATCAACTTTGCAGAATTACATCCTTGAATCATCATCAATGTAATGATGTGTTGAATGAATGAGTGAATATCTCCTTTTAGATAAATTATTTGCTGAATTTCCAGTGGATATTTTCCCAAGAAAGTGTGAAAAAAATACTTTGCAATAAAAATATTTAAAATACAATATGGGGTTAGGCTACATCCAAAAAAAAAAACAAGGAACAAATTAATTTCCAAAGTAAAATATAAATCTGTAAAGTGGATAATCACTTGCTAAATAATCTTTTGATTAAATGAAGATGTTAATGTATCTAGTTTGCTTAAAAGGAGCCCAGGTTGCATTGTGGTTAAAGAGCTCACCTGCTAACCGAAAGGTTGACAGTTTGAACCTACCAGCCGCTCTGGGGGAAAAAGATGTGGTAGTCTTCTCCCGCAAAGATTTACTGCCTTGGAAACCCTATGAGGCAGTTCTACTCTGTCCTACAGAGTTGCTGTGAGTTGGAATCAACCAGACAGCAGTGGGTTTGTGTTGTTTTTTTTTTGGGGGGGGGGATTATTTTGCTTGATGGCAGATACATTGCTACAAAAAAAGGGGTGGACTGATCAGAGCACTGATACCAGGATGGTCTTAGTTTGGTTTCACTAGATCAGGGATAGTTTAGGGCTATAGGGTCGCTATAAGTTGGAATTGACTTGATGGCAACAGGTTTGGTTTTTTGGTTTTAAAGGCTAAGGAAGGTTCAGGAGCTAAAATATAAAACAATTAAGCCAAAGAGGATCTCATAGTGTGAAATATTCTAAATGTTGGCAACAAAAAGACTAACAGAGAAAATTCAAAAAAGCAATTTTAATGTATAATATTGCTAAAATGATTGTGATTTTTTCCTTGAATATAAAATAAGCATTTCAATAACCTACATTAATGTGCAATTCAAAACTTCTAAAATCAAGTTTCTTAAGAGCTAACAATGCCCCTTGTTTCCCAGATAATTTTTTATATCTCCATGTACTTGTGGAGTCAATTATTACTCTAGGTATGAGAAAAGAAACACATGTCTGCAACAGACTGAAAACTTAAAGGGAAAAGAATGTGAATCTGATTTTCATCTTTGTTAGTGCGAAGATACTGGTATTAAAATATAACTACTGTAGTCATTTCAGTACCAATAAATAAATCTGTAGTTCCCCTAAAATACACCAACCAGTACAAATATAGTATGTACAGGCAAGACACCTAGGATCAGGATCCTGCTGAGAGTTTCTGTTACTAGTACACAAAGTAAGTGTACAATGGATAGTCTAGAAGTAAAGGTTTAAATTTAAGACATGAAGTTATTTTCATCCTTTCTTTCTGTTGTGGTTAAGTGTGGAAAATTTAAGAATTTCATCATAATAGGAAAGATTAAAAAAATGGATTTAAACAAATTTTGCAGTAAGTTTTATCTCTTTCCAAATCTTGTTTTTTGTCTGTATTAATGTGCCTATGTTTATCTTCTTTATAGCTAATTATGATACTTAATTTGGATATTAATAACACCAACTTTCAAAAAGTCTTTTCTCAGATTCTATTAAATAGGAGTTATTACTTAGTCTCGTTAATTATTAATATAAATGCACATGCAGGGAATTCTTATAAGCCAAGATTAAATGCAGAAAATCTTCCTATATATGTAAGCACACACACGTGTACTTCTACCCACACATGTACACACGTGTACAAATAACCTTAATGCATAAATAGGAGGCACAATTTTGTGTATCGTAAAATGATTGTTCCTTTAATCACAGGACTTCTTTCAAATTTCTAGCTTTTCTTATACATTAAAATATACTAATAGCAAAAATTCTATTTGACATTTTGCTATTACACATTCCTTTGGTACATTAGCGGGATATGATGTATTTTCCTTGATATTCACTTAAAAATGTTTTTTTAGTTTCTGTTTTCTTTTATCTTTGACCCATGTATTATTTAGAAGCATACTGTTTAAACCAGGGCTTTGAACCAGTTTGTTCTGGTTCACATCCCTACTGAGAATTTGCATTTTCACCCCCCCCCCCCCCCCCCCCCGGATATACTGAATCAGAATAACAGTATCTCCAGAGATCTTATTAAAGTGTAGATTCAGATGCAAATTCTCAGCAGGGATTCAAAGCGGAACAACTGGTTCAAAGCCTTGGTTTAAACTCCAGATATTTGGGATTTTCTTAGGTGCCTTATTGTCATTGGTTTCTAATTTAATTCCTTTGTCATCAGATAATAGACTCTGTAGGATTTTAGTCTTTTGAAATTTATTGATACTTGTTTTAATGCTAAGCATGTGTTCTACCTTGCTGAATATACCCTATGTACTTGTAAAGAATGTGTATTCTGTAGTTGTTGGGTGGCACTTTATAAATATTATTTAGATCAACGCTGTTAACATTGTTCAGAACTTGAATATTCTTACCAATTGTTTGTCTAGTTGATCTACCATCTTGAGAGAAGGATGTTAAAATCTCCTACCATGATTATGGAATTTTCTGTGTCATTTTTTAACTCTGTCAATTTTTGCTTCACATAAAATGAAACTTTGTTATTAGGTATATACACATATATAATTGCTATGATTTCTTGACGAAGTATTCATTTTATTATTATGAAATCACCTACCTTTTCTTTTTCTTTATAACAATTTTGTCTTGAAGCCTCCAGCCTTCTTATGCTTATTAATTGCATAATGTATCTATTTCTGTCCATTTATTTTCCATCTATCTGTTCCTTTATATTTAAAGCATCTCTTAAAAAAAAAAAAAAACCTGTTGCCATCAGATTGATTCCACCTCATAGTGATTGTATAGAACAGAGTAGAACTGCCCCACAGGGTTTCCAAGGAGCGGCTGGTGGATTCAAACTGACGACCTTTTGGTTAGCAGCTGAGCTCTTAACCACTGCACCACCAGGGCTCCATATAGTTAGGTCTTTCCTTTTTATATAATTATTTAATCTCTTTTTAATTTAAATGTTAAATTAATTTTTAATGAAACTATTGCTGTGTTTTGATTTATACCTACTGTTATATTATTTGCTTTTCTGCTTCTCCCTGCTACCCTTTGACCTTCCATTTCTGCTTTCCTTTTTTCTCTTGTATTAGCTAAGTATTTTTTAGTATTCCAGTTGAATTTATCAGCTGCCTCATGGGCTTTAGATTTTTCTATTATTTTATTGGTTGCTGTAAGGATTGAAATAAACATACACAAATATTTGACAGTCTACTTAATATTGTACTTCTCCTTTTAAATGTAGAAACTTTGCAAATGCATATGCATCTTCCCACCCCCCACTGTCCATCCTTCATATTATAGTTGTCATACAGATTACATTTATATGCAATGAAAATTTTGATGCTATAATATTTGCTTCAAATAGCCATATGAATTTTATAGAACTTAAAAGAAAACATATTCTTTTATATTTTTAGGTATTCATATTTGTCATTTTGGATATTCTTCATTCCTGATGATCCAGGTTGTGTTCTGATATAATTTCCTTCAACCTGAAGAACTTTCTTTTGCAAATTTTGTAGAACAAGTCTAGTGTCAACATATTCTCTTAATTTTTGTTTTATTCTAATAAAACAAGACAAAACAATATGAAAAACTTTCTTGTGTCTTCATTTCTAAATCATATTTTCAATAGAAAATAGAACTCTGTATTGATCTTTTTTTTTTCTTTCATTATTGTGCAGATGTTATTGAACTGGTCCTGACCTTTGTGTTTTCTGATGAGAAATTCACAATCATTCAATTGTTTTCTTGTATACAATGTGTCATTTGTTTAGATTTCAAGATTTTTTTCTTTATCTTTGGTTTCCGACAATTTAAGTGTCATATGTCTAGGCATGCTTCCGTTTTGTGTGCTATAGTAGAAATGGCACTGGAACTGGGAATTTGAAGACCTTAGTTTGCATACTAGACTGGCCACTTATTTGCTCTGTAACTTTGGGCAAGTCAATTCTCAGAGTCCATTTCCTCAGATGTGAAATGAGAATAATAATACCTACTTCATGGGGATGATAAGAGGATTAATTGGAAAAGCACATACGAAAGTACTTTGTAAGCTGAAGTATAATTTATATAATATTAGTTGAAGACAAAATTGAGGCTCAGAGGGGCTAGATAATGACCTGTTGACTAGATGATAGAAGTTGGATTGGTGACCCCAGCTCTCTCTCACTCCAAAATCTGTTGTGTTTTTTTCCTACTATGCAACATTGCTTCCATTTTTCTATGTCCATTCTCTCCAACCATCCCATCTAAACACATTTCTGCATGCCCACTATGGTCCAGTTACCAAATTGAGCAGCAAGGATACAATGATACATCATAGTACCTGCTCTTGAGGAGTTCCAAATGTCATTCTCTTCTTCATTGTGTTGACTTTCCTCCACTTTCTGCCTGCTTTAGGTTGCTCTCAGGACCTTTAGGTAGTTGAGTTTACATTTGTTCATAGGTTTCTTTAAGTGTTACATGCAAGAAGATTTGTCTGTGTTAGTCTGTGTTATCAGAAGCAGAACTTCTGCCCATAGTTTTATATTTTGCTACCTAGTGATTTCTGTTTTAATGTGGGTTTGTAGAGATTAAAAACTATGTTGCCAATGCTGCCATCTTCCCAGAATCATCAGCTGTTTATTTTAAATATAAATCCAATGCTGCTCTGATCTTTCTATAGCTGAATCTTGGCCCAGATTATTGCCTGTATCAAAAAGCAACAATACTTGGTCCAAGCTTAATTGTTAAGAAGTAGGAGACCAGCAGCATAAGTTCAAATATTGTATCTCTACCTTCCTCTCATCCATTTGTATCTGTCGTCTCTGAGCTATTTCCTGATCTGGCAATATTTCATATTTCTAATGCTAATCATACCAGTCACTCACTTTCATATTTCCAGACTTACAAAACAAACTCCAAATACCCTACTTGGCTCAGGCCATTCTATGGGTAGAAGTGAAGGATTTCATTAGAGGCCTGTCCTAGCAAGATAAGTGAGAAATTGATGCCTTTTTGTAAATTTTGCCTCTCAGGATCTTTTCGTCCTGGTCAATGATCTCAATCTCTGCCAAAATGTTACTGATCCCCTTCTAAAGGTAAAAAAATAATATTCACAAACAAGTTTATCATTGGCTTGTGCACTTTCCATAGCATTTTTCAGTGAAGACAACTTGTAGCAATAAAGTTTGTATGAGACATGAGGGTGCCATCTGTGTTCATTTTAGTTGAGCTCTTTTTGGTTTTGGCAGCTTAAACTATGCTATATGGTAATGTTAACATCATACTACTATAAGGTGTTCTATAAAGTGCTAATGATCTGATTGGAAATTACTTGATGCTTGTTGGGATCATCTCATTTTATTTTGAGGGTTACTTGGGATGTTCGCACCACTAAGTACTTCAAATGGGGAGAAACATCTTCTTTAAGTTTAGATTTTTCTTGAACAGGTTGAACTACGATAACATTTTTGCAGCATTCTGAACGAGTTTCAGCCCCTTGAACATCCTATCCTGGACCTGGTGGGTTCAGATGTGTCTTAGGCTGGGTTCTCTAGAGAAGCAAAACCAGTAAAGTGTATAAATCTATATATAGAGAGAGATTTATGTCAAGGAAGCAGCTCACACTATTGTAGAGGCCATAACATCCCAAGTCCATGGATCAGGGCAGAGGCTTCTCCCAAGTCACGCAGCTGCAGAAGCTGGCAAGCCCAAGATCAGCAGGTCGGAGAGCAGGGCTTCCTCTCACAGGCTGTGCAGATCAACGAATCCCAAGTTTGGCAGATAAGCTGACAGCTCAAGTCCCAAGAACTGGAGATGAGGCGACAGGAGGCAGCCGCAGGATCCAGAGAGAGCAAAAAGCCAGAACGTCTGCTTATATTCAGATGCGGGCCACACCCCCAAGGAGACTCCTTTTCATCTGATTGGCTACTCACAGTATATTCAATCATGGGAGTGATTACATTAAAACACTGAGAATCATGGCCCAGCCAAGTTGACACACAATCTTAACCATCACAAGATGCTACTTCCACTTTATCCAGAATCTGCTAGTTAGTTTTAAACAGCTCCAAAAGCCACAGTGGTAATACCTCGTCCTTGGCTGCTGCAATCTTCAGGGAGGGAAGAACCCAGAAGGAGTTCTTATTTTATTTTATATTATACTTTGTTTAAATCACTCAATATATTTTTATGTAGTTTTGGAAACAAATGTAGGTAAGCATTTTTTGCCCAGATTTCCATTTTTGAGCTAGAATTTGCAGTTGTTTTCAAAAGACCTTAGATCTAACATGTAAAAATATCCTCCAATATAATTACATTTTATGAATCTCATTCTCTTTCCACCCCGTTTTTCATGTAATCTTTTCTTTTTATGTGTTAAATTCTATTTTGAACACTTTCCACATACCAAAAGGAAACTCATTTTCATAAAAAGCTTTGGTGTCACAAAAAAATTTTGAAAATTGTACAGTAAATTTGGAAGCCATTTCAGGTGTTCTACAACCAAAGATTTGCAAAGACTTTCCATCAGAAGGAAAAAGAAATTATTTTAATGATTTTTAAGAAAAAGAAATATTAATTCAGTGCAACAAAATCGTAGCATATTTCAACATAATCTTGATAAGTATGGAAGAACTAAGGAAGGGAATAGGTGAAATAACTCTATATACATTGCTGAGGAGTTAGACTTGATTCTAAGAAGATGAGCAGCATAATAACATCTGTGTGTTTGGAAAGATAATTTGTGGCTAATGTGATTGATTATTCATTGATAGTCTGGCTGGAGGCAGGAAGTCAAAAAAGAGCATATTGTTAGAATTAAGGTGAAAGCTGATAATAGACAAGGCCAAGGAGGAGTAGGCAAAAATGTAGTAGAAGAGGTAGTAGTTGGGAGGAATGGAAATCTATTTGTATATATTAATTTGGAGATTCGATGTCAATAAGATAGTAGATGACATAAAAATATAAGAGTCACTACATCAAGCTTGTAGATATTAGAATCATGGGCATTGTAATGGTTAAGGTTATATGTCAGCTTGGCTAGTCATGATTCTGAGTGGTTTTCAGATATTATGCAATCGTCCTCCATTTTGTGATCTGATGTGAGCAGCCAATCAGTTGAAAAAAGAGTTTCTTTGGGGGTGTGGCCTGCATCCTATATATGGATGTTTTGGAAAAGCTCTTTCTCTCGATCCTGCATCCAACTCATCATCCTCTGACCTCTGGTTCTTAGGACATGAGCCAGCAGCACGCCACCTGACCTGCAGATTTGGGGATTCACCAGCTCCCGCAGCCACATGAGCCAGCAGCCTGCCATCTGACCTGCTGATTTCAGCTTTGTCAGCTTCTGCAACCACAAGAGTCAGAAGAAGCCTCCAGTTTCTCCATGGATTTGGGAATTGCCAGCCTCTACAACTGCATGAGCCATTTCCTTGAAATAAATCTCTCTCTCTCTCTCTCTCTCTATATATATATATATATATACATATATGCTTCACTGCTTTTGCTCCTCTGTATAACCCAGCCTAAGACAGTCATATAAAGTGAGAAATATAGGAACAATGATATTTAATAGGTAGTTAGAAGGAAAGCAACAGAAGACCAAAAATATATATAATCCTTCTGTAGTATGATCTTCCCTCTTACCTTGCATATAATACATTTATTTCACTTTTACAAATAGACCTGTGGATAACATAAATTGACATACTCAATGACAATTGAATCTCAATAATTTTATTTGTAACTAAACATCTCAACAAAAGGAATAATTCTTTTCTATTAACGTCTTTGTTAAATCAATGGAGAGAGAACAACATACACAGAGAGAGATTCATCCTGTGCATTTCCAGAATAAAAAGGAAGTAAGCAGCTGCCAACATAATATGATATATTCTCAAAGGTTTCCATGCTCACAATATCCTCTTTTCAATGACCCACCCGAAATATTTCTGTTAGAGTAATTCATTCAGGCTAAGTAATTATTTTCAAGAGGCTCTTATGTAAATGCAAATGTATAACATTTTTACCTGTAAGTTATGCTAAATAATTTTGTGTTAGTTAATAGAGAATGTTGAAAATAAAATCCTTAGGGAATGTGGCATAGGACAGACATTTTTAGAGGAGAGGTTGGGAAAAACAGGTCATTTTTCTGATATTCTTCATGGAGGGAAACAAGGTCTAGACCAATGCAGTGCAGGATACTCTGGGAGGCAAAATAGTACACCTATTCCTCACTTCTAGACTGTCTCATTATATGACATTTCACATTTATGATAATAGTAAAAAATCTATTATCCAACTATTTTGTGCATTAACAAGGAGCTGAGACAAGAGGGGGAGGAGGAGGAGAAGGAGGGAGAGGTTTATAAGAGGGAGCTTGGCCATGTGGGACACTGGTGGTTCATATTACCCAGGTCAAGCAGAGAAGCTGGGCCAGGCCTGCAAAGAGCATGAGGCAGGCAGGTAGTGTGCAGGAGACGGGGGCAGCTGGACAGTGATGAGGTGGTGGGAGCCAGGGCTGCAGTAGTTAAGCAGTGGTCTTGGAAGTCTCTTCTCCCAAAGAGGCCTCTCTGCCACCTCCAAAGCCTCTGCTGGGCCCAGGTGGCCAGGCCTCACTTTCCTACAGGCCCAGGAGTTGCCCACCACCAAGGCCCAACCCTGGGGCTGGCGGAGCAAGAAGGTGGAAAGATGAGGCATGGGAGTCTGTGTGGAGGCCTGGAGCATGGCCAGGTGATGGTAGGCCCCTGCGGCTCCACAGGTGGTGGGCAACTCCCAACCACCCCCACCATCACCCCCAACCCCCATGGACTCTGTGGTGGTGGGGAAGGCGTGGTGGAGAAGGAGGGCCTGCAGCAGATGGGGCGCCCAATAGGTGGTAAGAAACAAGGGAGACACTGCTGCTGAAGACAGACACAGACCCAACTCTGGCATAATGCCAATTTTAGCATAACAACATGGTCTTTGGACATAACCATGTTGATAAATGAGGAGTGGGTGTATAGTAGTGGTCAAGAGCCTGATGGTCTTGATTCAAAATCCTGGCTTTACCATTTGCTAGCTAAGTGACCTCAGACAAGTTACTTAACCTCTATATACCTAATCCATGAAACAGAGACAATAACAGTACCTACCTCCCAGGACTATTAAAGGAGTGAAAGGAAATCTTATGTATACAGCATATAAAGAATACATGTGTCAGTAAAAGATAGCTATTATTACTAGAGATGCTGAAAAAAAGAATAGATAGTTAAATAAAATGGAAATAAATTGAAGATAATCTCCAAATATATGTTAAATAAATATATTGAGGAATATAAGATGGGTGATTAAAAGTGACTAAGAGAGACTGAAAAATAATACATATCAAAGAATAAAACCTTACAACACCTATAAAAACATTCTAAGTAATCAATAATAATAAATGAATGACTAAAGAGGTGATATTTTGATGCCTGATCGTACATTTAAAAGTAAGGTAGTAAAACACAGAAATGAGAAAAAATACAATTAGTTTAAAAAGGGGAAAAAAGCAGATGTATGTACATACTTATAAGTTACATTTGCAGTTTCATGAACTATTAATAAGAAAACTATAGGCATATAGTCCTAAACTAAGAACTGGGCAAGATGAGATTATAACTGAAAAATCTAGAAGGGGTGCAGAGCAAGATGGCAAAGTGAGAAGGTGCTCCCGTTTACTCCCCCAACAACTAACCCACTGAAGAACGAATAAAAACAAGCACAGGCTGAGATCTCAGAACTCTGGGTGGCAGCTGAGGTGTTAGAGAGTCAGAGTGAGTCCAGAAGTGGGGGAGAGGAGAAGCAAAGACAGCACCGAAGCTGAGACAACCTACTCACTAACATCAGGAGCACTTGCACATCACAGCCATTTTTGGATGGGACTGGGCAATACCCTATACAGGGAACACAGAAATGAAGCTTATCTGAGGAAAATGCAGTTGATTTTTTAAGGTGGCACAAATTGGTCATGGGAGTTCACAGGTCGCACAAACGGGAGGGGGAGGAGGGAGACCACGGTGCTGAGGGAGTGCTGTTGAATCTCACCGAGGCCCAAGATGGATGGGTTCTAGGACTGAGAGGAACTGCAGCAGGTCCAGGGGAATACTTCGGATGACACATACTAGTGACACAGAGGGAAATGGCTGGCTCCCTCCTCACAGTGGGACACCGTGGGAGAGCCTGTGTAGGGGCACCAATGAAAGAAAGACATAAAGAGCTGCCCACCTTCACCACAGGAAAGCCAAGCCCCACCGCTTATGTTAGTGTCTGCGCCAGTGAAACTCCCCACTCCCATGCATGGGTATAGAATTCCAGAGATCAAGCATCCAGAATTCCTGATCAGCACTGAAAAAAACCTAAGGATAATAGTGCCCAGTAGTGGTCCTCAGAAGAAGATACCAAGCCCACTGCCAATGTGTCAATTCTGGCTCACAGAGACCCTGTTGTGTGGGGTGGAGCTGTCCCTGGCATTCCCAGGGCTGTGAGTCTTTGCAGAGGTGGGCTGCCACATCATTCTCCTGTGGAGCAGCTGGTGGGTGTAGGTCTGGCCTTTTGGTTGGCAATCGGGAGCTTGGCCGCTGTGCCACCAGGACACCCAATCAGAAAGTTTTCCCACAAAAACCAGAGTACAAAATTTAAAGTTAAAAAAAGATAACAAAATGGCCCAAGTGCAACAAAAAATAGTAAAACATAAAATCACAAGAGAAAAATGATCAATCTAAAGCAAAACATAAGGAAGAAATTTCTCCTACAGAGGCCAGACTAGTGCAAACTACTGATAATTTTCAGATTATAGTGTTAAATATGTTTAAAGAAAGCAAAAAGCACACAAAAAATGAACTAGTGGAAATCAGGAAATAAATGGAGGAACAAAATGAGATTCAACAAGAAAATCAAAAACATAAAAAAAAAAAAGAGGACTACTGGAACTGAAGAATAAAACAACTGAATTAGAAAAAAGTAAGAGAAACACTCAACTTTGGAGTTGAATAGACAAAAGATGGAATAAATGAACTAGAAGGTAAAATAACTGAACTTATCAAGTCTCAAGAGAAACAAGGGAAAAGAACAAAGAAAAGCAAACAAAGCCAAATGGAAATATGGAATTCAATTAAGAAATCTAACATTAGAATTTTGGAATTCCAAAGCACTATGACAACAATAAAGGCATAGAAACAATTTTCCAATAGAGAATCAGAGAAAATTTCCCAGACCTGAACAGAAAACCAATCCTGTAAATACAGGAAGCTACATGAACCCCAATCAGAAGAGACACAAAAAGATCAATTCCTTGCCATATTCTAATAAAATTCTTGAAAACCAAAGGCTAGGAGAATTCTGAAAGGAGCAAGAGAAAAATAGAATATAACATACCAATGTTCTTTCATAATAATCAGTGTGGATTTCTTCCCCAAAACTCCATAGGCCAGAAGATAATGAAGTGACATGTATAAAATACTGAACAAAAACAGTTACCAACCAAGAATTCTTTACCCAGCAAAGTTATAATTCCAAAATGAGAGGGAAATCAAGACATTCCCAAAAAACAGAAGCTCTGGGAATTTTCCATTACCAGACCAACTTTGCAAGTATTACTCCACGGGAATATGCCAAATGGAAAGGCAAGAACATTAAATGAATTGTATCTATACACAGAACAAATAAATAATAAGAGAGAGAGAGACAGAGATCACCAAAAAATGCAACAACACAGACAATAATAAGGACCAAGTGTATGATATTTTCAGGGAATAAACTCAATAATTAAATCTACAACAACATAACATCAAGTTTGTAAGAAATAAGCACAAACTAAATTTATCAAATATAGGTAGCATATTGATGTGAATGGAGACACATCAAAGCAAATGGACAAGGGAAGAGCATATCAGGAATAGATTTATTATGTTAAGGTTGTATGTTAACTGTTGTTCATATGTTAAACATTGTAAGTTGTATAATGAAATATATGTAGTAACCACTAAGAAATCACCAAGAAAAAATATTCAGAAGAAAAGAAGGAAGAAAACAAAAAGATTCATCATAAGAAAGCAGCCAAATATAAACAAAAACAGAAAAATCACAATAAAAAAACTAAAGATCTAAAACACTCAAAAAACAAACAGCAAAATGAGCAGTTTGTTTTCAGTAATAATCTTAAATGTAAATGATCTAAACACCAACGCAAAAGGCAGAGAGTGACAGAATGGATAAAAACATGATCTATCCTTTTGCTGTCTACAAGAAACACACTTTAGACATAAGGACACAAAGAGACTGAAAATAAAAGGATGGAGAAAAACATTCCATGCAATCAGGAAACAAAAAAAGAGCAGGAGTGGCTATTCTGAGATCAGATAAAATAAACTTTAAATCAAAATATATTACAAGAGATAAAGAAGGATGTTACATAATAATAAAAGGGTCAATCCAGCAAGAAGACATAACAATTGTAAATATACATACACCTAACAGAAATGAACCAAAATACAGGAAACAAATACTGACAAATATGAAAGGAGAGATAGACAACGCCACAGTAATAGTAGGGGACTTCAACACACCGCTTTCCATTATAGACAGAACATCTAAAAAGATCACTAAGGACACTAAGGATCCCTGGTGGTGCAGTGGTTAAACACTCAGCTGGTAACCAAAAGTTGAGTGGTTAAAGTCCACCAGCTGCTCTGTAGGAGCAAGATGTAGTAGTATGCTTCCATAAAGATTTACAGCTTTGGAAGCCCTATGAAGCAGTTCTATTCCTACAGAGTCACTGTGAGTCAGAATCAACTCAACAGTGATGAGTTGTTTTTTTTTTTTTTTGAAGGACATTGAGAACTTAAATAAAACTATAAGTCAATTGGACCTAATGGTCATATACAGAACATTCCATCCAACATCAGAACAATACACATTATTCTCCAGCACATATGATTTTCTAGAACAGACCATATGATAGGACACAAAATAAGTCTCAACAAGTTTAAAAAGACTGAAATCGTACAAAGAATCTTCTCTGCCTATAATACTATAAAGCTAGAAATCAACAACAGGAAAAACAAGGAAAAAATAAATAAGTACATGTTGTGTTGTTGTTGTTAGGTGCTGTTAAGTCACTTCCTACTCATAGAGATCCTACGTACAACAGAATGAAACATTGTCCAGTCCTGTGCCAACCTCACAATCACTGCTATGTTTGAGCCCATTGTTGCAGCCGCTGTGTCAATACATTTCGTCGAGGGTCTTCCTCTTTTTCGCTGACTCTCTTCTTTACCAAGCATGACGTCCTTCTCCAGGGACTGGTCCCTCCTGATAACATGCCCAAAGTATGTGAGACGAGTCTCACTATCATTGTTTCCAAGGAGCACTCTAGCTGTACTTCTTCCAAGACAGACTTGGCAATCCACGGTATATTCAGTATTCTTTGCCAGTACCGTATTTCAAAGGCATCAATTCTTCTTCGGTCTTCACATGCATGGGAGGTGACTGAGAGATGTAAATCAAAATCAAAACTACAATGAGATACTATTCCACCCCAATAAAAGGCACTGATAAAAAACAAACAACAGACAACAAATGTCGGTGAGGATGTGGGAAGATTGGAACCCTTGTTCATTGCTGGTGGACTGTAAAATGGTACAACTACTATGGAAAACAGTCTGGTGCTTTCTCAAAAAACTAGAAATAGAACTATCCTATGATCCAGCAATTCCACTCCTAGGTATATACTCTAGAGACCTAAATATAATGATATGAACAGACATATGCACACCTATGTCCATTGCTGCTTTATTCACAATAGTGAATAAATGGAAACAACAGAAGTGCTCATCAAAAGAAGAACTGATAAACAAATTGTACTACATACATACAACGGAATAGTAAGCAACCATAAAGAACAATGATGAGTCCACAAAACATATTATAACATGGATGGACCTGGAGGGCATAATGCTAAGTGAAATAAGTCAAGCATATAAGGACAAATATTGTATGATTCCTCTTTTATAAGAAGACAAGAACAGATATACAAAGAAAGACTAATCAATGTTCATTAGTGGTTACCATGGAGAGGAGACAGAGGAGGGGAAAGTACACTTTAGATCACAGAGACTTGTTATTTTTTATTTTGTTGGTGATGGGAAAAGTGGCACCAAATGTGGATATAGTGAGCACAGCATATCCAAAGTAAAAATGAATGTTTGAGCACATATGGATGGGTATAGGCATATTGGTATACCAGTAGATACAGGTGTGTACATAGGTAAGAAGAGATAGAAGTATCTATAGGTACAAATACAAATGTGGGTGCAGGCACATATATTCATTCAAGACACAAATACTCCATAGACACAACAAAACACCTTCCAAGATTGGTTTTCTGAGTTTGAAAGCTTAGGACCATAGTCTCATGGGACAACTCAGTCAGTTGGCATAACATAGTTCACAAAAATCATGATCTGCACCCTAGCGAAGTGAGTAGTGTCTGGGGTCTTAAAAGCTTGTGAGCGCAGGCACAACTATGGATCTCTACTTGCAAGGAGCAAAACAGTAAGAAGGTAACTGTCTTAGCTATCTAGTGCTGCTATAACAGAAATACCACGAGTGGATAATTTTAACAAAGAGAAATTGATTCTCTCAGAGTTTAGGAGGCTAGAAGTCCAAATTCAACATACCAGCTCCAGGGGAAGGCTTTCTCTCTCTGTTGGCTCTGGGGGAAAGTCCTTGTCATCAGTCTTCCCCTGGTCTTGGAGCTTTTCAGCACAGGGACCTCACATACAAAGAACATGAGCTCCTGGCCCTTCTTGCTCAGTGGTAATGAGGTCCCCATGTCTCTCTGCTCCCCTCTTTCTTTTATATCTCAGAAGAGATTGACTTAAGACACAACCTAATCTTGTAGATTGAGTCCTGCCTCATTAACATAACTGCTGATAATCCCACCTCATTAACATCATAGAGGATTTACAACATACGAAAATCACATTCAATGACTTAATGGTGGACAATCACACAATACTAGGAATCATGGCCTAGCCAAATTAATACACATTTTTGGGGGACACAATTCAATCCATAACATTCCACCCTTTGGCCCAAAAATGCATGTCCTTGCCACATGTAAAACACATTCACCTCATCATATCATAGCAAAGGTCTTAAATCAACTCCAAGTCCAAAATCCAAAACTTCCTTTACATCTGTGAAATCTAGAATACAAGTTATCTCCTTCCCAAGTACAATGGTGGAACAGGCACAAGTTAGACATTTCCATTACAAATGGGAGAAATTGGAAGGAAAGAAGGGATAACAGGCAACAAGAAGTCAGAGGAACACATTACATGAGCTTTCAAGGCCTGAAAATAATCCTCTGTTCTGAGACCATTTAGGTAATGGCCCCGTCCTCCAGACTCTGGGTGTTGGCCACACTGTCTGGATTCTGGATGGAGGTCCCTCGGTCCTGGACTTCAACTGCACCTTCCAGGCCCACTGGGACAGCAACTCTGCTCCCTTGGCTTTAGGTGGCCCCTTTCTTCTAGTCCATCTGAGTGGTGACTTCACCCTTTGAGACCCCAGAGGTTGTGGCTCTACCCTTTGAAACTGAGGCAGCTCTGCTTCCTCTGTTCATTGTCCTTTCAGCTTCTGCTTCCTGATTCCTTGGCCTCTCAGCCCTCAGTCCTCACCACCCATGTCCGCCCTGCTGGGTCAAGTGTTCCAAAGCTCCGTAGCTCCACCAATAAGTGCCTGGCGGCACGCCACACCACCAATAAACTTCTGCTGGAAGTCACTCAGCTCTCTTGCTCTGTGTGTCGGAAAGCCTAGCTCTACCAATAAGTGCTTAGAGACACCCTACTCTGCCAGGAAGCCTCCTGTGCAAAGGCACTCAGCTCTCTCACTCTGTGGGTCAGCTCCAGCACTGTCTCATGCTGGTCTCCTGGTTCTGCTGCCACTTCTCACCATCTGAACCATCTCCAGTGTAATAGCACTCCTCATTTACTTCTGAGTTCTTACCAGAATTGTCTTTGATTTCCACAATTCCACTAACAGTCTCTTCAAGGCAATGTAGGCTTTTACTGTTAGGCACTTCGAAACTCCTTCAGCCTTTATGCATTCACAGTTTCAAAACCACTTTCACATTTTATATATCTGTTAGAGCAGCATCCCACTGGATCCTGCAGCAGGCTCCCGTTCGTCTGACTTCCAGTTCTTGGGACTTGAGCTGGTAGCTTACCCATGGTCTTGCCTGCCAGTTTTGGGATTTGTCAATCTTCACGGTCTGTGAGCAAGAGCCCTGATGTCTGAACTGCTGATCTTGGGTTTGCCAGCCCCTGCAGCTATGTGAATCAGGAGAAGCCTCTATCCTGACCCACTTACTTGGGACATTCCAGCCTCTACAACCATGTGAGCCACTTCCTTGATAGAAATCTCTCTCTACATATATTTGTACACTTCACTGGTTTTGCTTCTTTAGAGAACCCAGCCTATGACAGTAATCAAAAGCTCAAAAAAGAAACAAGTCTACATGAGCCACCACCTCATCTACGCTGAGACCAGAAGAACTAAATGTTGCCTGGCTACTACCACTGACAGTTCTGACTGGGGTGAAAATAGATGGTCCCAGATAGAATGGGAGAAAAATGTAGAGCAAAATTCAAATTCTTATTAAAAAAAGAAGAAAGAAAGGAAAAAAAAAAAAAAGTCAGACAAACTGGAACAGTAGAAAACACAGAATTCTTTGAGACCATTGCCCTGAGACATTCTTTAAACCTAGAACCAAGCCTATTCAGAGATTACCTTTTAGTGAAATAGTGGAGTTGCACACAAAATAAAGGATATTACCCATAAAATTGATGCTCTACTTAAAAACCATCAGCAGGAGACCAAAAGGTCAACATTTACTCAGAAGAAAAAATGAGAATATAAGGGGGCAGGGAAACTAGAATACTAGAAGTGGAACAAACAGAACACAATTAAAGAGAATGTTGATACTTTGTGATAAATATAACCAATGTCACTGAAAAATTTGTGTGGAAGTTGTCAAATGGGAACCTAACTTGCTGTATAAACTTTCACCAAAAACTCAGTAAAATATTATTTAAAAAAAGGAATCAAAATCTAGAAGGTATGGAAGGGGGGCAAGATGGCGCTCTAGGCAGAAACACCACGCCGTCCCTCCACAGCAAAGATCCGAAAAACTAAGCCTAACAGAGAATCAACAATCCTGAAACCCTAGAACACCAAATGAAGAGATAAAGAACTCAGCCAAACACCAAACGGAGTGAGAATACTAAAAGAGAACGGAGAGCGAGGAGAGACTCAGGCAGAGATTCCTTACCAGCTAACGCAGCGCGGATCCACCATCTTGGATTCCTATCGGAGACCAGCAAACGGGAGAGCAGCCTTGCAGAGCATCTGGTCGGAGACAGAACGACCGGTAAACTGCGGTGCGCGCTCTCCCACCACCCACCCCTCTCCGCCTCAGCTGGGGATCCCCTGCTTTCCGTGGCCAGGGTCTCTGGGCTGGGGGGTGCTGGTGCTTGGATTCCGCGCGCCTGGGCTGGAGGCTTTCTGAGAGCCGTTTGCTGGCAGCTAGCGAACCTTTCTCTGCCGCCTCCCCCTCCTTTTGCCTGGGTGCCTGGTTCCGAGTGCTGTCTCTGCTCTCTCCTGCGGGGCTGTAGGGCTGCGTGCGGGCGTGCGGCTGTTTCTAGGTCTGGGCCCCCGCGTGGGTGGGATCCCGGGGCCTTTGTTCGTTCGCCCCTCTGCTTTCCGTGGCCAGAGTCCCTGAGCTGGGGGGCACCGGTGCTTGGATTCCGCGCGCCCGGGCGGGGGGCTTTCTGGGAGCCGTTTGCCGGCCGCTAGCGAGCCTTTTTCTGCCGCCTCCCCCTCCTTTTGCCTGGGTGCCTGGTTCCGAGTGCCGTCTCTGCTCTCTCCTGCGGGGCTGTAGGGCTGCGTTCGGGCGTGTGGCTGTTTCCAGGTCTGGGCTCCCGCGCGGGTGGGATCCTGGGGCCTTTGTTCGTTGGCCCCTCTGCTTCCCGTGGCCACGGTCACTTAACCCCGAGACTACCGGCTTCTTGGAATTCGCGCCCCTGAGTGGGGGCTCTCTGGTTCCCATTTGTAGGCACTGACTGCTGGTGTTGCCCTTTTTTTTTTTTTCTCTCAATTTTATTTTTCTTCCTTTTTTGATTAGTTTTGTCATCTTTTACCTCTTTTTCTCTTTTGTCTTTCTTCATTGCTTAATTTCTTGTCTCTCTATCTCTTCCTTCTCTTTCTGATCCCTGAATTCCAGGCGATGTATGCCTCTGTACCTTCTGGCCAGGCTGAGCTGTGAAAATTGAGACTGACTCCCCCAGACCTCATAGCTGCATCGGTGGGATCCCTGGGAACTTTGAAGTTCTTTAACTTTTCTGATTTTTATTTGGTCATTCTTTCCTTTTCTTTCTCTTCCCCCTTCTGGTTTCCTCCATCCCATAGTCTCTCATCTGTACATTCCAACGACAAGCTCCCCTAGCATTCTTTTATGTTTGTACACTTTTTGCTCCTCCTCCTCTCTCCTCTCTCCCATATCCAGCTTAGCTTCACACATAACCATCTTCCCGCTGCACCCTACCTACCTGCACCGTGCACTAGACATCACATCACCAAGCGGTGCAGGCACACCCTATTGGAACCTGCCCAGCACTGACTACCGACCGTCCTGGTGGCTGCGGTGAGTGCCACAAGCAACCCATCCCAGTGGCTCCTCCTCAACTAGATCTGCCCAGCTGTACCACAAGAACGAAAAAAAAAAAAATCTACAATCAATAAACGAGGGAAATATCTACTGAATGCCCCGAAAACAGCAAACAATATCAAAACATTTACAAAAACAAGACAAGATGGCTCCAATAGGCGTCCAAATTAAAACACCAGATAACTCTCCTGTGGAAGAAAATGCACTAGAAGTACCTGATACGGAACTCAAATCACTAATACTCGGAATTTTCCAAGAACTGAGGCAAAAAGCTGACAAACATGAGGAAAAAATAGACAAATTTATGGAAAATACAGACAAAAAATTGGAAGAATTCAGGAAGATGATGCAAGAACAAAATGCCAAAATAAATTCACAACTCGAAATTATACAAAAACAACAATTAGAAATCCAAAAGATAAACAACAAGATTTCAGAAATGGACGGTGTCATAGAAGGGCTGAGAAGTAGATTTGAAACCATGGAAGACAGGATCAGTGGAATTAAAGACAAACACTTGGATACAACTCTGTTTCAGGAAAACTCGGAAAAAAGAACAAAGAAAAATGAAGAGACCCTGAGAGTTATGTGGGACACAATTAAAAGCAAAAACTTACGAGTGATTGGCATACCAGAACAGGGGGAGAAAACAGAAAACACAGAGAGGATCATTGAGGAACTGCTGACAGAAAACTTTCCCAATATCATGAAAGATGAAAAGCTGGTCATCCAAGAAGCTCAACGAACCCCATATAGAAGAGACCCCAAAAGAAAATCACCAAGACATATCATATTCACACTCGCTAAAACTAAAGACAAACAAAGAATCCTGAGAGCAGCTCGTGAAAAACAAGAAGTCACATACAGAGGAGAAACAATAAGACTAAGCTCAGATTATTCAGCAGAAACCATGCAGGCAAGAAGGCAATGGGATGACATATATAAAATCTTGAAAGAAAAAAATTGTCAGCCAAGAATAATATATCCTGCAAAACTCTCATTCAGATTTGATGGTGAAATTAGGTCATTTCCAGATAAACAGAAACTAAAGGAATATGCAAAAGTCAAACCAAACTTACAAGAATTATTAAAGGGAGTTCTTCGATCTGAGGACAAACAGCTTAAGCCCTCAGGCAGGACCTAGGACCTAGGACGCAGGTTAACATGAACCAGATACCATTCTAGGAACTGAACTACAGACAACTTTCCAAAAACAAAAGATATACAACAGGGAATCAGAGAAATCAATCAAAGGATGACAACAACATCAAAACAATGAAAGAGGGAACAAACGGCATAGGTATAGAACCTTCTAAAGGAGAAGAAGGCAAGGCGATACCAAGTAACGGTAGACTGCTTCAAAATTATAAAGATAAGGGTAAAATTCATGGTAACCACAAAAAAAGTTAACAAACCAACTCATAAAAATAAAGACGAAAAACATAAAGTCTCAACAAAACCAAAACCTACAAAAACAAAAGAAATGAACACAAAATCCACAAACAAAAGGAACTCAGCACAAGAGAGTAAGAAGAACAAAGAAAACTTCAGCATCACAAAAAAAAGCACTACAAAATGACAGCAACAAATTCACATCTATCAATAATTACACTGAACGTAAATGGACTCAATGCACCCATAAAGCGACGGAGAGTGGCAGAATGGATAAGAAAACAGGATCCATCTATTTGCTGTCTACAAGAGACCCATCTTAGAAACAAAGATGTGAATTTATTAAAAATCAAAGGTTGGAAAAAAATATATCAAGCTAACAACTACCAAAAAAGAGCAGGAGTGGCAATTCTAATCTCAGATAAAATAGACTTTAAAACAAAATCTACCATAAAAGACAAAGAAGGACACTATATAATGATTAAGGGGATGATCCATCATGAAGACATAACCATAATAAATATCTATGCACCCAATGACAGGGCTCCAAAATACATAAAAAAAACTCTAACAGCACTGAAAAGAGAAATTGACAGTTCCACAATAATAGTAGGAGACTTCAACACACCACTCTCAGTAAAGGACAGAACAACTAAAAAGAAACTCAGCAAAGATACAGAAGACCTAAAGGACACAATCAGCCAACTGGACCTCATAGACATATATAGAACAATCCATCCAACCGCTGCAAAGTACACATTCTTTTCCAATGCACATGGAACGTTCTCCAGAATAGACCACATCTTAGGCCACAGAGCAATCCTCAACAAGATCCAAAATGCTGAGATAATTCACAGTATCTTCTCTGACCACAATGCCATCAAGGTAGAAATTAACACTAGAAAGAGCAAGGAAAAAAAACCAAACACGTGGAAACTGAATAATAATCTGCTTACACATCAATGGGTAATAGAAGAAATCAGAGATGGAATTAAAAAATTCCTAGAATCAAATGAAAATGAAAACACATCATACCAAAACCTTTGGGACACAGCAAAGGCAGTCCTCAGAGGACAATTTATAGCAATAGATGCACATATCAAAAAAGAAGAAAGGGACAAAATCAAAACATTAACTACAGAACTCAAACAAATAGAAAGAGAACAACAAAAAAAGCCTACAACCACCGGAAGAAAGGAAATAGTAAAGATCAGAGCAGAAATCAATGAAACAGAGAACAGAAAAACAATAGAAAGAATCAACAAAACCAAAAGTTGGTTCTTTGAAAGAATCAACAAAATCGACAAACCACTGGCCAGACTGACAAAAGAAAAACAGCAGAGGGCACAAATAACCCAAATAAGAAATGAAATGGGGGACATTACAACAGACCCAACTGAAATAAAAAGGATTATAACAGAATATTATGAAAAACTATATTCCAACAAATTTGAAAACCTAGAGGAAATGGATAAATTTCTAGAAACATACGGCCTACCCAAACTACAACAAAGTGATATTGAAAATCTGAACAGACCCATAACAAGAGAAGAGATTGAAAAGGTAATAAAAAAACTCCCAACCAAAAAAAGCCCTGGCCCAGATGGCTTCACTGGAGAATTCTACAAAACATTTACAGAAGAGCTCGTACCAGTTCTACTCAAGTTATTTCAGAGCATAGAAGAGGAAGCAACACTTCCAAATTCATTCTATGAAGCCAGCATAACGCTGATACCAAAACCAGGCAAAGACATCACAAAAAAAGAAAATTACAGACCAATATCTCTCATGAATATAGATGCAAAAATTCTGAACAAAATTCTAGCCAATAGAATTCAGTATCATATCAAAAAAATAATACACCACGACCAAGTAGGATTCATACCAGGTATGCAAGGATGGTTTAACATTAGAAAATCCATCAACGTAATCCACCACATAAATAAAAGGAAAGAAAAAAATCACATGATTATCTCAATTGATGCAGAAAAGGCATTTGACAAAGTCCAACACCCATTCCTGATAAAAGCTCTCAAGAAAATAGGTATAGAAGGGAAATTTCTCAACATAATAAAGGGCATCTATGCAAAACCAACAGCCAACATCATTCTTAATGGAGAAAGGCTGAAAACATTCCCCCTGAAAACAGGAACAAGACAAGGATGCCCTTTATCACCACTCCTATTTAACATTGTGCTGGAAGTTCTAGCTAGAGCAGTAAGGCAAGAGAAAGAAATAAAGGGCATCCAAATTGGTAATGAAGAAGTTAAACTCTCCCTGTTTGCAGATGATATGATACTATACATAGAAAACCCTAAAGACTCCACGAGAAATTTACTGGAAGTAATAGAAAGATTCAGCAGAGTAGCAGGATACAAGATAAACATTCAAAAATCAGTTGGATTCCTATACACCGGTAAAGAGAACGATGAAAAGGAGATCAGGAAATCAATACCATTTTCAATAGCCCCTAAAACGATAAAATACTTAGGAATAAATCTGACCAGGAATATAAAAGACCTATACAAAGAAAACTACAAAACACTGCTGCATGAAACCCAAAGGGATCTACATAAATGGAAAAACATACCATGCTCATGGATAGGCAGACTCAACATTGTGAAAATGGCAATTCTACCTAAAGCAATCTACAAATACAATGCAATTCCGATACAAATACCAACAACATTCTTCAAAGAGATGGAAAAACTAATTATTAACTTTATATGGAAAGGGAAGAAACCCCGAATAAGTAAAGCACTACTGAAGAAGAAGAATAAAGTTGGAGGACTCACACTACCTGACTTGAGAACCTACTATACAGCTACAGTACTCAAAACAGCCTGGTACTGGTACAACAACAGAGACATTGACCAATGGAACAGAATTGAGAACTCAGATGTAAATCCATCCACCTACGGTCACCTGATTTTTGACAAGGGCCCAAAATACATCAAATGGGGAAAAGACAGTCTTTTTAACAAATGGTGCTGGCAAAACTGGATATCCATTTGTAGAAAAATGAAACAGGACCCATACCTCACACCATATACAAAAACTACTTCAAAATGGATCAAAGACCTGAATATAAAGCCTCAAACTATAAAATTCATAGAAGAAAAAATAGGACCAACACTTCAGGCCTTAATACATGGCATTAACAGGATACAAACCATAAACATCAACACAAAAAACCCAACAGATAAACTAGATAATTGGGATCTTCTAAAAATCAAACATCTATGCTCTTCAAAAGATTTCACCAAAAGAGTTAAAAGAGAACCTACAGACTGGGAAAAAATTTTTGGACAGTACAAGTCAGACAAAGGTCTAATCTCCATAATCTGCAAGAAAATCCAACACCTCTACAACAAAAAGACAACCAATCCTATCAAAAAATGGGCAAAGGAAATGAACAGACACTTCACCAAGGAAGACATTCAAATGGCCAACAGACACATGAGGAAATGCTCGCGATCACTAGCCATTAGAGAAATGCAAATTAAAACCACAATGAGATACCATCTCACCCCGGCATTACTGGCACGAATCAAAAACACTGGAAATAACAAATGTTGGAGGGGCTGCGGGGAGACGGGAACTCTTATACACTGCTGGTGGGAATGCAAAATGATACAGCCATTTTGGAAAATGATATGGCGTTTCCTCAGAAAGCTAGAAATAGACGTACCATTCGATCCAGCAATCCCACTCCTAGGAATATATCCTAGAGAAATAAGAGTCATCACTCGAATAGACATATGCACACCTATGTTCATGGCAGCATTATTCACAATAGCAAAACGATGGAAACAACCTCGATGTCCATCAACAGACGAATGGATACACAAACTATGGTACATACACACAATGGAGTACTATGCAACGAGAAAGAACAATGAATCGGTGAACCATCTCATAACATGGATGAAACTGGAGGACATCATGCTGAGTGAAATAAGTCAATCACAAAAGGACAAATATTGTATGAGACCTCTATTGTAAAAACCCATGAAAAAATTCACATGCAAAATGTAACAATCCTTGTTGGTTACCAGGGATGGGGGGGGGGGGATACTAAATAGGTAATAGGTAAGTGGTAACTTGGGTGAGAGATGAGATAGTACATAGTACAGCGGAAACTAACACAACCTGCACAAGGAAAGGTCATGAAGGCCCTATAGACACATCCAAACCCCCCGAGGGACTGAGTTGTTGGACGGAGGGCTCTGGGGACCATGATCTCGGGGAACATCTAGCTCAATTGGCATGACACTACTTATAAAGATAATGCTCTACATTCTACCTTGGTGAGTAGTGTCTGGGGTCTTAAAAGCCTATGAGCAGCCATCTAAGATACTCCACTGATCTCATCCCTTCGGGAACAAGGGAGAATGAAGAGAACAGTATACAAGGAAAAGATTAGTCCGAAGGACTAATGGTCCACAGCTACCAAGGCCTCCACTGGACTCAGCCCAGTACAGCTGGATGGTGCCCGGCTACCACCAATGACTCCTTTGACCAGGATCACAACAGAGGGTTCTGGGCAGAGCTGGAGTAGGATGTAGAGCATAATTTTAACTCCCAAAAAAAAAAAAAAAAAAGAAGTCCAGATATACTGGCCTAAAGAATACTAGAGAAACCTCGAGAGTGTGGCCCCCAGACACCCTTTCAGCTCAGAGGGGAAGTTACCTTCAAGGTTCGATGTTAAGCCTGGGAATGGACACCCCAGTAAAACTAAATGGGACTAACGATGTACAGGAGTCCGGTGACAAGGGCCAGAAGGCAGAGGGAGAGTAGGAAACTGATGATAAGGAACACAAATTGAATAAGGACACTGTCGATGTATTGTGAGATTGTTGACCACTGCTATAGGGCAACATTTGTAGTAACTATTAAATGGGAGGCTGTTTTGTCCTGTAAGCCTTCATCTTGGGCAAGAATGGCAGCACAATTGGAAGAGCATAGTCAATATCACTTAAATGTGTAAGTAAAAAGTTTTGAAATGGTGTTTAAATAAAATAAAAATAAATAAATAAATAAACAAACAAAGGAGACTAAAGAGGTACAATAGTCCACTGACAAGGTCCAGAAGACAGAAGGGGAGAAGGAAGCCCCCTGGTGATAGGGAACACAAGGTGGAGTAAGGATATTCTTGATGTTCTGTGAGATTGTTAACCATTGTCATAGGGCAACATGTGTAGTAACTGTTAAATGAAAAACTATTTTGTTCTGTAAGCCTTCATCTTAAGTGAGAATAACAGCACAGTTGGAAGAGCGTAATCAATGTCACTGAACTGTGAATGTAGAAAATTTTGAAACGGTGTATCTTTGGCCATCTGTAATTTTCATCAAAAAAAAAGGGTGAGAATTTAGAGGCTTAATACGTTGTGGGGTTGTTAACCAATGTCAAAAAAAACAACATGTGTACTACTATTTCATGAGAAACTATTAGCTCTGTAAGCTTTCACCTGAAGTACAATAAAATATATATAAAAAAAAAAAAATCTAGAAGGTATGGCCAGTCTCTTAGCAGTGTTGATGTAGCATCTTTCTTAATACCTTTCCATAAAATATGATTATTTCTAGTAAGGTTGCTCATACATGACATTACTGATGATGGCCATCTGCGGTTGCAAGGTGAATTCAGACACTACTTCAGTCCCCATGATGATCTAGTCTCCAAAGAAAGACCTAGGAAAATTAAAAAAAAAGAAGCTATTGTCACATATTGAATTGTGTCCTCCCAAAATATGTGTCAGCTTGGCTAGGCCATGATTACGAGTATTGTGTGGTTGTCCTCCATTTTGTGATCTGATGTAATTTTCCTAAATGTTGTAAATCCTAATCTCTGCGTGTGGTTAATGAGGCAAGATTAGGTTATGTTAAAGAGGATTAGGGTGAGATACAACACCCGTACTCAGGTCACAGCCCTGATCCAACGTAAGGGAGTTTCCCTGAGGTGTGGCCTGTATCACCTTTTATCTTACAAGAGATGATGAAAGCAGAGAGAAATGAGCAGTGAGTTAGGGATCTCATTACTATCAGGCAACAAGAGCCAGGAGAAGAGCACTTCCTTTAGACCCGGGGTCCCTGCATTGAGAAGCTCCTAGACCGGGGGAAGATTGATGACAAGGAGCTTCCTCCAGAACCGACAGAGAAAGAAAGCCTTCCCCTGGAGCTGGTGCCCTGAATTTTCTAGCCCCCTAGACTGTGAGAGAATAAATTTCTCTTGGTGGTTAAAGCCATCCACTGGTGGCATTTCTGTTATAGCAGCACTAGATACCTAAGACAGGTATCAAGTTCTTCATATTCACCAATCTAAAAAACCTGATGTATCTAATATCAACAAACCAAACACAGAATGTTGTTTCCATGCTTGACTTTCAGTATAAATGGCATTCTGTCTAAACCGACTGTCATTAAGGAGAAGTGCTAAGGAAAGCCTGGGTTTCATTTGTTTCCATGTGTAAGCTTTTAAATTTATTGCTACTCTGCGGTATGATTTAAAAAAAAAATCTGGAATTAGGATACATTTAAAATCTTCTTCTCTGAAGCAAATCACTTCCATAGTCCCCGAGGCAGTAATTCATTAACTGCAATAAACTGATGATTCGCCTTACAATCACAAACTTGAGCTGACATAAACCAGATTGTGTCTGATTTGATTTGTGGTGCTCACGTAGCAATTCTGATTAACAATCAAATAGTTGAGATTCAACTCTCCTCAGGCAGACCCACAAAATCTATGAGAGAAGAGAAAGTTGTTAGCTGTCACTGCATTTTGCTTTTTATTTTTTCCTTTGCTCTGTCAAATGTCAAAGTGATAAATTAGGAATTTGAAAACCATAGCAAAGAAAGTTGAGCGCATGTTGTGGCAGGCTCATGGCAATACCACGTCGAGATTCACACCAGACAAAGACTGGGCGGCCAGCAGAGGTGCTGTGCAACCTTCTGTTGAGATGCGAGGCACCAACTCGTGCTTTCTGTCATTTTCAATCCTTTATTCAGGTTCGGCAGAGACCGATAAGATATAAAGATCGAATGACAAAATAAGCCTCCAATCACGAGTTGCTACAGCACGGGCAGATCTCTATGTCCCCTGCAAGTCATTTTGACAGGGCTTGACACACAAGGGTGAAGACTGATATTAATAAACAGTTCAGTAAATTATTTTTAAAAGGTTATTCACCGTATACTTTCACAGAAGACTATCAAGGACAAACAAGGGGACATTATTTAAACCCATATGGGGGGAGAAAACAGACATTAGAAAAAAACAGATTGAGTTGAAAAAAAATTAAGGTTTCCTGAATATTTGTGAAAATGACACCCCCTCCCCACTTCCAGCTCCCTTGAAAACTCCTCACTAATGAAAGCAAATGCAACATGGTGGGCTCGTTTCATTGGCAGGGCCTCCGCAACGGAAGCCACACTGGCTTGTTTGTATGTTTGTCCTGTGAGTCATCTGTTAGTCACTTACGTGCTCTGTTTTGTTTCCCCCCCGCCCCTCCTGTTGGGTGTCAACTGTGCTTCAAAGGAATAAAAGAAAACACAGCTGAATATCAAGTTGGGTGTCAACTCCCTTTTAAGCAGTGAAAGCACATAAAAATTGCAGTTCATGTGAGGAGACAGCTGAAATCCTTGCACCGGATTTGAATTTTTGAGTTTTTTTTTTTTTAGAAACTCCTGGAAAAGCAGCAGAGTTTGTGTGTTTGTCTGACTATTGCCTCACAATCACCACCACTTATGGTGCCAACTGTTATGAGCTTGACTACTAGCCAAAGGGTTGGTTGTTCGAACCTATCCAGCAGCACCTCAATAGACAGTCCTGGCAACCTTCTTCAGAAAGGTTATAGCCTTGAAAACCCTATGGAGCAGTTCTACTCTACACATGTGGGGTTGCCATAAGTCAAAATTGAGTTGACAGCCACCACCGCCATCACCACCAACATACCTGCAGGAGCGATAGGGAACTCCCAGTGTGTTCTGGTCAGCCAGAGCTTTCTGCAACACACGGCAACCTGTACTTTGTGTATTACTAGCAAAAAAAAGAAAGTCATCAGGGCCAATGATAGAAAACTTCAATCATTAAAAGCAACATATGGTTCAATAACATACTTCCCGAGAACACCTGTCAGATATAATTTTAATAGAGTGCAAATTGCTACAGAAGAAAATAAATTCCTCTAACTAAAATACAGTATTATAAGCTTAGAACGGTGTGATTATCTACACAGTGATAAAACGGTGGTAAAATATTAAGGGTGAACGATATAAAATTGCTAATAGTCCACAGGTTTACCAATTCAGTTGCTATCAAGTCAGTTCCGATTCATGGCAACTCAACTTTTGTCAGAATAGAATTGTGCTCCACGGGATTTTCTATGGCTGATTTTTCAGAAGTAGATCACCAGGCCTTTCTTGAGAGGCACCTCTGTGAACTTGAACCTTCAACCTTTCAGTTAGCAGTTGAGTGCTTTAACTCTTTGCACCACCCAGGAATTCCTCGACAGAATTATTAGACCTTCAAAACTGCCATTATCTTATGGTTTTATCTAATATTTAAAATGTGCTCTCTACAGATTAGGAAACCCTGGTGGCTCAGTGGTTAAGTGCTATGGCTGCTAACCAAAACGTCGGCAGTTTGAATCCACCAGGCGCTGCTTGGAAACTCTTTGGGGCAGTATGAGTTGGAATCAACTTGATGGCAATGGGCTTTTTTATATGGATAAATAAAATGTCTTCAAAGATTTTGTATGTATTGTTTATGTTGTAAATAGGTTTATTACTTTTCATGACTAAATATCCATCTTATTATTTTCCTAAATTCTTCCACAGTAGGAGCCTTTATCAAATTATCCGTAAAACTGTCTTGTTTTGTTTTCTTTCACACTTGTGTCTATAGCAAAAGTTTGACAACATTTAGATAGAAAATGCATCTAATTCATATAGTATACCACTTGTAGAAAAAAAAAAATCTATTTTGTACAACTTAAGAAATATACCTCAGTTTGATTCAGACATTGTTAGTGGAGGTTTATTTCCCAGAGAGCAGATAAACTTTCCTCAGAAGTCAAAACTCGAGCCAATTACTCTGGTAGACAAGACTGTAACCAGAGCAGTTACAACTGGGAAATAATTAGGATTCTGGTCTCTGGCATCTAGTTCAATGGTTAGAAGTGGGGCTTGCAAAGTTGCTTTCCTGACACCCAATCCTTTATTACTACATGAATAAATGTCGAATCTCCCTTACAAGAAGAGCAGTTGGGTGATATCTTCTATTTCAAGTGGCCACTGCATAACTGGCAGGAATATAATGCTCCTTTGCCTCATGCCACACTAATTCAGACCACACTAAAAATGTAAAATTAGAGGATAGACTTGCAAAGTACTCCAAGACTTCACCAACAACGGGGGTCTCTGGCCTCACAGTGCAACTGCATCTTTCTCCATAGCTATCAGGACTTACAGAAAACTAGATGTGAGTACCAAGTACTTGAGAGTTAACACATGGCAAAATGAAACAAAACCTGAAAAATACGCCTGAGAAAGCTACCATTGCGTGATTTTCCTAAAGTTGTATACCTTTTAGATGGTGATTATATACAAGTTTAATATTTGAAATGCACAGATTATCTACTAACACATAAACATTTACTTTTTAAAAGTGACCTATGAAGGTTAAATATTAGTCACTAATGGATTCATTCAAGTCTTCTTCCTAGTATTATATTTTTAAAGTATTTTTAGCAGTTGTGTATGTTATTTTATACAATCAGTAAAACATGGAAATATATAAAGAATAAAATAAAAATCAGCCAAAAATTTTTCAGCTTTTCTTTTTAGTGCTAGTCTGTGTTTTTCAGAGTTCTAAATTGAGCATCTATGAAGTATACAGTTAGTGAAAAAATAGATATTTACTGAAGTATAAATATTGATAATATTTTTGTATTTTTTTCTCATATATATGCATGCTGTTGCTGTTATTGTGTGCCGTCAAGTCAATTCCAACTCACAGAGACCCTATACGACAGAGTAGAACTGCCCCGTAGGTTTTCCTAGGCTATAATCTCTACAGGAAAAGATCTCAGGTCTTTTCTCCAGTGGAGCCACCAGTGGGTTCGAATCACTGATCTTTTGGTTAGCAGCCAAGTACTTAACCATTGTGCCACAGGAGTTCCATATATATGCATAAAGGTATATAATACATACAGATGTGCACATTATATATATATATACATAGAGAGAGAGGGGGAGGAGTCCCTGGGTAGTGCAAACCGTTAATGTGCTTGGCTACTAATTGAAAGGTTGGCAGTTTGAGTCAACCCAGAGGCACCTCAGAAGAAAGTCCTGGTGATCTACTTCCAAAAAATCAGCCATTGAAAAGTGCAGTTCTACTCTAAAACACATGGGGTCACCATGAGATAGAATCAATTTGACAACAACCGGTTTATATATTATGTTTATATACTGTGAATATTATGTTTATATTGTTAAATACATAATTCAGGTATAAAATATTAGCTATCTCACTAGACCATACAGCTAAGGCCATATTCTCCAATTTACTTTATTAGGAATAAAAGTGCCTTATGGATGTGCTTTTGTCTCCTTCATACGTTTGGAACTTGGGAGGGAAAAGATGTAACGAGTCTTGAGTCCCCCAAATTCCAAATTCTTATCCTATCTATCCTCTAGACATTCTATGTGGGTTCCTCTAAGTTCAAAATACTCAGAGGAATTCAAATAATTTTTAAGTAACTGTAACAAAACATGTTCCCCTTCTAACTATTCATATGATCAAGATTCTTCAGTATTTATATTTCTATGAATAAACAATAAGAATAGAATACAAAAAAGTGGTACAGAGTTTTAGAACACCATTTTAGAAAACCTGAACAAAATTTTGAAAATCAGTAGCCTGCTACCCTTAATTTACGATGTGGGATTTTATTGGGGCTTCTCTGTTGGATCTCTAAAAGCAAAATTGCTTCACAAATTTTATTATATAACTAAGTCAATTTATTCATTCGTTACTGTGTGTCAGGGTTGAGCTAGAAATAAAAAACAATTGTTGGCAGACCTTATGAAAATAAAAATTGAGCAGAAATACAAACAAGGAAATAATTCTAACACATAATAGTTGTAATGTTCAGTTTTATGTGTCAGCTTGGCTAGGGTACAGTCCCCAGTTATTTAATCAAACATTAATCTAGGTGTTGCTGAGTATTTAATGTTTCTGATACTATTTATAAAGGATATTTTCAAAATGTTTATTGTGAGTATATAGAAAGACATTTAGACATATACATATATATGCATATATATGTGTATATATACAAATACCATCCATACTGTGACTTCCCTAAATTCACATATTAACTAGCAGGGTTTTTTTTTTTTGTAAATTCTTGAGGAATTTCTATATACATAGTGATGCCATTTATCAATAATGACAGTTTTCTTTCTTTCTTTTTAATCTGTATGCCTTTGATTTATCTTGCTTCATTTAGCTAGCTAGGACAACCAATACAATATTGAATAGAAGTATTGTGAATAGACATCCTTACCGTGTTCTCCATCCTTGGTGAAAATGATTCATCTGAGGATTTTCACAAATCCTCTTTATCAGATTGAAAAAATACCCTTTTCTTAATGACTTACTAAGAGGTTTTTTTTTTTAAATTATGTTGAATTATTACTATTGCTATAGCTCTACCTATTGAGATGATTACATGGTATTATGGTATTTCACTTCTATTCTATTAATGTGGTGAATTACATTGATTGAGTTTCACGTGTTAAATCCACCTTGCATTCCTGGTATAAAATCCACTTGCTCATGAATCTTTTAATATGATCTCAGATTCAATTTTCTAATATTTTGTTTAGAACTTTGTGTTTACAGTTAAGAGGTATATTATCTGTAGTTCTCTTGTAATGCCTTTTCTTATTTTAATATCAGGTAATGCAGACTTCATAAAATTGACTGGAATGCAGTCCTTGCTCTTCAATGTCTGAAAGAATTTGTGTAAGATTTTATAGCTTATCTTTCTGAAACATTGATAGAATTCACTAGTGAAACATTGTGGGTTTGGAGTTTTTTGTTTGTTTTTTAATAGGAAGGTTAAAAATTAATTCGATTAATTTTATAGATACAGATCGAGAATAAGGTAGAGACAGAGATGAAGAGAGGACTATTCAGATTTTATATTTTTTCTTATTTCAGTTGATACTGTGTATCTTTTAAGAATTTGTCCATTTTTTTCTAGGTTGATATTATTGGCGTAAATGCTTTTAATATGCGTTTATTTTCCCTTAAATGTGTGTGGTATTTGTAATAATGTCTCCTCTTTTATTCCAGATATTGGTACTTTCAGTTTTCTCTCTCTCTTTTTTCTTGGTCACTTTAGGTATTTTTGTCAGACATTTAACTTCTATATGTTATAAACTCTGACATACATTGATATTGTGTTTAAGTGACCAATTATATTTTTAAAAACTCAAAATTGCAAAAAAAAAAAACAAATTTGATATTTACTCACCACATGTTTTGACACACTCTGTGTCCTTGTATTCTTTCGAGATTCTGTCTAGAATTATTTACATTTGGGTTGCAGAATTCCCTATCACATTTCAGATAGTGCAGTTTTGCTAGCACTGTCTTCATTTTACCTTCATTTGTCAAGATTGTATTTGACGGGTGTGGAGTTCTAGGTCAACAATTTCTTTCTTTCCAGTCAGCCCTTTAACAATGTCATGTCATTGTCTTATTGTCTGCATTCTTTGTAATGAGAAATCTGCAGTGTTCTTTTCTTTGTCCCCCTTAATATTCTGTCCTTTTTTTTTTTTTTTTTCCTGGATATATTTAAGTTTTTGTATTTATCATCGGGTTTTAGCAGTTCCATTGTGATGAGTCTTGGTATTGTTTTCTGCATATTTCTCGTGTTTGGGGTCCTTTGAGTCTTTGATTTCTGAATGTATAATTTTTATGAAATTCAGAAAGTTTTTAAGCATTATTTCTTCAAATACTTTTTCTGTGCCCAAATTTTAGGATTCAAATCACGTGTGCATTAAACTGTTGGACATGGTTGTAGAAGATACTAAATCTCTGTTCATTGTTTTCAGGGTTTTTTTATTATTATTTTTATTCTTTTTGTTGTCCTAGCAGCTAGTTTCATTGATCTTTTGTTCTGTAGTGTCCTATCTGTTTCTAGACACCCAGTGAATTTTTATTTTCAAATATTGTGTGTTTTCAGTTGTCGAAATTCTACTTTTTATAGTTACTACTTCTCTCATCATGTTAATATTTCCCTTTAAATTCTTAAATATATTTAGTGTAGCTATCTATTAGCAAAAAAGAAGTAGACAGCCAGAATGCTCCTTAGAAGCCATGATAATGAGCTTTTGTCTCACGTACTTTGGACATGTTATCAGGAGGGACCAGTCCTTGGAGAAGGACATCATGCTTAGTAAAGCAGAGGGCCAGCGAAGAAGAGGAAGACCCTCAGCAAGATGAATTGACACAGTGCCGCAACAATGGGCTCAAACATAGCAACGATTCTGAAGATAGCGCAGGACTGGGCAGTATTTTGTTATGTTATACATAGGGTCACTATGAGTCAGAATCAACTTGATGGCATCTAACAACAGTAACAACAACACTTACTAGTATCTCTATTATTTCTGTAAGAAGCCTTGGTGCTCAATGGTTAAGCACTTATTCTCTCCCTAGTAGTTTTACTTCTTTAGACCACATAGACTCTCATTTTCACATTCCCACATCAGTGTTCTGGCAACAACTCAAGGGGACCCATACACACATATAGGGGCCCATTTGTGTACCTACCTCCGGGCCAGTATTCTGCTGTGCAGTGCAGCTGCTTCTACTACTGAATTCTAATCTCCATATTTTCATTTTAACAAGACCCCTGTTTTCTGCATGAGTTCCTCTTCCCATGCTTTGGTAAAGTCTTCCAGTCAAAAAGCTGGCAATCTTAATGAACAGACACTTCACCAAAGAAGACATTCAAATGGCCAACAGACACATGAGGAAATGCTCACGATCACTAGCCATTAGATAAATGCAAATTAAAACCACAATGAGATACCATCTCACCCCAGCATTACTGGCACGAATCAAAAACACTGGAAATAACAAATGTTGGCAGGGCTATGGGGAGATCGGAACTCTTATGCACTGCTGGTGGGAATGCAAAATGATACAACCATTTTGGAAAATGATATGGTGCTTCCTCAGAAAGCTAGAAATAGACATACCATTCGATCCAGCAATCCCACTCCTAGGAATCTATCCTAGGGAAATAAGAGTCGTCACTCGAATAGACGTATGCACACCTATGTTAATGGCAGCATTGTTCACAATAGCAAAACGATAGAAACAACCTAGATGCCCATCAACAGATGAATGGAGAAACAAACCATGGTACATACAGACAATGGAGTACTATGCAACGAGAAAGAACAATGATGAATCTGTGAAGCATCTCATAACACGGATGAAACTGGAGGACATTATGCTGAGTGAAATCAGTCAATCACAAAAGGACAAATATTGTATGAGACCTCTATTGTAAAAACCCATGAAAAAGTGCACACGCAAAATGTAACAATCTTTGTTGGTTACCAGGGATGGGAGGGGTTGGGGGGAAATACTAAATAGATAATAGATAAGTGGTATCTTGGGTGAAGGGTGAGACAGTACACAATACAGGGGAAACTAGCACAACCTGTACAAGGAAAGGTCAGGGAAGCCCCATAGACACATCCAACTCCCTGAGGGACTGAAGTGCTGGGCGGAGGGCTCTGGGGACCATGGTCTCAGGGAACATCTAGCTCTGTTGGCATGACACAGCTTATAAAGACAATGCTCTACATTCTACCTTGGTGAGTAGTGTCTGGGATCTTAAAAGCCTGTGAGTGGCCATCTAAGATACTCCACTGGTCTCATCCCTTTGGGAGAAAGGGAGAATGAAGAGAACAGGATACAAGGAAAAGATTAGTCCAAAGGACTAATTGTCCACAGCTACCAAGGCCTCCACCAGACTGAGTCCACTGCAGCTAGATGGTGCCCGGCTACCACCACTGACTGCTCTGACCAGGATCACAACAGAGGGTTCTGGACAGAGCTGGAGAAGGATGTAGAACATAATTCTAACTCACAAAAAAAAAAGACCAGATTTACTGGCCTAAAGGAGACTGGAGAAACCTCGAGAGTATGGCCCCCAGACACCCTTTTAGCTCAGTGGTGAAGTTACCTCTGAGGTTCACTGTTCAGCCTGGGAGTGGAGAGCCCCTTAAAACCAAATGAGACTAACGAGGTACAGGAGTCCAGTGACAGGGGCCGGAAGGCAGAAGGGGACAAGGAAGCTGGTGATAGGGAACCCAAGGCTGAGTAAGGATATTGTTTATGTGTTGTGAGATTGTTAACCATTGTCATAGGGCAACACTTGTAGTAACTGTTAAATGAAAAACTATTTTGTTCTGTAAGCCTTCATCTTAAGTGAGAATAACAGCACAATTGGAAGAGCGTAGTCAATGTCACTGAACTGTGCATGTAGAAATTTTTGAAATGGTGTATCTTTGGCTATGTGTATTTTCACCAAAAAAAAAAAAAAAAAAGGTTGAGAAGTTAGAGGGTTGACATGTTGTGGGGTTGTTAACCAATGTCATAAAACAACATGTGTACTACTGTTTCATGAGAAACTATTTGTTCTGTAAGCCTTCACCTGAAGTAAAATTTTAAAAAAAGCTGGCAATCTTTAGGTTATCCTTATTAGTTCTCTAGTCTCAGGGCTCACAGTCCTGTGCTTCCTTTTGTACAATGTCTCAAGGCAGAACTTAATTTACATTTTTTTGTTCAGTTTTCTACTTGTTTATGATGGAGGGCTAGTTCAGTTCCTTTTGGCCAAAAGAGTAAGTCCCAGGAAATAAGTTAGGAATGACAAAACTATTATGAGAGCAATTAGAATTGAAATTTTGTCCTCTAAATAATGCAATCGTCTACTTATTACATGAAATCACAAAAAAGTAGCGGTCTATAATATCTGTTAACTATTTTCTACCTTCCTGGTATTGTGCCGAAGAGTTTATAGCCATGGTTTTATTAAATATGCATGCATACACACATATATATACAGTATATATAAATACATATGGTATCATTGTGTGTATATATTATATGTATGGTATAAATATAAAAAAATCCTCTTGCTGTCAAGTCGATTCTGACCCATAGTGACCCTATATGACAGAGTAGAACTGCCCCCATAGGACTTTCAGCGAGCAGCTAGTGGACTTGAACTGCTGACCTTTTGGTTAGCAGCCAAGTCTTAATCACGGCACCACCAGGGCTCCGTGATATATATATATATACACACATACATACATACATATATATATATATATATATATATATACACATACACACTTATATATATCCCTTCCAAAATGTGTAATTTTTTCATATTTTTCATCTAGAAACAGTGTTGTATTTTTCTAACAGTGTCCACCTCTAGTAAGACTTTGAATTATTTTTTGTATCAAATTAAATAAATTTGATATATTTTGAGGCAGGCATATGCCCTGCACATAACACTATTCTGATTAGCCAAATATGACAGAACGTGGTACAGAATTACTATGTCCCTTTTTTGAAATAAGGGAGATATCGCCAGTGAAGGTAACTATAATAGGTGGATTGCCTCTGTGTTGGATATTTGAGAAGAAACTAAACATCAATAGATTGGGGAGGAAAAATAATAAATTCAAGATGACAGATTTTTAACAGTCATTTACTTTTCTCCTCAGAAACAGTGAAACCTAATTCATCATCTCACCTTTCATTGTCTTTTTAGTCAATATAGTTCACAATTTTGAAATCCAGTTAAACTGGTATTACTATGATAGGTTAATCAATAAAAGTTTCACTGAAAATGAACCTCAAAACACGTAACGCAGCAGTTAATGTGTCAGTATGTTGTTATTTCAAAAGTTCACTGATCTGAAGGGAACTTTTGTATGAAATTGGTCAACAGGTGTGTTCTGTGTTAAGTGATACCATTTTTGATTATAGTAATTTGAATCTATGCTGGGAACCACTAAGGAGGGTCCAAGGGTTCAGGAGACAGGAAAGTTGTAACAGAGAAGACCCAAATGTTGTAGTGTAATCAAGCTGCAAATATATCTATGGAATATGTTTGCTATTTTGTTTATTTATTTGCTTATTCAATCATACATTCATTTATTATTTATCCTTATTATATAAGTCCACCACTCGTCTTTCAATTTGTCGTACTGTGGTACCTTGTGTGTTACTGTGATGCTGGAAGCTGTGCCGCTGGTTAGAAGTAGAGAATACCAGAAGGATGTTAACCTGGGTTTTATTGACTATGCAAAGGCATTCAACTATGTGGATCATAACAAATTATGAATAACATTGCAAAGAATGGGAATTCCAGAACACTTAATTTCCTCATGAGGAACCTGTACATAGACCAAGAGGCAGTCATTTCAACAGAACAAGAGGAAACTGAATGGTTTAAAATCAGGAAAGGTGTGTGTCAGGGTAGTATCTTTTCACCCTATTTATTCAATCTATATGCTAAGCAAATAATCCCAGAAACTGGACTACATGAAGAAGAACAGGGCATCAGGATTAGAGGAAGCTTCATATTAACAACCTGCGATATGCAGACAAAACAACCTTGCCTACTGAAAGTGAAGAGGACTTGAAGCACTTATTCATGAAGATCAGAGACTATAGCATTCTGTATGGATTACACCTTAACATAAAGAAAACAAAAATCCTCACAACTGGACCAATAAGGAACATTATAATAAACGGAGAAAAGATTGAAGTTGTCAAGGATTTCATTTTACTTAGATCCACAATCAACACCCGTGGAAGCAGCAGTCAAGAAATCAAATGATGTATTGTGTTAGGCAGATCTGCTGCAAAAGACCTCTTTTAAAAAAGTGTTAAAAAGCAAAGATATCACTTTGAGGACTAAGGCGTGCCTGACCCAAGCCATGGTGTTTTCAGTCGCCTCATATGCATGCGAAAGCTGGACGATGAATAAGGAAAACCAAGGAAGAATTGACGCCTATGAATTGTGGGGTTGGTGAAGAATATTGAATATGTCATGGACTGCCAGGGAACAAACAAATCTGCTTTGGAAGAAGTACAGCCAGAATGCCCCTTGGAAGCGAGGATGATGAGACTTGGTCTCACATAATTTAGACATGTTATCAGGAAGGACGAGTTCTTGGAGAAGAATATCACGCTTGGTAAAGCAGAGGGTCAGCAAAAAAGAGGAAGACCCTCAACAAGATGGATCCACAGTGGCTGTAACAATGGGTTCAAGCATAACAATGATTATGGGGATGGCGCAGGACAGGGCAGTGTTTCATTCTGTTGTACACAGGGTAGCTATGAGTTGAAACCATCTCAATGGCACTTATCAACAATAAAAACAACTCTTTTATACAAGTAGCAAAAAAAAGAGGAAGAACCTCAATGAGATGGATTGATATAGTGGCTGTAAGAGTGGGCTCAGAACACAGCAACAATTGGCATGGTGCACCGCCGGGTAATGTTTTCTTCTGTTATACATAACTATGGTCACTATTAGTTGGAACCAACTTGATGGCACCTAACAACAACAACATACCTCAATCAGACAGTATAATGGAAGATATTCTGTAATTTATATTCCAGTTTTCAAAAGTTCTTATGCTATTGAGTCTGTTTGTTAAGGGCTCATGGGGATATTTTTCCTTCAATACTTTCACTACATTTTCTTCCTGATTAACAGAATCATTTAGTATGTTAAGTAATTTATAATTTCAGTTATGCTCAAATTCATAACTTAATATCTTCATACTCATATTAAATTTTAATGTAGTGGTGTGGAAATGACATACTTTTCTCCTAGGCTAAAACTTTATTAAAATTATATACAATTGCATTTATTTATCTAAGCAAAGGCAATAGAAACCAAACAGCCAGTCTTCTCTGTCATGATATGTCAGATTACTACTAAAGTTGTTCTATTATAAAATAAAGCAAACAAATGATTTATTAAAATACTTAAAATGCACTTTCTTCATGACTCTCAAATGAAGGTTCCTTACAAACATTAATACAGTAAAACCTGTAAACGCCGGAAACTGTGTAATGTAGAAACCTGTCAGAGATGGAAAACTCAAATATTTTCCACTAAATAGAGAGGGACAGAAAAGTGGTGACCACATCCTGTCAAAAGTAGAAAACTTGTGAGACCCGGAAAAATAAGACAGTCCTGTTGAGTTCCGGCTCTTAAAGGTTTCACTGTATTTCTGTAGGGAAATTCACCATCCTTTGCCCTTTGACCTAATTGCTTCTGACTATGGTGGTGAGATACCAACTAAAGCTCAAAGTTTTTCAATAGGCTGATCAAATACAATTTTGTTGTCGTTATGTGCAGCCAAGTGTATTCCAACTGACAGTGACCCTACAGGACAGAGTAGAACTGCCCCATTGGGTTTCCAAGGCTGTAAATCTTTACAGAAGTAGACTGCCACATCTTTCTCCTGAAGAGCCGCTGGTGGATTCGAACCACCGACCTTTCGGTTAGCAGCTGTGTGCATAACCACTGTGCAACCGGGCTCCTTTAGATAACCTCAATTCTAAGATGATTATCAGATGCCGTTTAAGCAAATTTTTTACACATGGTAACTAGCTGATTTAAGAAAAGTCAAATAAAATCATCGTGAAGATGAATTCATTTACATACCATTTAAACTCAAAATATTAGGCAACTCTATGGAAAAAAGTTATGTGTTAGGAAATATATATTTAGTTAGGTCCATATTCTGTAACTGTCCCACATATCCCAACAAGTTAGTATGGAATTGAGCCGCCAATCCCCACTGAGGTGCCAGGGGCTGAAATAGGAGACATTTTATATGTGGATACTAGGCTACTGTATCATGACCTTGACATGTTTGTATATTGCCAGCCCATGCTATCTATTTTTGGTATCATTGCAGACAATAAATCTTCACCTTCAGAGACTCTAAAATGCATTCTATAGCTTCTCTTTAAAAATACTACCACTGCTCCCTATAAAACATGCCTGCTTGTAAAACCTAAATGTTGCAGAAACAATAGACTTCCTGCCAAATAATGTGTAACCAAGAAAAAAAAAGTAATTGACTCTACCAACAATGCAATGAGCCTTAGATGAATTGTATTTGTATGAAAAACATGTGAACGCATTCTTTTAAACACATTTTACCAAATAAAGTTTGCTGAAGAAATGTCTTTATTCTGATGTGAATTGAAAAGGACTAATTTGATGTTCAAGTAGAAAGAGTTGTTTAATATTTAAAAAATGAATTTTTTCTCCATCCTGGACTTTTAAAGAGGTCATCATTTAGGGACCCTCTGACTGAATAATTATGTAAAGGAGTGATTGAATCTTTTATGATTCCCTAATCCTCTAAAGCTTAGAAATGTCAAGAACGTTCCTATGATTAATAATAAGTGGAGAAAAGTCCCCTCTATCCATTGCAGAAAATACTTTTCCCCTTACTTAATCTTGTGATCTACTTATATCGACCAGCTTCACTCAGAAAGGGTAAGCTTTTCACCTTCCATTCTTATCCATTTCTTTTTCCCAAACATCTTTTATCTTTATCATTGTCCAAATTTGTCTTTCAGGGACAGCATGTAATAGGCTTACTAACTGATGAGTAACACTTTTTTAAATTGTTTTGTTTCCACAATACATAGAGCATTCTTTATTTAAAACAGAAGCCAAAATTTAAGAAAATACAACTTTCAAAAAATTGCAGGCTTCCATCACTAATCATTCATGATATTAAATGTAGACAGAGTATCATTTACACTAAAGCCTCATTATGATGCTATTCTACAGGTTTGAGACAAAGTTTCTCATCACAGATAAATCTGCTCAGTGTTGGGGAGAGTCAGTGATGATTATTTTATTATTTATTATTATAATCTCTGACCAGTAGAGACATAGCAAATTTTAAGCATGTCTTTTGGGGATGCTGAGATGGGATAAAACATCTTGAGATTATTTCCAATTATAAAAGAAGTTTACTTCTAGTGTCATGGGAATTAATATCAGAAATGGGTGGAAGTGAGTCGAAGAGGTGTTTTCTCATTAAGGACTAAAGTCTAAGAACCCTGTTACTCAAAGGCACTGTATGTACTCAAAGGCACTTTTAGGTACTGAGAAGCGGCCACATACTTGAGATACTGAAACTAATGTCTTTGATTATATTAAATCAATGAGTTCATGTAATGGAACTTAGAGTAGGTTATATTTCTTTCTTGAACCAGTGCTAGATTTTTGTTGCTGTTGTGCTCCACCCAGTCCATTCTGACACATAGTGACCGTCCCTATATGAAATGGTAGAACTGCCCCATACGGTTTCCTAGGCTGAAATCTTTACGGGAGCAGATAGACTGGTCTTTTAGGTTCCAATCACCAACCCTTTGGTCAGCAGCAGAGCACTTAACCATTGCGACACCAGGGCTCCTTAATGCTAGATTACTAGTTGATAATACTCCCTAATAGATATTTGAGGGCAAAAGGCGAGAGGGTGTTTAGCACTTGTAATACTCAAGACTTCCTTTTCAAGTCAGTGTGATTGATAGGAGTTCTGGATGCCAAAGCTGGTTTGAGGTTTGAGGGTATCTAATTATCAAAATGACGATAGATTCTGACACCTTTTGATAGAAGGAAATGTGAGAGCAAGATAGTTGCAACATAATAAAATTCTTGGCAGTTCAGACACCCATTCTCTTTTAGTACAGCCAATGGCAACATTTTAGTCAAATAAAAAATATTTTGTTACTTTTTCTTGACTAAACTAATTTAAAGTTGTTTTTTTTTAAAAAAAAAGGTAATTTTAAGTGTTAATCTCCCTGATGAATTCAGAGATAATTTGCTACTAAGAATTATCATTCACAAGTGATAATTTAACTCCACTGGATTTGATGACATTTAATCCACTAATGCTTCACTAATAATATTTTAACAAAAGCTGGAAGAGTAACCTAAACTAATTACAGAAGAACAGTTTAAAAGGAAAAGGTATTAGGATTCTAGGAATGAAACACATGACATTACATTATAGCAATTATTAAAGATTTAAAAGTAGGAACCATTTTTATGAGATCCAGAGATATTCTACAAGGTATTTCAACTCCAATGATGATGTATAGATGAGCAAAATAAAATAAGTGAAAGTTATTCATTTATGTTCAGTCATATTTTGCATTTAGACAGGAATTTGGTAAAAAAAAAAGCCAATATTGTAGGCATGGGATTAAACTTTGTCTTGTCTCTACCTTTCCTGCTATGTAACTTAGAGTAAGCAATGTGTCCATGCTACCCCAATAGTCAGTGGCCTCATCTCTAAATAGGGGATAATAATGCCTACCTCATTATAGGAAAGTAACAATGCAGTATATTTCAGAAGTGCTTTATAAACTAGACTAGGTTATCATTATTTGAATTACTTCTATTATTGTCATTAGACTTGTTAATCTTATACATTATTCAATAAATGTAACATAGACATCCAGATATTACTACTAAAGAGTACCCCCAATTATTATTTTTGTTATTATTATTATTATTAACACCACAATAATTTTTAAAATCATATTACTCATCTAATTTTTTATCATAAGTTTAAATAATTAAAATTATGACATTACTTAAATATTAACATAAAAATTATTGTAATATGGTTTAATGCTTAACAGGTCTTCTGCTGAACATCTTATATTTCTCTACAAATATTTATTTTAAAAATAGTAAGTTCCTGTGATGATAAGATTCTATATATCTTCTGGATTGAGATTTTATACAATTATTATTAGTATATAATTGACTAAAAACAGTAAAACTATATTATAAATTCAAAAAAATACTACTTTCAAAGTAAAATTTATTTGAAAAAATTTTTTTAATGAGATGCTTGTTTGTGACTTGACTGAAGTTATTGTGGAAATGTTTATTTGCCATTCTTGAGATTTTTCACACCAAGCTATGAACTATTGTGAGTTTTGAGATACTCACACGCCTTTTTGAAAAAAAAAACAAAAAACTAAAGGTCATTGTTAAACAGGAGGTGGTGGGAAAGAGGGCTTGCAGACCTTTTCAGGATTTACAATTTTATCATAGACTACAGATGAAATTTAAGGATATGTATCTAATTTCTTTAAAACTGTCAATTCTTTAAAAATCTCCTTTGGCAGATCTTTGGGTGACTGCCAGGGGTACAAATTAGAAAACCACTGTCCTAACACTCTTGTTGCTCCCTTGAAATGTGGAACTTTCATACCATTTATTGATTCTCAACAGTCATCCTTCTTTTCAGTCTGTTTTCAGCAGTGAGACAAAATGTCTCGCCATAATTTAAATTGAGTAATATGATTCAAGTGTGTTCAAGTGAGCCTAAGTAAATCCAGCCAAAGCAGGACCCAAGCAGATTAGTCATGGAGGAAATATTTTTGGGTTTCCAAAACTTGGTTATGCATCCCAATGTTTTCTAACTCAGAAGTATCAGTGCTGTTCTTAGTTGCCATCCAGTTGATTCCGACTCATGGCAACCCCATGTGTGCAGATTGGAACTGGGCTCCATAGGGTTTTCATGGCTGTGACCTTTCTAAAGTGGATCACCAGTCCTGTCTTCCAAGCTGCCTCTGGGGGGGTTTAAACCATCAACCTTTCAACTAGTAGTTGAGCACATAAACAGTTGAGTCACCCAGAAACTTCCAGAGGTATTTAGGTCTCTAAAATATAGGAATGTAAAAGGCTGCTTTTATAGTTAATAAGAAAATACTATTTATTAAATAACTCATCACATGGGTGGCCTAGCAGGAGGCTGTAGTAAACCTGGAACTTTAAATCAACATACAGGGCTAAAGAACTAGCTGGTGTGACATGAAGCCCAAGGAGCAGCCTGAGGCTGAGAAATCTCTGGTAACATTGTGATAAAGGCCACTATGATAATTTTATAATATTATAAAGGCAACAAATAGGCTGCGTTCCACAATTTGTTGCTGGTTTTTTTTTGGTTTATTATTAATAACTGAGAGAGTCTCAATGCATTTAGAATCATTTACAAAAATACTAAAGATCATGGAGATGGTGAAAGCGACATTTCCTTCTGTTATATGTAAGCTCACGGTGAGTCAGAGCTGACTTGATGGGCAACTACAATAACATACCTATTAGAGAATATATTTAGTTCTGTTTTGCAATTCCAAAGTGTTTTAGGAGCTCTGTCTCCTGTGAGACCTTTGAATCACCCTAATTATGCTCTTTTGCAACTCTTGATTTTTTAGGAGATTTTTGGGTGAAATAAAAGGAAATGAGTGATCACCTAGACAAACACTCATTTCAGGGATAAAACAGTAAACCTAAGAAAGCAAAGGACATTTCCAAGAACACACAGACAATGGCACAATTGAGTTTAGAACCAGATGTCCCAGTTCAGTACGTTTCCCCCTCAGTCTTAATTTTAGAACAGTAGTTCTCAAAGTACAATTTCCAGTCCAGCAGCATCAAAATCAACTGGGAACTTGTTAGAAATAGAATTTTCTGGAACTATCCTAGATTTGCTAAATCAGACACTCTGGGTATGAAGCTCAGCAATCTTTGTTTTAATAATGCCTCCAAGTGATTCCGATACAAGATAACATTTGAGAACCACTCTTTTAGAGAACGGAGATCAGGACTCAAAAAAATTTATGATAGTGATGTTTTATAGGCCCTTGGTTTTGTAACACTGAAGCAGTGTTAGCGTCCTGCCTCTGGAAGGCCACTAGGTACCATCTTGTCACAGAATAGATGTTGTGCTATGTGATATTAAAACTTTGACTATAAATATTAGTTTCCAAGTCTATTGTTCATTCATTTCAATTTCTATATTGTTTTGGTAAAAAAAGACTACAGACTTTGGATTTTAATAATGCCTTTTATGTTTACTAAAGGTCTATTGAAGACAGAAATGAACAAATAATAGCCAGAGGCAAGGAAGCACTGTACGTCAGTTCAGTTTAACAGGTTATCTATATGTGACCGAGCCCTGGTGGTGTAGTGGTTGAGAGCCTGGCTGCTAACCAAAAGGTCAGCAGTTTGAATCCACCAGCTGCTCCTTGAAAACTCTATGAGACAGTTCTACTCTGTCCTGTGGGGTCGCTATGAGTTGGAATCAACTCGTCAACAACAGGTTTTGTTTGGTTTTTGGTCTATATGTGACACAACTGGAGATCACCCTAGTCCTTCTGCAAGGGACAATCTCATACTTACAAGTAAGAAGTATTTCAAAAGGCAATTTGAAAAAGAAAACCTGAAAACATATAATTTCAAATAGGTCAAATTTACATTTTTTAAAAAGTCAAATGTACTTTTAAAGCAAAAAGAGTTACAGTACTTGTTCAAAAGAATAAAAGGATGTTAGTGAAGTTCTATTAAGGGATATGATGATAGAATTGCATTTTTGATTTTAGAATATACGACATAAAGTGTGTTTAATTATGGAGGGGGTGATTTCCCCATCAATATGCACAGTATGTTTGTATGCTATTGAGAGAATGGAACTAAATATTTTATAGTACGCACAAGTGTTTATATAAGGTATAATAATCTGCTACTATAACTATAATTAGAGATATAATCAAATAGAAGATTTAAATTATTATTTTCAAATGCTTATTTTATTTATAGAATTATTCTTGCCACTCAAAACATTTTGTTTTATCACTTCATAAAATAAGCATAAAATTAGGACACAATACAAGCAGAATATTGGTCTATAACAAAACAATTTTCCTTAAAATGTTCATATGTGACATTTAAATGTTTTCTTAATAACCAAAAAGATTTAATCATGAATCATGTTATAATTGAATGAGTAAATTACCTAAAAGTGCCATTAAGAATTAGTATCATTTTTTTTCCTAAAGAATGAACATATCCATACACCTTTCTCATGCCTCTTTATTTTACTACTCAATAAATTTAAGAATACATAAAGCAAACATTAATGCTGACTCTTTAGATATCTTCCCCACATGCTTCTGCTATGCAAGTCGGAAGGCAAAAGAATGGTTGGTAGCTAAATCACTGACTATATTTCCTTGCAGTAAAAAGAAAAGTGCCTTTGTAGAAATGCTGTGGCATTTTCCTATTAAACATGGCGGAATAATTTCTTACCATCTGTAGCAATCATTTAAAACACGTAGACAATGGTATATTTGCCATCTGTTTGAGAGACTTTTTATGATACCTTACAATCTGTCATTCAATGGTATCACTAATTTTATCATCTAAGGATGATGCTTAAAACTACCATCAGTGACATTTTAGGTAGCCAGACCTCCATGCGGTAGAAGTGAAGCAGCAAAGGGCTGTAAAGATGGTCAGTAGCAGTCATAATAGTTCTGTTAGCGCCAATGAAACAGTACAGACTAGCTATGTACAAGCATTTACTATCTTGCTGAAGGTGAAGAGAAGAATGTCTGTGAAGTGAGTGCTGCATATCAGCTTACACCAGGTAGCTATTAAACACGTGAATTACCACCCGAGCCCTCCCTACAGCCTCAGAAACACTTTGAAAAATGATACTGCCGGTATCAGTAACTTTCACCAGGTTTTCTCCTCAGCCTAATGCTCCAGGACAAATAATGAGTTTCTCTACATATTTGAGGAAGCAAAATATGCACTCATTAAAAGTGCACTGAATAGATAAAACAAAGTATATAGGTATGAACATTGATGTACAAGTGGACCAGTGCAAGTGGACCCATTAGGATTTCCCATACTCAGGTGGCGTAAACACTCAGTTACTCATAGACTAAGTTTCCAAAATAAATTAATAGCTAGTTCGCTCAATTAAGAGACCTATCAGGTCATGAGGCTTGTGAGATTTAAGCTACAGCAAAACAAAATCACTCCCTTATTATAACACAGTATTTAAAAAAAAGAAAATCCATTTAAGCACATATTTTTTTTTTTTTCCCAGCAAATTTAAAATACAATCTAAATAGTTATTGGGAAATTCTTCACCACTTTTAATGCTTGGTCTTGCTCAGGATCGTGTGGGGAACACAAAAGAAGGTCAGCAGGACTGAGAGCAGCACAGAAAGGAGGGAAGATCAGATCCTCAGTGAATGTCACCGAATAGTAAATGCAAGTAGAACCTATATTGACTGATTTTCAAGTTAATGTCTAGAAACAGTTTTTGTTTTTATTTTCATTCCCGTTTCAATCATGGGTCATCTTTCACCAACTCTCCACTGAAAATGAACTTTAGAGATTCTTGCAATATATGCATGGACTTTTCCCAGAGTCAAGGATTCAGATTCCCAAAAACATTTGAATGGCACTAATTAGAGAATAAAAAGCAAACAAATAAAACCCGTTGCCATCGAGTCGATTCCATCTCAAAGCGACCTTGGACTACAGGGTAAAACTGCCCCATTGGGTTTCCAAGGCTGTTACCTTTATGTAAGCAGACTGCCATATCTTTCTCCCTTGGAGCAGCTGGTGGATTCACACTGCCGACTTTTCGGGTAGCAGCCGAGTGCTTAACCTCTGCACCACCAGGGCTCCTCAAATTAAAGAATATGATATTAAAAATATTTACTATTGGTTGTATATCTACGTAATAAAGAATGACTTTGAAATGTACAAACCCATGGAAACAGAAAAATTATATATTTGGAACAACACCTATTAAGCTTGTGACAGTAATTACATCATTTATACTGATGGTGGATGTGCCCTCTTTGTATAAATAAAACTTTTATGTATTAAATAGCTATTTATACCTCCTCTTATGGGCATGGATTTTATAGTAGTTTTAATTTCCCAAAACCCAGACATACCAGTATGTATCCGCAAGGGATCACTAATATAAATTTGCAATCCTGGGGTAGAACGTGACTGAGAAAGTTTAGCTCTCATAATTCAGTAACAAAATTATCTGAATATAGTTTATTTTTGGGAAAACACATTTAGGGGTAGTTGCAGGCAACATTATTTTATTCCTAAAATGCCAACAAAACACTTATGATATACTATTTGTAGTTTAAGGGACCACAGTAAAGTAGCTTGACATAAAATAAATGTATTAATAAATTAAAAATTTTCCTATAAAATAGAAAGACAGTGGAAAGTAGAAGAAAAATGTAAGCTTATTTACCACGACAACAAAATATATAAAGTATCAAGAAAAGGTGAAACCTTTCTCAAGAGACAAAAAGGAAGACTTGAATAAGAGGAGAGGCACATCATGGATTTGGGTGAGTGATCAAATAGGTTAAACACAATTTAAAGGCTCTTTAGGGAAAAGAAGAAAGATGATACTAAAATCATCTGGAAGAACACTCAGGTAATAACAGCTGAGGTATTTTTTATAGGATAATGCATAAAGAAAATTTGGTTTATTAGCTATATAAACATACAATAATTGAAATGGTACGATACTGGTATAAGACTTGAGAAATGGACAGAATAAAATAAATTGCCCCCAAATGGACATCAATATATATGTTTTTAGTATTTAAGTATCTTCAGGTTTGCAAAACCAAGACTGAATATTTATTTTGAAAATTTGTATCTTGAGGTGCCACCACACTGATATCTGTTCTCTTTCAATTTACTGTCCTATCACAATTATCCCAGGGGCTGAAGGGACATGTTGAAGCAATTTCAGTACCCAGATGAATGGTCATTGAAAGATGATGGTGAATGAAAATGTTACTAGAAGAATGAAGACTGATAAATATCATGTTTTTTCAAGATGAACCTTCTGGAAACTACATCTAAATGGCAAGATTTATGTTGATCCTTGGGATTTCTAGAATGAATTATCAAACATATTTTGATGACTATTTATGCAATAAAATAACGAAGCCCAGGAGCCAAAGTGGTTTATTATTGACAAATACAGATGTGTCCGTAAATATTGATCTAAATATAGATCAATGCCAATAACTGTCGTGTGTAATAAGTAAATTTAAAAAAAATTAACAGTTTCTTTGGTGTCTCTAATTTTTAGATCAGGCTTAACATATAGGCTGAATGATAGTGGCATTAGATATTGAACTATTACTATGAAAAAATATTAATTGTGTTGGTGTGGAAGGAAGTCACCCATGGAATACTATAATGCACTCTCTTCCTCAGCACTTAATTGATGATAGAGATAAAAATAGTTTAAATATGCAAGTAATACACTGAGATATTTTCATTTTGAAGTAATGTGCAACTTGCCTCAGAACTGAATTACTTATTGAACTTAATTTTTTTTATCTTTTGTTACTTTATTTTTTACCTTTGAAACTTACATTTTAAAATAAACCGCAAATGTTGATTGATTAGTTTCAGACACATAGCATTTCCAAGGAGCAGCTGATAGATTCGAACTGCCAACCTTTGGTTAGCAGCCGAATGCTTAACCACTATGCTACCAGGGCTCCATTGTTTAAATAGTTTATATTAATAGCAGGATTTATTTTTCTCAGATATTCTGAAAATCAAACTTTTTGCTCAGTTTTACAACAAGAGTTTCAATGTATGGGAGTATAACAATAAATGTTAATAAAAATGAGGCCTTGAAATTGACTCAAGTTTTTTAATCAAATATGTGTTCTTCTGGAATTTGGGGCACATGGTACGTACATTGGAATGGCATGTGACAGAGGTTCTGACAAAGATAAGAGAACAGTAATAGATCACATTTCTCCTTGTTGGTCAGGTCAGGAAGGTGTTTTACTCAAAGAGAATCCTGTTCTAGCAGGTTGAAGACCATATGGAATACAGACTTCCAGAGCTAGTTTATCTTTGCCTCTCCTGTGAGCAAGACTAAGCACTTTCTCTGAAGCCTTTCCAAAAAGAAGTTCAGACAACCCACAGGCATTTCTGAAAACTGAGATAGTATAACTCTACATTAAGCAGATTTTTAGGCGGAGAACAAAAGAACCACCCTTATTTTCTCTCGCCTAATCAATTTTGTTCCACAAGCCCATCTATATCTTAAGAGAACAGAAAATAACAAACAAGGGGAAGAAGCAAGAGGAAGAGAAAGATAATAGGAACATGACTTAAAAAGGCAGACATGGCAGAAGGACAAAAGGCATAGAAAGGAAAATATAAAAAGGAAAATGCTCAACTTATTGAGAAAAATCATTACAAGTACCAAAGGGGGAAAATAATGGAAATGTGTCTTTGTGCCTCCTTTCTTCTCACATAGCTCCCAAATAACACACCTGAGACATTGCTTCTAGAGGAACATCACCAGACAGTCACGTGTCAGATTACTCAGCAACTGAGGTTGTTCTTTTAAAGAGTGGTAACTGTGCTTTTTAAGGCAGCAGACTGTATTTTCAATTATGCACTAATCTAAAATGCAGTGTCCAAAAACACCTCACACTGCAGACTTTTGGAAAATGGAAGCTTATTATACAGGGAGATCACAGTCCAATTAACATTGAAATGTGATATCATTTTAATCAACATTTTCCATCTGTCTATCAAACGGATATGACTATATATATATATATGTATATGTGGTTGACATAACCTCATTGCATTGCTAAAGTAGCAAAAGAAAGGCCAAATCATATACATTTCAAAAGTATGTTTGACTCAAGAATGACAAAGTAATTAATCTAAATAATTCCTATTTATGTCAGAATGGTGGAATATCTATGGATATCTTAGTTATGTGACTATAGTGCATAGCTATAATACTGAGGAATTAGAAAGAATTAGACAATTGAACAAAAGCCAACTGAACATTCCCTAAGGCATGGGAACATCACATAATGCTAAAATCAGAGTCAGGGGTGGGAGAAGTGGGCAGCAAGAGGAGTCTTAGAGGCAAAACAAGTTCTAAATATATTCGAATTCTTAGTGAAATAAAATATTGTATAATAAAATTTGCTGATAATGACTTGTATTATAGAAATTTTACCAGTATCTAAATAAACTAAATTATAATAAGGAGCTCTGCTGGATAGACAAGGGAGGTTATTTTGAATTTATGCTTTTGTGGATTCTCAAAATTCAAGAAAGTCTTCCCCTAACAGAGCAGAACAATAGGAGAGAGCAAATGATCCAAATAAGATGCTATAAGAAAGATTAATACAATGACTGAGAGATTCAAGTATTTATACAATCAGGCAGTTCTGAAACCTAAATCTATGCCAGGATTGGAGCACAGGGTCTGATTGTCAAGGTTAAATTAAATAAAATAACTTTAGTAATGTAGTCCAGATGAACCAAACGGCTTGGTAGGCAGGAAGTGTGTTAATAAATGGGCTTTAAATTTCCCAGTCCTTAAATCCTCCAGAATACGAGAAAAGGGAGACAGCGAGATCCTGGGTAATACCATTAAAATTAATTTCTGCAATTAATTTGGAGATGAATTTGGGGGAAAATTCTATGACTATGTTCTAAATTGAGCTATAGTTTAATATATCCTGTTCAATAACTTTTAGGTTTTTGGCTTTCAACCTTACAAACTTTGATCACAATCCAAAATAATGTAATATATGTTGCATCAGGATCCAGTCCTCACACACTTTGACACATACTACTGAAGAAAGACCTCATAGACTAATGCTTACTGTAACAAAGAGTCTTGTTTGCTGACTGCTTTCAAGTTCCACCGTTCCTCCTTTCCCTCTTGTTCTACACCCTGGCAAGCTAAAAAAGCCTGGATGCTCTCTTCTTTGGAGCTGAGAGGAGGGCAGGACTTCAAACCACCGAATCCAGCTTGTCTGCAGGAATCCTCACCTGCCCCACCCGCTAGCCACCATAAAAACTCCAAACGGGTCTCCTTTCCTGACTCTCTTAACCCATTTTTGGACCTGTGAGGAAGCCACGCTGCTCCCTCCAGAAAGCATTATTATGTGAGTAATAAGATATTTTCATACTTTCTTGGTGCACCTGTGGTATCATCAGTCAATACTTCAAACCAAATTTGGGTGGGGAGGAGGGTCCATCTGGTTATGTGAAGTGACCACATTTACTTACTATATGTGCTGTATGTTGATATATTTTATTTCATTTCATAAAGTAATACTGATCATGATCCGCTAAACTGTTTACAACGCACTAATGGATTGCAATGGAGTCACTGGGTGGCACAAACAATTAAGCACTCAACTACTAGCCAAAAAGTTGGTGGTTCGAACCCACACCAAGGTCCCTCAGAAGACAGGCCTGGCGATCTGCTATAGAAAGTCACAGCCTTGAAAATCCTATGGAGCTGTTCTGCTCTGCACACATGAAGTCACCATGAGTTAGAATTGACTTGACACCATTTTTTTAATGCATATGTGTACAATTTTTGTGCCCTTGCAGCATTATTCAAATGAATAAGCATTGATGAATGTCCCCCACAAGCCAAGCACTATGCTAGGTGTTGGAAGAACACTAATGTGAATAAACTCCTGTCTTTGCCCTGAATGAGCTTATTCTCCACTAATCTCAGAAGTCAAGCATAGCTGAAAATCAGTCCTTTTTAAACGTAGCCAAAATGATCGCAAGCTTAAGTACAGGAAAACAATCTTATTTCTACTCTAATGCCAAAGTTATTATCCATATTTTATAGATAGACTTGAAAAGATAAAAAAGGTAAAGAGATTTTCTAAAATCCATACTCAACACCAGAATTCTTCTAAATTTCTGCCTTCTATACAGTGATCTAACTCCAATTTCCATGTTTCCAAACACAATCTCTAAAACATAAAAATAGAGGATAAAGAAGAAAAGATACAATAACGTAGTGCTAGATACAAGGGTACCAATCTATATAATTAATATAGGCTATTTATTATTGGTTGTATATTAGTAACTATTAATGGTAAAGTTCAGAATCAGTGAGCTATATGGGTTGTGTTTGTAGTTTTTACTAGTCATGAATAAAACACATGCTCCATATATAAAATGACTATTATAACTTTACTCTCCAGGAAAAAATATCTATCAAATTTGAGTATATTTGTTTCAAAGAAAGAGACTTTGCAGATTAAAAACAATAACTATGCACATAGATTTTCATACCCCTTACTCACTTACCAAAACATACAAACAAAAAAAAAAAGGTTGTCATTGAGTTGATTCCAACTCATAATGAAGGAACTACCCCACAGGGTTTCCAAGGAGTGGTTGGTGGATTTGGACTGCCGGCCAAATGCTTAACCACTGTGCCACCAAGCTCCCCTACTTGCTTAGGACTTGGTAAAATGCTTCACTGTGATTTCTATGTGTCAATTTTATCCTCTTGACTTACTGAAATTCTTCTCTCCCTTCTTTTGTGGGACACCACCAACCTCACCTACTTTTACATTTTACTTTTCAAAGTTTCTCAGATAACTTCGATGAGATTCCTTAAATGTTAATATTCTTCCTCATTTCCATTGTCATTCTCTTTCTTTCTCTGTCCATCCACCTCAAACGACTTCTGACTCATTTAAGAGTAAGTTGCAAATATGATGCCTTTTTACCCCTAAATACCTCAGTGTATATTTCCTAACAGTCATGACATTCTCATATATAACCTCAACACAATGATCCAATTAAGAAAATTGACATTAAAACAGTACTATTATCTAATTCAAGGAGCCTGGTGGTGCAGTGGTTAAGCACTTGGCTGCTAACCAAAAGGTTGATGGTTGGAATCCACTAACTGCTCCTCAGGAGAAGGACATGACAGTCCGCTTCCATAAAGATTACAGCCTTCGAATCCCTATGGGGAGTTCTACTCTGTCCTGTAGGGTCACTATGAGTCACAATCCACTCCACGGCAATGGCTTTGGTTTTGGTATTATCTAATTCAGAGTCTTTATTCAAATTTCAATTATCCTATTACTGTCCTTTATAGCAAAAGAAACAAATTTCTGATCCAGGATCCAAGCCAGGGTCAAACATTGCATTTAGTTGGCATTCCTTGTTAGTCTCCTTTAATCTGGACTGGAACAGTTCATCAATCTTTCTTTTTCATTCATGTCCTGGATATTTCTGAAGACTAAATCAAAAAACTCATTGCCGTTGAGTCAATTTCACCTCATGGCTACCCTATAATACAAAGTAGAACTGCCCCGTAGGATTTCCAAGGCTACAAATCTTTTATGGAAGCAGACTGCCACATCTTTTTCCCATGGAGCAGCTGGTGGGTTCAAACCACAGACCTTTCAGTTACCGTTCGAGTGCTTAACCACTGACCACCAGCGCTCCTTTTGAAGACTACAGGTCTTTTATTTTATAGAATAAATTTAAGTTTGTCTGATGTATTCTTATGATTCAATTAAAGTTATACATTTTGGCAGGAGTACCAGAGAAGAGATGTTGTACTTTTGGTGAAGCCTTCTTCAGGAGGCACGTGATACCTATTTGTGCTATTACTGGTAGAATTAACTTTGATCACCCAGTTAAGGTGCAATCTGCCTGGTTTCTCCACTGTAGTCACTGTTTCTGTCTTTGTTATTAGTAAGTGTCTTGTGGGGAGGTATTGAAAATATCCTATTTCCCATCAAACTGTCATCATCTAGTTTTAGTCCAGTTCATTTACAGTAGAGGTGATTCTGACCTATGGTGACCCCATGACTGTCAGCATAGAACTGTGCGCCATAGGATTTTTGATGACGGATTTTCAGGAATAGATCACCAGGCCCTTCTTCTGAGGTGCCTTTAGGTAGACCCAAACGCCCGTCCTTTCAGTTAGTAGCTAAGTGGAAAGAGTTAACCTTTTGAACCATACAGTGACTTCCGGCTGGCCATTTCCACCTGAGTTACCTCATTAGCATAAACCTTCAGTGTGGTTTGATAGCCTCATCAAAGGCACTTCAATCACTGGGAAAATTCCAAGGTTTCAGAGGTTTTCTCCCAGGAGTCAAGGACAAAGACCAAATTCTTTCCATAATGTTAATTTCTTTGCCCCACAATAATAATAATTTTGAGTAGAATTATCAATAATTACTAGTAATAATTATTATTATTGTGGAGTAAAGAAATTAATTTTAACTTTACCCCCAAAATGTGCTTTTGTCCTTGGTTCCTAAGAGATAACCTCTAAAACCTTGAAATTTCCCTGGTGATTGAAGTGTCTTTGCTAATGAGATGACTCAGGTAGGGGTATGCCAGGTCAGAAAGACTACCACATGATATTGGCTGAACTCAGTCGGGGGTGGGGGACATGATTCAATCAATCATGCCTACATAATGAGGCCCCAAATAAAGGCTCTCGACAAGAAAACTCCACGGGCTTCCTGGTTGATGAAATCCTCCCAGACCTCACCCTGTGCAACTCTTCTTTATTCTGGTCCTGAGTTGTATTCTTTTTGCTGTAATAAAACTGTAATTGTAAGTATAGTGATTTCATCAAACCCAAGAGAGCAATGGGAACCACCAGGTCAGAATTGCGGGTATCACAGGGATTCTCAAGCTTGT